>CM055064.1:46947287-47007236 GCA_029204045.2 Tillandsia leiboldiana | reverse complement strand
GGCGGGTGAAAAAGCCGTATGACAGTGTAACTTGGTTCCCATTGCTCGCTGCAGGCTCTGCCAAAAGTTGATACAAAATCGCGGTCCCTGTCCGACGTGATGGATGTCGGCACCCCATGCAACCTTACTATCTCGTTGATGTAGGTTTGTGCCAGTCGTTCCCGCGTCCATGTCGTGTGTATGGGCCAGAAAAGTGGGCCGATTTCGTCAGACGGTCCACAATCATCCATATTGCATCGTGTCCCTGTGCGATCTCAGAAATCCGATCACAAAATCCATGGTAATCATGTCCCACTTCCATTCGGGCACCGGTAAGGGTTGCAATTTTTCCTGCCGACGCTGGTGCTCGCCTTCAACCGTTGGCACCACCAGGCAGTGTGCCACAAAACTGAGTCACGTCTCCCTTCATTTTGGGCCCCAGAGGTCTGTTTGACGTCCTTGTACATCTTCGTCCCTCGGGGTGCGCTGCATATGGAGCAGTATGCGCCTCCGCAGGATTTCCTCTTTGAGTTCGGTAGATCCGGCCCGCAGATTCGTCCCCGGAATCGTATCGTGTCGTCGGAGTTTCCTGTGAAATCACCTCTTGGTCGGCAGTTACTCTACTTCGCACCAGCTTGAGTTGGTCATATTGACTGCCCCTCGAGAATTCTTAAGAAAGGTAGGTCTGACCACAGTGTCAGAAGTTGTGGACTGTACCCGCCAGTACTACTTCTAGTCTTAATCGCGAAAATTCCGCAATCAGACTATCTTGCTGGGTGATGGCACTTACCCCTGCCTCCTCGGCCCGCCCCTTGCGGCTCAGGCGTCGGCCACCACGTTTGCCTTTCCCGGGTGGTAGTGGATCGTGAAATCGTAATCCTGCAGTAGCTCGAGCAACCGTCTTTGTCGCAAATTAACTCCTTTTGGGTGAAAAGGTACTTAAGACTTTTATGATCTGAGTACACATTGGAGTGTGCCCCATACAGGTGTGTCTCCAAAGCTTGAGGACGAACACAACCGCTGCGAGTTCCAAGTTGTGCACGGGGTAGTTCCGCTCGTATTCCTTTGAGCTGCCTTGACGCATAGGCTATAACCTTCCCCGTTGCATGAGTAATCCACCCAGTCCGTTTCGCGATGCATCGCATACACTTCATAATCCTCCCCTGGTTCTGGCAGGGCGAGATCGGGGCTCGCGTTAATCTATCCTTGAGCTCCTCGAAGCTCCTCTGACATTTGCCGTCCAGATGTACTTTTCCCCTTTTCTAGTCAACGGTTTAAGGGGGGGCTATCTTGGAGAACCCTCCACGAAGCGCCGGTAGTACCCAGCCAATCCCAGAAGCTTCGAATCTCCGTCACCGTCGTCGTTGGGGCCAGTCCGTCACCGAATCTATCTTCTTCGGATCGACTGCGGACTCCAGCCGCCGAGATTACGTGCCCAAGAAGCCAACCTCACGGAACCAAAACTCACACTTTTGATTTGGCGTAGAGTTTCTGTTCCTGTAGGGTCTGGAGGACTGTGCGCAGATGTTCTTCGTGTTCCTCGTCTGTACGGGAGTAGATGAGGATATCGTCGATGAAGACCACCACGAATAAGTCCAGGAAGGGTTTGAATACCCTGTTCATCATGTCCATGAACACCGCCGGGGCATTTGTGAGCCCGAACGGCATCACTGTAAATTCGTAATGGCCGTAGCGAGTCCGGAAAGCCAGTTGGGGATGTCCTCCCCCTTGACCTGGACCTGATGATAGCCCGACTGCAGGTCAATCTTTGAAAACACCGTCGCCCCCTGTAGTTGGTTGAAGAGGTCGTCGATCCTTGGCAGGGGGTACTTGTTCTTAACGGTGACCTTATTTATCTCCCGGTAGTCGATGCACAACCGGAGACTTCCGTCATCTCCTCACAAACAGGACGGGCGCGCCCCAGGGTGACGCGCTTGGTCTGATAAAACCCTTGTCCAAAAGGCCCTCCAACTGTGCCTTGAGTTCTTTCAACTCCGCGAAGGCCATCTGTACGGTGCCTTGGTGATGGGTTTGGTGCCGGAAAGCAACTCAATAGGGACGTCGACCTCCCGTTCCGGCGGCATTCCGGGAGCTCCGCCGGAATACATCCGTGAAATTCCTTTACCACTGGAATTTCGGAAGGCGAGGGAACAGGTCGGGGGCTAAATCTACCGAGGCTAGATAGGCACGCACCCACCCTCTATCAGCTTCCTAGCCGCCGACGCGGAGATGACAGCCAAAAAGGAAGTACTTTCACACGCCAAGTACACGTTTTCCGGGAATCTCGGCTTCTGTAGTTGCACCTGGGCTTCTCGCAGTCGATGACCGCTGATACTCGGTAAAGCCCATCCCTTCGGGTATCCCCTCGAATTCTCTTACCACTAAGTCTCAAAACCTCGTATCGTTGGAGCTAACCATTAACCCCAAACGCCTGAGCTTTTAGAGGTGCACGTCCGATTCACTTAAGCGGCTTACAATCGCACCACAGATCTGGACCGGAGTCAACCCACCTGGATGTTAGGTCTATTGTTGGGCCTCTTGCCGTAGGTCTATTGCGGACCGCAGCCCACCCAACCTATTGGGCTCACCCAACCCAACTCACTAGTCCCGCTGGGCCTATTGTCTCTAGGCAGGAAGTTGGACCTATTTGACCCATAAATAAAGGCCAACACAAAACAACTAAGTCTTCGCATCCTTATTAGGCGGAAAGGTACGGAGCATTTTCTCCTAAAGGTTCTCCTGGGGTCAAGTCCAACATTACTCTTCGTAAGGGTCTTTCCTGCTACTCTTCCCTCGGGTAGTGCGTCCTTTGTGTCGTGTCGTCGCATAAGACCTCTCATCCGTGTCGCGACTCCGAAGAATCGTTCCCGAGTTCGGGGCAGTAAAAAAAACGAACTGTCCCAGTTTGTCACGTTAGAAGCAAAGGTCGTGCTTCCGGAATGAAAAATTTCCCCCGGGGTGCTCCTCTGTAGACGAGCATGGCCGGTCTCCGCTAGAAAATCCCCCTCCAGAGGGGCTGGGGTCGTTTCTGTCCATGTCGTACTCCGAGTCCTCTTGTCGGGCGCGCGCGTCGCCTCGAATCCGCACTCCACTATGGTGGCCCTATCCACCACTTCTGGAACGTATGGAGTTCCACTACTCGCACGACTTTGAAAGTATTGCTCCGCGATCTGTCTACGAAGAGGCGGGCTTTGTGTGCTTCATCCCTTATAACAACGGGAACACTATTGGCCCACCTTACATATTCTTGTCAATACTCCAGGATGTATCGATTCCCCTGTCCGATGTGTTTCAGGTTCCTTGCGGTGTCTTCGGATATTGGGGTGGTTGGCCCCCGTTGGGAAAGTCATTCCCGAGTTATGGCTGGGGTCGTTTCGGCCCCCGGCAGACTCATGATCCTTCTGCCGGGTGCGTGGAACGGCCAATTCCCGCCCCACCATAGTGGTCCTATCGATCACTTCTCGGTAAGCGGGAGACCCACCGTCGGTATTACCGATTAGTGTCGCTATGTGGACCGCCTTGGGAAGGCGAGCCTGGTAGGGTTCGTCTTTCCTAACAAAAAGGGGAGAGCGCTATGCCATGTCGCGTAATCCGTTGTTGGAGTAAGCGGTTGGCTGCGGCTGTGGGATCCATCCTGTCCATTGAGAAATAGTTAGCGCTCGGTGGCCGAATCCTAGCCGTTGTCTGCTGGAAACAAAGAACCACGTCAATCCTAGGGTTATAACCCTAGCACCCTGTCTTACGATTACACCTATATTACGTTCCCTTTTCCCGTACTCTCACGTACTACGCACCTATACCTTGGTTATCTCATGTCCAATTTGCTTGTGGCACCCTACACTGTGGATGTGGATCACGTCTACTATGGTTATGGTTGTTTTTCTCTGATACCATTTTATCTGTCACGCCCCCGGGGGTTTTGAGTCTTTCAAGCGGAAAATTGCGTGTATTATTATTTTTTTTTTAACAAGGTAACTTAAACCTCATCCCCGGTGCGTGCCAGACCGCCACATACACAAATTCTCTCTGCCCACGGACAGAGTCTCCTTTGGATATGCACGGCGTCTCATTTACAACATCATACATCAACCATCAACCATACAATAGACATACATCGTCAAACAGAGTACAGTAATTAACTAATGTTATAAAAACGGCGTCACCGTTTGGAAAGGATAAAACCAGCGGTTGCAAAACCCGTGCCCACACGGCACTTCGTTTTGAGAAAACATTTCGAAATCATTTAGCTTTTCCTGAAAGCGTGCCGCATAAGAAAACATCACTGAAAGTAACTAAAACGCATAGGTACATCTCATCCACAGTGCTATCTAATACATGTCCACGACTAATAAGATCCACAAGCAAATTAACTATTTAAAGTACAAGGAAAACGAGATAAAACCCAAGTATCCTGACTACGGTCCTCGCGACGCAGTCTCACCGCCCTCCCGGCTAACGCACCTCGTAACACCTGTCACGGAGTGGGTAAGTTAGTGACAAACAAGTAGATGTCTAAGTATCAAAAGAGAATAAGGAGGAAACCGATTACACCGGAACCTTTCGCTAAAACCCTGTACATAATTAAGCTGGGCACCAACCAGATTTGTCAATTAAGTTGGGCACCAACCCCAGAGTACCTGTCGGAGAGACTAAAGTCTCCCTCGTGCGCAAACACCTTTTTGATGCTTTTAACCTCTTCACGGTGCTGGTGTGCTATTTTCAGCGGGCGCGAAGAGGTCCTGACGGCACCCACCCCTTTGTGAGGTACACGGGTCAAAAGACCACTTCTCGAAAAAGTACACCCATGCGGAGGCCAATCCGCCTGTGTACGTGCAGCATCCGAAACGGATTTGCCGAGATCGGCGTGTATTTAGCACCGCGACGTAGCAGCTTCAATTGTTAGATAAAATACAATTATGCGAAAGGTTAAACTGTCCATCTACTTTGTTAGACAAATTAAGAGCATTTTAATGATGATAGATGCACTTACTGCACTTGTTGCACTTATAGCAACCGTACCCACCTAGTTGAAGAGAAATCGGAACACCTGAATCCTTCGCGCACCCCGCTGCGCACTTGGCCCTAAAGAAAGTCCGCAGGGATAACTATAGTCAAAAACGTGTATTAACATCCCAAAACAAAAGACCCAATTACTCTTTTTGACGGAAAAGTCCCACGCCGTCGGGGTTGACGAAAACCGGAACCCCGCGCCGCCGTCGCCGTCCGTCGGAGCCCCGCGCGGTTCGGAACCGCGTGGCGTGTCTACGCGGGCGGCGCTCACGCGGCGCGGCGCCTCGCGCGGGTGCTGCCCGGCGCTGCCGCGCAGTGTGCCGCGCGGGTGAGGCCCCGCACGGCGCCCGCGCGGTTGCGGGTCCGCGTGGGTGCCGCCCGCGCGGTTGCGGGTCCGCGCGGGTGCCGCACGCGCGGCAGCCGCGCGGTGCCCGCGCGGTGCCCGCGCGGTTGCGGGTCCGCGGGGTGCCGCCCGCGCGGCAGCCGCGCGGCGCCCGCGCGGTGCCCGCGCGGTTGCGGGTCCGCGCGGGTGCCGCCCGCGCGGTGGCCGCGCGGCGCCCGCGCGGGCACGACCCGCGCGGGCCGCGCGGTCCCCATCGCCGCTTGCGGCGGCGATCGGCCGTCCGCGATCCCCTCCGTGCGATGCCCTAGCGGCACCGCGCGCCTCCGCCGTCCGTTCCGTGGCCTAGTATGACGACGACGACGGCGACGGTGACGGATACGACGGAGAAACCAAGAACTCAACGAAAAGGACGACAGAAAAATCCCAATAATTTATAATAATTCTTTTACTAACCGAAGATTGACGGGAAGGTTGTCGGTCGCGTTCTTGCCTTCGGTTCGATGTCCGAGAAGATCGGGCTCCTTCTCCTTCTCCTTTCCCTTTCATTCGGCTAGGGTTCCGTCTTTCCCATTTTCGCTTTCTTTCTCTCCTCACCGGTTAGGTTTTATTTTTCTTTTCTTTTCTTTTCGATAATCGGGATCCCTTATATAGCTCGTATTATATCTTTAATTAATTCCCTTTTAATTCATACGTAAGGAAATTCTTTTTCCGTCATCGGATACTTAATTAATTAATTAATTATCCCTACGAGATAACCCACCTTATCTCCAACGGGTGCAAGATATTTCGCACGGATTCCGATGCACGACTAATCACCGTATCACTAAGAATTCCGTTCCGGGAGATCCCGACATCGGATTTCAGATCTGATCGCACCGTCGGCCATCATTTTCCGCGCTCTATCGCGGAAAAATACCAGCACCACCACTGGCCAACTTTTAACAATTAAATAATTTTATTCCACTTAAGGGCCAAATAGTTTAGATGTGAGTCAAAAATACCCCTAAGGGCCGATCACTACACCATGTAAGCACATAGCCTTTCATGTGGTTGGTTTATGCTTTGGACAGCATTTTGTCGCTATGTGCGGATTTTCACTCTGAGGAGTTATTATGATCGAGGATTATGATCCGGTGTAGGCATGTGGTTTACTTTCTATATCATTCTTGAGGACAAATGCATGCTTGTATGGACATATAGTTAGGCCACCTTTTACTGCTATACTACTTATTGGAACTTGACTTAGGAGAAACCATGCTTTCCTTTCTCCTTCTTTGTTAGTCAGGCGGTCGGTGTTGCTCGGGTGCGAGCAGGGGTTTGGGGTAGTGTAGCCGGGACATTGGTGTTAGGGATGGGTTGTGCTGGATTGCGGTTGGCAGGGTATTGCGGCAACCGCGGATATTGGGCAGTTGAAGGCCGTTTACTTTGCATCTGATTGAGGACCGGGGCTTTCTTAGTGGTTGGGTTTTCCCACTTTGATCAGAGTCATGATTCAGTCCTGCTCATTTCTACTACTTATTATACTTATCACTGAGATACCTTACTCGTGTGGGTCGCTCCCCTCGAGTTCCACTCAGTAGTGTGTTACATACAGGCTTGAGTCCTTGAGACTCTTTTCATCGGTGTATGCGTCGGCTGCATACCCGATACAGGCAAGGCACAGCAGGCAGTACCAGTTACTGGTGGCACAAGATTGGGTTTATTACAGGAGTTACCTTATTGTTGCACTTGTTGGGTTACGTATAATTGATCTAAATAGGGGAAAAAACACCTAGAGGGGGGTGAATAGGTGTAAACAATAAACACTCAAAAATCTTTGCGATATAAAACCCAATGCGGAAAAAATAAATAACACGCAGAGATTTTTACGTGGAAAACTCCAAACCGGAGTAAAAAACCACGGGACTGATAACACGGTGAAATCCACTAGAATTAAACACGTACAAGGTGATATACCGTACTCACAGACGACTCAACCTTTTCCATACGCTCCTAGTTGATCTTCTGCCGCTCGCTCCACGACGCTTCTCGAATCCACGATTTGCGTCCAACGCCGAATCCACGGCGTCCAACGTCGAGTCCACGACGTTCGACCGAATCCACGGTCTTCACCCAGTAGCACGCTTCGAATCCACGAACGTACCTCGCTCCGAATCCACGAGAGCGGTAGCACCTTGAATCCACAAGGCCACGCGAGTCCACGCGCCGATTTTGGGTAAATCATTGTTTTTGGGTGGTGATGATCCGCCGAATACTTAGATTAGAAATAGATCGGAAATACCATCTAAGTATTCATTGATTTGAATCTACTCAAATGTGAGTATGAAAACCTAGAATCAAATCAATCAATATAGATGAAGAAACATAAGATAGAATCTATGATTTCCTTTCTTCTCTATATGTGGATCTTAGGTCGTATAAAAGATGACGGCTCCTTTTTTCGATTATGTGGATTAGCCCTAGAAAAAGAATCATAGGGTCTATTATAGGTTAGAAACCCTTGGAAAAAGATAAGGATCAAAAACTATCCTTTTCTGGATTTTTACATGACGACGATCCGGATCGGAGATCGGCGATCCGGATTGCAGTAGCGAGAAAAATAGTTTCCAGAAAAACGAAGGTTCGGGATCCGGATCGAAGTGCTTGATCCGGATCGTTCATACAGTTCACCAAACATCAACGTTCGGGATCCGATTGCAAAGCCTGATCCGGATCGTTCAAATAAAATGGTAAACCCAGTGTTCGGGATCCGGATCAAGGAAGGCTACGATCCGGATTGAACTGGTGTATGAACGAACAACCTTCGGGATCCGGATTGAACAGTCTGATCCGGATCCTGAACATGTCCCATGTCCAGTTTTTGATATTTATGCAATTAAAATCCATCCAAGTGTTTCTACACTATAAGAAGTATTCGGATCACCAAAGATATTAAGTTAAACATACCTGATCCTTTTGAATTCTTCTTTCTTGAGATTGAGTTATATGATCCAACCTTCTTTACCTTCAATCTTCAAGACTTAACCGAATTCACGAAATACGCCAACTAAATTCCGTAACAATCTCCCCCTTTGGCGGTTTCGTGACAAAACATAGATCCACTCAAGAAAATTCAAAAAGATATTTTTGTTGCTATCACCATACAACAAAAATTACAATGGAGATCCAAAATAAAATACATGAGTTAAACTCCTAAAACAGACTCTAGACTTAGACATCTGTACTCTCTGCAAAAGAAATCATTCTTGACAAAAGAAATCGTTAGATACCTCAAGAATTTTATATCATTCAAAAACCACATACAGAGATGAAGTTTATACTCATTTATACTTACCATGACATTTATACATTCAGATATGTAAATTGATCATAGTTAAAAAACCAACATATCTTTCTATGCAATCAAAATCCAAATGTCATGTTAGTGAACATCAACTTGTTAGTTATATTACATGCCCAAATAGTTAGTCGAATAGTTAGTCGAGGCATGCATTCAAACACAAATGAAAACCGAAAGTTGAAGTTCTACTTACCTTTCAAGTTGAGGTATACTTACCTCTATAGTTTCAAGTTTCTCACAAACAGTATCATTGTTTATCTCTCTCTCCCCCTTTTTGTCACAAAAATTAGCCAAAAATACCAAAATGGAGAGAATAGTTAACAGTTCAAGTACCAAAAGTTTGAGAACTAAAAACTAAAAACTAAAACATAAAACCTGCACAAGAGAAAATTATTAGAAATCAGCACAAGTCAATCATCTGAGGCAGAGTCTTCAGAGCTCGTGCAACCCAGCTTTTCAAAATTCCTTAAGCATTCCCGAAATCGTAGAACACTCTTGTTTCATCTGATGTATGTCCTTGGACATCTTTCTGAGTTCTAGAGCCATTTTATCTTGTTCTTGGTTGATGGAAGATTCTAAGTTTCCTTTGGTCATTCTTCTGAAGTTGAAGAACGTTGTGTGTGACGACTGACGGAGCAGTCTGACCTTCATTCCGAGGAGATCTTCTTGGCAGAGAATGTGAATTGTCAAGAGGTTCATTGCTTGGCACATTCTTTTCCTTGCTTGCTGCTTAAGTATTGAGAAGACTTCAGTAGCTTCTTGTTCTTTAGGTAAACCTTATTTTCTTCATCAATACCTTGTTGTACTTCAGTAAGAAATGTGTCCCAATCTTCTTCGTCTTCAGATTCAATTCAGTTTGAGGATATTCTTTGTTTCATCTTGACATGGTTCATTTATTTCAATACCTCGAGCTCGTCCAAGCCGTCGAGCAAGTCTTTTTCTTTTGACTTCCCAGAAGTTTCTCCATTGGAGCTTTGCCCTTTTCAGCAGCAGTAGGCGGAGCCTCGATGTTTGCAGGCGCTTTTCCCTTCGAAGCAGTGGGAACAGTCGTTGCTTCAACTTGAAGCTCATCCCAATCGATCGATTCCGTTTCAGATTCTGTATCGGAATCATCTTTAGCTTTCTTCGCTTTCTTAGCCCTCTTGGGCTTGACAGTGTCTCGTATGTACCATAGCAGCCAGAAGAAAATGATCCACGTGATCACCATTGCTATGGTTTCTTGTGAAAAGAAATCCTGTGAGCAAACCTCAAGAACACAAAAAATTGTTAATTTTCAAAAATTAGAAAAATTGTACCCAAACAATCATTATCGTGTAGAGAGACTAAGAATCAAATTAGTTTTGCAAAAAGAATTTTAAAAATAGATCAATCGCATGATTTTCGAAAATTCCCATTATATGCCCTAAAACCGAAATTTTTGAAATCGAAGGCCAAAAATCCGTTTATCTTGAGAATACCTAGCATATAATCAAAACTAATCTACCCAGAGTTCTTATTTCAAAAGAAATTTGATCAAAAACCATCCACAAACGAAATAGATACAAGAATTTCATCACGTTTTGAGGAAGAATATGAAAACTGTGAAATCGAGATTTTGATCAATAAAACTTACTTGGAATCGAAGAACTTGAGTTTGAAAGCTTCCAAGATGGATGAATTCTAGAGAGAGAAGCTCTGGAAACTTTGGAACAAAAGATTGGAGTAAAGAAAACAAAACCCTTTTGTTCTATATAAAACCCTAGCCGCGATCCGGATCAGTTCGTGATTACGATCCGGATCGGCTACCGCAGAGAAAATCTGCGTTCGGGATCCGGATCGGCAAGTCCAATCCGGATCGTCTGCCCGCAGAAGAATATCTGCGTTCGGGATCCGGATCGGCAGGTCCAATCCGGATCGGCTCCAACTTTTTCTTTAGAAAAATTCAGAGAAATTCTAGAAAAACCAGAAAAAGATTGTAAGCACTTTTGTGTATCAACTTTAAATGAAAATCATCGTTTCATACAACAAGAAATAGATTATGCCAAATCTATCAATAACATCCAACAAATGAAACGAAAATTTATAAAAATTAAATCCCTTAAAGTTGAACAACTTCAATTACATCTAACTTGATCTTATGAGTAATGCCTTTATCAAATCATCAATTCGGTAAAAAAATGAAATACAAAGATCAATAGATGTCTAAAATCCCAGATAAGTTAGATAATATATCTAGTCAATTTATTGAAGAGAGTGGCTCTTTGAGCATCTTTCATTAAAATTCCCACCTTATACCAACCTTGAAATTTTGACAGAGTCAAGTATTTCAACATGCATTTTATTTAATCAAACTTGAAAAACCTTGCTTGGTATACATGTGGTAGCTGCACACAGTACTCGGACGACCGAGGTGGTAGCTCTTTCCTCCATGTGGTGGTAGTTTTCACACTCCTCATTGGGATGTAACTCTCTTCCACATCTTTTGAGCATAATACTTTTTCTTTGACTCCCCCTCAATTGGCTATCAATTATTTAAGATATAAAGTATTCAGCCAAATATTGATCTCGATTTCATACTCGACTAAACAGTCAAATAAGATAAAAACTATACCAAGAGATCATCGAGAGAGAAATTGACTTTGATCAAAACAAAGATGAGTTAATTGACATAAATGATCATTGCATCAAATGAAATATTATGATATCTAAAGCATAATAGATTTCTAAATATATAAAAGGATGCAGTTAAAGTCAAATAAAAACTAATGCTCAATTAATGTTCTATGTCTAAGCATAGATAATGAACAAAAACACAAAAACAAAACCTAACCTAAACAAAAGTTTCAAAAAGAGGTTATTTCAAGGAAAGCATTCCAATTGCTTTACGCAAATGAATAAAACGTTTTTGATCCAAAGGTTTTGTTAAAAAGTCAGCTAATTGATCTTCATGAAATGTAGGAAATTTGAAGAATATTTGATTCAACTAGCTCTCTAAGAAAATGATATCTAAGTTCAATGTGTTTGTTCTAGAGTGCAACACAGGGTTTTTTGAAATGTTTATAGCACTAGTGTTGTCACATAAAACAGTTACCGAAGTTGCTGAAATCCGGAAGTCGCTCAACACGCTTTTCATCCAAATGAGTTGAGTTGAACAACTACCCGCTGAGATGTATTCCGCTTCGGCAGTCGAGAGTGCAATGCAGTTTTGCTTTTTACTATGCCATGCAACAGACAATGGCCAAGATAAAAACATGCACCACTCGTACTTTCCGATCATCCACAGATCCTGCCCAATCGGCATCTGAGTATCCAATAATATCTAGACTTGTTCCCATAGGATACCAAATTCCGAAATTAATGGTTCCTTTGATGTACCGGATGATCCGTTTCACCGCTTTCAGGTGAACCTCCTTTGGTGCTGATTGATATCTCGCGCAAATCCCAACACTAAAGGATATATCCGGGCGACTAGCTGTGAGGTAAAGTAGACTTCCAATCATGCTGCGATAAAGTTTCTCGTCTACATTCTCACTAAGAGATTCACTTCCTAATCCCTTATTGCTAGTTCCCATAGGAGTAGGAAAATCTTTAGAATCTTCTAATCCGAATTTCTTTACCAACTCCTTTGCATACTTGGATTGACACAGATGGATGCCTTCACCATTTTGTTTCACTTGCAATCCAAGAAAGTATGTCAGTTCCCCATCATAGACATCTCAAATTCGCTTTCCATGGTTTCTGCGAATTTAGAAGCATCATTATCCTTTGTTGCTCCAAACACAATGTCATCGACATAGATTTGTGCAACAATGAAGTTATTTTGATAATGCTTCACAAAGAGAGTCCGATCTGCTCCCCTCGAGTATAGCCCTTCTCCAAAAGGTGCTTTGTCAACCTTTCGTACCACGCTCGCGGTGCTTGTTTTAAACCGTAAAGAGCCTTTTTCAAACGAAAAACATGGTTAGGTAGTTTACAGTCTACAAAACCTTTCGGTTGAGCCACATAAACTTCCTCATTTAAAAACCCATTTAAAAACGCGCTCTTAACGTCCATTTGAAAGAGTTTTATTTTAAAGTGACAAGCAATAGCGAATAAGATACGAATGGACTCGAGTCTAGCTACAGGGGCGAACGTTTCATCAAAGTCTATACCTTCTATTGAGAGTAGCCTTGAGCAACTAAACGTGCTTTGTTCCTGATGATGGTACCATCCTCATTTTTCTTGTTCTTGAAAATCCATTTAGTACCGATCACATTGTGTTGCTTCGGAGGCGTCGTTAATTCCCAGACTTTGTTGCGTTCAAACTGATGGAGCTCTTCCTGCATTGCTTCAATCCAGTAGTCATCCTGAAGAGCTTCATCGACATTCTTGGTTCGATCATGGAAACGTAACAGGCGAATCCACAAACCAACTGTCTCCGAGTTTTGACTCCTTCTTGTGGGTCTCCAATGATGTTTGATTCAGATGATCCTTGGAGATGCGTAACGTTTGTTGTATGGAGTACTCGGAGGTACATGAGATGATTCCTGCACATCAGATTAACTTGAAGAACATTAGATGCATCATTAATATTAGAAGTATTATCATGAGAAGATGCACTTACAGGGTATCATCATCAAGAGAGATATCAGGGGTAGATTATCAGATGCAAAGTGGAAAGCTTCATCTACTTTAACATTTATAGATTCTACGATCGTTTTAGATCCAAGTTAATACCCGATATGCTCTACTATTTTGTAGAATACCCAAGAAAATCCCTTCGTCCGTTCGAGAGTCAAACTTTCCAAGATTTTCGCGGTCACGTAAAATGTAACACCGACTCCGAAGATGCGAAAATATTTGATGTTGGGTTTTCTACAACACCATAGTTCATATGGTGTATTTAACGTTCCCGGGCGCAAATAAACTCGATTAATAACATAGATTGCAGTGTTCACAGCTTCAGCCCAAAAATGTAGCGGTAAATTCCGGCTGTGAAGCATAACACGTGCCATCTCTTGAACAAACCTGTTTTTGCGCTCGACAACACCATTCTGTTGAGGTGTATAGGTGCAGAGAATTCATGCTTAATGCCGTTGGAAGTGCAAAAATCAATGAATTTAGAATTTATGAATTCTCCACCTCTATCACTTCTAACACGAATGATCTTTTCATTCGTTTCAATCATAATACGAAGGCAAATCTCGTGAAAGAATCAAAAGTATTAGCTTTCTCTTTTAAAAATGCTACCCAAGAATACCGAGAGAAATCATCAACCATAAGAAAATATACCATTACCTCCCAAGGATGGTTGACGTGTCGGCCCCATAAGATCCATATGCAATAATTCCAAGGGCCGTTTGGTACCGACGTGATTCAAGTGTCTTGTGTGCAGTCCTAGATTGTTTTCCCTTTTGACAACCACCACACACAATGTTTGATAAGTGAAAGTTTAGGAACCACCCTTGACCACGTTTTTGTTCGAAATTCTAGCAAGTTCCTTAAAATTTATGTGTCCTAGCCTTTCATGCCAAAGTGTTTCATTATTCAAAGAGGCTAAGTTACAATTTTCAGAAATTTTATTGGGAATAACATAACAATTGTTTTCAGATCTAACCCCTTTTAAAAAAAAACATGATCCTTATCAGTTACAATGCATTCAACAGATGAAAAATTAACAGAAAAACCATTGTCACAAAGTTGACTGATACTAATGAGGTTAGTCTTAAGCCCATCAACAAATAACACATTATTCAGAATCAGGCCATCTGGAATAGCTACTGTTCCTTTTCCAACAATTTTGGAAGACTGACCGTCTCCGAAAACCACAAGTCCTCCGGAGATTTTCTCAAAATTTTTAAAGCAGTTTTTGTCACCGGTCATGGGACGGGAACAGCCGCTATCCAGATACCAAGACGAATTATCATATGCATGCAAGGAAATATTTGTAACAAGACAAGGGAAAACTTCACCTTTGCGTACCCAAACCTTTCGAGTTTTGGTGTACGTCGGAAATGATTGTGAGGTTGATACCTTTGGTGAAAGTGTCTTGTTTGATCCGTCGCTTTTCCTTGACGTCGTCGTCTTGTTTGATGAACTACCGAGGCTCTTTTCCTTCAAAGAATTTGCATTCGATTTCCGAGGAATCACCCTTTTGGTAGTCGTTGCAAGAAGTGCTTGAGTTGACCGTTTGGCTCCCATCTTGCAATTTCTCCTTATGTGCCCTGCAAAATTACAACGAAAACATACCTTAGTGCTTGACGATTCCGAGGCGGGTGAAGTAGGCTTGTTGTCGTTGCTTGTCGTGAATTCCGGTGTCGGAGGAGGAGATACCGACTGAGGCACAAAAACTGTCCCAACTGAACTAAAATTGTCTTCAGTTCGATTGTATCCGAGGCCGAACTTGTTTGATTGACCAAGACCAAGAAGCTTATCCAACTTACTCCTTCCTGATGAAAATCGCTGTAAGTCATCCTTGAGTTGGAGAATGGTCTCTGTCATTTCCAATTTTTCCTGTCGAGCCTCGCCGTTGAGCTTCAAGAAGTAATTCGCTTTGTTCACCATATCTATATAATTTTTCTCGAATTGCTCATTGGACTCTTGAAGGGAAACATTTGCTTTTATCAGATTATCCCTTTCCACTTCAAGATCGGTCGAGAGAGAAGTTACCCTTTTTAGTTCTTCTTCGAGATCCTGCAATCTCCCTCTCAACCCCTTGTTTTGCTTAGCCAGTTTCTTTGAATCCCTTAAAAGTCTGTGGTAGGCTAGAGCAAAATCTTCACCTTCCGAATCATCCGATTCATTGTCCGTTGCATTCTTTTCAACAGTGGAGTTGGACAATGACTCGGATGTACTTGCCATTAAGCACATGAAGGGTGAAGATGTGGACGCGTGGAACGCTGTTGCGTTGTCTTCTTCATCACTTGATGATGACTCATTTGACGATGAGGTGTCATCCCAAGTGACGGCTTGCATCGCCTTCTTCTTGGACGGATTCTTATTTGGACATTCCGTTGAGATATGGCCGTATCCTCGGCACTTGAAGCATTGGACTTGTCCTTCTGTACTTTTCTTATCCTTAGAAAAACCCTCTTGCTTTCTTGACTTGTAACTTGAAGAACCCTTGCCTTTCTTCCACTTTCCGAAGGATGGAGTTTTGCTTGAATTACCCCTTCGAAAATTTCGGCGAAACTTCCTTGTCAAGAGAGCGAGCTGCTTCTCAAAGTCCTCCATAGATAGGTTCTCGTCATCGCCTGAGGAGGATGAATCCGCGTCTTCTTCTTTTGTTGTTTTCAACGCATAACCTGAAGACTTAGAAGAGGATGCCTTTCCCGAAGAATAGTTAGTAGGAAATGTCATTTCATATGTTTGTAAAGAACCAACTAATTCTTCTACACGGATTTCGTCCGGGTGTTTAATAGTTTCAATGGCTGTAACCTTGGAACGAAATCTTTCAGGAAGAGTTCTTAATATTTTTCTTACAATTTTAAATTCTGGAATCTTCTCTCCCAAGTTAGCACATGAGTTTACGATGTCTTGCAATCGTGTGTAATAGTCTGTGAATGATTCATTTTCTGCCATGAAAATAGAGTCAAACTTGTTCGTAAGGATTTGCAGTTTCTGAATCTTCACAAGGTTAGTTCCCTCACGCGTAACTTGAAGAACATCCCAGATTTCTTTCGCAGTCTCACATGCCGAGACGCGAGAGAACTCTGTTTGTGATAAGGCATTAAATAAAGCATTAATTCCCTTGCCATTGTAAGAAGATATATCAATCTCTTCCTTGGTCCATTTCGACCTAGGTTTGATGGTGCGAACATCACCAATAAATTCAGTTGGATTAGACCATCCTAATTCAATTGATTGCCACACCCGTTCGTCGATGGAAATTAAAAAGGCTTTCATCCGTACTTTCCAGTACGCATAATTTGTTCCATCGAAGAACGGAGGTCTATTGATGTTTCCACCTTCAACCATTGTTTACAACCCTATTCCCGCTCTGATACCACTTGTTGGGTTATGTATAATTGGATCTAAATAGAGAAAAAAACACCTAGAGGGGGGTGAATAGGTGTAAACAATAAACACTCAAAAATCTTTGCGATATAAAACCCAATGCGGGAAAATAAATAACACGCAGAGATTTTTACGTGGAAAACACCAAACCGGAGTAAAAAACCACGGGACCGATAACACGGTGAAATCCACTAGAATTAAACACGTACAAGGTGATATACCGTACTCACAGACGACTCAACCTTTTCCATACGCTCCTAGTTGATCTTCTCCGCTCGCTCCACGACGCTTCTCGAATCCACGATTTGCGTCCAACGCCGAGTCCACGGCGTCCAACGTCGAGTCCACGACGTTCGACCGAATCCACGTCTTCACCCAGTAGCACGCTTCGAATCCACGAACGTACCTTGCTCCGAATCCACGAGAGCGGTAGCACCTTGAATCCACAAGGCCACGCGAGTCCACGCGCCGATTTTGGGGTAAATCGTTGTTTTTGGGTGGTGATGATCCGCCGAATACTTAGATTAGAAATAGATCGGAAATACCATCTAAGTATTCATTGATTTGATTCTACTCAAAATATGAGTATGAAAATCTAGAATCAAATCAATCAATATAGATGAAGAAACATAAGATAGAATCTATGATTTCCTTTCTTCTCTATATGTGGATCTTAGGCCGTATAAAAGATGACCGCTCATTTTTCGATTATGTGGATTAGCCCTAGAAAAAGAATCATAGGGTCTATTTATAGGTTAGAAACCCTTGGAAAAAGATACGGATCAAAAACTATCCTTTTCTGGAATTTTTACATGACGACGATCCGGATCGGAGATCGGCGATCCGGATTGCAGTAGCGAGAAAAACAGTTTCTAGAAAAATGAAGGTTCGGGATCCGGATCGAAGTGCTTGATCCGGATCGTTCATACAGTTCACCAAACATCAACGTTCGGGATCCGGATTGCAAAGCCTGATCCGGATCGTTCAAATAAAATGGTAAACCCAGTGTTCGGGACCCGGATCAAGGAAGGCTACGATCCGGATTGAACTGGTGTATGAACGAACAACCTTCGGGATCCGGACTGAACAGTCTGATCCGGATCCTGAACATGTCCCATGTCCAGTTTTTGATATTTATGCAATTAAAAATCCATCCAAGTGTTTCTACACTATAAGAAGTATTCGGATCACCAAAGATATTAAGTTAAACATACCTGATCCTTTTGAATTCTTCTTTCTTGAGATTGAGTTATATGATCCAACCTTCTTTACCTTCAATCTTCAAGACTTAACCGAATTCATGAAATACGCCAACTTAAATTCCGTAACAGCACTTGTGTCAGGGGGACCGAGTGGAGTCTAGTAGCTATGTTTAGACCAGTGCTAGTGTTGTTGGGAACCGTTTGGGGATTGACGGTGGTCCCGTGGTCTTTGAGAGTTGTTGACCGTTGTGCGAGAGGCTTGGTGATCTTGAGGCTATCCGTTCTGAGAGAGAGCGTGGATTTTGACTATAGCCTGCATGAGCCACTACTCGATAGCGAGTTAGTCCGTTTGGACGCCCTACGTAATTCCCGCCCGTCAGCGGGAGGTGGTTGTAGGTGGGCGCAGGTTTGACTGGACACGATGTGGTAGTCAGCTCGATTGGGTCGATTGAGTACCTCGTGTGCGAGTGTTGCATATCTTTATCAGAATTTTTCCCATTTGAGCATTTAGATGGAGGCATGGTAGCTGTTGAGAGCCTCCAGCTTTCCTATTTCAGTCCTTACTGCTTTGGTTATCTTATGCCTCTAGTGGACTTAGTGGGCAGATCGTCAGGCCTGGTGGCGGTACCCACTGAGGACTCCCTTTTTAGGTGTAGTTCTCACACCCGTTGGGGGTTTCCCCCCTCCCCTTCTTTTCTCTCCTTTGTTTTGCAGAGTCTTAGCGGGTGTTGCGGATTCTGCGGTTGTTGTTCGAGGCGAGGGAGTCGCGTGTTAGATCCCTACCCATCGTTGGAGAGTAGCGGTACCCCTTCAGAGGAGATCTTCAGTAGATTAGTTGTTTTTTTCTCCTCTTTTGAGAGACTGATGTAGTGAGGATATATTATGTATCGAGAGACTGTACACTGATGTATTTATTGGAGATACCTCCCGGTTGGGTTCAGAGCTTATATATGAGGATATTGTATTATTATTATTTTTGGGAGACGGGCATGGTTGTATTATTTCCAGTTGTACAGTGATTGATTTTAGTTATACAGCATATTTTTATTTATAGCTTTGATATCTGTTTAGCTGTAGTACTTTTCTTGCAGGTAGAACGCTTCGCCTATGCAGGTTGGCATAGGTGGCGGATCTGTTGGCGAGCCCGGGTTGCAGTTTCGACCCCGGGGCGTGACAATGCATGTTGCACTCGTGCTTGGGGGTCGAGTGGAGTCTGGTAGTTGTGGCTAGTCTTGTACTAGTGTCGGGAGCCGTTTGGGTAAACGGTGATCCCGGGTCGTCGAGTTTTCTTCGATGTATTTGTCGTCACGGTGTTCGTGGCAATAGTGTAATGGTGATAGCAGGACCTTGAATCCAAAATCTTTTTTGACACACGTGATTTCAGTAAACCAATATTTTTCTTCCAAATGTCGAAGGGCCGCCGGAGTCTGTTCTTGTCTAATTGGGCGAAGGCATTAGCCCTTCGGGGTTTGGGAATAAAACTTGTTTTCTAACCGATTTTTCTAAAAGAGCTAAAATTCATTAAAATGTGTTTCCTTAAATCAAGATGGTTTTACAAAAAGGAATTATTTTTAGTCCTCACATCGAGTGGCTTCGAGTGAAAATGGTTTTCAGTAATAAATATCACATTTTCCTGTAAACTTCCTCACCCGAGAGGGTTCGAGTGATCTGGGTTCTAAGGAATGTTTTCTTGTTTGGGTTGAGAACAACGAGAGGCTATGCCTAAAGCCTGTTATTGTTTGATTTCGGTTGTAGGTTCTAATCTTTCGGGATTTTCGGACCCTTCGTTGTCATCGGCTGTGGAGTATCTCCAGCTAGTGAGTTAGCATGTTGAGTTGATGTCCTATTTGGGGAGTCGTTGGGTTGACGGCGGTCCCGGCTGTCGAGTATTTCTAGCCAGTGAGTTAGAGATGTGATTTGAGTACTGTCGATCTTGCTAATCGTGGATTTGGATTATAGCCTGCATGAGCCATATTGAGCTCGACAGAGATGCACGGATACTTTCCTCGGTGGGGTCGCGCCCCTCGAGTGCCGCTCCGGAGCTGGGCCTGTTACTTTGCTATCGCGACTTGTCGACGCAGCCCCTCTTACTGGCCCTTTTGGGCAGTCACGGACGCCTACGTAGGTCCAATCCTCCGTGGATGTAATGGCAGTAGGTGGGCGTAGGTTTGACTGAACACCATGTAGCAGTCAGTGTGATTGGGTTGATTTAGTATACTGGGTTAGAGTCGATGCATCATTTTCATCTGTTTCACCCATTGAGCATAGTAGATAGAGGCATGGTAGCTGTAGAGTTATTTTCAGCTCTCCTTTCTTCAGTATTCTGTTATCTTATGTGGAGACCCGAATCCCCGCGAAAGGATTAGTGTTGGATCAGCAGCTTTTGGAGGCCTTTGTTGGGTGTTGGAGGAGTTTGGGCGCGTGTCGGACTCAAGGAAGGGGTTCAGTGTGTTGAATGAATCACGAGTGTATTCGGTTGCCCCTGTCAAATTTTAGAAGTGGTTTCGTGCGAAACGGACATCGGATTTCGATTCAGCACGGAAAAACGATAGAAATCGACTACTTGGATGTATTTTTCTGAGTTCGGATGCCCGAGAACGGACACCCGGAAGTTTTCAGTATTTTTGGGTGCATGGTGGACCGGTGCACCGAGGAGTGTGCCACATGGCGACTTCCCACTGGTATCGTACGCCACGTGGCAGAGCTGGAGACGCGGCGCAGTGGGCCCGGCCCACGGGAGCAGTCGCGGTGTAGCGAAGGCTGGTGTGCCACGTGGCGAATTCCCATTGGCAGGCTTTGGACACGTGGCAACGGCGGATTGGCAGGTGCAGCAGGCACGGTCCACGGAGCTGGCGGGCAGGTGCCTAGGGATGCGTGCGCGATAGGGGGCTGGCAGCTCGGCAGGCGCGCACGTGGGCGCGGCGACCGAGGCGTTGGCGGAGCGGGGAGGCAGCGGGTGGGCGCGCCACGCGTCAGCGCGCGGTTGGCGGGCGCCAACCACCAGTGCGGTGGGCACAGGCCACGCGGCGCGGCGCGATGGGCTGGTTCCACAGTTTGCTGTTTTGGGCGACGTGGCGCGATGGGAGCGATTCGGGCGCTAATGGATTGGGGGACTTTTTGGAGCACTGTTTGCGCCCGAAAATTTTCGGGCGCCCGAAAGTTGTCCCCCAAAGTGCGTTTTTCTTCTTTGGATTCTGCCTATAAATAGGCATGGGGTGCCCCATTGCGAGGTTTTACGAGGTTTCTGGGAGCCCCCCATTAGCAGAGCTCTCCTTCACTTTGTCCTCTGCTCTCCAATGGATCTTGGGTATTTTTGGAGGCCGGGGCATCAGCGTTTTCTGCAACGCGGCGCACTTCGACGCTCCTTCGATTTTGGCTTATACCGTCGCATTTCAGTCCGCGAGGTCCCCTGGATCACCCCGATGGAGTTTTGAGCCGATTTTTGTGGCAGCGCGTTCACGTGAGGTACGCCTTCGATTTCCGTGTTGATCACTTCGCTCTGTTTCGAGTTTTTGGCGAGCCCGGGTCGCAGTTTCGACCCCGGGGCGTGACATCTTATGCCTCTAGTAGACTTAGTGGACAGACCGTTGGTCTTGGAGACGGTACCCACTGAGAACTGCTGTAGGATGTAGTTCTCACACCCTCTGTCAGTGACAGGTTTGCTGTGACTTTTTCCCCCGTTCCTGCTCTAGCTGGCGCGACGGATCATGAACAGGGAGTCACGAGATAGATCCCTACCAGTATAGTTCATTTTAGTGAGATAGATGTACCATCCCGGATTGTGGTATTTTATTGTACACTGATGTATTATTGTTTTAGTTTACCTCCCTTTTTAGATTCATAGATGTTGTATAGGTGGATTTTTATTTGTACTATTCCTGTGGATCAGATTATGTATTATTTACATTTGGGAGATGGATCTTGTACCTTATTCCAGTTGTATAGTGGTTTGGATTTTTATATTTCAGCAGTTTATTTTCCGCTCTGATATCTGTATAGCTATAGTACTATTTTTTACAGGTTAAACGCTTCGTCTATGCGGGGCTTCCCGTATGGACGACGGATCTGTTGGCGAGCCCGGGTCGCAGTTTTGACCCCGGGGCGTGACAAATTAGAGTGGTATCAGAGCCTAGGATGTAGATCATTGTGGACTTAGTGTGAGGACCCGGATCCCCGCGATGGGTTTGCTGGTTGTTTGGCAGCTTTCGGAGGCCTACGGGGTGTGTTGGTGGTGTTTGTGTGCAATTTGGACACAAGTGTTGGACTTCGGGCTTAAAAAGGGGTCACGTGGGTAGTTGGAGGACCCGTCGAGTATTTAGAAGTGGTTTCGCGCGAAACGGAGATTAAAATTGGACTCAGTGCGAAGTTTGGACAAAAGATCACCTTTCCGGATGCCTTCGGGAAATTTGAGGTTAGGAATTTGGCAAAACGGACTGCAAATTTGGATTCAGCGCGCGAAAATGATGAAAATGGACTATTTACATGGATTTTTTGGAGCCCGGATGTCGCGCACGGATTTTGAGGCACCTTGGTAGTGTTCCGGCGGCCGGCGGGCAGCGGCGGCGGCGGCAGGCAACGGCGGAGCGCGGCGGCGCGGGCTCGGGCAGGCGACGGAGCAACCGCGGGAAGGCGCGCGGGCAGGTGCGCGGTCCACCGCAGAGGCGTGCACCCGGGACGGGACACGTGGCGGCTCCCGGTTGGCCGGCGCAGCAGGCGCGGTCCACGAAAAAAGGCGCGGGTGTACGGTGGACCGGTGGGTGACACGTGGCGGTGTGCGGTTGGCGTGGTGTTGTGCGCTCGATCCACGGAACCGCTGCACCGGCCTCGGGGCGCGTGCGTGCAGAGTGCGCAGGCGGCGGCGCAGGCGCACGTAGACCGCGCGAACTGCGCGCCACGCGTCGGCGGTTGCGTCGGCCACGTGTCGCTCGGTGGTTCATGGTGATGGCTGTTGTAGGTTTTCATATATTAAGGATCCACAAGGATCTAAATAGGTACTATCAAACAACTAGAGGGGGGGGGGGGGGGGGGGTGAATAGGTGTAATACTTAAAAACAAATCTCACTTCAAAATAAAAACCAATGCGGAAAATAAAAACAGCACACCGAGATTTACGTGGAAACTCCAATCCAGGAGAAAAACCACGGGACCAACACGCAATAACAATCCACTAAGAATAGAAGAATAACAAGGTGATTACCGACTCCACGGACTCAAACCCCTCCTTCAACTTCTTCGGACCTTGCGCTCCACCGATTGTACGTCCACTGCACACGTTCGAATCGACGAACGCCACTCGAATCCACGAGCACACGTTTCGAATCCACGAAACGCCTTCAACACATCGAATCCACGATGCTACGTCGAATCCACGATGCAAACTTGATAAAAGGTTTGATGGTGATCCTTTGCTTAGAATATCATTAAAGAACCGTAGAAGGAATCTCTAAGCAAAGACTAGATCAATTCGACAAAAGATAGATCTTGGAAGAACCATCGAATTGACCTAAAAGAGGCTAAAAGAAGAACGATAAAAAAACCTAACCTCTAGGGTTGCTCTCAAGTGTTTTCTTAATTAATCGGTTGTTCTTGAGAAACCCTAAGTGTCTATTTATAGGTTAGAAACCTTTGGAAAGAGATAAGCATCAAAAACTTACTTAACAGAATTTTTCCCGCACGGCGGTCCGGACTGGATTTGGCTGATCCGGACTGTCGTCTTTATTCAGTAATTTTTCTGAAAAAACAGTTCGGGGTCCGGACTGAAACATGAATCCGATCCAGACTGAAACAGGAATCCGATCCGGACTGAAACAGGAATCCGATCCGGACTGAAAGTGCGCACGAACTAAACTATGTTCGGGGTCCGGACTGGATTGGTCTGATCCGGATCCTGAACATCCAATTTGTCCAGTTTTTGATTTTTAAGCAAAGAAAACTTATCCAAGTGTTTCTAAACTACACAAATGTATGCGGATCACCAAAATTATTTAGTTAAACGTACCTGATCAATCCGAATCCATTTTCCTTAAGATTGATGTATATGATCCACAATTCTTCAACTTCAATCTTCAAGACTCAAAACACTGAGTGTTAACTTGAGCTCTTGTTGAATCTTCTCTGAGTCTTCGATTGCTGATTGACAATTTGATCACTTCAAGACTCCGACTCAACTCACGAAATATGCCAACACAAAAAGCCGTAACAATCTCCCCCTTTGGCAATTTCGTGACAAAATTCAAAAAATACATAAAACGCTCAAGACACTCATCTTAAACAAAAAAATCGAAACTCAATGTCATCACCAAAACATTGACTTTCTTTGCGTGAAAGATCCAATAAATAAAAATTACATTTGAACCAGTCTTAGAACAAACTCTATGACTTAGGACTTGGAGTCTTAAAGTGATGTAATTCCTGCAAAACAAAACTCCAAACAAAATCAAACGTTAGTCATTAGAAATTAAATGTAAATCCTACATTTGATTCGTCCTTTTGGTTCTTTTTATTTTTCGGCTCCTTTTTCATCATCTCCCCCTATCTCGATGATCTCATCTCCGTCTCCCCCTATCTCGATGATCTCATCTCCGTCATTTCTCTTCTCCCCCTTTTTGTCACAAATTGTCAAACAGTGAACATACTAGACAAAAGGAGATCACTAACAGCATTAGTTCATAGAGAAAGAGAGATAAAAGCTCAGTTCCGGTATATAACAAAAATGCAGATTGCGTACCGGTAGTCCAAAGCAAAAATCAAATAATTTCTTGAAACAAATCCAGATTTTGAAATATTTGAATTACCGATTTGTATTCCATCAAGAAAATAATTTAAGTGCTTGAAAATAATATGAGATCACATAGATGTCATTCAATCCAATTAATTTTACAAAAATTAAAAAGATTTACTCCGAAATCATGAAAAACAAAGATAAAACATTATAAACCGTTTTTCATATTATATACGTCAAAAACAAGTCATCAAAAATAATCTAGAGATCCAAACTCTATCAAGATGTAACGGATTTACAAAGATGACTTACAGAGATTTCCAAATGACATCAATTTGATTTCTACCCTTTCAAATTTGAGATAAGCACTAAAATACCTAAGGGTGGCTCTTTGAGCATCTTTCAACTATCCCACCTTATACCAACCAGGAGATTGTTCAAAATATATGAACTTTGAATATGAATCTCCGAATGCTTCAACTAAAAATTTCAAAAAAAATATTTTTCAAGCATCAAAACATGTGGTAGCTTCACACACAGACCGGACGACCAGGGTGGCAGCTCTTTCCAACATGTGGTGGTAGTTTTCACACTCCTTTTGGATGTAACTCTTTCCACATCTTTTACAACTCATTTATTTACCCTTGAAAAAATGCAATCTCTTATGTGAAAGAATTAAATCCCAAATTTTAGTCTATTGGTTGTCTCATGTTTATCACAATGAATTCACACAACCGAGATAGGTTAAGCATCTTAAGATCACACAAGATTACTAAAATTTGATGAATATAACTATCAAAAACTCCTATAATGGAATATCTTCAAAGATTATGATTATGGAGTAAAGTTGATAATTCATATAAAATTAAATTGGAGTGATTGAAAATGAAACCCTTTTTATTCAATGCACTTGTTCGTTAAAACCCTTTTGTTCAAAAAACATAAAAACGAAGAGCATTGAAAACATGTAATGCAGAGATTCAGAAAAATATGAAAGGAAAACCAATCAAAGCATTACATACAGTCATAAGCTATTTAGAACTTAAGACAAGGAAAGATATCACCTTTCCGAATCCAAAATCGTCGGATTTTGGGTTGTCTTGATTCATTGTGGTTGGGAGATGATAGCTTTGACTGTTGATCCATCTTAGGTCTTTGCCTCGCAATGATCCACTTGTATGATTGATGTTGTGGCTCGGACCTTTGGTGGTTTGAGTGAACTCCTTTGACTTGATGAGTCTTTTGATTCCGTTGAGTTCGCTCCGTAGATGAAGTTGCCGAAGAATTCCTCTTTCTCTTTTTCGGGCACGACTTCATCAAGTGACCTTCAAGTCCATATTGGTGACAAGTTCTTCCTCTCAATTTAGTTGTGGAACTTGAAGCCTTCACAGTTTGGTTCTTTTTGAATCCCAAACCAGCTTTGCTTGTTTGACCTAATCCGGACATACGGTCAAGTTTTTTGGAACCGGTTGAAAGCCTTTGTATGTCGGATTTGAGTTGATGAACTTGCTTGGTCAAAGCTTGGTTGGTGACATGAATTTCCTCAAACTGTTTTTCTAGAAAACCAATCTTGTCCATATGTGATTTAACGATTGTCTCCGATTGGTTTATCTTTTCTTGGAGGATTTTGTTATTATCCAATAAAAGTCCTCGTTCCTCCTCGAGATCGTGAAGTTTGATCTTTAAAGCATGATTCTCGTCTTGAATCTCAAATCGTTGCTTCCTCAACTTCTTAATATGCTTGGCCATCCTCTTTGATTCCGTAAGAAGTTGTTGATATGCCTCAACGAGTTCTTCTTCGTCCGACGCCCCCTCACTTGATGACTCTCCTCCGGATGTTGATGTTTCATGCAAAATCAAAGGAATAGAGTCAGTGATTAAAGATGATAAGCAAATATTAGAAGAGGGAATTTGAGAGGCATGAAAGGCAACGACTTTTTCCTCTTTACTTGAGGTCGATTCATTAGAAGTAGAATCGTCTCAAGTTTTCGCTTGCAAAGCCTTCTTTTTATATGATTTCGGAGAAGGACAATCCGTTGAAATATGGCCGTAGCCTTTGCATCTATAACATTGGATTTTCCCTTCGAATTCATCTTTTTCCTTAGAAGGTTTTGCAGAGCTTTTGAGGTTAGAGGATTTAGAACCCGATGATCCTTTAGATGGTTTTGAGGATGAAGATCCATCGGTTCGATTCTTCCAAAACTTTCGACGAAATTTCTTTACGATCCGCGCCAATTGTTCTTCAAAATCGGCAAAAGAGATTTCATCGTCGGAACTTGATTCGCTATCTTCTTCCTTTGTTGATTTGAATGCAATACCTGTAAGCTTAGAAGAAGATTTGGGAGAAACTTGATTAGTAGGAAAGTCATTTCATAAGTTTGCAAAACACCTACTAATTCCTCTACTCTCATCTCATCCGGATGACTAACGGTTTCAATGGCGGTAACTTTTGCCCTAAACCGTTACGGAAGAGTCCGAAGTATCTTTCTTACAATTCTAGACTCCGGGATCTTTTCTCCTAAATTAGCACATGTGTTGATTATATCTTGAAGTCTTGTGTAATAATCAGTAAACAATTCATGCTCATCCATATGAATAGAGTCAAATTGACTTGTAAGCATCTGGAGCTTTTGAATTTTTACTAGATTAGTACCCTCATGTGTAATTTTGAGAATATCCCAAATCTCCTTTGAAGTTTCACACGCGGAAATTCGTGTGAACTCAGTCGAGGAAAGAGAATTAAATAAAGCGTTCATACCTTTCCCATTGTAAGAAGATCTTTCGAATTCCTCTTTGGACCATCTAGAGCGAGGTTTTGGGGTAGTAGAATTTCCAACTTCCTCAGTTGGATGCACCCAACCGTATTCCACGGTTTGCCATACCCGCTCATCAATTGCAATGAGAAAGGCTCTCATCCGCACTTTCCAATACGCATAATTGGTCCCATCAAAAAGAGGAGGTCTATAAATATTACCACTTTCACCCGACATGATAGATAAACCTAAAACCCGCTCTGATACCAATTGTAGGTTTTTATATATTAAGGATCCACAAGGATCTAAATAGTTACTATCAAACAACTAGAGGGGGGGGTGAATAGGTGTAATACTTAAAAATAAATCTCAGTGCAAAATAAAAACCATTGTGGAAAATAAAAACAGCACACCGAGATTTACGTGGAAACTCCAATCCAGGAGAAAAACCACGGGACAAACACGCAATAACAATCCACTAAGAATAGAAGAATAACAAGGTGATTACCGACTCCACGGACTCAAACCCCTCCTTCAACTTCTTCGGACCTTGCGCTCCACCGATTGCACGTCCACTGCACACGTTCGAATCCACGAACGCCACTCGAATCCACGAGCACATGTTTCGAATCCACGAAACGCCTTCAACACATCGAATCCACGATGCTATGTCGAATCCACGACGCAAACTTGATAAAAGGTTCGATGGTGATCCTTTGCTTAGAATATCATTGAAGAACCGTAGAAGGAATCTCTAAGCAAAGACTAGATCAATTCGACAAAAGATAGATCTTGGAAGAACCGTCGAATTGACCTAAAAGAGGCTAGAAGAAGAACGATAAAAAAACTTAACCTCTAGGGTTGCTCTCAAGTGTTTTCTTAAATAATCGGTTGTTTTTTGAGAAACCCTAAGTGTCTATTTATAGGTTAGAAACCTTTGGAAAGAGATAAGGATCAAAAACTGACTTAACAGAATTTTTCCCGCACGGCGGTCCGGACTGGATTTGGCTGATCCGGACTGTCGTCTTTTTTCAGCAATTTTTCTGAAAAAACAGTTCGGGATCCGGACTGAAACATGAATCCGATCCGGACTGAAACAGGAATCCGATCCGGACTGAAAGTGCGCAC
This sequence comes from Tillandsia leiboldiana, assembly GCA_029204045.2. Taxonomy (NCBI): domain Eukaryota; kingdom Viridiplantae; phylum Streptophyta; class Magnoliopsida; order Poales; family Bromeliaceae; genus Tillandsia; species Tillandsia leiboldiana. The sequence continues at coordinate 46,978,786 of CM055064.1, read as the reverse complement.
GAACTAAACTATGTTCGGGGTCCGGACTGGATTGGTCTGATCCGGATCCTGAACATCCAATTTGTCCAGTTTTTGATTTTTAAGCAAAGAAAACTTATCCAAGTGTTTCTAAACTACACAAATATATTCGGATCACCAAAATTATTTAGTTAAACATACCTGATCAATCCGAATCCATTTTCCTTAAGATTGATGTATATGATCCACAATTCTTCAACTTCAATCTTCAAGACTCAAAACACTGAGTGTCAACTTGAGCTCTTGTTGAATCTTCTCTGAGTCTCCGATTGCTGATTGACAATTTGATCACTTCAAGACTCCGACTCAACTCACGAAATATGCCAACACAAAAAGCCGTAACAGCTGTTTCCTGTTGCGCGCTGACGTGGTGCACACAGGGAATTCCGGGCGCTGGTTGGACGGGTCTACGCACCCGGTTTTCGGCGCCCGAAAGATTCAGGCGCCCGAAAACAGGGACATGGAGGGAATTAACTCAAAAGATTTTTCCAGCCTATAAAAGGCCCCTGTTCCAACCCTGTTATCTTCTTCCCCGCGCGGATTTTGGCAGAGCGACCTTCAGCAACATTCCTCCTCTCCCTGAGCTGCTTCCATTTGCGGATTTCCAAGATTTTTTGTGGCACGCTTCCTGAGGTTTCCCTTTTTACGGCGCGGCGTGACGCTCGTCCATTTGTGTTCCCCTTCGTCGCGTTTCGGTGCGCGAGCTCCCCCGGCCTACTCCGACCTCCTTTTCGAGTGATTTCTTCGCCGCTGGATCCGCGATGGACAGAGCTACGATCTAGGTACTTTCAGATTTCCCTCATTTCGTGCTTTTCGAGGAGTTCTTTCATGCTTACTGGGACCTTTATTTTCTATGAGGATTCTTGAGGACAGCGGGTTGTTTCGAGGATATCTCCGCAACCGGGCATCGGATTGAGACGAGCCTTTACACTTTTTCCATCTACTCGACGCAAGGATTATCACTATATTTTTCTTGGATTTTTCTGAGACTTGCCCGAGGGTATACTGTTTCCCCTTTATCTGTGCATGGGTTTACAGTTGTGTGGTTGTGAGATTTTGCGCACCTGTACTGTGGAATTTGTAACTCGGCCTACGGGGCTCGGAATTGGACGTGCATGTACCCGTTTCGAAGATCTCGATGCGAGGATCACTGTGGTATTTTTATCGGATTTTTCAGAGTCCGTTCTGTAGGTAAAAATTGCACATCTTCGGGACTGATTTTCAGATTTGCTTGTATTTGGTTAATTTTGGGATTTAAGTGTAACTGTAAGCCTTGTGTTGTACCCAGGAGAGTTTACGGGTATTGCTGGACCCGTTGGATCTGGATATATTGATTTTGGGGTATTATCAGCTGTGGGACTTTGGACAGATAGCGCCTTCAGGTGGGTGGCCTCGTCTTCAAGACCTTTGGACTGTTCTGTAATTCTATTGATGTAGGATCATGCATGATAGTCCTTTGTAGCATGCTAGGATATGAGAGTTAACACTCCATGTGTTTTTTTGTTTAGCATGTGATCTTTGCTTCATACTATCTGTTAAATTATAGTTATCTTGGAACTTGACCTAGCACCCCCGCCATATGTTGCATGTGTAACCAGACTAGTAGAAAACCCTCATCTGGGCTAGGTTTGCTTATGCTTAGACATCCACACTGTTCTTCTATTCCTGGACATAGTTTCTTCCTCACCCGGTTAGTGGGCTGAGTGGTTGGGTTCTTTTAGTGTGGGATGCATGTTACACTCGTGCTTAGGGGCCGAGTTGAGTCTGGTAGACAGAGCTAGTCGTTTAGTTCTAGCGGGAGCCGTTTGGGTAGACGGTGACCCTGAGATGCCGGGTACTTTGTTTTGGTTGTCACTGCAGTGGTAGTGGCAGTAGTGTACTAGTGACAGCAGGACCTTGAACCCAGAACCTTTTTGGATGCACACATGATTTTAGTCAGCCAATGTTTTCTCCCAAGCCTCGCAGGGTCGCCTGAGTCTGTTCTTGTTTGATAGGACGAGGGCATTAGCTCTTCGAGGTTTGGACATAAACTTGTTTTCAAATTGTTTTCCTAAAAAGACTAAAAATCATTAAAAATGGATTTCTCTTAGATCAAATGGTTTTCTGTAATAAATGTCACGGTTTCTTATAAACTTACCGACTCGAGATGATTCGAGTGGTCTGGGTTCTAAGGGCTAATTTCATTCTGGGGTCGAAAACAACGGGAGGCTACGCCTATAGCCTGTTCTTGTTTGATTGGGGTCGTAGGTATTAATCTCTCGGGGATTTCGGACCCTCCGCTATTTGGCTGTAGAGCATCTCCAGCCCGTGAGTTTAGCATGTTGTGTTGGTTTCCCACTTTAACCGAGGGAGCCGAATCCCTGAACAGTAAGGGATCGAGAACTTCGATAGGCTAAACCTAGAGTCTGTTTTTGTTTGATTGGGGTTCTAGGCACAGGCCTAACGAGATTCTCGGACCCTTGCTGCGTCAGATGGTTCTTCTCGTCTATGAGTGGGGTGTCGTTTTGGGAGCCGTTTGGGCTGACGGCGGTCCCAGTGGTTGTGTACTTTCTTTTAGTGATGGTTATTTGGGTGTTCAAGTTGCCGATCTGTTTGATCGTGGATTATAGCCTGCATGTGCCGCTTATGAGACAATTGAGACTGATGAGATACTTGAGTTCGGTGGGGTCGCTCCCCTCGAGCTACGCCCCGGGTGCGTGTTGTTGATGCGACTAGTTGATACACTAGAGTTCGCTTGAGATTGAGATAGTCCATGTGGGACGCCCTACATAAGTCCCGTCCCAGTGTGGATGAGGTGGCAGTAGATTTGGCGCAGGCTTGACTGGACCCTATGAGGCAGTCATTGTAGATTGGGTGACTATACTTGAGTATTAGTAGATGCATCATGTTTCCATCTGTTCCACTTTTTGAGCATCTAGATAGAGGCATAGTAGCTGTAGAGTTTATTTTCCGGCTCTTTCCTTTCAGCACTGTTCTTGTTACTTTATGCCTCTAGTAGATTTAGTGGGCAGACCGTCGGGCTTGTTGGCGGCACCCACTGAGAACTACTGTGGGATGTAGTTCTCACACCCGCTGTGGTGTATTTCTTTCCCAGGGACTTCGGCTTATGTTCCTGCTGCACCAGTTGCTGATCCTGCTGATCGAGGTAAGGGAGTCGCGAGATAGATCCCTACCAGTCGTCTTCCAGAAAGAGTAGATGTACCCACTTTTTGTAATTTGAGAGCGTTACTGTTGAGTGACCCTTGTAGTGAGGTATAGAGTTGTACTTTACTTTTATTGCTGAGAGACTTATGTATTTATGTGAGGACTGAGTTGTATTTTATTTATTTCTAGCAGTATACTTTTTAGCTCTGATATCTGTGTAGTATAGTATCTTTCTTTTGCAGGTTAGTCGCTTCGTCTATACGGGGCTTCCCGTATGGGCGGCGGATCTGTTGGCGAACCCGGGTCGCAGTTTCGACGCCGGGGCGTGACACTTAGAAACCCTAGGCTTGTGGTTGGACCCTAGGATGACTACGTGAGAGTCATGATTTATAGCGAGAGTCCTGATTGAGTTTTACACCTCTCCCAATGGACGGGATGAGTGATTGGCATGTTTATTCTCCTAAGCGATTATGTTGGCTGCAGACAACATAATGCTATGGAATGGATGACATGTCCTAGACTTTCGCTGGATTGGGTCGAGTGTTTGTTGTGTGTTTTGTCATGCGGTTTTGTCGTGGTGAGCGGTGTCTCCCCGACGTTGTGTTCCGACCCGCGTGCACCCGTCTTGGCAGAGGAGTCAAAGTAGGCAGATCTCGGCCGGATACCCAGATTGAGGTCAGAGAGCTCCGAACCCAGATGACAGGATTGTCAGTGGCATACTAGCGGCGAAGTGAGCAGCTGGATAGGATGATACATTTGTTGGAGTAGTAGGCACCCTACAGTGCTTCCCGTCGAGACCACCCCGGATGCAGTATCCCCTGTTGTTGTATTTCCAGTGGCGCCGATTGAGCGAGTAGCCCCCTTCGTGCTATCGATTAATGCTGAGGCACCGAGGAAGGGTGGATAGCTAACAGTAGATGAGCTGTGGAACATCATTAATCGATTGAGCCAGTTCCGGCAGTTTGACCCACCCCGATTCGTAGGATTGAATTTTGAACCTTGGGAGGCAGAGTCGTGGGCGGCGGTGATGGAGAGACTGTTTGAGAGCCTCCTTGTGCCAGAGAGTTTACACAGCCTGATAGAGGATGCCATGGCAGTAGACGATGTCATCGCAGAGCATTTGCATCCCTTCATGGACTTGAGGTAGGACCATTGCCACGTACACTTGAGGTACAGATTCCTGGTCATGTTGTGCATGTGGAAGAGGCTGGTGGATCATGTCCAGTGCAGTTGAGGCCGTGGATTTTACCGGCAGATTTGTTGGCCTTGCGGCAGCCCCCGGACTTTGTCGGAGTGTTATGCGTTGGTAGGCACGATATCATGCGTTGATGGACAGCGGAGAGAGGACCATGACCTTCTACGAGCCGAACACGAGGAGTATACCTACAGAGGCAACCTGGGTACACTGTATCCAGTGACAGTTTCATCGGCGAGAGACAATCAGATGATGAGCTGAGGATGTATTGCCCTTTCTGTGACAGAGTTAGAGATGTCTTGATGGAATAGATGCTGTATATGGAGCGTGGCACTATAGTTCCCTTGGACATGGATTTACCGCCAGAAGCGAGTTCTGGATAGAGGCGTCTGACGCCAGATGATGGAAGATAGATCAGCAGGCAGAGGCCTTTCCGATTCCTTCCCCAGCGTCGTGGATTTTTGAGGCGCCAGAGGTCGGGTGGATCCCGATGGCAGCATTAGAAGCAGTGGCAGTAGCAGAGGTGCCTACGACGGCACCGGGACTCGAGGATATCTCTATTGCCCATGAGTTCTCGGTGTGATTCCAGCGAAGTTGACGAGGATGCTTTCGGGCAAAGAAATTGAGCTGCGATGGATGTGGTGCTGGGAACCGCGCCGATCTTGAAGGCACCTTATTGGATGGCACCAGTAAAGCTGAGAGAACTGATGGCATAGTTGCTGGAACTGATGGATAGAGGGTTGTTAAACCCAGTGTCTTACTTTGGGGAGCACTTTCTTTTTGTGGAAGAGATAGTGGATTATGGCCAGTCAGCAGAGGTTGACTTGCAGTGACGCCCCCACAGCGACCTTGGATGTGTGCGGATGCCATGGACAGGACGGCAGTGCAGAGTTGGAGCTTGATGATCGCGCGACAGTCGTCGCTACTGGAGCTGTTGAGACGATTAGGGATAGAAGTTGTGTCCCTAGGGGTCGCGGTTAGATTATAGCCTTCGTTAGTGCAGCCACTGTGACGACCCGAATCCCCGCGATAGGATTACTGTTGGATCAGCAGCTTCTGGAGGCTTATGTTGAGTGTTGGAGGTGTATATGTGCAAATTGGACACAAGTGATGGACTCAGTGTGAAAAATGGATCAGGAGTGTATTTGGATGCCCCACCGAATATTAGAAGTGGAATTGGGCAAAACGGACATCGGATTTGGACTCAGCGCGCGAAAACGATGGAAATCGAATACTTAGTTGTATTTTTCTGAGTCAGGACGCCCGAAAACGGACACCCGAAAGTTTTATAGTGTTTGTGGGTGCACGGTGGACCTGTGGACCAAGGAGTGTGCCACGTGGCGACTCCACGGTGCTCCCAAGCACGAGTGCAAATGCATCCCACACTAAAAGAAAGTTCCGACCTCTCGGCCCACTACCCGGGCGAGGATAACACTATGTCCAGGAATGAAAGAACAGTGTGGATGTCTAAACATAAATAACCCTAGCCCAAGTGAGGGTTTTCTACTGGTCTGGTTACACATGCAACATATGACGGGGGTGCTAGGTCAAGTTCCAAGATAACCAAAATTTAACAAGTGGTAGGAAGCAAAAGGGATCATAAGATCCCCAAATAAATACAAGGAATAACAATTCCTACATTCTAGCATGCTACTCAATAAATTCACTATCATGCATGGTCCTACTATAGCAGATATAATGTCCAGCTCATCAAACTTGGAGACAAGGCCACCCACCTGAAGACGCTATCTGTCTAAAGTCTCACAGCTGAAAATACCCTGAAATCACTATCTCTAAATCCAACAGGTCCAGCAATGCCCGCAAACTCTCCTGGGTACAACACAAGGCTTACAATTACACTTTATTCCAAAATTAAACCAAGTAATCATAGTCTAAAATTCAGTAACAAAGATGCCAATTATTCACCTGCAGAAATGGCTCTGAAAAATCCAATAAAAATACTGTCGCGATCCTTGCGTCGAGACCTTCGAAACGGGTACCTGCATGCCCAATTCCGAGCAACGTAGGCCAAGTTACAAATTCCACAACACAGGGTGTGCAAAACCACACAACAACATAACTGTAATTCCATGCACAGATAAGGGGGAAAACATATACCTTCGGTCAAACCTCAGAAAAATCCAAGAAAAATACTATGATAATCCTCGCATCGAGTAGATGAAAAAAATGTATAGGAGTGTCTCAATCCGATGCCCGGTTGCGGAGATATCCTCGAAACAACCCGCCGCTGTCCACATCTCCATCACAGAAAAAGTGTCACAATTAAAATGGAAGAACTCCTCGAAAAGCATGAAACGAGGGAAAACTGAAAATACCAAGATCGTAGCCCTGCCCGTCGCGGATCCAGCGGCGAAGAAATCGTTCGAAAAGGTGGTCGGAGTAGGCCGGGGGAGCTCGCGCACCGAAACGCGACGAAGGGGAACACAAATGGACGAGCGTCGTGCCGCGCCGTAAAAATGGAAACCTCGAGAAACGTGCCACGAAAAATCTTCGAACTCTGGAGATGGACGCAGCACGGCGGGGGGAACAATTTTGCTAAAGACGCCGCGGCGAGAGAAAGCTCGAAAATGGCGGAAAAATGGGAGAAGAAGCAGCTCGGGTCGCTTAAATAGCCCCAAAAAACAAATCAAATAATACCGGTTGAGTCCCCGGTTCCGGGCGCCCGGAAGATTCGGGCTGCTACAGTGTTGGGCCCGGCCCAACACTGTGCAGGCCCGAATCCCTCACGGGCCTCCACGTAGCCCGCCAAACAGGCGACAACAACACTGTCCACCCGGCTCGCGCCACGTGGCCGCCTCCAAACGCCGACGCGTGGCCCGGCAGTCGGTCAACGCGCGCCTGGCGCGCCCACGTGCACGCGCCAGCGCCGCCTACGCACTGTGCCAGGCACGCGCCCCGAGGCGAGCCTCACCAGCTTGGTGCACCGAGCGCGCAACACCGCACCAACTGCAGGACGCCACGTGTCCACCCTCCGGTGAACGCCGGCACCGTGGACCGCGCACCTGCCCGCGCGCCCGCGCGCCTGCCCGCGCGCCCGCGCGCCTGCCCGCGCACCGCGCGCTGCCCGAGCACCGCGCGCTGCCCGCGCCTGCGCGCCGCCGCGCTCCGCCGCTGCCCGCCGCCGCCCGCCGCCCGTCGGAAAAACATGCGCGTCATCCGGGCTCCAAAAAATACAAGTGAATAGTCCATTTTCATCGTTTTCGCGCGCTGAATCCAAATCCGAAGTCCGTTTTGCCCAATTCCAACTCTAAAAATTGCCGAAGGCATCCGGAAAGGTGATTTTTTGTCCAAACTTCGCACTCAGTCCAATTTTAATCTCCGTTTCGCGCGAAACTACTTCTAAACACTCGACGGGTCCTCCAATCACCCACGTGATCCCTTTTTAAGCCCGAAGTCCACCACTTGTGTCCAAATTGCGCACTAACTCCAACGAGACACCACGCAGGCCACCAAAAGCTGCCAAACAACCAGAAAACTCAACGCGGGGATCCGGGTCCTCACACCGTGGACCTAGTACACCGCACCGACCAGTCCTAGCCCGCCACGTGGCAAGCCGCTCCCGTGCACCACGCGCCTGCCCGTGCGCCCGCGTGCCTGCGCGCGCGCTGCCCGCGCCTGCTCCGCCGCCTGCCCGAGCCCGCGCCGCCGCCGACGCTGCCCCCGGCCGCCGGAACAGTGCCTACTGCCTCGAAATCCATGCGTGTCATCCGGGCTCCAAAAAATACAAGTGAATATTCTGTTTTCATCATTTTCACGCGCTGAATCCAAATCCGCTGTCCGTTTTGCCAAATTCCAACTCTAAAAATTGCCGAAGGCATCCGGAAAGATGTTCTTTTGTTCAAACTTTGCGCTGAGTCCAATTATGATATCCGTTTCGCGCGAAATCACTTCTAAACATCCGACGGGGTCAACCGATTACCCACGTAATCCATTTAACACCCGGAGTCCATCACTTATGTCCAATTGGTGCACCAACACCGCCGACACGCCACACAGGCCTCCAGAAGCTGCTAGTCACATTGTAGAAGCCCTGCAGAGATTCGGGTCACCATAGGAACGGGGTGTGTAACTACTCGATTTGGATCTACTCGTCGCGAGGATCGCAACCATGATTTTTTTGAATTTTTTAGAAGGCTACACGCAGGTGAAAATTCCCTTTCTCTTTGCTGGACCGTTAAAACAGCAAGTGCTATTTTCTTTATGCAGGGTATTGATTTTTGTGTTGTGGTTGTGATGTTGGTTGGAGCAGAGGCTTGGGCGACTGAGTACCGAGAGTGCGGTTTCAGCGAATTTTGGATAGCGTGTGACTACGCACTTCACCGACTTCGGCTTTGCCTGCGGAAAGCGTTTCAGGTGGGTTGCTTCATCTCCAGAACCGGTGGACGATTCTCTAATTCTTTATGTTAGAATGCATGCATGTTTAGGGTACATTATATGTTATTGAGAGGTAAGCTAGTAAGGATGATTGTATAAGGGAATTGCAAGATTAATATTCATGTTAAATATTATTGAGGACTTGCAAGATTTGCATATCCATGATAATGAATAGTAAAAGCTTACCTATGGGAATTTACCCTATGTGATTGTTAGCATGCATGTTTAATTGTACAATATCTAGCATCGAGATGTAAGATTGAGGAATGGCCTAGATCATGCAGATTGACATACTATAGTAGTGATCGTTTAGCATGCCATGTTGCACATAGCCTTTTATGATATGATTACTTGATGGGGTAGGATGCTATATCTTTGTGCGGGTATCATTCTGATGAGTTATGATGGACCATGGATTATGGACGGGTGTAGCGGATTAGTGGATTTGGCATGTGGTGCTACTATTTGTTATATTACCTTTTATCTTCCTTGAGGACAAATGCATGCCTGTATGGACATCTAGATAGGCCATCATTTATTGCTACACTATCATGTTGGAATCTGACTTAGGAGAAACCATGTTTGTTCTTTCTCCTTTCTTTCTAGATTCATGTTGCTCGGGTTCGAGCAGGGGTTTGGGGTAGTGTAGTGGGACTTTGTGTCTGGGACAGGTTGGATTAGATTGTGGGATTGTTGGGTTTTATAGCGACCGCGGATATTGGGCGACTGACCGGATATGTACTTGTGCATCAGATTGGGTATCTGATTTCCTTTAGTGGATGGAGTTTCCCACTTATTGTTTACTGTTGTGTCAGTTTGGGGATCGGGTTTCCCCTTTAGTGGATGGGTTTTCCCACTTTGATCAGAGTCGTGATCCAGTCCTGCTATATTATGATACTTATGATACTTGTTACAGTGATACTTTACTCGTGTAGGTCGCTCCCCTCGAATGCCACTCCGGAGTAGGCTTTATACCGTGACGGGTGCCGGTCAGTTGGATAGTTGGAGATACTGAGTTCGTGAGATTGATGACAGAGCAGGCAGTACCGGGTTTTTACCGGTTCATTTGATTGGGTTTATTCAGACAGATACTTTTATTGTTGCACTCGTGCTTAGGGGCTGAGTCTGGTAGCTGAGATTAGACCAGTGCAAGTGTTGTTGGGAGCCGTTTGGATTGACGGTGGTCCCGTGTCGTTGAGAATACTTTGACCGTTGTGTGAGATGTTGAGGATCTTGAGTCTATCCGTTCTGAGAGAGAGCATGGATTTCGACTATAGCCTGCATGTGCCACTATTCGTTAGCGAGTTAGTCCATTTGGACACCCTACGTAATTCCTGCCCGGCAGTGGGAGGTGGTTGTAGGTGGGCGCAGGCTTGACTGGACCAGATGTGGCAGTCAGCTCGATTGGGTCGATTGTGTACTTCATGTGCGAGTGGTTGCATACCTTTCATTGGTTTTCCCCTTTTGAGCATTTAGATAGAGGCATAGTAGCTATTGAGTACCTCCAGCTTTCTTGTTCAGTTTTTACTGCATTGTTATCTTATGCCTCTAGTAGACTTAGTGGGCAGATTATCGGGCCTGGTGGTGGTACCCACTCAGAACTCCCTTTTTGGTGTAGTTCTCACACCCATTGGGGGTTTTCCCCCTCCTCTTTCTTTTCTCTCCTTTGTTTTGCAGAGTCTTAGCGGGTGTTGCTGATTCTGCGGTTGCTGTGCGAGGCGAGGGAGTCACGAGCTAGATCCCTACCCGTCTGTGGAGAGTAGCGGTACCCCTACATTGGAGATCCTGAGTACAGTCAGTAGATTATTTATTTTTTCGCTTTGGAGAGATCATTGTATTGTGAGGATCTGACTTGTACTGAGAGCCTGTACACTGATGTATTATTTCAGGTTACCTCCCTGTTGAGTTCTGGTTTATTGTATTTGAGGATATTGTATGATTATCACTTATGGGAGATGGATATTTTATCATTATTTTCAGTTGTACATATGGTTGGTTTTAGTTTTACAGCACTTTTATTTTATAGCTCTGATATCTGTTTAGTAGTAGTCCCTTTTCTTGCAGGTAGGACGCTTCGCCTATGCGGGGTTTTGTATAGGCGGCGGATCTGTTGGCGAGCCCGGGTCGCAGTTTCGACCCCGGGACGTGACAACCACAGCAGGAACAACTTCAACACTTCCCTTCCTTTTTCACGTCTATATGTCGAGGCTCGCGAACAGGCCGAAAAGTTTGAAAGGCGGCTCCAGAAATAGAGACGGTGCCGGAGCCTGCTCTTGTTTGATTGGGGTGAAGGCACTAGCCTTTCGAAATTTTCGAACCTTTCGCTGTTGTCGGCGGTTTTCTAAATTGAGAGTTGGGGTTGATGATGTTCCTGATGTTGGCCTTTTCCCTTTCTTGTTTGGTTGTGTGGGTGTGGTTTGGATCGTCCTGGTTGAGTTGGTGCAGAGGGTTTGATTTCTGGAGCTTGTTGTTTTTTTCCCCGCGATTTGTTGAAGTCCTCGATGTTTTCCACGTCTCGGCTCTGAGGAGATGTGCTTATGGATCTCTCGCCCGTGATTGACTCGCTCCATTTGAGATCTGTGAGTGTTTGGAGCACGAGGGACGCCCGTTGCGAATTCTCGCTCGTGAGATGAGAGGATTGCGCATCTAGTGACCCAGACTTTGGTGTGGCTTTTCCCCTGGGATCCGTGGTGTGAGACACCTATTATTGGTGTGTCGGGCTCGTAACACGTCAAATGGACGTGTTAGATGGACTCAGTGAGGTTTTGGATCAAGCCTGTCTTTCGGCGGGTTTTGCCGAATTTTGGGAGTGATTTCAGGCTGATCGGAGGCCGTATTTAGATTCAGCGCGGAAAAACGTTTGAATACGGCTATTTACTTGTATTTTTTGAAGTCTGGACGCCCAAAAACAGACCCCCGAAAGTTTACTGTGTTTTCGGTGCACAGGGGGGGGGGCTGTGGACCGGCGGGAGTGCCACGTGGCAGCCCAGGATAGGCCGGCGCACGCTTCCGGTCCAGGGAACCTGGGCGCTGGTGCAGTGGACCGGCGGAGGGACACATGGCTGCCTGTTATTGGCCGGCTCACGCTGTGTAGTGAACCGGAATTTTGGTATATAAATAAATGTAAATAAAATGGTGTGAAATGCTATTTTATGGAATTTATTGAGGAATGACCTGGAAATGAATTGGGCCCAAATCGGGATTAGAATGTGAGATCTTGGATCTTACATGAGAAAGTGGGCCCAGATTGTAAGTGAAAAATTCACAGTTTCGAAAAATTCCGAGAAAATTACGGGAGCTCCGTAAATGTGTATTAAGGCCACAGTAAAAGTTTCGCGTTGATCGGACACCCGGATAGTGAGAATGGGCTCCGCCAGCGAAATTAAATACAGTGAGACTTTTGGCAACCCAGAGAGGGTCCAAACTGAAAAGTTTAAGTACCATGAGGTAAATTAAGTTAAACTGTGGCTGCCCGTCAAATTTGAGCGAAAACGGGCGAGAAACGGGCAAGAACGGACGAAAACGGGTGAAACTGGGCTTGGGCCCAAGTTTCGGGCGCCCGAAAGTGGGAACCGGGCGCCCGGAAAGTACTGTAGCAAACCGGTTTTCGGGCTACAGCGAACCGGGTTTGTGCACTGTAGCGAACCGGTTACTGTAGCAGCCCGGTCCGGACCTTGATGCGCCCGAAAATTACTGTAGCGCGCTCGAAAGTTACTGTTGGCACGGATCCCGAGGCAGTGGCACGGATCCCGAGGCAGTTGGCACGGATCCCGAGGCAGTGGCACGGATCCCGAGGCAGTTGGCACGGATCCCGAGACGGCGGGCGCGAATCCCGAGGCAACGGGCACGAATCCCGAGGCAAGTTTTCGCGCGCGGCGCGCTGTGGCGCGCGGCCCGAGGCGTGTGGTAGGTGGGGGGAGCGCCACGTGGCGCTTCCTCATTGGTCGCCCTGACCGAGGGAGCGGGGCGCGTCGGGGACACGCGCGCGGCACTGTAGCGGGTCAGCGGGGACAGGCCACGTGTCGGCCTCCCATTGGCCGGTCAGCGCGATGTGACGCGCTGACGCGACGCGACACGGCAGGCGGGCGTCAGAGCAGGCGTGGGTGCGGTCCACGTGGCGGCCCCTGATTGGCCGCCATGTTTCCGTGGTCGTGGTGCACGGGTCTAGGGACACGTGTCACGCTCGGGTTGGCCGAGCATGATGACGTGGCGCTGAGCTGGCGCGCCATGGACCGTGGACCGCGTTGGGGGGCGGTTACTGTAGCCGCCCAAAAATTTTCGGGCGCCCGGAAAGTGCGCCCGAAAGTCCGGTTTCGGCCTATATGGGTCCGAAACGGCTCATTTTTCCTCCTTTTTCCCTCCTGGGCTTCACCCGAGCGTACCAGGAGAAGGAATGGGCGATTTTCACCAGGGTTTTCGAGGGCGCACGAGCACGCCGTGGACTTCGTGGAGCGCACAAGTTGCTCCAATGAGGCTAATGGACGCGATGGACGTCACGGCATTGTTGAGGTAGGCCCCATTTGTCATTTTTGCGGTATTTTTGGCACAGTTTTAAGGTTTCCTTTTGAATTTTGGATTTGACCCCCATGCCTATGTGCCTGCTAGGGACAAAGTTTTACTGTGCCGTTTTACTACGCAAGTTTCGCGGGCATTTTAGGCGCGCCTCGTTTTGCGTGCCGCTCGTGGAGATATGCACCGTTTTGCGTGCGGATTCGACAAATGTGCGCAGTTTTGGGCGTAGGCTTGGAAAATATGCACCGTTTTGCATGCAAAGTTAAAAATGGAACGTGCACCGTTTTGCGTGCCAATACAAGGTATGTGCTTCGTTTTGCGTGCAGGTTGGACTAACGGGCACCATTTTGCGCGCAGACTCTAACGTTGCGTCTTGTTTTTCGTGCAGGGCTGGAAAAATGTGCATCGTTTTGCGTGCAACCCTACAGTCAGATGTGCACCATTTTGCGTGCAGTTTCGAGGTACGTGCACCGTTTCGCGTGCAGTTCGTGTTGTCGCGCACAGTTTTGCGTGCCGATCCTAATATTGTGCATCATTCTTCGTGCAGGGCTAGGAAAAATATGCACCATTTTGCGTGCAACCCTACAGTCAGACGTGCACCATTTTGCGTGCAGATTTGAGGTACGTGCACCGTTTTGCGTGCAGATCATGTTGCCGCGCATCGTTTTGCGTGCCGGCTGAAGTGGCGCACACCATTTTTAAGTTAGGATTTTAATGACATGCATCGTTTTGCGTGCAGGATTGTAGGACGTGCACCGTTTTGCATGCGGACTCGAGGGATGTGCACCGTTTTGCGTGCAAGCTCGAGGAGACAAGTGGAATCGCGCGGATACCAATTGCAAGTGTCTACAAGCAATTGGGAACACCACAAGGTGGGGAATTCTGCCGAAATTGGGTGACCTCTCCCCTTGCTCCCTTGCTTTTCGATTCGAAGCATGATAGTAGCCTGTTAGAGGCATTAGGTAATTATGATATTGATTGCCTGTATAGATGGATTCAGATGAAAAAGAGCAACTGTTGGTTGCCAGAGATAGGAGAATAGTTGTATATGTGCAAAGAGACACAGAGGAAAAGTGCAACTGTTGGTTGCCAAACATATATGATGAATATGCATGCGTAGAGATAATTATTATTTTATGAATGAGATGAAAATAATTGCATGTATGAAAATGATTAGCTATTCATGATTATGAGTATGTTAGGGTATAACCCTAGGAATCACGTGACATAAGGGAACAACAGTTGTTGGTAGTAAGACTAGGAGAAAACCTAGTATAGGGGTTTGACGAGTGACATCAACTTAGGAGTTATCCTAGGGAGGACGACTGGCATGGTCTTAGGTGATAACCTAAGGACACTGGATAGAGTGATCAACGTAGAGTCAAGGAACTCCAGGATATATATGACATGGAACTTAGGTAAAGAGAACCTAAGGTGAACTAGTGATCAGCATAGAGTCAAGGAACTCTAGGACAAGTATGATATGGAACTTAGGTAAAGAGAACCTAAGGTGAACTAGTGGTCAGCATAGAGTCAAGGAACTCTAGGACAAGTATGACATGGAACTTAGGTAAAGGGAACCTAAGTTGAGCTAGAAGAGTTTAAACTCACAGACGGAAAATAGAGTCAAGTTGACTCTAGGATTCAGTAAGGAATCAAGAGAATGGAAAAATGGATCAAGTGTGGAGACATGAAAGGGAAAACAGGAAATTAGAGTCAGTGTAACTCTAAGATAATAGTGGAACGGGAAATTAGAGTCAGTGTAACTCTAAGTTAGAGTGGAACAGAAAAACAGAGTTAAGTGAACTCTAGGATTCAGTGAGGAATCAGGAAAGCGGGATAAGATCCCAAGATTAAAGAATTAAACAAATATAACCCTAGAAAGTCATAGGGTGTCTGGGCAATGGACTATCACATTAACTTCAATTTGAGTTAACTGAATGAAAGAGAAATGATAAGAGTCCAGGAGACTCTCTAGTTATCCTTATGGCAAGACCTAGGATAAGAGGTAATAAATGCAAAAGGTAAAGTTTAATAGCAAGCTAAAAGCGGCTAAAAGAGCATATTGAGAATGCAAATGGCGCCTTCGAACTTGAGACTCGTCATTATGGAGCAGGACTCCCTGGGCAGTGACCCGTCGGACGAGGTACCTTCGAAAGGCAAAAAGTGAAAGTAAAGAGCTAGATGCTCAAAGGAAAGAGAAAGAGATTTGCCAGTGGCAAAAAGGGAGCTATAAGCTCGAATAAGAAAGAAAAGCAAGTGTTCTAAGGCAAGAGGCTAAGAACTAAAGTAAAAGAGAAAGAAAAAGAAAAGAAAAGAAAGAAAATATAAAGATAAAACGGGCGTACCTGCGGGGAGGAAACGTGACCCTTGTTGGAGGAGCGGCAGAATCCCTCTCCCGGGCAGTGACCCGTCTGGCACGTTTCTCCCGTAGGACGGGGTAACACTTGCGAGTGTTATCGGCAACCTTAGAAATCTTATCTGATGGTAGCAGGACTACCGGGCTGGGGCCCGTTGGATAAGAATTTCTGAGTGTTAACTTAAATTAAACCACCATAGGGTAAAGAATAAGAAGAACAGAGAGTGGCCAAGGTGGCCGGGTTAGGGTAACCCAGTATACAGCTGCTTAGTGGCCGAGTTGGTGGTTAGTTGCCTAGTGTGGCTAGACTGAGTAGTGATGGATTGGTGAGTATACACAGATAGTGTAGTGGCCAGTATATACATAGTAGCATTATGATATTGAGGATTTAATTTTCCTAGCACTATTATTATTGCTTCCATTGGACCAAGTGAAGTAGGACACTTTTTCTCGGTGGTTGAACTCACTGGGAACTCTGTCGGAGTTCTCACACCCCTTGGGTGACCCCCCCCACAGGTTCAGCTTTGGATGCAGCGGTCAAGACGGATCAGATGCAGTCAGCGAGGCATACGACAGGGGCAAGAGCCCAGCAGCATAGAGACCTAGAGGGTCTAGCAGAGGTATCCCTTTTTATATATTTCTTGAGTGAACCTTGTATGGTGAGGAATTATGTAAAAGAATTGTAATAATTTTATTTGCAAGTTCAGAAATGTAAAGTGTAATAAATTTGGTTCATGGTTCACTCTTGTATGCTTTCATTATCGCTTAAACTGTCTGTTTATAAAATGAAAGTTCAAATTTATAGTGATTTTTAGTACTCTGATATTGAGCTTCCGCATATACTTGTTGTATGATTATGGATATTACCGTTCCTTTCGGGTAGTGAAAGGTCATACCCGATTGGCGGGTCTGTTGGCGTGCCCGAACCGTACAAATTGGCGGACTCGGGGCGTGACACGCTGCGCGGTCCACGGGGAATTGGCGCTGGTGCAGTGGACCGGGAGGGTGACACGTGGCAGCTTCCTATTGGCAGGTTTATGCTGTGCGGTCCACGGAGTCGGGCGGCTCGGCGCATGGACCGGGGCGTGCCACGTGGCGGTCTCGGATTCGCTGGCCCACGAGCGCGCGGAGCACACGGGGCCGCGGCGCTGACGCCGTACGCACCCGTGGCGGGGGACACGCGGCGTGTCGGGCGTCGGTTGGCGGGCGCCGCCCGCATGGCGGGCGGGGTGCCGCCCACGTGCGCCATGTGGCATCCCGCCACTGGCGCGCTGTTCTGCACGGGCCACGCGGCAGCGCCGGATTCGCGGGCGTCGTTGTCCGTTGTTCGGGGGACACGTGTCGCGCCCGGGTGAATCCGGGCGCTGACTGTGGGCCGGGCCGTGGCGCTTTCGAGCGCCCAAATTCAGGCAATGGGCCCGAATTCTGGTGGGCTATAAATAGCCCACCACCCCTCTTTTCTTCTGTCTTTTTTCGAGTTTTAGAGAGAGAATTAGAGGGTGTGGCCTGAAGAAGACTTCTTCCTCTCTCTGTCCTCCATCTCTCCAGGAAGTTTTGGAATTTTTGGAGTTGCCAACAGCGAGTTCTCTGCGATGCGGCGCGCTTCGATGATTTCCATTTTCGGCCCGTTTCCGTCGTAGTTTAGTCAGAAAAATCCCCTGCGCCAACCAGGAGGAATTTTTGGATGATTTTTGCGGCAGCGTGTTCCTAAGAGCATGGGCTTGTTTATTTTCTATCTTGGGCTACGAGCATCAGATCAGGGCATATAAATACTCATTTTGGATCTACTCGTCACGAGGATCGCAGCCGTAATTTTTTTGGATTTTTCTGAGGGTTGCAAACAGTTATTCGCAGATTCTAGAGTTCCGGGGATAGTTTCTAGAGTGCTGGGAGATCTTTTACAGTTTGGGGAGTTGCGCGTACTAGGTGGGTGGTTGTTGTATACCTCACTTTTCGACTTGCTTACTAAGTTTATTAGAGAAGCCCTATATTGGACATATTGATTGATCACTCCATTGACAGTCATGCTTAATTAAAATAAATGTGAGCCTACCATGTGAGACTATTCTTGCGGACATATCATGCGGGAATATTATTGGGAAAATATTATTGTGAGGGCATGATTGCAAGAATATTATTGTGGGGGTATATTTGCATGCCATGATTAGTAATTAGTCTTTCATGAAAATTGATTATGTGATGGGATAAAAGGATCTACCCTATGTGCGGGTACCACTTTGGCAATTTATTATGGATCAGGGATTATAGACATATGTAATCGGTTAGTGATTTTGGCATGATGGTTATATCTATGCGGAGCTATTATTTGATACACATGTGAAGCTACTATTTGATACACTTTCTTTTATCTTTCATGAGGACATTTGCATGTTTGTATGGACATCTAGATAGGCCACTATTTATTGTTATACTATCATACTGGGACTTAACTTAGGAGAAACCATGATTGTTCCTTTTCTCCTTTTCACTTAGACTTTTGATTCATGTTGCTCGGGTTTGAGCAGGGGTTTGGGATAGTGTAGTCGGGACCCTGGAGTCAGGGACAGGTGGTACTTGGTGTTAAGGATTTTGTTTTGGTGTATTTCATGAAAGTGGTTAAGTATTGAAGATTGAAGATGAAGATGTGTGGATCATATACCTCAATCTCAAGAAAGAAGAATTCAAAAGGATCAGGTACGTTTAACTAAATAACTTTGGTGATCCGAATACTTCTTGTAGTGTAGAAACACTTGGATGGGTTTTTAATCGCATAAAAATCAAGAAACTGGACTGTTATATGTTCAGGATCCGGATCAGAGTAATCCAGTCCGGACCCCGAACGTAGGTAGGTTCATGCGCAAATCCAGTCCGGAACACCCTTGGTTCAGTCCGGACCCCGAACGTGGATTTTGCAGGAATCGCATGAACAGTCCGGACCGTGGTATTTCAGCCCGGACCCCGAACACTGTTTTTTCAGGAATTCTCTGAAAAACAACGACAGTCCGGATCATGCCTAATCCAGTCCGGACCGTCGTGCGGGTAAAAATCTGTTACAGTCAGTTTTTGATTCTTATCCACTTCCAATGGTTTCTAACCTATAAGTAAACCCTAATTCTATCTTTTAGGGGAATCCAAAAAATCCGAAAATAAGTTTTGTACTTCGGGTAATGACAGAAAAATATTAACGGAGAAAAAAAACTTATAAATCCACATATAGAGAAGAAAGGAAATAACTAGATTTAATTCTATATTTCTTCATCTATATTAATTAATTTGATTCTAGGTTTTCAAACTCAGATTTTGAGTAGAATCAAATTAATGAATACTTCGATGGTATTTCCGATCTATCTTTGATCTAAGTATTCGGCGGATTATCACCACCAACAAAACAACAATTTTTCCCAAAATCGGCGCGTGGATTCGCGTGGCCTTGTGGATTCAAGGTGCTACCGCTCTCGTGGATTCGAAGTGAGGTACATTCGTGTGATCGAGACGTACTACTTGGTGGAGACCGTGGATTCGGTCAGACGTCGTGGATTCGACGTTGGACGCCGTGGATTCGGCGTTGGACGCAAATAGTGGATTCGAGGCGCGTTGTGGAGCGAGCGGAGAAGATCAACTCGGAGCGTATGGAAAAAGGATAAGTCGTGTGTGAATACGGTGTATCACCTTTGTACGTGTTTAATCTTAGTTGATTTCACCGTGTTATCGGTCCCGTGGTTTTTTACTCCTGGTTTTGGAGTTTTTCCACGTAAAATCTTGCGTGTTATTTTTATTTCCGCAGTGGGTTTTATTATGCAAAGATTTTTGAGTGTTTATTGTTTACACCTATTCACCCCCCTCTATGTGTTTTTTCCCCTATTTAGATCCATATTATCATAACCCAACAAGTGGTATCAGAGCGGGAATAGGGTTGTAAACAATGGTTGATGGTGGAAACATCAACAGACCCCCACTCTTCGATGGAACAAACTATGCCTACTGGAAAGTACAGATGAGAGCATTTTTAATTTCCATCGATGAACGGGTATGGCAATCAATAGAATTTGGATGGACAAATCCTACTGAAATTATTGCTGATGTTCGCACCATCAAACCTAGGTCGAAATGGACCAAGGAAGAAATTGATTCATCTTCTTACAACGGCAAATGAATTAACGCCTTATTTAATGCTTTGTCGCAAACTGAATTCTCTCCCGTCTCGGCATGTGAGACTGCGAAAGAAATCTGGGATGTTATACAAGTTACACATGAGGGAACAAGTGTAGTGTTCTGGTTTTTCCCATGCAACTTTCCGATGAATCCACTGTGTAGAACACCTAGTGTTGGTGTGTCTGGCCCATGGTGCATCAAAGGGGTGCCACAGATGGACCTTGTGAGACTTTGATAGCTGATTTGGAATTTGGCTGCATTTGCCAAATTTTAGAAAAGGTTTTGGGCCAATCTGAGGTTGGATTTGGATTCAGCGCGGAAAAACGCTTGAAAACGGCTATTTGCTTGTTAAATTTGGAGTCCGGATGACCAAAAACGGGCTTCCGGAAGTTTTCGGGAATTTTTGGTGCATGGGAGGTGACCGTGGACCGGCCTGAGCCACGTGGCGGCCTGTCATTGGCCGGCTCACGCAGCTCGGTCCATGGGGTGGCGCGGCGGTGCATGGACCGCGGGCGGGAGACGCGTGGCGTGCGCAGAGTGGTTGGCGCACGCGTCACGGCCCAGCGAGCTTGCGCAGCCTCAGGTGGACCGGGCGTAGGACACGTGGCAGCAGGGTATTGGCTGGCTCACGAAGGCGCGGTCCACGGCAGGGGCGCCTCGGTACGGAGCGCACAGGGGGGCGCCAGGCGGCCTGTCGGGCACTCGAGTGCGGGCCACGCGTCGGCACCCCATTGGCGGGCCGTACCTACCCCCGCTGACCGCGGGGGGACGCGTGGCGCGCAGCGGGACCTTTGCACCGCTGTCCCCTGTTGTAGGGTGACGTGGCATCACCAGGAAGTTTCGGGCGCGTCGGACAGGGAGTATACGACCGGGTTTTCAGGCGCAATGCGCCCGAAACTTGCGCCCGAAAACCCGGCCCAACAGCACTTATGGGCTGGGCTATAAATAGGGTCCTTAGTGTTTTTTTTAGCTCTTCTGGATCTTTTTCCACAGAGAGTTCTTCAGAGAAAATTTCCCCCACACAGTGCACTATCCTTTGGAGGACTTTGAGGATTTTTCAGAGGCACGCATCCCGAGGTTCGTGATTTTACGGCGCGGCGCGACGCTCGTTCTCCGGCGACCCGCTTCGCCCCTTCTCAGTGTTTGGGCTCCCCCGACTTCCGATTTCGCCGATTTTCGCGCCGTCGGACTCACGACAGGTAGGACTTCAACTCCTGTGTTTTGAGGTTCCTCGTTTTCCGTGCTGACCTTGGAGTTTTCTGAGCACCCATTTGACCCATTTTTCTTCGCGGATTTTTGGACAGCACCGCGGTGTTCTAGCCGTATCTTTTCATTCAGACGTCGGATCGAGGCGATTCAATAGGTAATTTTCATCTACACTTCGCAAGGAGTCTCCTAGATTTTTCCCTGAAGTTTTGGAATATTTTCCGAAGGTGAAAGTCTCCTTTTACTGTTGTTCTTTGTTACAGATTTTCTGGACAGTTTGTTCTGGGGTGTTTCCCTTGTCGGATTTTTATCTCAGCGTAGAAAACTCGAAATTGAACCTGCAGGTACTCGTTTCGACGGGTTCGTCGCGAGGATCGCGACAGTATTTTTTGTGGATTTTTCCGGGGATTTTTCACAGGTGAAAACAGAGGAGCTTTGGACTGTGTATTTTGGGACAGATTTTGTGAGGCAAGGTGTGATTAAAATATGTTTATTCTTCTGGGGAATTTTGTGCAGTGTTGTAGGGTTGGTTTTGGCCGAGCGTGGACTGCACCTTTGGGGACCAGGATTTAGCGCTCGAGGTGGGTACCGTTGTTAACCTCCTACTTGTGATAACCCACTAGGCATATTGGAGCTAGTCTTATGTAATGTTGCTAGTATACTAGTGGAATGATTATGGCATGCTTAAATTGGAAGAATTGGACTTATGGTCGATACTTGCACCTTTAGAGGACTATGTGCTAATAATGGTAATTCTTACAAGTGTTAAGTTGATTAGAATCCCTGGGAACAATTGCTTAAACCTTTTTGGTAATAATCGGCTATACCATATCGTGTTTTATGTATAACTGGGAAACCTATGCATGTGTATAAATTCGCTTATGGCACATTAGTACTTCTGATATTTAAACAAAGGCATACTGTAATTCTTGTGAGAATTGGAACACTGAAATTATATTGTTAAGAAAAAGGACTTTTGCATGCTTGAATGGTCACCTAGTTAGGCCACATTTTTTCTGCTGCACTATCATGCTGGAATTGACTTAGGAGAAACCATGATTTTATTTTCTCCAGTTATCTAGACATAGGGGACATCATGCTCGGGTTAGAGCAGGGGCTGGGATAGTGTAGTCAGATACTTGGGTTTCGGGACGGACAGGCTGTGATGGCAGGGTATTGCGGCAACCGCGGATTTTGGGCGGTTGACCGGACAGTGTTATTGCATCAGATCGGGGAAAGGATTTCGGGTTCTTTTAGTGGAGGGTACTTTTCCCTATAGATCAGTGTCATGATCCAGTCCTGCGGACTTTTTCTCCTTGGATACTACTTACTCAGGCTTTTTGCTCGTGTGGGTCGCTCCCCTCGAGCGCCACTCCGGAGTGCGCGATATACAGACTTGAGTCCTTAAGACTCCTATCCCCTATCGGTGCTATGCGTAGGCTGCCATACCCGATTTGGCAGGCACCGCAGGCAGTACCAGTGTTTACTGGGGTTATAGATTGGATTTTGTCAGACAGGCTTTGATATTCTGATGCACACATTTAGCAATCCTTTAGCTGGGCATGTAGAGGCATATTAGTGGTAGCTTTATCAGTAGTCATACTTATCGTTTACCACCTTTATTCTTTTAGCCTCTGGTAGTCCTAGTGGGCATGTTTGAGTTGAGGTTTACCCACTAGGGGAGGCTACTTTCTTTATAGTAGTTCTCACCCCCACCCTTTTTCCTCTTCTTTTTCCCCTTGTTTTGCAGAGTCCTCTGCGGGAGTTGCGGGACCCTCTTCTCAGGACCGAGGTAAGAGGATCGT
Source organism: Tillandsia leiboldiana (assembly GCA_029204045.2). Lineage (NCBI taxonomy): Eukaryota > Viridiplantae > Streptophyta > Magnoliopsida > Poales > Bromeliaceae > Tillandsia > Tillandsia leiboldiana. The sequence goes on along the minus strand of CM055064.1, from coordinate 46,956,000 downwards.
TGATTAGCTAGCTATTTTCCGGATCCAGAGTTCGGTAGATTTTGATGTATCCCCCTGTACACTCAGACGGTTGTATTTTCTTTTATTTTGGGTCTGGCTGCAGCCAGCTGGTTGTATTTATTTCGTGAGCTGGGAGTGACACATGTATATTTGAGAGTTATGTTGTACTTTTATTTCCAGCATTTGTCTGAGATGTACTAGTTTTAGTTTAGCTCTGCTTTTATGCTCCTTTATTATTGCTTTTATATCTGAGCAGGTTGCCAGCGCTTCGTGTACACGGGAAATACCGTGTGCACGGCGGATCTGTGGACAAGCCCGGGTTCTGGTTTACACCCGGGGCGTGACAGATTAAGTTGGTATCAGAGCTTAGGGATAGATCAGTTGGGACTTAGGAAACCCTAGGCTTTTTGGCAGACCCTAGGAAGGCAGGGCGTGAGTGACGCGATATTTTGCGAAAGTCGGCAATTTATTATTAAACTCTTCCTGAGAGTGAAGAGGGATTGGCATATCCTATTTCTGGGGAACCATTATGTTGGCTGCAGACAACATAAGGTTACAGAAATAGGAGGATGGCCATGACTTTCGCTGGATTGGGTCGAGAGTGGTTCTGTTTATTGACCCGTGGTTTCTTGTGTGACAGGATGCCTCCTAGGCGGCAGATCCCTACTCGGGGTACTCCTACACCCCTGTAGTAGCCGGAGCAGTCCGGGCCTTCTGAGATCAGTGAGCTGAGGGCCATGGTGGCCCAGTTGGCGGAGAGCCACCGACGACAGGAGCAGAGGTTCGAGCTGTTACTTGCCCAGGTTGGGGCACCTCCCCCTACTACTGTAGAGGCCCCTGTACCACCGGTTGTACCGCTGGCTATTCCACTAGTCCCTATGGCACCGTCGTCGAGCAGTGGGGCCCAGGGGATGTTCAGGCCATTGACCCCAGCGGAGGAGCGGGAGTTTTCTGATAAACTCACCCAGTTCTGTAAGCGAGGACCGCCTAGGTTCTCTGGGCGGAGCACTCACCCTTGGGAGATAGGATCGTGGCTGGCAGCAATGGAGAAGTTATTTCGGGACTTCTTCATTGAGCATAGATACAGAGCGCATTTGGCAGTACACTGTCTAGAGGGGGATGCAGATGCTTGGTGGCATCGGGTCGAGCCCTTAGAGTTTCAGGTCACCCGACAGCTACCCTGGTCGGAGTTCAGGAGGATGATCCTTGATACTTATTTCTCCACGAGCGTGAAGAAAAAGCTTGAAGATGATCTGAAGAGTCTTCAGCAGGGTGACCGGTCAGTGTGGGACTATTTCCAGGAGTTCACGCAGTTGCTCAACTGCGTACCCTATGTTGCCAGGGATGGGCCGCACCAGGTGGAGCTTTTTGAGACGGGTCTACGCCCAGAGATTTATACCTTAGTGCATGCCCAGAGGCTTCAGACCCTATCAGAGGCAGTGGATCATGCACAGTGGGTCGAGAGGGGAGACCACATCGTCGCTAGACGTGGAGGCTCGGTCGCTCAGAGTTCTGAGAGGAAGCGACCGGCGCCTGATGATGGGGGACAGACCAGTTCCGGGAGGCCGCCCCGACCGCCACCGCCTCAGTTTACGGGCCGTGGGCGTTCGGAGCGGCGAGGGCCTGGGGGATCCCAGAGGCCCCCGCAGCATCAGCAGCAGCCCCAGCGACAGCAGCAGCACTCGCAGCAGCAGAGGTCGCAGTCGCGACAGCAGGGGTCACAGCGGCAGAGGCAGCAGCAGCAGCAGTCGAGGCAGCCCCAGTCTGCGGTCAGGTGTATCTTTTGTAGGGGACAACACTCGTCGGATACTTGTGACCAGAGGTATGTCCGCTATTATCGGTGTGGACAGTCCGGCCACATTCGAGCTACTTGCCCTTTCTCGACACCGCAGGCTCCTTCTTCAGCATCAGTTCCTTCGGTGCCCCAGCAGCGGCCCTATGCTCCAGCGAGCAGGGCTCCTTCCTCCCACCCTGCAGACTACAGACCACCAGCTCAGAGCAGGCGAGTCTACGCCGCCCAGGTATGGGACTCCGCGGCAGCCGACCTCGTGGTGGCAGGTATCATTTTACTTTTCGGTACTAGAGCTCGCACTTTATTTGATACCGGTGCATCTCATTCTTTTATCAGTAGATCATTGCATCATCCCATGGACTAGAGTTAGGTCGGTTGCCACATGCATTAGAGGTACAGATTCCTGATCATACATTGCATGTAGAGGAGTGTTGTCGGTCTTGCCCTGTACAGCTTGAGTCTTGGATTTTGCCAGCGGACCTGATGGTCCTTAGTCAGCTGCGAGATTTCGACATTGTACTGGGGATGGATTGGCTGGCTCGCTATTTCGCGACGATTGATTGCGCTGCGAGGACTGTTACTTTTAGCGAGCCAGGCCAGGAGGTGTTCGTTTACAGGGGGTGCCAGAGTGCTTTCTTTGCCTCTGTGGTTTCGACTTCTCGTGCGAGGCAGATGATGCGCAGTGGATGCGTGGCCTTTTTGGCATCTGTGGTTAAGGAGCCTACGGCGGCCCCGGGACTCGCGGATATCCCGATTGCCCACGAGTTCCCGGGCGTGTTTCCTCCAGAGCTGATTAGTATGCCGCCGGATAGGGAGGTTGAGTTTTTGATTGACGTAGTCCCAGGAACTGCGCCAATCTCTAAGGCTCCTTACCGAATGGCACCGGCTGAGCTGCGAGAGTTAAAGGCGCAACTCCAGGATTAATGGACAAAGGTTTTGTGAGACCGAGTGTATCGCCTTAGGGAGCGCCGGTGCTATTTGTGAAGAAGAAAGATGGATCACTTCGGCTGTGTGTTGATTATCGAGAGTTGAATAAAGTGACCATCAAGAACAAGTACCCTTTGCCGCGCATTGATGACTTATTTGATCAGCTGCAAGGGTCTTGTGTCTTCTCTAAGATTGACTTACAGTCTGGTTACCACCAATTGAAGGTGAAGGCCGAGGACATCCCAAAGACGGCATTCAGGACGCGGTACGGGCATTATGAGTTCACCGTCATGCCTTTCGGATTGACAAATGCCCCTGCTGCTTTTATGGATTTAATGAACAGGATTTTTCGACCATACCCGGATCGGTTCGTCGTTGTTTTTATCGATGACATCCTAGTTTATTCCCGGAGCGATGTGGAGCACGAGGAACACTTGAGGATTGTGCTGCAACTTATGAGAGAGAGGAAGTTGTATGCCAAGTTATCTAAGTGTGATTTCTGGCTTCAGGAGGTTGTCTTTTTGGGCTATGTGATTTCAGCCGCTGGAGTGGCAGTAGACCCCGCGAAGATTGAGGCAGTCCGGGATTGGCCCCGACCGACGACGGTATCAGAGGTCCGCAGTTTCATAGGCCTAGCTGGATATTACCGTCGGTTCATAGAAGGTTTTGCGAAACTTTCCACACCCCTCACCGTTTGACGCGAAAAGGGATCAAGTTTATTTGGAGTGAGGATTGCCAGAGGAGCTTTGAGGAATTAAAGAACAGATTGATGTCGGCTCATATCCTTTCCCTCCCCGTTATGGGGAAAGGATACGTGATATACAGTGATGCATCGCACAGTGGACTTGGTTGCGTGCTGATGCAGGAGGGAAGGGTAATCGCTTATGCCTCTCGGCAACTGAAGGATTATGAAAAGAATTACCCTACCCATGACTTGGAGCTAGCTGCGGTGATTTTCGCATTGAAGTTATGGCGCCATTACCTGTATGGGGAGCACTGTGAGATCTACACAGACCACAAGAGCCTGAAATACCTATTTACACAGAAGGAGCTCAACTTGAGGCAGCGCAGATGGTTGGAATTGTTAAAGGACTACGATGTAGACATATTATACCATCCTGGCAAGGCCAACGTGGTTGCTGATGCCGTGAGCAGGAGAGCAGTACAGAGTCTATCTTTGATGATCACCGATCAGGCGCCGTTACTTGAGCAGATGAGGCGGTTGGAGCTCGAGGTTGTGTCCCCTGGGGTCTCTGCCAGACTTATGTCTCTAGTCGTGCAGCCCACTCTGTTGGACAGGATTCGAGAGAGACAGAGTGAGGACCCCCACTTGATGAGGATTCGAGAGCAGATTCAGACTGGGTTGACAGGGGACTTTTCAGTTGATTGCTTTGGGAGTACTGCGGTACAGGGACCGAGCTTGTGTGCCTATGGATGCAGAGATCCGAGAACAGATCTTGAGGGAGGCCCACTATACACCTTATACCATCCATCCTGGTGGGACTAAGATGTATAGGGACCTCAAGGCACAGTTTTGGTGGAATGGGATGAAAAGAGACATTGGGAGATTTGTAGCACACTGTCTAACTTGTCAGCAAGTAAAGGCTGAGCATCGTGTACCTGCTGGCAAGTTGCAGAGTCTCCCAATCCCTGAATGGAAATGGGAACATGTTACGATGGATTTTGTCACCGGTTTGCCGAGAGCATAGACGGGAGCGGATGCTATCTGGGTAGTCGTGGATAGGCTTACCAAGTCCGCTCACTTTTTACCGGTTCAGATGACTTGGCCGATGGAGCGACTAGCACAGGTGTACTTGGCGGAGGTGGTTAGATTGCACGGGGTACCCTTTTCATCGTATCAGATAGAGACCCGAGGTTTGTCTCGCATTTCTGGAGGAGTTTACAGACAGCCTTGGGGACCAGCTCCGATTTAGTACAGCATTCCACCTACAGACCGATGGGCAGTCAGAGCGCACTATTCAGACCCTCGAGGATATGTTGAGAGCATGCGTTCTGGACTTTGGAGGAGGATGGTACCGACACTTGGATTAGTTGAGTTTGCGTACAACAACAGCTATCAAGCGAGCATCCAGATGGCTCCGTTTGAAGCGTTGTATGGACGCAAGTGTCGGTCACCCCTATATTGGAGTGACGTGGGTGAGAAGAAGACTTTGGGTCCTGATCTACTATTAGAGGCAGAGGAAAAGGTCAGATTGGTACGACGACATCTCGAGACCGCCCAGATTCGACAGAAGAGTTATGCTGATACTCGACGGCGAGACTTAGAGTTTTAGGTGGGTGACCATGTTTTTCTGAAAGTCTCGCCTTCGAAGGGGATTCGAGATTTGGTATCCGTGGGAAAACTGAGCCCTCGTTATATTGGACCTTTCGAGGTGTTAGAGCGCTTAGGGCCAGTTGCCTACAGGCTTGCACTTCCTCCCAGGATTTCAGGTGTTCACGATGTTTTTCATGTATCGACTCTGAGGAGGTATGTTCATGACCCGTCCCACATCATCGATTTCACCCCACTGGAGGTTGCTGAGGACCTGAGCTATGTTGAGCGGCCGTTGAGGATCTTGGACCGTGAGGTTAGGGAGTTGCGCAGTCGGGCCATTCCCTTATGTGAAGATCCTCTGGAGGAGTCATGATGAGCGCGAGGCTACCTAGGAGCTGGAGTCAGCGATAATGGATGCTTACCCCTACTTGTTCGAGGCCCTGCTTGAGGTATGACTTTTGTTTCGAGGACGAAACTTTTTCTTGTAGGGGAGGATGTAGTGTTCTGGTTTTTCCCATGCAACTTTCCGATGAATCCACTATGTAGAACACCTAGTTTGGTGTGTCTGGCCCATGTGCATCAAAGGGGTGCCACAGATGGACCTTGTGAGACTTTGATAGCTGATTTGGCCTTCGGCTGCATTTGCCAATTTTAGAAAAGGTTTTGGCCAATCTGAGGTTGGATTTGGATTCAGCGCGAAAAAACGCTTGAAAACGGCTATTTGCTTGTTAAATTTGGAGTCCGGATGACCAAAAGGGCTTCCGGAAGTTTTCGGGAATTTTGGTGCATGGGAGGGTGACCGTGGACCGGCCTGAGCCACGTGGCGGCCTGTCATTGGCCGGCTCACGCAGCTCGGTCCACGGGTGGCGCGGCGGTGCATGGACGCGGGCGGGAGACGCGTGGCGTGCGCGGAGTGGTTGGCGCACACGGCACGGCCCACGAGCTTGCGCAGCTCAGGTGCCGGGCGCAGGACACGTGGCAGCAGGGTATTGGCTGGCTCACGAAGGCGTGGTCCACGGCAGGGCGCCTCGGTACGGAGCGCACAGGGGGGCGCCAGGCGCCCTGTCGGCACTCGAGTGGGCCACGCGTCGGCCCGCCATTGGCGGGCCGTACCTACCCCCGCTGACCGCGGGGGGACGCGTGGCGCGCAGCGGGCCTTTGCACCGCTGTCCCCTGTTGTAGGGTGACGTGGCATCACCAGGAAGTTCGGGCGCGTCGGACAGGGAGTATACGACCGGGATTTCGGGCGCAATGCGCCCGAAACTTGCGCCCGAAAACCCGGCCCAACAGCACTTATGGGCTGGGCTATAAATAGGCCTTATGTTTTTTTTAGCTCTTTGGATCTTTTTTTCCACAGAGAGTTCTTTAGAGAAATTTTCCCCCACACAGTGCACTATCCTTTGGGGACTTTGAGGATTTTTCGGAGGCACGCATCCTGAGGTTCGCGATTTTACGGCGCGGCGCGACGCTCGTTCTCGGCGTCGACCCGCTTCGCCCCTTCTCAGTGTTTGGGCTCCCCCGACTCACCCCGACTTCCGATTTCGCCGATTTTCACGCCGTTGGACTCACGACAGGTAGGACTTCAACTCCTGTGTTTTGAGGTTCCTCGTTTTCCGTGCTGACCTTGGAGTTTTCTGAGCACCCATTTGACCCATTTTTCTTCTTCGCGGATTTTGGACAGCACCGCGGTGTTCTAGCCGTATCTTTTTGCTCACGTCGGATCGAGGCGATTCAAAAGGCATTTTCATCTACACTTCGCAAGGAGTCTCCTGAATTTTTCCATGAATTTTTGGAATATTTTCCGAAGGTGAAAGTCTCCTTTTACTGTGGTTCTTTGTTACAGATTTTCTGGACAGTTTGTGTTCTGGGTTTTCCCTTGCCGGATTTTATCTCAGCGTAGAAAACTCGGAATTGAACGTGCAGGTACTCGTTTCGACGGGTTCGTCGCGAGGATCGCGACAGTATTTTTCGTGGATTTTACTGGATATTTTCGCAGGTGAAAACAGAGGAACTTTGGACTGTGTATTTGGGACAGATTTTGTGAGGCAAGGTGTGATTAAATATGTTTATTCTTCTGGGGAATTTTGTGCAGTGTTGTAGGGTTGGTTTTGGCCGAGCGTGGACTGCACCTTTGGGGACCAGGATTTAGCGCTCGAGGTGGGTACCGTTGTTACCTCCTACTTGTGATAACCCACTAGGCATATTTGAGCTAGTCTTATGTAATGTTGCTAGTATACTAGTGGAATGATTATGGCATGCTTAAATTGGAAGAATTGGACTTATGGTTGATACTTGCACCTTTAGAGGACTAGGTGCTAATAATGGTAATTCTTACAAGTGTTAAGTTGATTAGAATCCCTGGGAACAATTGCTTAAACCTTTTTGGTAATAATCGGCTATACCATATCGTGTTTTATGTATAATGGGAAACCTATGCATGTGTATAAATTCGCTTATGGCACATTAGTACTTCTGATATTTAAACAAAGGCATACTGTAATTCTTGTGAGAATTGGAACACTGAAATTATATTGTTAGAAAAAGGACTTTTGCATGCTTGAATGGTCACCTAGTTAGGCCACATTTTTTCTCTGCTGCACTATCATGCTGGAATTGACTTAGGAGAACCCATGATTTATTTTCTCCAGTTATCTAGAGATAGGGACATCATGCTCGGGTTAGAGTAGGGGCTGGGATAGTGTAGTCAGATACTCTGGGTTTCGGGACGGACAGGCTGTGATGGCAGGGTATTGCGGCAACCGCGGATTTTGGGCGGTTGACCGACAGTGTTATTGCATCAGATCGGGGAGGATTTCGGGTTCTTTTAGTGGAGGGTACTTTTCCCTAAGATCAGTGTCATGATCCAGTCCTGCGGACTTTTTCTCCTTGGATACTACTTACTCAGGCTTTTTGCTCGTGTGGTCGCTCCCCTCGAGCGCCACTCCGGAGTGCGCGATATACAGACTTGAGTCCTTGAGACTCCTATCCCCTATCGGTGTATGCGTAGGCTGGCATACCCGATTTGGCAGGCACCGCAGGCAGTACCACTGTTTACTGGCGTATAGATTGGATTTTGTCAGACAGGCTTTTGATATTCTGATGCACACATTTAGCTATCCTTTAGCTGGGCAGTAGAGGCATATTAGTGGTAGCTTTTATCAGTAGTCATACTTATCGTTTACCACCTTTATTCTTTTAGCCTCTGGTAGTCCTGGTGGGCATGTTTGAGTTGAGGTTTACCCACTAGGGGAGGCTACTGTCTTTATAGTAGTTCTCACCCCCACCCTTTTTCTCTTCTTTTTCCCTTTTTTTTTGCAGAGTCCTCTGTGGGAGTTGCGGGACCCTCTTCCCAGGACCGAGGTAAGAGGATCGTTGATTAGCAGCTAGCTTTTTTTCCGATCCAGAGTTCGGTAGATTTTGATGTATCCCCTGTACACTCAGACGGTTGTATTTTCTTTATTTTGGGTCTGGTTGCGGCCAGCTGGTTGTATTTATTTCGTGAGCTGGGAGTGACACATGTATATTTGAGTTATTTGTACTTTTTTTTCCAGCATTTGTCTGAGATGTACTAGTTTTAGTTTAGCTCTGTTTTTATGCTCCTTTATTATTGCTTTTATATCTGAGCAGGTTACCAGCCACTTCGTGTACACGGGAAATACCGTGTGCACGGCGGATCGTGGACAAGCCCGGGTTCTGGTTTACACCCGGGGCGTGACACA
>CM055064.1:46832818-46947187 GCA_029204045.2 Tillandsia leiboldiana | reverse complement strand
TGTGGAGACATGAAAGGGAAAACAGGAAATTAGAGTCATGTAACTCTAAGATAATAGTGGAACGGAAAATTAGAGTCAGTGTAACTCTAAGTTAGAGTGGAACAGAAAAACAAGTTACGTGAACTCTAGGATTCAGTGAGGAATCAGGAAGCGGGATAAGATCCCAAGATTAAAGAAATTAAACAATATAACCCAGAAAGTCATAGGTGTCTGGGCAATGGACTATCACATTAACTTCAATTTGAGTTACCAATGAAAGAGAAATGATAAGAGTCCAGGAGACTCTCTAGTTATCCTTATGGCAAGACCTAGGATAGAGGTAATAATGCAAAGGTAAAGTTAATAGCAAGCTAAAAGCGCGCTAAAGAGCATATTTAGAATGCAAATGGCGCCTTCGAACTTGAGACTCGTCATTAGGAGCAGGACTCCCTGGGCAGTGACCCTCGGACGAGGTACCTTCGAAAGGCAAAAAGTGAAAGTAAGAGCTAGATGCTCAAGGAAAGGAAGAGATTTGCCAGTGGCAAAAGGGAGCTATAAGCTCGAATAAGAAAGAAAAGCAAGTGTTCTAAGGCAAGAGTCTAAGAACTAAAGTAAAAGAGAAAGAAAAAAAAGAAAGAAAGAAATGAAGATAAACGGGCGTACCTGCGGGGAGACGACCCTTGTTGAGGAGCGGCAGATCCCTCTCCCGGGCAGTGACCCGTCTGGCACGTTCTCCCGTAGGACGGGGTAACACTTGCGAGTGTTATCGGCAACCTTAGAAATCTTATCTATGGTAGCAGACTACCGGCTGGGGCCCGTTGGATAAGAATTTCTGAGTGTTAACTTAAATTAAACCACCATAGGTAAAGAAAGAGAACAGAGAGTGGCCAAGGTGGCCGGTTAGGGTAACCCAGTATCACCTGCTTAGTGGCCGAGTTGGTGGTTAGTTGCCTAGTGTGGCTAGACTGAGTAGTGATGATTGGTGAGTATACACAGATAGTGTAGTGGCCAGTATATACATACATAGTAGCATTATGATATTGAGGATTTAATTTTCCTAGCACTATTATTATTGCTTCCGGGACCAAGTGAAGTAGGACACTTTTTCTCGGTGGTTGAACTCTGGGAACTCTGTCGGAGTTCTCACACCCCTTGGGTGACCCCCCCCACAGGTTCAGCTTTGGATGCAGCGGTCAAGACGGATCAGATGCAGTCAGCGAGGCATACGACAGGGCAAGAGCCCAGCAGCATAGAGACCTAGAGGGTCTAGCAGAGGTATCCCTTTTTATATATTTCTTGAGTGAACCTGTATGGTGAGGAATTATTAAAAAATTGTAATAATTTTATTTGCAAGTTCAGAAATGTAAAGTGTAATAAATTTGGTTCATGGTCACTCTTGTATGCTTTCATTATCGCTTAAACTGTCTGTTTATAAAATGAAAGTTCAAATTTATAGTGATTTTTAGTACTCTGATATTGAGCTTCCGCATATACTTGTTGTATGATTATGGATATTACCGTTCCTTTCGGGTAGTGAAAGGTCATACCCGATTGGCGGGTCTGTTGGCGTGCCCGAACCGTACAAATTGGCGGACTCGGGGCGTGACACGCTGCGCGGTCCACGGGGAATTGGCGCTGGTGCAGTGGACCGGGAGGGTGACACGTGGCAGCTTCCTATTGGCAGGTTTATGCTGTGCGGTCCACGGAGTCGGGCGGCTCGGCGCATGGACCGGGGCGTGCCACGTGGCGGTCTCGGATTCGCTGGCCCACGAGCGCGCGGAGCACACGGGGCCGCGGCGCTGACGCCGTACGCACCCGTGGCGGGGGACACGCGGCGTGTCGGGCGTCGGTTGGCGGGCGCCGCCCGCATGGCGGGCGGGGTGCCGCCCACGTGCGCCATGTGGCATCCCGCCACTGGCGCGCTGTTCTGCACGGGCCACGCGGCAGCGCCGGATTCGCGGGCGTCGTTGTCCGTTGTTCGGGGGACACGTGTCGCGCCCGGGTGAATCCGGGCGCTGACTGTGGGCCGGGCCGTGGCGCTTTCGAGCGCCCAAATTCAGGCAATGGCCCGAATTCTGGTGGGCTATAAATAGCCCACCACCCCTCTTTTCTTCTGTCTTTTTTCCGAGTTTTAGAGAGGAGAATTAGAGGGTGTGGCCTGAAGAAGACTTCTTCCTCTCTCTGTCCTCCATCTCTCCAGGAAGTTTGGAATTTTTGGAGTTGCCAACAGCGAGTTCTCCTGCGATGCGGCGCGCTTCGATGATTTCCATTTTCCGGGCCCGTTTCCGTCGTAGTTTTAGTCAGAAAAATCCCCTGCGCCAACCAAGGAATTTTGGATGATTTTTGCGGCAGCGTGTTCCTAAGAGCATGGGCTTGTTTATTTTCTATCTTGGGCTACGAGCATCAGATCAGGGCATATAAATACTCATTTTGGATCTACTCGTCACGAGGATCGCACGCCGAATTTTTTTGGATTTTTCTGAGGGTTGCAAACAGTTTATTCGCAGATTCTAGAGTTCCGGGGATAGTTTTCTAGAGTGCTGGGAGATCTTTTACAGTTTGGGGAGTTGCGCGTACTAGGTGGGTGGTTGTTGTATACCTCACTTTTCGACTTGCTTACTAAGTTTATTAGAGAAGCCCTATATTGGACATATTGATTGATCACGTCCATTGACAGTCATGCTTAATTAAAATAAATGTGAGCCTACCATGTGAGACTATTCTTGCGGACATATCATGCGGGAATATTATTGGGAAAATATTATTGTGAGGGCATGATTGCAAGAATATTATTGTGGGGGTATATTTGCATGCCATGATTAGTATTAGTCTTTCATGAAAATTGATTATGTGATGGGATAAAAGGATCTACCCTATGTGCGGGTACCACTTTGGCAATTTATTATGGATCAGGGATTATAGACATATGTAATCGGTTAGTGATTTTGGCATGATGGTTATATCTATGCGGAGCTATTATTTGATACACATGTGAAGCTACTATTTGATACACTTTCTTTTATCTTTCATGAGGACATTTGCATGTTTGTATGGACATCTAGATAGGCCACTATTTATTGTTATACTATCATACTGGGACTTAACTTAGGAGAAACCATGATTGTTCCTTTTCTCCTTTTCACTTAGACTTTTGATTCATGTTGCTCGGGTTTGAGCAGGGGTTTGGGATAGTGTAGTCGGGACCCTGGAGTCAGGGACAGGTGGTACTTGGTGTTAAGGATTTTGTTTTGGTGTATTTCATGAAAGTGGTTAAGTATTGAAGATTGAAGATGAAGATGTGTGGATCATATACCTCAATCTCAAAGAAGAAGAATTCAAAAGGATCAGGTACGTTTAACTAAATAACTTTGGTGATCCGAATACTTCTTGTAGTGTAGAAACACTTGGATGGTTTTTAATCGCATAAAAAATCAAGAAACTGGACTTTATATGTTCAGGATCCGGATCAGAGTAATCCAGTCCGGACCCCGAACGTAGGTAGGTTCATGCGCAAATCCAGTCCGGAACCCCTTGGTTCAGTCCGGACCCCGAACGTGGATTTTGCAGGAATCGCTGAACAGTCCGGACCGTGGTATTTCAGCCCGGACCCCGAACACTGTTTTTTCAGGAATTCTCTGAAAAACAACGACAGTCCGGATCATGCCTAATCAGTCCGGACCGTCGTGCGGGTAAAAAATCTGTTACAGTCAGTTTTTGATTCTTATCCTTCCAATGGTTTCTAACCTATAAGTAAACCCTAATTCTATCTTTTAGGGGAATCCAAAAAATCCGAAAATAAGTTTTGTACTTCGGTAATGACAGAAAAATATTAACGGAGAAAAAAAACTTATAAATCCACATATAGAGAAGAAAGGAAATAACTAGATTTAATTCTATATTTCTTCATCTATATTAATTAATTTGATTCTAGGTTTTCAAACTCAGATTTTGAGTAGAATCAATTAATGAATACTTCGATGGTATTTCCGATCTATCTTTGATCTAAGTATTCGGCGGATTATCCCACCAACAAAACAACAATTTTTCCCAAATCGGCGCGTGGATTCGCGTGGCCTTGTGGATTCAAGGTGCTACCGCTCTCGTGGATTCGAAGTGAGGTACATTCGTGTGATCGAGACGTACTACTTGGTGGAGACCGTGGATTCGGTCAGACGTCGTGGATTCGACGTTGGACGCCGTGGATTCGGCGTTGGACGCAAATAGTGGATTCGAGGCGCGTTGTGGAGCGAGCGGAGAAGATCAACTCGGAGCGTATGGAAAAAGGATAAGTCGTGTGTGAATACGTGTATCACCTTTGTAGTACGTGTTTAATCTTAGTTGATTTCACCGTGTTATCGGTCCCGTGGTTTTTTACTCCTGGTTTTGGAGTTTTTCCACGTAAAATCTTGCGTGTTATTTTTATTTCCGCAGTGGGTTTTATTATGCAAAGATTTTTGAGTGTTTATTGTTTACACCTATTCACCCCCCTCTATGTGTTTTTTCCCCTATTTAGATCCATATTATCATAACCCAACAAGTGGTATCAGAGCGGGAATAGGGTTGTAAACAATGGTTGATGGTGGAAACATCAACAGACCCCCACTCTTCGATGGAACAAACTATGCCTACTGGAAAGTACAGATGAGAGCATTTTTAATTTCCATCGATGAACGGGTATGGCAATCAATAGAATTTGGATGGACAAATCCTACTGAAATTATTGCTGATGTTCGCACCATCAAACCTAGGTCGAAATGGACCAAGGAAATTGATTCATCTTCTTACAACGGCAAATGAATTAACGCCTTATTTAATGCTTTGTCGCAAACTGAATTCTCTCCCGTCTCGGCATGTGAGACTGCGAAAGAAATCTGGGATGTTATACAAGTTACACATGAGGGAACAAGTGTAGTGTTCTGGTTTTTCCCATGCAACTTTCCGATGAATCCACTGTGTAGAACACCTAGTGTTGGTGTGTCTGGCCCATGGTGCATCAAAGGGGTGCCACAGATGGACCTTGTGAGACTTTGATAGCTGATTTGGAATTTGGCTGCATTTGCCAAATTTTAGAAAAGGTTTGGGCCAATCTGAGGTTGGATTTGGATTCAGCGCGGAAAAACGCTTGAAACGGCTATTTGCTTGTTAAATTTGGAGTCCGGATGACCAAAAACGGGCTTCCGAAGTTTTCGGGAATTTTTGGTGCATGGGAGGTGACCGTGGACCGCCTGAGCCACGTGGCGGCCTGTCATTGGCCGGCTCACGCAGCTCGGTCCATGGGGTGGCGCGGCGGTGCATGGACCGCGGGCGGGAGACGCGTGGCGTGCGCAGAGTGGTTGGCGCACGCGTCACGGCCCAGCGAGCTTGCGCAGCCTCAGGTGGACCGGGCGTAGGACACGTGGCAGCAGGGTATTGGCTGCTCACGAAGGCGCGGTCCACGGCAGGGGCGCCTCGGTACGGAGCGCACAGGGGGGCGCCAGGCGGCCTGTCGGGCACTCGAGTGTGCGGCCACGCGTCGGCACCCCATTGGCGGGCCGTACCTACCCCCGCTGACCGCGGGGGGACGCGTGGCGCGCAGCGGGACCTTTGCACCGCTGTCCCCCTGTTGTAGGGGTGACGTGGCATCACCAGGAAGTTTCGGGCGCGTCGGACAGGGAGTATACGACCGGGTTTTCAGGCGCAATGCGCCGAAACTTGCGCCCGAAAACCCGGCCCAACAGCACTTATTGGCTGGTGCTATAAATAGGGTCCTTAGTGTTTTTTTAGCTCTTCTGGATCTTTTTTCCACAGAGATTTCTTCAGAGAAAATTTCCCCCACACAGTGCACTATCCTTTGGAGGACTTTGAGGATTTTTCAGAGGCACGCATCCCGAGGTTCGTGATTTTACGGCGCGGCGCGACGCTCGTTCTCCGGCGACCCGCTTCGCCCCTTCTCAGTGTTTGGGCTCCCCGACTTCCGATTTCGCCGATTTTCGCGCCGTCGGACTCACGACAGGTAGGACTTCAACTCCTGTGTTTTGAGGTTCCTCGTTTTCCCCGTGCTGACCTTGGAGTTTTCTGAGCACCCATTTGACCCATTTTTCTTCGCGGATTTTTGGACAGCACCGCGGTGTTCTAGGCCGTATCTTTTCATTCAGACGTCGGATCGAGGCGATTCAATAGGTAATTTTCATCTACACTTCGCAAGGAGTCTCCTAGATTTTTCCCTGAAGTTTTGGAATATTTCCGAAGGTGAAAGTCTCCTTTTACTGTTGTTCTTTGTTACAGATTTTCTGGACAGTTTGTTCTGGGGTGTTTCCCTTGTCGGATTTTTATCTCAGCGTAGAAAAACTCGAAATTGAACCTGCAGGTACTCGTTTCGACGGGTTCGTCGCGAGGATCGCGACAGTATTTTTTGTGGATTTTTCCGGGGATTTTCACAGGTGAAAACAGAGGAGCTTTGGACTGTGTATTTTGGGACAGATTTTGTGAGGCAAGGTGTGATTAAAATATGTTTATTCTTCTGGGGAATTTTGTGCAGTGTTGTAGGGTTGGTTTGGCCGAGCGTGGACTGCACCTTTGGGGACCAGGATTTAGCGCTCGAGGTGGGTACCGTTGTTAACCTCCTACTTGTGATAACCCACTAGGCATATTGGAGCTAGTCTTATGTAATGTTGCTAGTATACTAGTGGAATGATTATGGCATGCTTAAATTGGGAAGAATTGGACTTATGGTCGATACTTGCACCTTTAGAGGACTATGTGCTAATAATGGTAATTCTTACAAGTGTTAAGTTGATTAGAATCCCTGGGAACAATTGCTTAAAACCTTTTTGGTAATAATCGCTATACCATATCGTGTTTTATGTATAACTGGGAAACCTATGCATGTGTATAAATTCGCTTATGGCACATTAGTACTTCTGATATTTAAACAAAGGCATACTGTAATTCTTGTGAGAATTGGAACACTGAAATTATATTGTTAAGAAAAAGGACTTTGCATGCTTGAATGGTCACCTAGTTAGGCCACATTTTTTCTGCTGCACTATCATGCTGGAATTGACTTAGGAGAAACCATGATTTTATTTTCTCCAGTTATCTAGACATAGGGGACATCATGCTCGGGTTAGAGCAGGGGCTGGGATAGTGTAGTCAGATACTTGGGTTTCGGGACGGACAGGCTGTGATGGCAGGGTATTGCGGCAACCGCGGATTTTGGGGCGGTTGACCGGACAGTGTATTGCATCAGATCGGGGAAAGGATTTCGGGTTCTTTTAGTGGAGGGTACTTTTCCCTATAGATCAGTGTCATGATCCAGTCCTGCGGACTTTTTCTCCTTGGATACTACTTACTCAGGCTTTTTGCTCGTGTGGGTCGCTCCCCTCGAGCGCCACTCCGGAGTGCGCGATATACAGACTTGAGTCCTTAAGACTCCTATCCCCTATCGGTGCTATGCGTAGGCTGCCATACCCGATTTGGCAGGCACCGCAGGCAGTACCAGTGTTTACTGGGGTTATAGATTGGATTTTGTCAGACAGGCTTTGATATTCTGATGCACACATTTAGCAATCCTTTAGCTGGGCATGTAGAGGCATATTAGTGGTAGCTTTTATCAGTAGTCATACTTATCGTTTACCACCTTTATTCTTTTAGCCTCTGGTAGTCCTAGTGGGCATGTTTGAGTTGAGGTTTACCCACTAGGGGAGGCTACTTTCTTTATAGTAGTTCTCACCCCCACCCTTTTTCCTCTTCTTTTTCCCCTTTGTTTTGCAGAGTCCTCTGCGGGAGTTGCGGGACCCTCTTCTCAGGACCGAGGTAAGAGGATCGTTGATTAGCTAGCTATTTTCCGGATCCAGAGTTCGGTAGATTTTGATGTATCCCCCTGTACACTCAGACGGTTGTATTTTCTTTTATTTTGGGTCTGGCTGCAGCCAGCTGGTTGTATTTATTTCGTGAGCTGGGAGTGACACATGTATATTTGAGAGTTATGTTGTACTTTTATTTCCAGCATTTGTCTGAGATGTACTAGTTTTAGTTTAGCTCTGCTTTTATGCTCCTTTATTATTGCTTTTATATCTGAGCAGGTTGCCAGCGCTTCGTGTACACGGGAAATACCGTGTGCACGGCGGATCTGTGGACAAGCCCGGGTTCTGGTTTACACCCGGGCGTGACAGATTAAGTTGGTATCAGAGCTTAGGGATAGATCAGTTGGGACTTAGGAAACCCTAGGCTTTTTGGCAGACCCTAGGAAGGCAGGGCGTGAGTGACGCGATATTTTGCGAAAGTCGGCAATTTATTATTAAACTCTTCCTGAGAGTGAAGAGGGATTGGCATATCCTATTTCTGGGGAACCATTATGTTGGCTGCAGACAACATAAGGTTACAGAAATAGGAGGATGGCCATGACTTTCGCTGGATTGGGTCGAGAGTGGTTCTGTTTATTGACCCGTGGTTTCTTGTGTGACAGGATGCCTCCTAGGCGGCAGATCCCTACTCGGGGTACTCCTACACCCCTGTAGTAGCCGGAGCAGTCCGGGCCTTCTGAGATCAGTGAGCTGAGGGCCATGGTGGCCCAGTTGGCGGAGAGCCACCGACGACAGGAGCAGAGGTTCGAGCTGTTACTTGCCCAGGTTGGGGCACCTCCCCCTACTACTGTAGAGGCCCCTGTACCACCGGTTGTACCGCTGGCTATTCCACTAGTCCCTATGGCACCGTCGTCGAGCAGTGGGGCCCAGGGGATGTTCAGGCCATTGACCCCAGCGGAGGAGCGGGAGTTTTCTGATAAACTCACCCAGTTCTGTAAGCGAGGACCGCCTAGGTTCTCTGGGCGGAGCACTCACCCTTGGGAGATAGGATCGTGGCTGGCAGCAATGGAGAAGTTATTTCGGGACTTCTTCATTGAGCATAGATACAGAGCGCATTTGGCAGTACACTGTCTAGAGGGGGATGCAGATGCTTGGTGGCATCGGGTCGAGCCCTTAGAGTTTCAGGTCACCCGACAGCTACCCTGGTCGGAGTTCAGGAGGATGATCCTTGATACTTATTTCTCCACGAGCGTGAAGAAAAGCTTGAAGATGATCTGAAGAGTCTTCAGCAGGGTGACCGGTCAGTGTGGGACTATTTCCAGGAGTTCACGCAGTTGCTCAACTGCGTACCCTATGTTGCCAGGGATGGGCCGCACCAGGTGGAGCTTTTTGAGACGGGTCTACGCCCAGAGATTTATACCTTAGTGCATGCCCAGAGGCTTCAGACCCTATCAGAGGCAGTGGATCATGCACAGTGGGTCGAGAGGGGAGACCACATCGTCGCTAGACGTGGAGGCTCGGTCGCTCAGAGTTCTGAGAGGAAGCGACCGGCGCCTGATGATGGGGGACAGACCAGTTCCGGGAGGCCGCCCCGACCGCCACCGCCTCAGTTTACGGGCCGTGGGCGTTCGGAGCGGCGAGGGCCTGGGGGATCCCAGAGGCCCCCGCAGCATCAGCAGCAGCCCCAGCGACAGCAGCAGCACTCGCAGCAGCAGAGGTCGCAGTCGCGACAGCAGGGGTCACAGCGGCAGAGGCAGCAGCAGCAGCAGTCGAGGCAGCCCCAGTCTGCGGTCAGGTGTATCTTTTGTAGGGGACAACACTCGTCGGATACTTGTGACCAGAGGTATGTCCGCTATTATCGGTGTGGACAGTCCGGCCACATTCGAGCTACTTGCCCTTTCTCGACACCGCAGGCTCCTTCTTCAGCATCAGTTCCTTCGGTGCCCCAGCAGCGGCCCTATGCTCCAGCGAGCAGGGCTCCTTCCTCCCACCCTGCAGACTACAGACCACCAGCTCAGAGCAGGCGAGTCTACGCCGCCCAGGTATGGGACTCCGCGGCAGCCGACCTCGTGGTGGCAGGTATCATTTTACTTTTCGGTACTAGAGCTCGCACTTTATTTGATACCGGTGCATCTCATTCTTTTATCAGTAGATCATTTGCATCATCCCATGGACTAGAGTTAGGTCGGTTGCCACATGCATTAGAGGTACAGATTCCTGATCATACATTGCATGTAGAGGAGTGTTGTCGGTCTTGCCCTGTACAGCTTGAGTCTTGGATTTTGCCAGCGGACCTGATGGTCCTTAGTCAGCTGCGAGATTTCGACATTGTACTGGGGATGGATTGGCTGGCTCGCTATTTCGCGACGATTGATTGCGCTGCGAGGACTGTTACTTTTAGCGAGCCAGGCCAGGAGGTGTTCGTTTACAGGGGGTGCCAGAGTGCTTTCTTTGCCTCTGTGGTTTCGACTTCTCGTGCGAGGCAGATGATGCGCAGTGGATGCGTGGCCTTTTTGGCATCTGTGGTTAAGGAGCCTACGGCGGCCCCGGGACTCGCGGATATCCCGATTGCCCACGAGTTCCCGGGCGTGTTTCCTCCAGAGCTGATTAGTATGCCGCCGGATAGGGAGGTTGAGTTTTTGATTGACGTAGTCCCAGGAACTGCGCCAATCTCTAAGGCTCCTTACCGAATGGCACCGGCTGAGCTGCGAGAGTTAAAGGCGCAACTCCAGGATTTAATGGACAAAGGTTTTGTGAGACCGAGTGTATCGCCTTAGGGAGCGCCGGTGCTATTTGTGAAGAAGAAAGATGGATCACTTCGGCTGTGTGTTGATTATCGAGAGTTGAATAAAGTGACCATCAAGAACAAGTACCCTTTGCCGCGCATTGATGACTTATTTGATCAGCTGCAAGGGTCTTGTGTCTTCTCTAAGATTGACTTACAGTCTGGTTACCACCAATTGAAGGTGAAGGCCGAGGACATCCCAAAGACGGCATTCAGGACGCGGTACGGGCATTATGAGTTCACCGTCATGCCTTTCGGATTGACAAATGCCCCTGCTGCTTTTATGGATTTAATGAACAGGATTTTTCGACCATACCCGGATCGGTTCGTCGTTGTTTTTATCGATGACATCCTAGTTTATTCCCGGAGCGATGTGGAGCACGAGGAACACTTGAGGATTGTGCTGCAACTTATGAGAGAGAGGAAGTTGTATGCCAAGTTATCTAAGTGTGATTTCTGGCTTCAGGAGGTTGTCTTTTTGGGCTATGTGATTTCAGCCGCTGGAGTGGCAGTAGACCCGGCGAAGATTGAGGCAGTCCGGGATTGGCCCCGACCGACGACGGTATCAGAGGTCCGCAGTTTCATAGGCCTAGCTGGATATTACCGTCGGTTCATAGAAGGTTTTGCGAAACTTTCCACACCCCTCACTCGTTTGACGCGAAAAGGGATCAAGTTTATTTGGAGTGAGGATTGCCAGAGGAGCTTTGAGGAATTAAAGAACAGATTGATGTCGGCTCATATCCTTTCCCTCCCCGTTATGGGGAAAGGATACGTGATATACAGTGATGCATCGCACAGTGGACTTGGTTGCGTGCTGATGCAGGAGGGAAGGGTAATCGCTTATGCCTCTCGGCAACTGAAGGATTATGAAAAGAATTACCCTACCCATGACTTGGAGCTAGCTGCGGTGATTTTCGCATTGAAGTTATGGCGCCATTACCTGTATGGGGAGCACTGTGAGATCTACACAGACCACAAGAGCCTGAAATACCTATTTACACAGAAGGAGCTCAACTTGAGGCAGCGCAGATGGTTGGAATTGTTAAAGGACTACGATGTAGACATATTATACCATCCTGGCAAGGCCAACGTGGTTGCTGATGCCGTGAGCAGGAGAGCAGTACAGAGTCTATCTTTGATGATCACCGATCAGGCGCCGTTACTTGAGCAGATGAGGCGGTTGGAGCTCGAGGTTGTGTCCCCTGGGGTCTCTGCCAGACTTATGTCTCTAGTCGTGCAGCCCACTCTGTTGGACAGGATTCGAGAGAGACAGAGTGAGGACCCCCACTTGATGAGGATTCGAGAGCAGATTCAGACTGGGTTGACAGGGGACTTTTCAGTTGATGCTTTGGGAGTACTGCGGTACAGGGACCGAGCTTGTGTGCCTATGGATGCAGAGATCCGAGAACAGATCTTGAGGGAGGCCCACTATACACCTTATACCATCCATCCTGGTGGGACTAAGATGTATAGGGACCTCAAGGCACAGTTTTGGTGGAATGGGATGAAAAGAGACATTGGGAGATTTGTAGCACACTGTCTAACTTGTCAGCAAGTAAAGGCTGAGCATCGTGTACCTGCTGGCAAGTTGCAGAGTCTCCCAATCCCTGAATGGAAATGGGAACATGTTACGATGGATTTTGTCACTGGTTTGCCGAGAGCACAGACGGGAGCGGAGGCTATCTGGGTAGTCGTGGACAGGCTTACCAAGTCCGCTCACTTTTTACCGGTTCAGATGACTTGGCCGATGGAGCGACTAGCACAGGTGTACTTGGCGGAGGTGGTTAGATTGCACGGGGTACCCGTTTCCATCGTATCAGATAGAGACCCGAGGTTTGTCTCGCATTTCTGGAGGAGTTTACAGACAGCCTTGGGGACGCAGCTCCGATTTAGTACAGCATTCCACCTACAGACCGATGGGCAGTCAGAGCGCACTATTCAGACCCTCGAGGATATGTTGAGAGCATGCGTTCTGGACTTTGGAGGAGGATGGTACCGACACTTGGGATTAGTTGAGTTTGCGTACAACAACAGCTATCAAGCGAGCATCCAGATGGCTCCGTTTGAAGCGTTGTATGGACGCAAGTGTCGGTCACCCCTATATTGGAGTGACGTGGGTGAGAAGAAGACTTTGGGTCCTGATCTACTATTAGAGGCAGAGGAAAAGGTCAGATTGGTACGACGACATCTCGAGACCGCCCAGAGTCGACAGAAGAGTTATGCTGATACTCGACGGCGAGACTTAGAGTTTTAGGTGGGTGACCATGTTTTTCTGAAAGTCTCGCCTTCGAAGGGGATTCGGAGATTTGGTATCCGTGGAAAACTGAGCCCTCGTTATATTGGACCTTTCGAGGTGTTAGAGCGCTTAGGGCCAGTTGCCTACAGGCTTGCACTTCCTCCCAGGATTTCAGGTGTTCACGATGTTTTTCATGTATCGACTCTGAGGAGGTATGTTCATGACCCGTCCCACATCATCGATTTCACCCCACTGGAGGTTGCTGAGGACCTGAGCTATGTTGAGCGGCCGTTGAGGATCTTGGACCGTGAGGTTAGGGAGTTGCGCAGTCGGGCCATCCCTTATGTGAAGATCCTCTGGAGTAGTCATGATGAGCGCGAGGCTACCTAGGAGCTGGAGTCAGCGATAATGGATGCTTACCCCTACTTGTTCGAGGCCCCTGCTTGAGGTATGACTTTTGTTTCGAGGACGAAACTTTTTCTTGTAGGGGAGGATGTAGTGTTCTGGTTTTTCCCATGCAACTTTCCGATGAATCCACTATGTAGAACACCTAGTGTTGGTGTGTCTGGCCCATGGTGCATCAAAGGGGTGCCACTGATGGACCTTGTGAGACTTTGATAGCTGATTTGGCCTTCGGCTGCATTTGCCAAATTTTAGAAAAGGTTTTGGGCCAATCTGAGGTTGGATTTGGATTCAGCGCGAAAAAACGCTTGAAAACGGCTATTTGCTTGTTAAATTTGGAGTCCGGATGACCAAAAAGGGCTTCCGGAAGTTTTCGGGAATTTTTGGTGCATGGGAGGTGACCGTGGACCGGCCTGAGCCACGTGGCGGCCTGTCATTGGCCGGCTCACGCAGCTCGGTCCACGGGGTGGCGCGGCGGTGCATGGACCGCGGGCGGGAGACGCGTGGCGTGCGCGGAGTGGTTGGCGCACACGTCACGGCCCAGCGAGCTTGCGCAGCCTCAGGTGGACCGGGCGTAGGACACGTGGCAGCAGGGTATTGGCTGGCTCACAAAGGCGTGGTCCACGGCAGGGGCGCCTCGGTACGGAGCGCACAGGGGGGCGCCAGGCGGCCTGTCGGGCACTCGAGTGCGGGCCACGCGTCGGCCCGCCATTGGCGGGCCGTACCTACCCCCGCTGACCGTGGGGGGACGCGTGGCGCGCAGCGGGACCTTTGCACCGCTGTCCCCTGTTGTAGGGTGACGTGGCATCACCAGGAAGTTTCGGGCACGTCGGACAGGGAGTATACGACCGGGATTTCGGGCGCAATGCGCCCGAAACTTGCGCCCGAAAACCCGGCCCAACAGCACTTATGGGCTGGGCTATAAATAGGGTCCTTAGTGTTTTTTTTAGCTCTTCTGGATCTTTTTCCACAGAGAGTTCTTTAGAGAAAATTTCCCCCACACAGTGCACTATCCTTTGGAGGACTTTGAGGATTTTTCGGAGGCACGCATCCTGAGGTTCGCGATTTTACGGCGCGGCGCGACGCTCGTTCTCCGGCGACCCGCTTCGCCCCTTCTCAGTGTTTGGGCTCCCCCGACTCACCCCGACTTCCGATTTCGCCGATTTTCACGCCGTTGGACTCACGACAGGTAGGACTTCAACTCCTGTGTTTTGAGGTTCCTCGTTTTCCGTGCTGAACTTGGAGTTTTCTGAGCACCCATTTGACCCATTTTTCTTCGCGGATTTTTGGACAGCACCGCGGTGTTCTAGCCGTATCTTTTTGCTCAGACGTCGGATCGAGGTGATTCAAAAGGCAATTTTCATCTACACTTCGCAAGGAGTCTCCTGAATTTTTCCATGAATTTTTGGAATATTTTCCGAAGGTGAAAGTCTCCTTTTACTGTGGTTCTTTGTTACAGATTTTCTGGACAGTTTGTTCTGGGGTGTTTCCCTTGTCGGATTTTTATCTCAGCGTAGAAAACTCGGAATTGAACGTGCTGGTACTCGTTTCGACGGGTTCGTCGCGAGGATCGCGACAGTATTTTTCGTGGATTTTACTGGATATTTTCGCAGGTGAAAACAGAGGAGCTTTGGACTGTGTATTTTGGGACAGATTTTGTGAGGCAAGGTGTGATTAAAATATGTTTATTCTTCTGGGGAATTTTGTGCAGTGTTGTAGGGTTGGTTTTGGCCGAGCGTGGACTGCACCTTTGGGGACCAGGATTTAGCGCTCGAGGTGGGTACCGTTGTTAACCTCCTACTTGTGATAACCCACTAGGCATATTTGAGCTAGTCTTATGTAATGTTGCTAGTATACTAGTGGAATGATTATGGCATGCTTAAATTGGAAGAATTGGACTTATGGTTGATACTTGCACCTTTAGAGGACTATGTGCTAATAATGGTAATTCTTACAAGTGTTAAGTTGATTAGAATCCCTGGGAACAATTGCTTAAACCTTTTTGGTAATAATCGGCTATACCATATCGTGTTTTATGTATAACTGGGAAACCTATGCATGTGTATAAATTCGCTTATGGCACATTAGTACTTCTGATATTTAAACAAAGGCATACTGTAATTCTTGTGAGAATTGGAACACTGAAATTATATTGTTAAGAAAAAGGACTTTTGCATGCTTGAATGGTCACCTAGTTAGGCCACATTTTTTCTGCTGCACTATCATGCTGGAATTGACTTAGGAGAAACCATGATTTTATTTTCTCCAGTTATCTAGAGATAGGGGACATCATGCTCGGGTTAGAGTAGGGGCTGGGATAGTGTAGTCAGATACTTGGGTTTCGGGACGGACAGGCTGTGATGGCAGGGTATTGCGGCAACCGCGGATTTTGGGCGGTTGACCGGACAGTGTTATTGCATCAGATCGGGGAGAGGATTTCGGGTTCTTTTAGTGGAGGGTACTTTTCCCTATAGATCAGTGTCATGATCCAGTCCTGCGGACTTTTTCTCCTTGGATACTACTTACTCAGGCTTTTTGCTCGTGTGGGTCGCTCCCCTCGAGCGCCACTCCGGAGTGCGCGATATACAGACTTGAGTCCTTGAGACTCCTATCCCCTATCGGTGTTATGCGTAGGCTGGCATACCCGATTTGGCAGGCACCGCAGGCAGTACCACTGTTTACTGGCGGTATAGATTGGATTTTGTCAGACAGGCTTTGATATTCTGATGCACACATTTAGCTATCCTTTAGCTGGGCATGTAGAGGCATATTAGTGGTAGCTTTTATCAGTAGTCATACTTATCGTTTACCACCTTTATTCTTTTAGCCTCTGGTAGTCCTGGTGGGCATGTTTGAGTTGAGGTTTACCCACTAGGGGAGGCTACTGTCTTTATAGTAGTTCTCACCCCCACCCTTTTTCCTCTTCTTTTTTCCCTTTGTTTTGCAGAGTCCTCTGTGGGAGTTGCGGGACCCTCTTCCCAGGACCGAGGTAAGAGGATCGTTGATTAGCTAGCTATTTTTCGGATCCAGAGTTCGGTAGATTTTGATGTATCCCCCTGTACACTCAGACGGTTGTATTTTCTTTTATTTTGGGTCTGGTTGCGGCCAGCTGGTTGTATTTATTTCGTGAGCTGGGAGTGACACATGTATATTTGAGAGTTATGTTGTACTTTTATTTCCAGCATTTGTCTGAGATGTACTAGTTTTAGTTTAGCTCTGCTTTTATGCTCCTTTATTATTGCTTTTATATCTGAGCAGGTTGCCAGCACTTCGTGTACACGGGAAATACCGTGTGCACGGCGGATCTGTGGACAAGCCCGGGTTCTGGTTTACACCCGGGGCGTGACAACAAGCCTTGTGAAGATTCAAAAACTGCAAATGCTTACGAGCAAATTTGACTCAATTTTTATGGCAGAAAATGAATCTTTCACAGATTATTATACACGATTGCAAGATATCGTAAATACATGTGCTAACTTGGGAGAGAAAATTCCAGAATCTAAAGTTGTAAGAAAGATTTTAAAGACTCTTCCTGAAAGATTTCGTGCCAAGGTTGCGGCTATTGAAACAGTTAAACACCCGGACGAAATCAAAGTAGAAGAATTAGTTGGTGCACTTCAAACTTATGAAATGACATTTCCTACTAACTATTCTTCTGGAAAGGCATCTTCTCCTAAGTCTTCAAGTTTTGCATTGAAAACAACAAAGGAAGAAGATGCGGATTCATCCTCCTCAGACGATGATGAGAACCTATCAATGGAGGATTTTGAGAAGCATCTTGCGCTCTTGACGAGGAAATTTCACCGAAACTTTCGAAGGGGTAATTCTAGCAAAACCTCATCCTTCGTAAAGTCGAAGAAAGGCAAAGAAAATTCAAGCTTTAAGTCAAGAAAGCAAGAGAGTTCTTAAAGAGACAAAAAGAACTCGGAGGGACAAGCCCAATGCTTCAAGTGCCGAGGCTACGGTCACATCTCAACGGAGTGTCCCAATAAGAATCCGTTAAAGAAAAAGGCGATGCAAGCCGTCACTTGGGATGACACCTCAACGTCCAATGAGTCATCTTCCAGTGATGAGGAAAACAACGCAACGACATTCCACGCGTTCACATCTTCACCTTACGTGTGCTTTATGGCAAGTACATCCGATTCATTGTCCAACTCCTCCCAAATTGAAAAGAATGAAACGGACGACGAATCGAGTAATTCCGAAGGTGAAGACTTTGCTTCTGCCTATTATAAACTTTTAAAGGATTCAAAGAAATTGGCAAAGCAAAATAAGGGTTTGAGAGGGAGATTGCAGGATCTCGGAGAAGAAGCAAAAAGGGCAACTTCTCTCTCAAACGCTCTTGAAGTGGAAAGGGATAACTTGATTAAAGTAAATGTTTCCCTTCAAGAGAAAAATGAGCATTTCGAGAAGGAACATATCAAATTGGTGGATAAAGCGAACTACTTCTTGAAGCTCTACTCCGAGGCTCGTCAGGAAAAGATGGAAATGACGAAGACCATTTTCCAACTCAAGGATGGTTTGAAGCGATTTTCTTCTGGAAGGAGCAAGTTGGATAAGATGCTTGGTCTTGGTCAAACAAATCGTTTGGGCCTTGGATACAATCGAACTGGAGACAGTCCTAGTTCGAGTGGAACAATTTTTGTGCCCCAGTCGGTGTCTCCTCCTCCGACAACGAAATTTACTGCATACAATGACAACAAGCCTACCTCACCTACTTCGGGTTCATCAAGTACAAAGGTATGTTTTCGTTGTGGTTTTGCAGGGCACATAAGAAGAGATTGCAAGATTGGAGCAAAACGATCAAATCAAGCACCTCTTGCAACAACTACCAATAAGGTCATTCCCCGGAAATCAAAGGAAAGTTTTTCAAAGGAAAAGAACCATGGTAGTTCACCTCACAAGACGACGTCAAAGAAAAGCGATGAATCATACAAGACGTTTTCACCTAGGAGAATAACTTCTCAATCATTGCCGACACATTCCAAAAAGTTTGGGTGCGCAAAGGTGAAATCTTCCCTTGTCTTGTCATTCATACTTCCTGCATGCTTATGACAACTCGTCTTGGTATCTGGATAGTGGATGTTCACGTCATATGACCGGTGACAAAAACTGTTTTCAAACTTTAGAGAAAACCTCCGGAGGACTTGTAGTTTTCGAAGACCGTCGTTCTTCAAAAATTATTGGAAAAGGACCAATCACTATTCCAGAAGGCCCGGTTTTGAACAATGTTTTATTTGTTGAAGGCCTTAAGACTAACCTCATTAGCATTAGTCAACTTTGTGATAATAGTTTTTCAGTTAATTTTTCTTCAGTAGAATGTATTGTAACTGATAAGGACCATTTATTCTTTTTGAAAGGGGTTAGATCTGAAAATAATTGCTATATAGTTCCAAACAAAATTCCTGAACATTGTAACCTAGTTTCTTTGGATAATGAAACTCTTTGGCATGAAAGACTAGGTCACATAAATTTTAAGGAACTAGCAAGGATTTCTAATAAAGACGTGGTTAAGGGGGTTCCGAAACTATCCTTTAAACAAAACATTATGTGCGGAGGTTGTCAAAAGGAAAAACAATCAAGGGCTGCACACAAGAACTTGAACCACGTGGGTACCAATCGGCCTTTAGAATTACTGCACATGGACTTAATGGGGCCGACTCGTCAACCAAGTTTGGGAGGTAAATGGTATATTTTTTTTTCGGTTGATGATTTCTCTAGATATACATGGGTAACATTTTTAAAAGAGAAAACGGATACTTTCGATTCTTTTCATAAGATTTGTCATCGTGTTATGATTGAGAGAAATGAAAAGATCGTTCGTGTTCGGAGTGATAGAGGCGGAGAATTCATCAATTCTAAATTCATTGATTTTTGCACTTCCAACGGCATAAAACATGAATTCTCTGCACCCTATACACCTCAGCAGAATGGTGTAGTCGAGCACAAAAACAGGGTTGTATAAGAGATGGCGCGTGTTATGCTTCACAACCGGAAACTCCCGTTACATTTTTGGGCTGAAGCAATGAACACCGCGGTCTACGTAATTAATCGAGTTTATTTGCGCCCGAGGACTTTAAATACACCATATGAACTATGGTTTTGTAGAAAACCAAATATCAAATATTTTCGAATCTTTGGGAGTGGCTGTTATATTTTGCGTGATCGTGAAAATCTTGGAAAATTCGACTCACGAAGTGACGAAGGAATTTTCATTGGTTATTCTACAAATAGTAGAGCATATCGGGTTTTTAACCTCGAATCTAAAACGATGGTAGAATCTATTAATGTTAAAGTAGATGAAGCTTTTCATTTTGCATCTGATAAATCTACCCCTGATATGTCTCTTGATGATGATACTCCTGTAAATGCATCTTCTCATAATAATTATTCCGATAATGTTGATGCATCTAACGGTTCTTCTAGTTTATCTGAAATGCAGGAATCATCATATGTACCTCCGAGTACTCCGTTACCTCAAACGTTACGTATCTCCAAGGATCATCCAGAATCGAATATTATTGGAGACCCACAAAAGAGAGTCAGGACTCGGAGACAATTGGTTTGTGGAGTCGCATGTTACTTCTCCATGATAGAACCAAAGAACGTCGATGAAGCTCTTCGGGATGAATACTGGATTGAAGCAATGCAGGAAGAGCTCCATCAGTTCGAAAGAAACAAAGTCTGGGAACTAACGAAGCCACCGAAGCAACACAACGTGATTGGTACTAAATGGATTTTCAAGAACAAGAAAAACGAGGATGGTACCATCATCAGGAACAAAGCACATCTAGTTGCTCAGGGCTATTCACAAATAGAAGGTATAGATTTTGATGAGACGTTCGCCCCGGTAGCTCGTCTCGAGTCAATTCGCATCCTCTTTGCGATTGCTTGTCATTTTAAAATTAAGCTTTTTCAAATGGACGTTAAGAGCGCCTTTTTAAATGGTTTTTTAAATGAGGAAATTTATGTGGCTCAACCGAACGGGTTCATTGACCATAAACTATCTAACCATGTTTTTCGATTGGAAAAGGCTCTTTACGGTCTAAAACAAGCACCGCGAGCATGGTATGAAAGGTTGACAAAGCACCTTTTGGAAAAAGGTTACACTCGAGGGGGAGCGGATCGGACACTCTTTGTGAAGCATTTTCAGGATAACTTTATTGTAGCACAAATCTATGTCGATGACATTGTATTTGGAGCAACAAGAAACAACGATGCTTCAAAATTTGCAGAAACCATAGAAAGCGAATTTGAGATGTCCATGATGGGCGAGCTAATATATTTTCTTGGATTGCAAGTGAAACAAAATAAAGAAGGCATCCATTTGTGCCAATCCAAGTATGCAAAGGAGTTGGTTAAGAAGTTCGGATTAGAAAACTCTGAAGACTTTCCGACTCCAATGGGAACTAGCAATAAGAGATTAGGAAGTGAATCTCTTAGTGAAAGTGTAGACGAGAAGCTTTATCGCAGCATGATAGGAAGTCTACTCTATCTCACGGCTAGTCGCCCGAATATATCCTTTAGTGTTGGGATTTGCGCAAGATATCAATCAGCACCAAAGGAGGTTCACCTGAAAGCGGTGAAAAGGATCATCCGGTACGTCAAAGGAACACTGAATTTCAGAATTTGGTATCCTATGGGAACAACTCTTGACATAATAGGATACTCAGATGCCGATTGGGCAGGATCAGTGGATGATCGGAAAAGTACGAGTGGTGCATGTTTTTATCTTGGCCATTGCCTTGTTGCATGGCATAGTAAAAAGCAAAACTGCATTGCACTCTCGACTGCCGAAGCGGAATATATTTCAGCAGGTAGTTGTTCAACCCAACTCATTTGGATGAAAAGTGTGTTGAGCGACTTCCGAATTCCTGCGTCTTCGGTAACTATTCTTTGTGACAACACTAGTGCTATAAATATTTCTAAAAACCCTGTGTTGCACTCAAGAACTAAACACATTGAACTTAGATATCATTTTCTAAGAGAGGTAGTTGAATCAAGTATTCTTCAAATTTCTTATGTTTCAACTGAGGATCAATTAGCCGGCATTTTAACAAAACCTTTGGATCAAAAACGGTTTATTCATTTGCGTAAAGCAATTGGAATGCTTTCTTTGAAATAACACTTTTTGAAACCAGTGCTTAGGTTAGGTTTTGTTTTGTGTTTGTGTTCTTTATCTATGCTTGTACATAGAACATTAATTAAGCATTAGTATAATTGACTTTACTTGCATCCTTTCATATTTTTAAGAAAATTATTATGCTTTGGATATCATGATATTTCATTTGATGCAGTGATCATTTATATCAATTAGTTCATTTTTAATTGATCAAAATCAATTTCTCTCTCAATGATCTCTTGGTATAGTCTTTATCATATTTGAAAATTAAGTTAAGTATGAATACGAGATCAATTTTTGGTTGAATACCTCATATCTTAAATAATTGATAGCCAATTGAGGGGAGTTTATTAAAATGTTTATGCTCAAAAGATGTGGAAAGAGTTACATCCCAATGAGGAGTGTGAAAACTACCACCACATGGAGGAAAGAGCTACCACCTCGGTCGTCCGAGTACTGTGTGCAGCTACCACATTTATACAAAGCATGGTTTTTCTTGATGATTAGATAAAATGCTTATTGGAATACTTGACTCTGTCAAATTCCAAGGTTGGTATAAGGTGGGATTTTTATTGAAAGATGCTCAAAGAGCCACTCCTTACAATAAATTGACTAGATATATTATCTAACTTATTTGGAATTTCAAACATCTATCGATCTTGGTACTTCATCTTCTTTACTAAATTGATGATTTGATAAACGCATTACTCATTAGATCGTGATAGATGTTCTTGAACTTGATCAACTTTAAAGGATTTAATTTTTATAAATCTTTGTTTCATTACTTGGATATTATTGATAGATTTAGTATAATCTATTTCTTTTGATATGAAACGATGTTTTTGTTTAAAGTTGACATACAAAAATGCTTACAATCTTTTTCTGGAATTTCTGAAATTTTTCTAAATTTTTCTGAAGAAAAAGTTGGAGCCGATCCGGACTGGAATTCCTGTTCCGGATCCCGAATGCAGAACTTTTCTGCGGGTAGCCGATCCGGACTGGATTCTTGATCCGATCCGGACCGCGGCTAGGGTTTATTTAAAACAAAAGGGTTTTTGATTTTATTTTATCACAAGCTTTTGTTTTCAAGTCTCCAGAGTTTCTCTCTCTAGAAAACAACCAATTTGGAGCCTTTCTAACTCGAGTTCTTCAGATTCAAGTAAGTCTTTTTGATCAAAACTCAATTTTTGCACTATTTTTGCATTGTTCATCAAATGTGAGTGAAAATCTTGATTCGAATTCAATTTTAGATGGTTTTCGGTCAAATTTCTTTTGAAATAAGAACTCTGAGTATATTAGTTTTGTTTATATGCTTGGTATTCTCTTGATTAACGGATTTTTAGGCTTTGATTTCTGAAAATTCGGTTTTAGGGCATATAATAAGAATTTTTGAAAATCATGGAGTTGATCTATTTTTAAAATTCTTTTTGCAAAACTAATTTGATTCCTAGTCTCTCTACACGATAATGATTGTTTAGGTACAATTTTTCAAATTTTTGAAAATTAAACAATTTTTCGTGTTCTTGAGTTTTTGCTCGCATGTTCTTCACTTACTAAAGCACAAGCAAGGATGGTATTTGCTTGGATTATAGTGCTCATTGTAGCATTGGTAGGAACTCGAGCGTCTATTAAGAAGGAACAAGATGGAACAAATCAAGAAGAGACAAAGAATGTTCTTCAGGATGAGTCAGAATCAGAAGAAGAAGAAGATTGGGACGCATTTTGTAAAGAAGTACAACAGGTTGTTGATGAGAAAGATAGGTTTTACTTAAAGAACAAAAAGCTTATGAAGTCTTGCTCAACAACCAAGCAGTATACTAGGCGGAAGAATTCAAGGGGCAGTGGAATTCAGATTAATGAACCCCTCGCCAGAACACACTCTCTGCCTAGAGAATCTCCATGGAATGAAGGTCAAAATGCACCGTCCGCATCCACACAACCTCCTTCGACCTCCAGGAGAGACGCAACAGAAGATAATGTATTATCTTCCATTCAACAAGAACAAAGGAGATTGTCTGTAGAACAACAAAGAATGTCCACTGACTTACACAAGATGAAAAGAAAATGTTCAAAAATATCAAGATTACTTAAAGGAATTTTGAACAAATTGGATTGTAGCAGTTCGGACAGGTCTGATCTAGAATGATCATTTGCTCTATTGATCTAATCTTGGGTTTTCTGTTGTTCTAATCTTTTTATCTTGCAGGTTTTAGTTCTAGTTCTTAAATATTTTTTTCTGAACTTTTAACTCCCTTAATTTTTGTAATTTTGGCTACTTTTAGTGACAAAAAGGGGGAGAGAGAATATGAACATATGAACAAGGTTTGACAATGGTTTGTGTGTGAGAACTGTGATTGGAACATTAAAACTTGAAAGGTAAGTATGACAACAACTTTGGTTTTGTATTGTGAATAATTGCATGTCTCGACTAACTATTTGACTAACTATTTGGGCATGTATTATTACTAACAAGTTGTTTGATTACTAACATACTTATGACATTTGGAATTTATTGCTTAGAAGATATGTCTATCTCTGATTAGTATTTTAATACATATCTGATTTTGCAAATATCATGGTGAATATAAACTTCATCTCTCTGGTTGGTTTTTGAATGTCAAATTCTTGAGGTATCTAACGATTTCTTTTGTCAAGAATTATTTCTTTTGCAGATAGTACAAACGTCTAAGTCTAGAGTTTGTTTTAGGAGTTTATCTCATGTATTCATTCTTATTTGGATCTCAATTGTAAATTTTTGTTGTATGGTGATAGCAACCAAAATATCTTTTTGAATTTTCTTAAGTGGATTTTTGTTTTGTCACGAAACCACCAAAGGGGAAGATTGTTAAGGATTTTGTTTTGGCGTATTTTGTGAAAGTGGTTAAGTCTTGAAAATTGAAGATGAAGATGTGTGGATCATATACCTCAATCTCAAGAAAGAAGAATTCAAAAGGATCAGGTACGTTTAACTAAATAACTTTGGTGATCCGAATACTTCTTGTAGTGTAAAAACACTTGGATGGGTTTTTAATCACATAAAAATCAAGAAACTGGACTGTTATATGTTCAGGATCCGGATCAGAGTAATCCAGTCCGGACCCCGAATGTAGGTAGGTTCATGCGCAAATCCAGTCCGGAACACCCTTGGTTCAGTCCGGACCCCGAACGTGGATTTTGCAGGAATCGCATGAACAGTCCGGACCGTGGTATTTCAGTCCGGACCCTTGCACTATTTTTTCAGGAATTCTCTGAAAAACAATGACAGCCCGGATCAAGCCTAATCCAGTCCGGACCATCGTGCGGGTAAAAATATGTTACAGTCAGTTTTTGATTCTTATCCACTTCCAATGGTTTCTAACCTATAAGTAAACCCTAATTCTATCTTTTAGGGGAATCCAAAAAATCCGAAAATAAGTTTTGTACTCCGGGTAATGACAGAAAAATATTAACGGAGAAAAAAAACTTATAAATCCACATATAGAGAAGAAAGGAAATAACTAGATTTAATTCTATGTTTCGTCATCTATATTAATTAATTTGATTCTAGATTTTCAAACTCAGATTTTGAGTAGAATCAAATTAACGAATACTTAGATGGTATTTCCGATCTATCTTTGATCTAAGTATTCGGCGGATTATCACCACCAACAAAACAACTATTTTCTCCAAAATCGGCGCATGGATTCGCGTGGCCTTGTGGATTCAAGGCGCTACCGCTCTCGTGGATTCGGAGCGAGGTACGTTCGTGTGATCGAGACGTACTACTTGGTGGAGACCATGGATTCGGTCAGACGTCGTGGATTCGACGTTGGACGCCGTGGATTCGGCGTTGGACGCAAATCGTGGATTCGAGGCGCGTTGTGGAGCGAACGGAGAAGATCAACTCGGAGCGTATGGAAAAAGGATGAGTCATGTGTGAGTACGGTATATCACCTTTGTACGTGTTTAATCTTAGTTGATTTCACCGTGTTATTGGTCCCGTGGTTTTTTACTCCTGGTTTTGGAGTTTTTCCACGTAAAATCTTGCGTGTTATTTTCATTTCCGCATTGGGTTTTATTACGCAAAGATTTTTGAGTGTTTATTATTTACACCTATTCACCCCCCCTCTAGGTGTTTTTTTCCCTATTTAGATCCATATTATCATAACCCAACACTTGGTTGTAGATTGGTGGGGGGATTACGGCAACCGCGGACAGTAGGCGATTGACTGGATATTGTCTATTTTATCAGATTGTGGACTTGTGGGGTATTGCGGTGACCGCGGACATTGGGCGGTCGACCGGATGTTTATCTTTGCATCGGATTGGGGGATCGGGGTTTCATTAGTGGAGGGATTTTTTCCACTTGAGCATAGTTGTGATTCAGTCCTGCTATATTATGATACTTGTGACATGGTTACTTTACTCGTGTGGGTAGCTCCCCTCGAGTTCCCCTCCGGAGCGTGGGGGTCAGACAGTTATTAAGTTTTTTGTTATCACATCGGTGCGGCTATACTTGCCCGATGATGAGGGCGGCAGCAGGCAGTACTAGTTTTTACTGGTGGATAGATTGGGTATATTTGGACGGTTTTGGTTACTGATGCATACTTACGGCTATTCCATTCTCGGACTGCATTTAGAGGCATAGTAGTGGTAGATTCCTTTTTCAACAGTCTTATTGCTTACCACTTTATCTTTTCCTTTGCCTCTGGTAGACTTAGTGGGTACGTCGGAGTTGAGGCTTTACCCACAGGGGGAGGCTACTGGTTTACTAGTGGTTCTCACCCCCATTGTTATTTCCTCTTCTTCTTCCCTTTGTTTTGCAGAGTCTTCTGCGGGAGCTGCTGGATCATCGGCAGCTGATCAAGATAAGGGAATCGCTAAGTAGATAGATCTCCTGTGAGGCTGTGAGTTGCTATTAGACAGAGGTTGTACCCTCCACTCAGACTGTTGTATTTTCCTTCTATTTTGGGTCTGGCTTTAGCCAGCTGGTTGTACTATTTTGGTGAGCTGGGAGATTATTGTATTTATTACAGCTTTATTTTATTTCCAGTCTGAGATATTATGTAGTTCTTTTTAGTTCAGCTCTGTATTATGCTATTTTATTGTACATCTTATATCTGAGCAGGTTACCGACGCTTCGTGTACATGGAAAATTCCGTGTGCACGGCGGATCTGTTGGCGAGCCTGGGTTCTGGTTTCCACCCGGGGCATGACAGATTAGGTGGTATCAGAGCTTAGGGATAGGTCAGTTGGGACTTAGGAAACCCTAGGCTTTTGGCGGACCCTAGGATGTTAGGGCGTGAGAGACGTGACATTTTGCGAAAGTCGGTGATTTATTTATTTGACTCTTCCTGTGAGTGAAGAGGGATCGACATATCCTATTTCTGTGGGACAGTTATGTTGGCTGCAGACAACATAAAGTTACAGAAATAGGGGAATGTCTTTGACTTTCACTAGATTGGGTCGAGTGTTTGGGGTGTGCTGATTTGCAGTTTTGTCGTGGCGAGCGGTGTCTCCCCGACGCTGGGCCCTGACCCGTGTGCACCTTGGTGCAGCAGTTGGGTTTGAGCTGGTTGGTTCGGACCGGATACCCAGATTGGATTCCGAGAGCTCCGGACTCGAAAGGTAGGAGTGTTGGAGGTAGATCAGCGGCGGTGTGGGCAGTTGAGCGCAGTGACATAGTTGGTGGAGCAGTGACACAGTTGTCAGAGCAGCGCGGTGACACAGTTGTCGGAGCAGCGCAGTGACACAGTTATCGGAGTAGCGAGTAGCCCCCTCCGTGCCGACGTTTAGTGCTGGGGCACCGAGGCAGGGTGGACAGTTGACAGCGGATAAGCTGTGGGACTGCATCGATCAAGTGAACCAGCTTTGGCGGATGAGTCACCCCGATTCGTGGGTTTGAGTATGGAGCCTTTGGAGGAAGGGTCGTGCTCGGTGGGGATGGAGAGAGTACTTGAAAGCCTCTTTGTGTCAAGAGTTAACGCAGTTGCTGAACTGCGCGCTCCATGTGTAGAGGGACGAGGCGCATTGGATATGTGTGTCTGAGAGTGGATTGCGCCAGGATACCTTTTAGCTCGTTGGGTCCCTCCATTACGGATTTAGGACGCCACATTGGAGTTGGCGCCGGGTATGGAGCGTGGCATTGCAGATCCTTTGGATTGGGATCTGCCGCCAGAGGCGAGTTCAGATTGAGGCGCTTGGCGCCGGGTGATGGAGGACAGATCAGTCGGAAGAGGCATTCCTGATTTCTTTTCCCTGGATAGTGGATTTCTGAGACGCCAGAGGTCGCGCGGACCCCGATGGCAGCA
This sequence comes from Tillandsia leiboldiana, assembly GCA_029204045.2. NCBI lineage: Eukaryota > Viridiplantae > Streptophyta > Magnoliopsida > Poales > Bromeliaceae > Tillandsia > Tillandsia leiboldiana. The sequence goes on along the minus strand of CM055064.1, from coordinate 46,919,586 downwards.
TCAGCATCAGTATTGGCAGCAGCGGTGGCATGGATGAGTTACCTGAGGAGGGCCACTTTTGTCGCCTGGGGTGAGCAGAGGCAGAGGTCGTGCTCCCTTTTGTGTGGTTAGATGTGATTTTGCGGGCAGACTGAGCGACGACCACCTGCATCGAGCAGATGAGCCTGTGCCGCCCTGTTGTAGGGCCCCACGGCAGAGGATTTGGTAATCGCATGTATGATTATATTTCATGCATGGGATAGTGGTAGGACGGTCACTACGTGCACGGGAGGTTCATATTCCCGATCACACTGGGCACGTGGAGGAGTGTTGTTGGTCCTGCCCGGTGCAGATTGCGTCCTGGATATTGCCAGCGGACCTGATGGTCTTGACTCAGCTGCGGGACGTTGATGTGGTACATGGATGGACCACCGTTTATCCGGGAGGAGTTTTCTGGAGCTTTTAGGTTCGTTGGAACCTTAGGAACCTGAGGAAAGCACGTTCAGTTTCAGCTTAATCGGACTTCGGATCAGCGCGTTCCAGGTTGGTTGGTTTGATTTACTCCAAAACCGCGGATTTCCCACTAATTCTAGTATTGTAGTTGTCAGCATGCTAGAATAGGTGCTAATATTATTGTATCATGATGTTTATAGAGTTATTGGACTTTGACCTAGCACCCTGTCATATGGTGCATGTGTAAACCAGACTAGTATAGAACCCTCACATGGGCTCAGTTTTTTTTATGCTTTAGATATCCACACTTTACATCCTTATTTCTTGGACATAGTGTTTTCCTCGCCCGGGTAGTGGGTTGAGTGATCAGATTTCTTTTAGTGTGGGGTGCATGTTGCACTCGTGCTTGGGGGCCGAGTGGAGTCTGGTAACTGTGGCTAGTCTTGTACTAGTGTCGGGAGCCGTTTGGGTAAACGGTGGTCCCGGGTCGTCGAGTTTTCTCCGATCTATTAGTCATGTCACGCCCCGGGGGTTTAATGGAAAAATAGCCACCGAAAGCTCCCAAATTTGCATATATATATTTTTTTGAAACCGATCTCCCCCGGTGCGTGCCCAGACCCGCCGCATATACAAATTCACTCTGCAAACGGGCAGAGTCTCCTTTATATATGCACGGCGTCTTGACTACAATATCCATACAATCATCACTTTAACTACACTAGTTCAACAGTCGAGTGCATACAACCATTTTTCCATAAGTAATAAAGAGGCCGACTAACTTGGAAAGGATAAAACCATAGGGTTTTTAAAAACGGTGCCCACACGACACCCAGGTTTTTCAAAGCCGTTTCGAAATCCATAAATACACAGAGTTTTGAAAACGGTGCCCACTCGACACCTATGTTTTGCAAAACTATTTCGAAATTCATAAATCCACAGAGTTTTGAAAACGGTGCCCACTCGACACCAATGTTTCTCAAATCATTTTCGCAATGTTTTCTTTTCTTTTCTTTTTAGTTTAAAAATGGCCAACTATCAAATAGTAACTAAACATTCATCCACAGAGTACTGCAATAATCCCAACATCCACGTCAACCCCACAAAAGTAACATACCCACACAGCTACTAACAAGTAATAAAATGAGCATAAGGAGAAGTAACCAAAGTCTGTGGCCTCGAAGGGCCAAAAGATCTCTCGTGCGGCCTCACCATCGCCCTAGCTCTCACCCCTGGACGAACCTGTCACAGAGTGGGAAACCAGCGACACATAATATAAAGTACGAAATGCAAGAAGGGCTATAACTAAAGCAAACCGTAATGAAACCAGAGCAACCGCCATCATCATCGTGCAATCGACAGTAAAACCCCCTCCCCCTGCACAATCTAAACCGAGCACCTGCCCCGGCAACCACACCGAGCACCTACCTCGGCAACCACACCGAGCACCTACCTCGGCAGCCACACCGAGCACCTACCTTGGCAAACCGCACTGAGCACCTGCCTCGACACCACGCCGAGCACCTGCCTCGGCACCACACCGCTCACACCCCCCACCTACGGGGGCCCCCATTACGTCACCAACACGTGGGGTACACGGGTCAACGTACAACTTTTTCGGAAAAGCACACCCTCGCGTGTCGGGTTATGTATAATATGGATCTAAATAGGGGAAAAAACACCTAGAGGGGGGTGAATAGGTGTAAACGTTTAAACACTCAAAAATCGTTGCGCAATAAAACCCAATGCGGAAATAAAAATTAACACGCAAGATTTTTACGTGGAAAACTCCAAACCGGAGTAAAAAACCACGGGACCGATAACACGGTGAAATCCACTAAAATTATAACACGTACAAAGGTGATATACCGTACTCACAGACGACTCAACCTTTTTCCATACGCTCCTAGTTGATCTTCTCCGCTCGCTCCGCAACGCTTCTCGAATTCACGATCTGCGTCCAACGCCGAATCCACGACGTCTGACCGAATCCACGGTCTTCACCCAGTAGCACGTCTCGAATCCACGAACGTACCTCGCTCCGAATCCACGAGAGCGGTAGCACCTTGAATCCACAAGGCCACGCGAGTCCACGCGCCGATTTTGGGGAAATTGTTGTTTTTTGGGTGGTGATGATCCGCCGAATACTTAGATTAGAAATAGATCGGAAATACCATCTAAGTATTCATTGATTTGATTCTACTCAAAATCTGAGTATGAAACCCTAGAATCAAATCAATCAATATAGATGAAGAAATATAGGATTAAATCTATTGATTTCCTTTCTTCTCTATAGGTGGATTTATATGGCCGTCTTTTGATTTATTCGGTTTTTACGGCTTATGCGGCTTACCCTAGAAAAAGAATCATAGGGTTTATTTATAGGTTAGAAACCGTTGGAAGAGGATAAGAATCAAAAACTAACCTTTTCTGGAATTTTACATGACGACGATCCGGATCGGATTTACGGCGATCCGGATTGTCGTAACGAAACAGACAATTTCCAGAAAACAAAGGTTCGGGATCCGGATTGAAATGCCTGATCCGGATCGTTCATACATTTCAGCAAAAACCAATGTTCGGGATCCGGATCAGAAATGGCTTGGATCCGGATTGGATTTGCGTACGAATCAACACCCTTCGGGATCCGGATTGCTGTGTCTGATCCGGATCCTGAACATGTCCCATGTCCAGTTTTTGATTTTTATGCAATTAAAAATTCATCCAAGTGTTTCTACACTATAAGAAGTATTCGGATCGCCAAAATTAATTAGTTAAACATACCTGATCCTTTTGAATTCTTCTTTCTTTAGATTGAGGTATATGATCCAACCTTCTTCATCTTCAATCTCCAAGACTTAATACTTTCACGAAATGCGCCAAAACAAATTCCTTAACAATCTCCCCCTTTGGCGGTTTCGTGACAAAACACAAATCCACTCAAGAAAATTCAAAAAGATATTTTTGTTGCTATCACCATACAACAAAAATTTACAATGGAGATCCAAAATTAAATACATGAGATAAACTCCTAAAACAGACTCTAGACTTAGACATCTGCACTCTCTGCAAAAAGACATCATTCTTGACAAAAGAGATCGTTAGATACCTCAAGAATATTTAGCATTCAAAACCTAACAGAGATAGAGTTTATATTTACCATGACATTCACGAATTCAGATATGTAATAAGATCACAATCAAACATCGACATATCTTCTAAGCAATAAAATTCAAAATGTCATACCTTTGTTAGTAATCAAACAACTTGTTAGTAATATTACATGCCCAAATAGTTAGTCGAATAGTTAGTCGAAGCATGCATTGAAACAATACGAAACCAAAAGTTGTGATACTTACCTTCAAGTTAAGGTTATACTTACCTCCATAGTTTCAAGTTTCTCACAGTCTCAAGCATTGTAAAGTAACACATTGTTGTATCATTGTTTATACTTCTCTCCCCCTTTTTGTCACTAAAGTTAGCCAAAATTACAAGAGAAGGAAGAGTTAAAAGTTCAGAAAATGTGAAAAACCTGAGAACTAAAAAACACTAAAAGCCTGCAAAAGAAAAAAATGAAAGTTAGAGAGAGATCAATCATCTGAGTCTGATTCATCTGAGGCGCTGCATCCCATTCTTGACAACATTTTCTTCATCAACTTCTTCATTGAAGAGACTTTCTTGGTCAATGTGATGTGGGACGCGGTGATGATTTCAAGTTCCTCTGAAATACGCCTCTGTTCTTTTGTAATTTGTTCTTGTTCAAAAGATAAGCGTTGTTGCTGTTTATAAATTGAGGTGACCGACGCTTCATCATCTGGTGTGGGTGCTTGCCGTGACGGAGATGCAGAGGTGCCGACACAAGGTTTCTTTCCGGATGTGGGAGCCGTAGTGACATGTGGCAGTTTATGAAGAGACTTAACAACAGTGGATTCATTTATCATGCCTAGGCAATGTTGATATGATGTTGAGCTGATGTCAATCTGGAACTTCTTCAAGATCCTCATAATGATCAATGGAAAAGGAAGTCTTTCAGTAGGATGAGGATGCTCAACATATCTAGACATCCTGTTCCAGATAATGTATGGGATATTCATGTTCAATCCCATTGCTTCAGATGGGTGTCCTAGAAGGTACAAAAATAGCATTCAATCCCATCTCACAACCTTTGTCTGCATGTTTGGGAGAATGTTATAACAAGTGATGAAATTGAGAAACCGGTATTCAAGCCGAAGTTGCTTGGACTTAACAGATTTCTCCGTTGCTTCAGTGCCTTCCAAACATATTCCTTTTATAATTGTTTGCCACAAAGCATTCGTCAAGCTTCTTCCAGTTAAGTAGTTCAAACCTGATCTGCTCGATTGCATCCCTAGGACTTCCCCAATTAACTGCGGAGTTATCTTGAGTCTTGTCCCTTGGATGTTTGTATAGAACTGCATAGAGCCGTGATCATCTTCCTGAAGATGTCTTGAATTTGTGTAAAAAGTTCTCACTCGGTGCAGACAATATCCAAGCAATTCAGGGAATCTGCAAACTTGAATAAGATTGGCCTGTTCTATTAAAGTCCCGAATTCCGGTGAGTGATCACGAAGAGCACCAATATCGACATGTCGCTCGCCGATGCATTCTCGATGTTCAAATGCCCTAAGACGGTCAGTATTAACGAACACTTCTTCCAAGCGAGGTGGAGAATCAGGAGCCACTGGTTCACTAATTTCAATACCTCGCGCTCGTCCAAGCCGTCTAGCAAGTCTTTTTCTTTTTATCGAGATGGATGAATAGGTCATTGGTGCTTTTCCTTTATCCATGGCAGTTTTTCTTTTTTATGAGACGGGTGTCGTCTTAGCAGGCGTCGCTTCCTCATTTATTAATTCGTCCCAATTCACTTCATCCTTTTCTGATTCGGTCTCTGAATCTTCAACAAGAAGACATTCTCCCTTTTTAAAAGGTTTCTTTGCCCTCTTCAATTTATTAGTTGCTCTCGTGTGCACCATTGCAACCAAAAGGAAGATTATCCATGCAAACGCCATTGTTGCTATTGTTTGTGAAGAGAAGAATCCTGTGAGCAACAACTCAAGAACACGACAAAAATTGTTTATTTTCAAAAATTTTAAAAATTGTACCTAAACAATCATTATCATGTAGAGAGACTAAGAATCAAATTAGTTTTCCAAAAAGAATTTTAAAAATAGATCAATCCCATGATTTTCAAAAATTCCTATTATTTGCCCTAAAACCGAATTTTTAGAAATCGAAGCCTAAAAATCCGTTAATCAGGAGAATACCTAGCATATAATCAAAACTAATCTACCCAGAGTTCTTATTTCAAAAGAAATTTGATCAAAAACCAATCCAAAACGAAAAAGATACAAAGTTTTCATCACGTTTTGAGGAAGAACATGAAAAACTGTGAAAAACCGAGATTTTGATCAAGAAAACTTACTTAGAATCGAAGAACTTGAGTTTGGAAACCTGCAAAATGGATGAATTCTAGAGAGAGAAGCTCTGGAGACTTAGGAATAAAAGATTGAAGTAAAAGAAATCAAAACCCTTTTGTTCTATATAAAACCCTAGCCGCGATCCGGATCGGATCGTGAATCCAGTCCGGATCGGCTACCCGCAGGAAATACCTGCGTTCGGGATCCGGATCGACTTGTCCAATCCGGATCAGCTCCAACTTTTTCTTCAGAATACTTCAGAAAAATTTCACAAAATCCAGAAAAAGTATGTAAGCATTTTTGTGTATCAACTTTAAATGAAAATCATCGTTTCATACAACAAGAATTAGATTATGTCAAATCTATCAACAATATCCAACAAATGAAACGAAAATTTATAAAAATTAAATCCCTTAAAGTTGAACAACTTCAATCACATCTAACATGATCTTATGAGTAATGCCTTTATCAAATCATCAATTTGGTAAAAAAAATGAAATACCAAGATCAATAGATGTCTGAAATCCCAGATAAGTTAGATAATATATCTAGTCAATTTATTGTAAGGAGTGGCTCTTTGAGCATCTTTCAATAAAATCCCCACCTTATACCAACCTTGGAATTTGACAGAGTCAAGTATTCCAAAAAGCATTTTATTTAATCAACTCGAACAACCATGCTTGGTATACATGTGGTAGCTGCACACAGTACTCGGACGACCGAGGTGGTAGCTCTTTCCTTCATGTGGTGGTAGTTTTCACACTCCTCATTGGGATGTAACTCTTTCCACATCTTTTGAGCATAACACTTTTTCTTTGACTCCCCCTCAATTGGCTATCAATTATTTAAAATATAAAGTATTCAACCAAAAATTGATCTCGATTTCATACTCGACTAAATAGTCAAATAAGATAAAAACTATACCAAGAGATCATTGAGAGAGAAATTGACTTTGATCAAAACAAAGATGATTTAATTGACATAAATGATCATTGCATCAAATGAATTATTATGATATCCAAGGCATAATAAATTTCTAAATAGACGAAAAGATTCTATTAAAGTCAATAATACACATGCTCAATTAATGTTCTATGTCTAAGCATAGATAATGAACAAAAACATAAAACAAAACCTAACCTAAGCAAAAGTTTCAAAAAAGAGGTTATTTCAAGGAAAGCATTCCAATTGCTTTACGCAAGTGAATAAAACGTTTTTGATCCAAAGGTTTTGTTAAAATGTCAGCTAATTGATCCTCAGTTGAAATGTAGGAAATTTGAAGAATATTTGATTCAACTAGCTCTCTTAGAAAATGATATCTAAGTACAATGTGTTTTTGTTCTCGAGTGCAACACAGGGTTTTTTGAAATGTTTATAGCACTTGTGTTGTCACAAAGAATTGTTACCGAAGTTGCTGAAATTCGGAAGTCGCTCAACACACTTTTCATCCAAATGAGTTGGGTTGAACAACTACTTGCTGAAATATATTCCGCTTCGGCAGTCGAGAGTGCAATGCAGTTTTGCTTTTTACTATGCCATGCAACAAGGCAATGGCCAAGATAAAAACATGCACCACTCGTGCTCTTCCGATCATCCACAGATCCTGCCCAATCGGCATCTGAATATCCTATAATGTCAAGCGTTGTTCCCATAGGATACCAAATTCCGAAATTCACAGTTCCTTTGATGTACCGGATGATCCTTTTCACCGCTTTCAGGTGAACCTCCTTTGGTGCTGATTGATATCTCGCGCAAATTCCAACACTAAAGGATATATCCGGGCGACTAGCCGTGAGATAGAGTAGACTTCCAATCATACTGCGATAAAGCTTCTCGTCTACACTTTCACTAAGGGATTCACTTCGTAATCCCTTATTGCTAGTTCCCATAGGAGTCGGAAACTCTTTAGAATCTTCTTAATCCGAATTTCTTCACCAACTCCTTTGCATACTTGGATTGACATAGATGAATGCCTTCTTCATTTTGTTTTACTTGTAATCCAAGAAAGTATGTCAGTTCCCCCATCATGGACATCTCAAATTCGCTTTCCATAGTTTCAGCGAATTTAGAAGCATCATTGTCTCTAGTTGCACCAAATACAATGTCATCGACATAGATTTGTGCTACAATGAAATTATCTTGATAATGCTTCACAAAGAGAGTCCGGTCTGCTCCCCCTCGAGTGTAGCCCTTTTCCAGTAGGTGCTTTGTTAGCCTTTCGTACCATGCTCGCGGTGCTTGTTTTAGACCGTAAAGAGCCTTTTTCAAACAAAAAACATGGTTAGGTTGTTTATAGTCTACAAAACCTTTCGGTTGAGCCACATAAACTTCCTCATTTAAAAACCCATTTAAAAATGCGCTCTTGACGTCCATTTGAAAGAGTTTGATTTTAAAATGACAAGCAATAGCGAATAATATACGTGTTGGGTTATATGTAATAAGGATCTAAATAGGGGAAAAAACACCTAGAGGGGGGTGAATAGGTGTAAACGTATAAACACTCAAAAAATCGTTGCGATAAAAACCCAATGCGGAAATAAAAATGATACGCAAGATTTTTACGTGGAAAACTCCATCACCGGAGTAAAAAACCACGGGACCGATAACACGGCAGAAATCCACTAGAATTAAAACACGTACAAGGTGATTTACCGTACACACTTACGACTCAACCTTTTCCATACGCTCCTAGAGGATCTTCTCCGCTCGCTCCGCGACGCTTCTCGAATCCACGATCTGCGCCCAACGCCGAATCCACGGCGTCCAACGTCGAATCCACGACGTCCGACCGAATCCACGGTCTTCACCCAATAGCACCCTTCGAATCCACGAACGTGCCTCGCTCCGAATCCACGAGAGCGGTTGAACCTTGAATCCACAAGGACACGCAAATCCACGCGCCGATTTTTGGGGTAAATCGTTGTTTTTGGTGGTGATGATCCGCCGAATACTTAGATCAAAGATAGATCGGAAATACTATCTAAGTATTCATTAGTTTGATTCAACTCAAGATGTGAGTATGAAAACCTAGAATCAAACTAATCAATATAGATGAAGAAACATAGAGTATTCTCTAATGATTTCCTTTCTTCTCTAAATGTGGATCTAGAGCCGTATAAGATGATATATGAAAATGACGACTATTTGGATTTTTGGATTCGCCCTAGAAAGAGAGTCATAGGGTCTATTTATAGGTTAGAAACCCTAGGAAGGAGATAAGAATCAAAAACCTAACATTTCTGGAAATTTTACGGACGGCGATCCGGATCGGATTAGCTGTGATCCGGATCGTCGTAACGAGTCAGGCAATTCCAGAAAAACGAAGGTTCGGGATCCGGATCGAAGTGCTTGATCCGGATCGTTCATACAGTTCACCAAACATCAACGTTCGGGATCCGGATTGCGAAGCCTGATCCGGATCGTTTAAGGAAGATGGTAAAATCAGTGTTCGGGATCCGGATCAAGAGAGGCTACGATCCGGATTGAACTGGTGTATGAACGAACCACCTTCGGGATCCGGATCGAACAACCTGATCCGGATCCTGAACATGTCCCAAGTCCAGTTTTTGATTTTTATGCAATGAAAGATTCTTCCAAGTGTTTCTACACTACAAGAAGTATTCGGATCACACAAAATCTTTAGTTAAACATACCTGATCCTTTTGAATTCTTCTTTCTTGAGATTGAGTTAAATGATCCAACAATCTTCACCTTCAATCTTCAAGACTTGAGACTTTCACGAAACTACGCCAACTCAAATTCCATAACAATCTCCCCCTTTGGCGGTTTCGTGACAAAACACAGATCCACTAAAGAAAATTCAAAAAGATATTTTTGTTGCTATCACCATACAACAAAAATTTACAATGGAGATCCGAAAATTTAAAAACATGAGATAAACTCCTAAAACAGACTCTAGACTTAGACATCTGTACTCTCTGCACAAAGAAATCATTCTTGACAAAAAGAGATCGTTAGATACCTCAAGAATATTTAGCATACAAAACCTAGTACAGAGATAGAGTTTATCTGATCATCATGACATTTGAGAATTCAGATATGTAAGAGAATCATAGTCAAAAGCCAACATATCTTCTATGCAATCAAAAACCAAATGTCATGTTAGTGAACATCAACTTGTTAGTTATATTACATGCCCAAATAGTTAGTCGAATAGTTAGTTGAGGCATGCATTCAAAACAAATGAAAACCAAAAGTTGAAGTTCTACTTACTTCGATGTTCGCACATTCACATCATCATTGTTCAAGTTCCCTTGATAAGTTCTACTTACTTCGATGTTCGCACATTCACATCATCATTGTTCAAGTTCCCTTGATGTTCACTTACCTTGATGTTTATACATTCACATCATCATTGTTCAATCATTCACATCATCATTGTTCAAGTTATCTAAACTCTCTCCCCCTTTTTGTCACAAACAAAGCCAAAGATTACAGAAGTGGAGAGAATGGTTAACAGTTCAAGTTGGAGAACTAAAGACTAAAATTAAAACTTAAAAACCTGCACAAAAGAAGGATTTAAACATATGCATAATAAACAGAAATTGGAAGGATACGGATTATTCAGACTCGTCTGAACTGATACAGCCGAGAATTTGGAATATCTTCTTTAATCGCTTGTTCATTGATGATTGATTCTTATTTACCTTCTTTATTTCTTCCTTTACCTCAATTAGTTCATTTGATATACGTTCTTGCTCGTTGGAGAGCCTTTGCTGTTCTTTATAGATTGAGGTAACAGATGCATCATCATCAGAAGTTGATTGCGGTGCTTGTTGTGCCGGAGGTGCTGGTTGGACTGGAGGAGCTGCTCCCGGTGCAGAGGTTGTTGCTTGTTGTTATTGTGCTCGTTGCCGGTGAAGAGGTATGAAAGGTTCATCTGGCTTCGTCGAAAGAGACTTTACAATTGTTGTGTCATTGATCGTTCCTAGACTGTGCAGATAGGAACTCGCATTTGTGTCAGCTTTAAATTTGCGAAGAATGCGCATGATGATATTGGATAAGGTAGTCTCTCTGACGGATGAGCTTGCTCCACATATCGTGCCATCCTTGACCAGATGACGTAGGGAATGTTTAAGTTAGCTCCCATTGCTGCTGTGGGGTTTCCAAGTAGATAAAGGAATATCATTCTTTCCCACCGAAGAACCTTTGTGTTCATGTTTGGAATGATATTATAACAAGCAATGAGGTTCAAGAAGCGGTACTCTGGTCGTAGTTCTTTCGAGAAAACGGAGTTTCCTGTCGACCGAGTATCTGGAACACAGATTCCATCAACTACCACTCTCCAGGAGTAGGTGTTGAAGACTTGATTCTTCAGGTAATGAGTCCCATCGGCTCGGGCGTCCATCCCTAATACTTCTCCAATTAGCTGAGGCGTTACTTTAATTCTGACATTCTTGACTAATGTTTGAAAATCCCGACGCCCGCTTTCCTGATCAACTAGATAGCAGGCATTCTGATAAAACATCCTCACTGAGTGAAGACAATACCCAGTGGTCTCCGGGAAATTGCAAATGGAAGCAAGACCTATCTGGTCAAACAAAGTCCCAAACGTCCGAGAACGCTGCTTTAAGGCTTTTACATCAACATGCCTTTCTCCAATGCATTCTCTGTTTTCAAAATCCTTTATTCTAGCCGAGCTGACAAAGTCTTGTGGAGGTGCTTGCCTATCAGCTGGTTGCTCAATGGAGATTCCTTGTGCACTCCCTCTTTTGCGAGCAACACTTTTTCTTCTTGTCTTCCCAGAAGTTTCTTCCATTGGAGCTTTGCCTTTCTCAGCAGCAGTGGGCGGAGCCTTCGATGTTTCTGCAGGTGCTTTTCCCTTTGAAGCAGTCGGAACAGTCGTTGCTTCAACTTGCAGTTCATCCCAATTAATTGATTCCGTTTCAGATTCTGTATCGGAATCATCTTTAGCTTTCTTCGCTTTCTTAGCCTTCTTAGCCCTCTTGGGCTTGACAGTGTCTCTCGTATGTACCATAGCAGCAAGTAGGAAAACAATCCAAGTGATCACCATTGCTAGTGGTTTCTTGAGAAAAGAAATCCTGTGTGGAACAACTCAAGAACACGAAAAAATTGTTAATTTGCAAAAATTTGAAAAATTGTACCCAAACAATTATAATCATGTAGAGAGACTAAGAATCAAATTAGTTTTGCAAAAGGACTTTTAAAAATAGATCAATTGCATGATTTTCGAAAATCCTCATTATATGCCCTAAAACCGAAATTTTAGAAATCGAAGGCTAAAAATCCGTTAATCAGGAGAATACCTAGCATATAATCAAAACTAATCTACCCAGAGTTCTTATTTCAAAAGAAATTTGATCAAAAACCATCCACAAACAAAGTTGATCCAAGAAATCCATCACGTTTGAGGAGGAAAAGAGAAAAAACAGTGAAAGACCGAGATTTTGATCAATAAAACTTACTTGGAACTGAAGAACTTGAGTTTGAAAGCTTCCAAGAAGGATGAAATCTAGAGAGAGACGCTCTGGAAACTTTGGAACAAAAGATTGGAGTAAAATAAATCAAAACCCTTTTGTTCTTTATAAAACCCTAGCCGCGATCCGGATCAGTTCATGATTGCGATCCGGATCGGCTACCCGCAGTGAGAAACTGCGTTCGGGATCCGGATCGGCAGGTCCAATCCGGATCGTCAGCCCGCAGAAGAATACCTGCGTTCGGGATCCGGATCATCATGCCCGATCCGGATCGGCTCCAACTTTTTCTTTAGAAAATTTCAGAGAAATTCAAGAAAAACCAGAAAAAGATTGTAAGCACAAATGTGTATCAACTTTAAACAAAAATCATCGTTTCATACAACAAGAATTAGATTATGCCAAATCTATCAATAATACCCAAAAATGAAACGAGAATTTACAAGAATTAAATCCCTTAAAGTTGAACACCTTCAATTACATCTAACTTGATCTTATGAGTAATGCCTTTATCAAATCATCAATTCAGTAAAGAAAATGAAATACAAAGATCAATAGATGTTTGAAATCCCAAATATAGTAGATAATGTATCTAGACAATCTGTTGAAGAGAGTGGCTCTTTGAGCATCTTTCTTTAAAAACCCACCTTATACCAACCTTGAAATTTGACGAAGTCAAGTATTTCAACATGCATTTTACTTAATCAAAAATTTGAACAACCATGCTTGGTATACATGTGGTAGCTGCACACAATACTCGGACGACCGAGGTGGTAGCTCTTTCCTCCATGTGGTGGTAGTTTTCACACTCCTCATTGGGATGTAACTCTTTCCACATCTTTTGAGCATTTTACTTTTTCTATGACTCCCCCTCAATTGGCTATCAATTATTTAAGATATAAAGTATTCAACCAAATATTGATCTCGATTTCATACTCGACTAAGCAGTCAAATAAGATAATGACTATACCAAGAGATCATTGAGAGAGAGAAATTGACTTTGATCACTTAGAAGATGATTTAATTAACATAAATGATCATTGCAACAGTGAAATATTATGATGGCAAAAGCATAATAAATTTCTAAATGTGCGAAAAGATGTAATTAAAGTCAATTATGATCTATGCTCAATTAATGTCCTATGTACAAACATAGATAATGAACAAAACAAAAACAAATACAAAACCTATCCTAAGCAAAGGTTTCAAAAAGAAGTTTATTTCAAGGAAAGCATTCCAATTGCTTTTCGTAAATGAATAAAACATTTTTGATCCAAAGGTTTTGTTAAAAAGTCAGCTAATTGATCCTCAGTTGAAATATATGAAAGTTGAAGAGTATTTGATTCAACTAGCTCTCTAAGAAAATGATATCTAAGTTCAATATGTTTTGTTCTAGAGTGCAACACAGGGTTTTTAGAAATGTTAATTGCACTTGTGTTGTCACAAAGAATTGTTACCGAAGATGCTGAAATGCGGAAGTCGCTCAATACGCTTTTCATCCAAATGAGTTGAGTTGAGCAACTTCCAGCTGAAATGTATTCCGCTTCGGCAGTCGAGAGTGCTATGCAATTCTGCTTTTTACTGTGCCATGCAACAAGACAATGGCCAAGATAGAAGCATGCACCACTCGTGCTTTTCCGATCATCCACTGATCCTGCCCAATCGGCATCTGAGTATCCAACAATATCCAGACTTGTTCTCATAGGATACCAAATTCCGAAATTAATTGATCCTTTGATGTACCGGATGATCCGTTTCACCGCTTTCAGGTGAACCTCCTTTGGTGCTGATTGATATCTCGCGCAAATCCCAACACTAAAGGATATATCCGGGCGACTAGCCGTGAGGTAAAGTAGACTTCCAATCATACTTCTATACAGTTTCTCGTCTACATTCTCACTATGTGATTCACTTGCAAGTCCCTTGTGGCTAGTTCCCATTGGAGTTGGAAAATCTTTACAATTTTCTGGATCAAACTTTTTGACCAACTCCATTGCATACTTGGATTGACTCAAGTGAATACCTTCATCATTTTGTTTAATTTGCAACCCAAGAAAATAAGTCAATTCGCCCATCATGGACATCTCAAATTCGCTTTCCATGGTCTCCGCGAATTTAGAAGCATCATTATCTCTTGTTGCGCCAAATACTATGTCATCGACATATATTTGTGCTACAATGAAATTGCTTTGATAATGCTTCACAAAGAGAGTCCTATCAGCTCCCCCTCGAGTATAGCCCTTCTCCAAAAGGTGCTTTGTTAACCTTTCGTACCATGCTCGCGGTGCTTGTTTCAGACCGTAAAGAGCCTTTTTCAAACGAAAAACATGGTTAGGTTGTTTATGATCTACAAAACCTTTCGGTTGAGCCACATAAACTTCCTCATTTAAAAAACCATTTAGAAATGCGCTCTTAACGTCCATTTGAAATAATTTGATTTTAAAATGACAAGCAATAGCAAATAGTATACGAATGGACTCGAGTCTAGCTACAGGGGCGAATGTTTCGTCAAAGTCTATACCTTCTACTTGAGAATAACCTTGAGCAACTAATCGTGCCTTGTTCCTGATGATAGTACCATCATCATTTTTCTTGTTCTTGAAGATCCATTTGGTACCTATCACATTGTGTTGCTGTGGAGGCTTCGTTAATTCCCAGACTTTGTTTCGCTCAAATTGATGGAGCTCTTCCTGCATTGCTTTAATCCAGTAGTCATCCTGAAGAGCTTCATCTATGTTCTTTGGTTCGATTAATGATACGTAGCAAGCGAATCCACAAACCAACTGCCTCCGAGTTCTAACTCCTTCTTGTGGATCTCCAATGATGTTTGATTCAGGGTGATCCTTGGAGATTCGTAACGTTTGTTGAAACGGAGTACTCGGAGATATATGAGATGATTCCTTTGCATACCCAAACCTTTTGAGTTTTGAAGTATGTTGGCAATGGTTGAGAAGTTTTCCTTGATGAAGACGTCTTGTATGATTGGTCTTTTTCTTTTGTCATCGTCTTGTTTGAAGTACTACCAATGTCCTTTTCTTTAGGAAAATCCTTCTTTGAATTCCGGGGAGTGAACTTATTGGTAGCAGTTGCAAGATGTGGTTGATTTGATCTTTGAGCTCCAATCTTGCAATTTCTTTCAATGTGCCCTGCAAAATTACAACGAAAACATACCTTTGTGCTTGACGATTCTGAAGAGGATGAAGTAGGCTTGTTGTCGTTGGTTGTCATGATTTCCGGTGTCGGAGGAGGAGATACCGACTGAGGCACAAAGACTGTCCCAACCGAACTAAAATTGTCTTCAGTTCGATTGTATCCGAGGCCGAACTTGTTTGTTTGACCAAGACCAAGAAGTTTATCCAACTTACTCCTTCCAAAAGAAAATTGCTGTAAGTCATCCTTGAGTTGGCAAATGGTCTATGTCATTTTCAATTTTTCCCGTCGGGCCTCGCCGTAGAGCTTCAAGAAATAGTTCGCTTTGTTCACCATATCTATATAGTTCTTCTCGAGTTGCTCATTGGACTCTTGAAGGGAAACATTTGCCTTTATCAGATTATCCCTTTCCACTTCAAGATCGGTCGAGAGAGAAGTTACCCTTTTTACTTCTTCTTCGAGATCCTGCAATCTCCCTCTCAACCCCTTGTTTTGCTTAGCCGGTTTCTTTAAATCCCGTAAAGATCTGTGATAGGCTAGAGCAAAATCTTCACCTTCCGAATCATCCGATTCATTGTCCGTTGCATTCTTTTCAACAGTGGAGTTGGACAACGACTCTGATGTACTTGCCATAAAGCACATGAAGGGTGAAGATACGGACGCGTGGAATGCGGTGGAGCTCTTTACTTCATCACTCGAAGACGACTCATTTGACGTTGAGTTGTCATCCCAAGTGACGACTTGCATCGCCTTCTTCTTTGCCGGATACTTGTTAGGACACTCCGTTGCAATGTGGCCGTAGCCTCGACATTTGAAGCATTGTAGTTGTCCTTCTGAACTTTTCTTATCCTTTGAGAAGTTCTCTTGCTTTCTTGACTTGTAACTTGAAGTACCCTTGCCTTTGTTCGACTTTCCGAAGGATGGAGATTTGCTTGAATTACCCCTTCGAAAGTTGCGGCGAAACTTCCTTGTCAAGAGAGCGAGCTGCTTCTCAAATTCCTCCATAGAAAGGTTCTCGTCATCGTCTGAGGAGGATGTATCCGCGTCTTCTTCCTTAGTTGTTTTCAACGCATAACCTGAAGACTTAGAAGTGGATGCCTTTCCAGAAGAATTGTTAGTAGTAAATGTCATTTCATAAGTTTGTAATGAACCAACTAATTCTTCTACACGTATTTCGTCCGGGTGTTTAATAGTTTCAATGGCAGTAACCTTTGGGCGAAATCGTTCAGAAAGAGTTCTTAAGATCTTTCTTACAATCTTAAATTCTGGAATCTTCTCTCCCAGATTAGCACATGAGTTTACGATGTCTTGCAATCGTGTATAGTAGTCCGTGAAAGATTCATTTTCTGCCATTAAGATAGAGTCAAACTTGCTCGTAAGCATTTGCAGTTTCTGAATCTTCACGAGGTTAGTTCCCTCATGTGTAACCTGAAGAACATCCCAGATTTCTTCCGCAGTCTCACATGCCGAGACGCGAGAGAATTCAGTTTGAGATAAGGCATTAAAAATAGCATTAATTCCCTTGCCATTGTAAGAAGATGAATCTAACTCTTCCTTGGTCCATTTCGACCTAGGTTTTAAGGTGCGAACATCACCAATAAATTCAATTGGATTAGACCATCCTAATTCAATTGATTGCCACACCCGTTCGTCGATGGAAATTAAAAAGGCTTTCATCCGCACTTTCCATGTCACGCCCCGGGGTCGGACTGCGACCCGGGCTCGCCAACAGACCCGCCGTCTGTGCGGAAACTGCCGCACAGACGAAGCGTCCAACCTGCAGAAGAGGTCTAGCTACACAAGTATCAGAGCAAGAAAGAAGCTAAGCCGAAAGAGTAAGCTGCAAACAGGAGTCACTAAGTAAAAGGAAAGGTACAATATCCACAGCCTCCCACAACCGGGTACAACATCACAACTAATACAAAAGTGGAAAACAAAAATACCCGAGGAAACTCTACCACGGACTCAACAGCCGAGAGGGTACTAAGCAGCTAAGCCCTTGCCGCGGTCGGAAGACTCCGCACGAACCGACCCAGGAGCGGCCACCTCGGAAGCACCTGCCACACACAGCGGGTGTGAGATCAACTGAAAAGTCAGATCTCAGTGGGTACCGGTATCCAATCCACGGTAGCCCACCAAGTCCCCTGGAAGTCAAACAGATAGATAGATAGATAGATAGATAGATACAGAAAGGAAAGCTGTAAATAAATCTATCACTATATGCGGTAATGCAATGCAATATGAAATGACATCTAAAAATCATCCACGATGACCACCCGCTCATGCCATTTCCCCCGCAGCCACCTGGTAACTCGGCCAGGGGCGAACTCACACCTGGTATCTCGGCCAGGAAAAACCCACCTGGTAGCTCGGCCAGGGCAAACTACCTCCTGGTAACTCAGCCAGGGAACAAAGATTCCCGGTAACTCGGCCGGGAGAAACACCCCCCTGGTAACTCAGCCAGGGGCGTCGAATACCACTGTGTATCCCAGAACGAATTCCTAAGAGCATAACTCGTGTCTTGGTCGGAACCATAACCATCGACTCACACGGCTGCTGCGCACTTACCTGACATTCCCAGGACACATCACCCTTGCATTTGCAAGTCAAATGGACATTCCATAGCACTCTCGGAGGAAACCAACCCACCTGCGAAGAGGTCGCAAAGACGTGCGCCAAATAGAAGTCCCGGTGCGATCCTACAGCTCGAAGTAGTACAACGTGCACCGCCGACCACGATATCAGGCCAACACTAAGTCACACTGTAAAATCGGAGAAAACCGGGGTCAGAAGGAAGAACCCAAGATAACGACCCGCCCTCAAGCGGCGGAAAACCCAACCGGCGACGACGAACGTCGGGCGTTGCGCGGAACGCCCCTCGCGCAACCGCCACGTCGCGTCGCCGGGCCGCAACCCTGCGGCCCAGAGCAGCCCACGGCTGCGCAGTCCAACGCACGCTCTGCGTGGAGACGGCCAGCTGCGCGGCCGGTAGCGCCGCGCGGCCCCAAAACTGCCCGCGCAAGGCCCTGCAGCGCCGCGCGCCTGGCGCGCGGCCTGCAGGGCCGCGGGGCCCAAGGGGCCGCCGCGCGGCCCTCTGCAGCGCCGCGCGCCTAGCGCGCGGCCTGCAGGGCCGCGGGGCCCAAGGGGGCACCCGCGCGGTGCCCTGCAGTGCCGCGCGCCTGGCGCGCGGCCTGCAGGGCCGCGGGGCCCAAGAGGGCCGCCGCGCGGCCCTCTGCAGTGCCGCGCGCCTGGCGCGCGGCCTGCAGGGCCGCGGGGCCCAAGAGGGCCGCCGCGCGGCCCTCTGCAGTGCCGCGCGCCTGGCGCGCGGCCTGCAGGGCCGCGGGGCCCAAGAGGGCCGCCGCGCGGCCCTCTGCAGTGCCGCGCGCCTGGCGCGCGGCCTGTAGGGCCGCGGGGCCCAAGAGGGCACCCGCGCGGTGCCCTGCAGTGCCGCGCGCCTGGCGCGCGGCCTGCAGGGCCGCGGGGCCCAAGAGGGCCGCCGCGCGGCCTTCTGCAGTGCCGCGCGCCTGGCGCGCGGCCTGCAGGGCCGCGGGGCCCAAGAGGGCACCCGCGCGGTGCCCTGCAGTGCCGCGCGCCTGGCGCGCGGTCTGCAGGGCCGCGGGGCCCAAGAGGGCCGCCGCGCGGCCTTCTGCAGTGCCGCGCGCCTGGCGCGCGGCCTGCAGGGCCGCGGGGCCCAAGAGGGCCGCCGCGCGGCCCTCTGCAGTGCCGCGCGCCTGGCGCGCGGCCTGCAGGGCTGCGGGGCCCAAGGGGGCACCCGCGCGGTGTCCTGCAGTGCCGCGCGCCTGGCGCGCGGTCTGCAGGGCCGCGTGGCCCAAGGGGGCACCCGCGCGGTGCCCTGCAGTGCCGCGCGCCTGGCGCGCGGTCTACAGGGCCGCGGGGCCCCAGGCCAGCCCGCGCGGCACTCCAGCAGTGCCGCGCGCCTAGCGCGCGGCCTGCAGTGCCGCGCGGCACGGGGCCGCCCGCGCGGCATCCCTGCAGTGCCGCGCGCCCAGCGCGCGGCCTGCAGGGCCGCGCGGCCTCCTCCCCGCCGCACGCACAAGCCGCCTGGCGCGCTGCCGCTTAACCAAGCAGCAGCGCGCACGCTGCGCGCGGCGCTCATGCACGCCCACGCAGCGGCGACATCGGCAACACAGCCGGCAAGGCCGACGCGCCCCAGACAGCAAGAAAAGAAAAAAGAAAAGGAAAAAAAAAGAGAAGAGGGGAGAAGCCAAAAACCCAATTGCAACCTTAACAAAATTTTACCAACCTTGTTAAAGTCGCCCCACACGAAACGTTCGGCTCCACCCGTCGCAGCAAGGGAAGGACCGAAGAGAAAAAAATCCTTCTCCAACTCCCTCTTCTTCTTCTCCTTCTCCTTCTCAGCTTCAGAGCACCCAAAGCCCTTAAGAGGAAAAAGTGGTAAAGCAACGAGAGAGAGAGAGAGAGAGAGGGTGAGTGCTTAAATAAAGAGGAAAGGAATTAATTAAGCCTCAACCATTAATTAATTCAACCACTCTCAAATAAAAGCTCACCCACTCACCTACTTAATTAAAAGGCACAACTCTCTGCTGCCCACCTCCACCAACAGCATAAAAAAAAAACCACATAACAAAGTTAGCTTTTAAAGCAATAAAAAAAATAATAATAAAATAAGGCCAAAGTGGTCACAGCAACTCACTTTTCGACCCCGGCACCTCCGCCGCCGCCCGGAACCACCCGAACCCCGCTGTAAAACAAAAATACACGCGCTCACGCCTTTTTCCAGTCAAAAGGCTCGCCGGTGGAGTCAGAAAGCTCAACCCAAAAACCGGTACTCTACACCCTCCCCCCCTTCAAACGGTTTCGCCCTCGAAACCCCAAAAGCTCAAAAGTCAGGAGGGGGCCTCAAATAAGTGCGGGTAGGTAGTCTTCAACTCATCCTCGGGCTCCCAAGTAGCCTCTCTCTCATCATGGTGGCTCCACAATACCTTCACATAAGGTATGACCCGACTTCGCAATTCTCTCGTCTCTCGAGCAAGAATTCGAATCGGGCGCTCGCGGAAATGCAGCTCATCGTCCAGCTCCAATGCAGTGAAGTCCACAATGTGAGAGGGATCATAGACATACCTCCTCAAAACTGAAACATGAAAAACATCATGAGTACCGGCTAGCCGCGGCGGTAGAGCAACACGATAGGCGACAGGTCCAACACGCTCTAGAACTTCAAAAGGGCCAATAAAACGCGGGCTCAACTTCCCGCGCACCCCAAAGCGCCGAATCCCCCGAGAGGGCGAGACTTTCAAAAACACATGGTCTCCCACCAGAAACACCAAGTCTCGCCTCCTTCTATCGGCGTAGCACTTTTGTCGGCTCTGAGCAGTGACCAAGTGGCGCCGAACAACCTTAACCTTCTCCTCAGCCTCCAAGAGCAAGTCAGGCCCCAAGGTTTTTCTTTCACCCACATCACTCCAACAAAGAGGCGATCGACACTTCCTACCATACAACGCTTCGAAGGGCGCTATCTTGATACTCGCCTGGAAGCTATTGTTGTAGGCGAACTCTGCAAGTCTCAAGTGTCGATCCCAACTGCCACTAAAACTCAGGACACAAGCTCTCAACATGTCCTCCAAGGTTTGAATCGTCCGCTCAGACTGTCCGTCGGTCTGTGGGTGAAAGGCAGTGCTGAACTGAAGCTAGGTTCCCATAGCCGTCTGCAAGCTCCTCCAAAACTGAGAGGTAAACCTGGGATCCCTATCTGATACTATAGAAGCTGGCACTCCATGAAGCCTCACGATCTCGTCAAGGTATAACTGCGCTAATCTCTCCAAGGCCCAACTTGACTGAATCGGCAAAAAGTGAGCAGATTTAGTCAACCGGTCAACGATCACCCAAATGGCATCGGCTCCTCTCTGAGTCTTCGGCAGACCCACAATAAAGTCCATGGTGACACATTCCCATTTCCACTCAGGGATTGGTAGGCTTTGTAACTTGCCAGCAGGAACCTGATGTTCCGCTTTAACCTGTTGGCAAGTTAGACAGCGAGCCACAAACCTACCAACATCCCTCTTCAGGCCCTGCCACCAAAACTGAGTCTTCAAATCCCTATACATCTTAGTTCCCCCAGGATGGAGGGTGTAAGGTGTATAGTGAGCCTCCCTCAGGATCAGCTCTCTAATATCCACATCCGCCGGTACACAAACGCGATCCCTGTACCTGAGTACTCCCGCGACATCCACAGAAAAGTCCCCGCTCTGACCAAGCTGGATCTGGTCTCGAATCCTGAGAAGATAGGGGTCCCCACTCTGCTTCTCTCTAATCCTGTCCAGTAGAGTGGGCTGCAAGACCATAGACATAAGTCTTGCCGAAACCCCCGGGGACACAACCTCTATATCCAAACTCCTCAGCTGCTCTCTCAGTGGTCTCTGCTGGGTAATAAGCATACTCAAGGTCTGCCCTGCTCGCCTGCTCAAAGCATCCGCGACCACGTTAGCCTTGCCGGGATGATAGAGAATGCTCAAGTCAAAGTCCTTCAATAGCTCAAGCCACCGGCGCTGCCTCAGGTTGAGTTCCTTCTGGGTGAACAGGTACTTCAAACTCTGATGATCGGTAAAAATCTCACAGCGCTCGCCATACAAATAGTGCCGCCAGAGCTTCAAGGCAAAAACCACAGCAGCGAGCTCAAGGTCATGGGTAGGGTAATTCCTCTCATAGTCCTTTAACTGGCGAGAAGCATAGGCAATCACCCTACCATGTTGCATCAACACGCAACCGAGGCCGCTGTGGGAGGCATCACTGTAAACCACATACCCCTCTCCCATAACTGGTAGTGCAAGAACTGGAGCTGAAATCAACCTCTGCTTCAAATCCTCGAAGCTTTGCTGGCATTGCTCTGTCCAAACAAATTTTACCCCTTTCTTGGTCAACTTGGTGAGGGGAGAGGAGAGCTTCGCAAAGCCCTCAACAAAACGACGGTAGTAGCCCGCAAGGCCCACGAAGCTTCGAATCTCTGTCACCGTCGTAGGTCTAGGCCAATCCCGAACCGAAGCTATCTTTGCCGGGTCCACTGCCACTCCTGCGGCTGAAACAATATGGCCAAGAAAAGAAACCTCCCGAAGCCAAAAGGCGCACTTCTTTAACTTCGCATACAGCTTTTTCTCCCTCAGAAGCTGCAGCACTAACCTCAAGTGCTCCTCGTGCTCAAAGTCGCTACGGGAGTAAATCAGGATGTCATCAATGAAAACCACCACAAAACGGTCCAAGTACGGCTGAAAGACTCGGTTCATCAAATCCATGAACGCCGCCGGGGCATTCGTCAAACCAAAAGGTAGCACTGTAAACTCGTAATGCCCATACCGAGACCTGAACGCCGTCTTGGACACATCCTCGGCCCTCACCCTCAGCTGGTGGTAACCGGACTGCAGATCTATCTTCGAGAAAACCGTGGCTCCCTGAAGCTGATCAAACAAATCATCAATCCTAGGAAGTGGATACTTGTTCTTGACGGTCACTTTATTCAATTCCCTGTAGTCCACACAAAGCCTAAGTGACCCGTCCTTTTTCTTCACAAAAAGAATCGGGGCTCCCCAAGGAGAAACGCTAGGACGCACAAACCCGCGATCCAAGAGATCCTGAAGTTGAGCCTTTAACTCTCTCAATTCTGCTGGTGCCATTCTGTAGGGTGCCTTAGAGATTGGCGTGGTTCCAGGGACCACATCAATCACGAACTCAATCTCTCGATCCGGCGGCATAGACGATAGCACGGGAGGGAACACATCTGGGTACTCTCGGACGATAGGAATGTCCTCGAGTCCAGGCATCGCCGAAGGCGCCTCAACGACAGTAGCCAAGAAGGCAACACAACCATGACTCATCAGCTGTCGGGCTCTAGCAGAAGAGATCGTCGCCGCAAACAGCGTACTCTGACAACCTCTGAACACATACTCCTCCTGATCCGGCTCCCTGAGGGTCACAGTCCTCGCCCGACAATCAATAGCAGCGTAATACCGAGTCAACCAATCCATCCCCAAAACTACGTCGAAATCCTGAAGCTGGCGAAGGGCTAAAAGATCTACAGGTAAAATCCAAGGCCCTAACTGCACAGGGCAGGACCAACAACACTCATCAACGTGTAGAACATGATCGGGTACCTGAACCTCAAGAGCACAAGGCAACAGTCCTATCTCTAGCCCATTCATGAATGCAAATGCCCTACTGATGAATGAATGAGATGCTCCGGTATCAAATAAGGCTCTAGTGCGAGTAGAGGAAATAAGGATAATACCTGCCACCACGTGGCCCGCTGCCTCCACATCATCGACCTGGGCGGTGTACACCCTGCCGCTCGGGGGTGGTCGTCTGTCAGACTGCCGCGACGAAGAGGCCCTGTCCACCTGGCCAGCACCTACCGAAGATCCGCCCGTCTGATAGGGCGGTGGAGGAAGTGCCGCAACTGCCGAAGCTGCTGATGCTCCAGCTGAAGGACAAGACCACGATCTGTGCCCTGCCTGCCCACACCGGTAACACCGGCCCTGTCGCTGATCACACTGCTGAGGGGCGTGGGGTCCGCCACAAATCACACAGCTATCCGTGCGAACCAGCTGCTGCTGCTGCCGCCTAGAAGATCGGGAGCCCCCCGATCTCTGTCTCCTCTGAGTCCCGCGGCCCCGAGTCGGTGTCTCCGGCGGTCTCGGGGGCCTCGGCCTGCTCGTCTGCCCAAGGTCCTGCGGTGCGGGGCGCTTCTCACCGGAACTACTCCCAGGCGCTCCGCCCCTCTCCGCCATGATCACCCTCCCCCGAGAGACCCACCGTGCATGCTCCATGGCTGCGTCAAGTGTCGGAGATCGGTGTGCATGAACAAGGTGATAGATATCAGGGTGAAGCCCCCTCTCAAATAAATCCACGCGCTGAGCCTCGTCAGGGGCAACATGCGGCACACTGCTCAAAAGTCTCTGGAACTCTCGAATATAGTCAGGAAGAGGCCGACTACCCTGCTGCAGTCGGCGAAGATCCCCCTCTAACTTATGCTTTGCGCTATCGGGAAAGTAAGCCCCGAGTAGCAAAGCACGAAAATCCTGCCAAGACATCAACTGAGATCCCGGCGGTCCAACCGGTCGGACCCGACGCCACCACGTCTCGGCGTCTCCCTCCAGAAAGTGAGTGGCTATGAACACCTGATGCTGCTCCTTAACAAACAGGTTCTCGAATAACTTTTCAATCGCAGAAATCCAGTTTTCTACTTCCCGTGGCTCAGTACTCTGCCCGGCAAAACGTGGAGGACGGAACTGGCTGACATAAGCTAGTCGGTCTGTGAGCTCCCTCTGCTCTGCCTCCGTCAGTGGGACAATCTGTGACGAGGTCGACGAAGTCGCAGCTGGTGGTGCCGCCGATGTCCTCTGCTCAAATAACCTCATCATCCGCTCCAAGTTTTCCTCATGGCGTTTGGCAGCCTCCTCCTGGCGCCGCAACGCCTCAGACAACTGGGCCACTTGGGCCCGCAGCTCAAGAACCTCGCCCTGCGCAGCCTCCTCCCGCTCGGGCCTGTCCTCCGACGCGGAGTGCGCCCTCGTCGTTGCACGACGTCTAGGAGGCATGTCAGGCAACTGCAACAGGGAAAAACAGGATGTCAAAGAACCAAAACCTCACAACCCAAGGCCAGCGAGAGTCTAAGACATGTTTCCAGCTCTAAAGTGTTGTGTTGTCTGCAGCCAACAAAACTACTTTAGAGAGCTAACATGTAAAGTCACTCGCCCGAAAACCCCGGGGAAGTCACAACACAACCAAAACTCTCGCTACCGCCCAACTCTCACGGCAGTCACACAACTGCCCAAACAGCCTAGGGTCCCTAAGTCCCCAAAGACCTAAACACCTAGGCTCTGATACCACCTAAATCTGTCACGCCCCGGGGTCGGACTGCGACCCGGGCTCACCAACAGACCCGCCGTCTGTGCGGAAACTGCCGCACAGACGAAGCGTCCAACCTGCAGAAGAGGTCTAGCTACACAAGTATCAGAGCAAGAAAGAAGCTAAGCCGAAAGAGTAAGCTGCAAACAGGAGTCACTAAGTAAAAGGAAAGGTACAATATCCACAGCCTCCCACAACCGGGTACAACATCACAACTAATACAAAAGTGGAAAACAAAAATACCCGGGGAAACTCTACCACGGACTCAACAGCCGAGAGGGTACTAAGCAGCTAAGCCCTTGCCGCGGTCGGAAGACTCCGCACGAACCGATCCAGGAGCGGCCACCTCGGAAGCACCTGCCACACACAGCGGGTGTGAGATCAACTGAAAAGTCAGATCTCAGTGGGTACCGGTATCCAATCCACGGTAGCCCACCAAGTCCCCTGGAAGTCAAACAGATAGATAGATAGATAGATAGATAGATACAGAAAGGAAAGCTGTAAATAAATCTATCACTATATGCGGTAATGCAATGTAATATGAAATGACATCTAAAAATCATCCACGATGACCACCCGCTCATGCCATTTCCCCCGCAGCCACCTGGTAACTCGGCCAGGGGCGAACTCACACCTGGTATCTCGGCCAGGAAAAACCCACCTGGTAGCTCGGCCAGGGCAAACTACCTCCTGGTAACTCAACCAGGGAACAAAGATTCCCGGTAACTCGGCCGGGAGAAACACCCTCCTGGTAACTCAGCCAGGGGCGTCGAATACCACTGTGTATCCCAGAACGAATTCCTAAGAGCATAACTCGTGTCTTGGTCGGAACCATAACCATCGACTCACACGGCTGCTGCGCACTTACCTGACATTCACAGGACACATCACCCTTGCATTTGCAAGTCAAATGGACATTCCATAGCACTCTCGGAGGAAACCAACCCACCTGCGAAGAGGTCGCAAAGACGTGCGCCAAATAGAAGTCCCGGTGCGATCCTACAGCTCGAAGTAGTACAACGTGCACCGCCGACCACGATATCAGGCCAACACTAAGTCACACCTGTAAAATCGGAGAAAACCGGGGTCAGAAGGAAGAACCCAAGATAACGACCCGCCCTCAAGCGGCGGAAAACCCAACCGGCGACGACGAACGTCGGGCGTTGCGCGGAACGCCCCTCGCGCAACCGCCACGTCGCGTCGCCGGGCCGCAACCCTGCGGCCCAGAGCAGCCCACGACTGCGCAGTCCAACGCACGCTCTGCGTGGAGACGGCCAGCTGCGCGGCCGGTAGCGCCGCGCGGCCCCAAAACTGCCCGCGCAAGGCCCTGCAGCGCCGCGCGCCTGGCGCGCGGCCTGCAGGGCCGCGGGGCCCAAGGGGCCGCCGCGCGGCCCTCTGCAGCGCCGCGCGCCTAGCGCGCGGCCTGCAGGGCCTCGGGGCCCAAGGGGGCACCCGCGCAGTGCCCTGCAGTGCCGCGCGCCTGGCGCGCGGTCTGCAGGGCCGCGGGGCCCAAGAGGGCCGCCGCGCGGCCCTCTGCAGTGCCGCGCGCCTGGCGCGCGGCCTGCAGGGCCGCGGGGCCCAAGAGGGCCGCCGCGCGGCCCTCTGCAGTGCCGCGCGCCTGGCGCGCGGCCTGCAGGGCCGCGGGGCCCAAGAGGGCACCCGCGCGGTGCCCTGCAGTGCCGCGCGCCTGGCGCGCGGTCTGCAGGGCCGCGGGGCCCAAGAGGGCCGCCGCGCGGCCTTCTGCAGTGCCGCGCGCCTGGCGCGCGGCCTGCAGGGCCGCGGGGCCCAAGAGGGCACCCGCGCGGTGCCCTGCAGTGCCGCGCGCCTGGCGCGCGGTCTGCAGGGCCGCGGGGCCCAAGAGGGCCGCCGCGCGGCCTTCTGCAGTGCCGCGCGCCTGGCGCGCGGCCTGCAGGGCCGCGGGGCCCAAGAGGGCCGCCGCGCGGCCCTCTGCAGTGCCGCGCGCCTGGCGTGCGGCCTGCAGGGCCGCGGGGCCCAAGGGGGCACCCGCGCGGTGCCCTGTAGTGCCGCGCGCCTGGCGCGCGGTCTGCAGGGCCGCGGGGCCCAAGGGGGCACCCGCGTGGTGCCCTGCAGTGCCGCGAGCCTGGCGCGCGGTCTGCAGGGCCGCGGGGCCCCAGGCCAGCCCGCGCGGCACTCCAGCAGTGCCGCGCGCCTAGCGCGCGGCCTGCAGTGCCGCGCGGCACGGGGCCGCCCGCGCGGCATCCCTGCAGTGCCGCGCGCCCAGCGCGCGGCCTACAGGGCCGCGCGGCCTCCTCCCCGCCGCACGCACAAGCCGCCTGGCGCGCTGCCGCTTAACCAAGCAGCAGCGCGCACGCTGCGCGCGGCGCTCATGCGCGCCCGCGCAGCGGCGACATCGGCAACACAGCCGGCAAGGCCGACGCGCCCCAGACAGCAAGAAAAGAAAAAAGAAAAGGAAAAAAAAAGAGAAGAGGGGAGAAGCCAAAAACCCAATTGCAACCTTAACAAAATTTTACCAACCTTGTTAAAGTCGCCCCACTCGAAACGTTCGGCTCCACCCGTCGCAGCAAGGGAAGGACAGAAGAGAAAAAAATCCTTCTCCAACTCCCTCTTCTTCTTCTCCTTCTCCTTCTCAGCTTCAGAGCACCCAAAGCCCTTAAGAGGAAAAAGTGGTAAAGCAACGAGAGAGAGAGAGAGAGAGAGGGTGAGTGCTTAAATAAAGAGGAAAGGAATTAATTAAGCCTCAACCATTAATTAATTCAACCACTCTCAAATAAAAGCTCACCCACTCACCTACTTAATTAAAAGGCACAACTCTCTGCTGCCCACCTCCACCAACAGCATAAAAAAAAAACCACATAACAAAGTTAGCTTTTAAAGCAATAAAAAAAATAACAATAAAATAAGGCCAAAGTGGTCACAGCAACTCACTTTTCGACCCCGGCACCTCCGCCGCCGCCCGGAACCACCCGAACCCCGCTGTAAAACAAAAATACACGCGCTCACGCCTTTTTCCAGTCAAAAGGCTCGCCGGTGGAGTCAGAAAGCTCAACCCAAAAACCGGTACTCTACATTCCAGTACGCATAATTTGTTCCATCGAAGAACGGGGGTCGGTTGATGTTTCCACCTTCAACCATTGTTTACAACCCTATTCCCGCTCTGATACCACTTGTTGGGTTATATGTAATAAGGATCTAAATAGGGGAAAAAACACCTAGAGGGGGGTGAATAGGTGTAAACGTATAAACACTCAAAAAATCGTTGCGATAAAAACCCAATGCGGAAATAAAAATGATACGCAAGATTTTTACGTGGAAAACTCCATCACCGGAGTAAAAAACCACGGGACCGATAACACGGCAGAAATACACTAGAATTAAAACACGTACAAGGTGATTTACCGTACACACTTACGACTCAACCTTTTCCATACGCTCCTAGAGGATCTTCTCCGCTCGCTCCACGACGCTTCTCGAATCCACGATCCGCGCCCAACGCCGAATCCACGGCGTCCAACGTCGAATCCACGACGTCCGACCGAATCCACGGTCTTCACCCAATAGCACCCTTCGAATCCACGAACGTGCCTCGCTCCGAATCCACGAGAGCGGTTGAACCTTGAATCCACAAGGACACGCGAATCCACGCGCCGATTTTTGGGGTAAATCGTTGTTTTTGGTGGTGATGATCCGCCGAATACTTAGATCAAAGATAGATCGGAAATACCATCTAAGTATTCATTAGTTTGATTCAACTCAAGATGTGAGTATGAAAACCTAGAATCAAACTAATCAATATAGATGAAGAAACATAGAGTATTCTCTAATGATTTCCTTTCTTCTCTAAATGTGGATCTAGAGCCGTATAAGATGATATATGAAAATGACGGCTATTTGGATTTTTGGATTCGCCCTAGAAAGAGAGTCATAGGGTCTATTTATAGGTTAGAAACCCTAGGAAGGAGATAAGAATCAAAAACCTAACATTTCTGGAAATTTTACGGACGGCGATCCAGATCGGATTAGCTGTGATCCGGATCGTCGTAACGAGTCAGGCAATTCCAGAAAAATGAAGGTTCGGGATCCGGATCGAAGTGCTTGATCCGGATCGTTCATACAGTTCACCAAACATCAACGTTCGGGATCCGGATTGCGAAGCCTGATCCGGATCGTTTAAGGAAGATGGTAAAATCAGTGTTCGGGATCCGGATCAAGAGAGGCTACGATCCGGATTGAACTGGTGTATGAACGAACCACCTTCGGGATCCGGATCGAACAACCTGATCCGGATCCTGAACATGTCCCAAGTCCAGTTTTTGATTTTTATGCAATGAAAGATTCTTCCAAGTGTTTCTACACTACAAGAAGTATTCGGATCACACAAAATCTTTAGTTAAACATACCTGATCCTTTTGAATTCTTCTTTCTTGAGATTGAGTTAAATGATCCAACAATCTTCACCTTCAATCTTCAAGACTTGAGACTTTCACGAAACTACGCCAACTCAAATTCCGTAACAATACGTATTGACTCGAGTCGAGCAACTGGGGCGAACGTCTCATCAAAGTCTATTCCTTCTATTTGAGAATAGCCTTGAGCAACTAAGCGTGCTTTATTCCTGATGATGGTACCATCCTCGTTCTTCTTATTCTTGAAAACCCATTTAGTACCAATCACGTTGTGTTGCTTCGGAGGCCTTGTTAATTCCCAGACTTTGTTTCGTTCGAACTGATGGAGCTCTTCCTGCATAGCTTCAATCCAGTAGTCATCCTGAAGAGCTTCATCGATGTTCTTTGGTTCAATCATGGAGACGTAGCATGCTACTCCACAAACCAACTGTCTCCGAGTTCTAACTCCTTCTTGTGGGTCTCCAATAATGTTAGATTCCGGATGATCCTTGGAGATGCGTAACGTTTGCGGTAACGGAGTAGTCGGAGGTACATGTGATAATTCCTACACATTAGATACACTTGAAGAACCATTAGATGCATCAACTTTATTGAAAGAGTTATTACGAGAAGATGCACTTACAGGAGTATCATCATCTAGAGACATATCAAGGGTAGATTTCTCAGATGCAAAGTGAAAAGCTTCATCTACTTTAACATTTATAGATTCTATCATCGTTTTAGATTCCAAGTTAAATACCTGATATGCTCTACTGTTAGTAGAATAACCCATGAAAATCCCTTCGTCGCTTCGAGAGTCGAACTTACCAAGGTTTTCGCGATCACGCAGAATGAAACATCGACTCCCAAAGATACGAAAATATTTGATATTCGATTTTCTACTAAACCACAGCTCATATGGTGTATTTAAAGTTCCAGGGCGCAAATACACTCGATTAATTACATAGACAGCGGTGTTCACAGCTTCAGCCCAAAAATATAACGGTAAATTCCGGCTATGAAGCATCACACGCGCCATCTCTTGAACAACCCTATTTTTGCGCTCAACAACACCATTCTGCTGAGGTGTATAGGGTGCTGAGAATTCATGTTTTATCCCATTGGAAGTGCAAAAATCAATGAATTTAGAATTAATGAATTCTCCACCTCTATCACTTCGAACACGAACGATCTTTTCATTTCTTTCATTCATAACACGATGACAAACCTCATGAAAAGAGTCGAAAGTATCCGCTTTCTCTTTTAGAAAAGTTACCCATGAATACCTAGAGAAATCATCAACCAAAAGAAAAATATACCATTTACCTCCCAAAGATGGTTGACGAGTCGGCCCCATTAAATCCATATGCAGTAATTCCAAGGGATGTTTGGTACCGACGTGGTTCAAGTTCTTGTGTGCAACTCTTGATTGTTTTCCCTTTTGACAACCACCACACACAATGTTTTCTTTAAATAAAAGTTTAGGAACCCCCTTAACCACGTCCTTATTTGAAATCCTTGCTAGTTCTTTAAAATTCAT
This sequence comes from Tillandsia leiboldiana, assembly GCA_029204045.2. NCBI lineage: Eukaryota > Viridiplantae > Streptophyta > Magnoliopsida > Poales > Bromeliaceae > Tillandsia > Tillandsia leiboldiana. The sequence continues at coordinate 46,888,337 of CM055064.1, read as the reverse complement.
GTGACCTAGTCTTTCATGCCAAACAGTTTCATTATCCAAAGAAACTAGGTTACATTTTTCAGAAACTTTGTTTGAAACAACATAGCAATTATTTTCAGATCTAACCCCTTTTAAAAAGAATACCTGGTCCTTATCAGTTACAACACATTCTACAGAAGAAAAATTAACTGAGAACCCATTGTCACAAAGTTGACTTATACTGATGAGGTTAGTCTTAAGGCCTTCTACAAATAAAACATTGTTTAGAACCGGGCCATCTAGAATAGCGATAGTTCCTTTTCCAACAATTTTGGAAGAACGACCGTCTCCGAAAACAACATGTCCTCCGGAGATTTTCTCTAAAGTTTGAAAACTGTTTTTGTCACCGGTCATGTGACGAGAACAACCACTATCCAAATACCAAGACGAATTACCATAAGCGTGTAAAGAAGTATGAACAACAAGACAAGGGAAGATTTCACCTTTGCGTACCCAACCCTTTTGAATTTTGGAGTATGTCAGAAATGATTGTGAAGTTGATACCTTTGGTGAAAGCGTCTTGATTGATCCATCGCTTTTCCTTGACGTCGTCGTCTTGTTTGATGTACTACCAATGTTCTTTCCTTTTGAAAGATCCTTCTTTGATTTGCGGGAAATGAACCCATTGGTAGTAGTTGCAAGATGTGCTTGATTTGATCTTAATGCTCCATTCTTGCAATTCCTTCTTATGTGCCCTGCAATACCACAACGAAAACATACCTTAGTGCTTGACGATCCCGAAGAGGGTGAAGTAGGTTTGTTGTCGCTGTTTATCGTCAATTCCGGTGTCGGAGGAGGAGATACCGACTGGGGCACAAAGACTGTCCCAACCGAACTAAAATTGTCTTCAGTTCGATTATATCCGAGGCCGAATTTGTTTGTTTGACCAAGACCAAGAATCTTATCCAACTTACTCCTTCCAGAAGAAAATTGCTTTAAATCATCCTTGAGTTGGAAAATGGTCTCCGTCATTTCCATTTTTTCCTGTCGAGCCTCGCCGTAGAGCTTCAAGAAGTAATTCGCTTTGTTCACCATATCTACATAATTCTTCTCGAAATGCTCATTGGACTCTTGAAGGGAAACATTTACTTTCATCAGATTATCCCTTTCCACTTCAAGAGCGTTAGAGAGAGAAGTTGCCCTTTTTGCTTCTTCTTCGAGATCCTGCAATCTCCCTCTCAAACTCTTGTTTTGCTTTGCCAGTTTCTTTGAATCCCTTAGAAGTTTATGGTAGGCAAGAGCAAAGTATTCACCTTCCGAATTATCCGATTCATCGTCCGTTGCAATCTTTTCAACAGTGGGGTTGGACAGTGAGTCGGATGTACTTGCCATTAAGCACATGAAGGGTGAAGATGTGGACGCGTGGAATGCCGTTGCGTTGTTCTCTTCATCGCTTGAAGATGACTCATTTGTCGTTGAGGTGTCATGCCAAGTGACGGCTTGCATCGCCTTCTTCTTGGACGGATTCTTATTTGGACACTCCGTTGAGATATGGCCGTATCCTCGGCACTTGAAGCATTGGACTTGTCCTTCTGAGCTTTTCTTATCCTTTGAAAAACTTTCTTGCTTTCTTGACTTTTGGCTTGAGAAACCTTTGCCTTTTTTCCACTTTCCGGAGGATGAAGTTTTACTTGAATTACCCCTTCGAAAGTTTCGGCGAAAATTTCTTGTCAAGAGAGCAAGCTGCTTCTCAAAGTCCTCCATAGATAGGTTCTCGTCATCGCCTGAGGAGGATGAATCCGCGTCTTCTTCTTTTGTAGTTTTCAACGCAAAACCTGAAGACTTAGAAGTAGATGCTTTTCCAGAAGAATAGTTAGTAGGAAATGTCATTTCATATGTTTGTAATGAACCAACTAATTCTTCTACACGGATTTCGTCCGGGTGTTTAATAGTTTCAATGGCCGTAACCTTGGAACGAAATCTTTTAGGAAGAGTTCTTAAGATCTTTCTTACAATTTTAAATTCTGAAATCTTCTCTCCCAAGTTAGCACATGTGTTTACGATGTCTTGCAATCGTGTATAGTAGTCTGTGAATGATTCATTTTCTGCCATGAAAATAGAGTCAAATCTGCTCGTAAGCATTTGCAGCTTTTGAATCTTCACAAGGTTAGTTCCCTCATGTGTAACTTGAAGAACATCCCAGATTTCTTTCGCAGTCTCACATGCTGAGACGCGAGAGAATTCAGTTTGAGACAAGGCATTAAATAAAGCATTGATTCCTTTGCCATTGTAAGAAGATAAGTCTATCTCTTCCTTGGTCCATTTCGACCTAGGTTTGATGGTGTGAACATCAACAATAACTTCAGTTGGATTTGACCATCCTAACTCGATAGATTGCCACACCCGTTCGTCGATGGAAATAAGAAATGCTTTCATCCGTACTTTCCAGTACGCATAATTTGTTCCATCGAAGAACGGAGGTCTGTTGATGTTTCCACCTTCAGCCATTGTTTACAACCCTATTCCCTCTCTGATACCACTTGTCAGGTTATGTATAATATGGATCTAAATAGGGGAAAAAACACCTAGAGGGGGGTGAATAGGTGTAAACGTTTAAACACTCAAAAATCGTTGCGCAATAAAACCCAATGCGGAAATAAAAATTAACACGCAAGATTTTTACGTGGAAAACTCCAAACCGGAGTAAAAAACTACGGGACCGATAACACGGTGAAATCCACTAGAATTATAACACGTACAAAGGTGATATACCATACTCACAGATGACTCAACCTTTTTCCATACGCTCCTAGTTGATCTTCTCCGCTAGCTCCGCAACGCTTCTCGAATCCACGATCTGCGTCCAACGCCGAATCCACGACGTCTGACCGAATCCACGGTCTTCACCCAGTAGCACGTCTCGAATCCACGAACGTACCTCGCTCCGAATCCACGAGAGCGGTAGCACCTTGAATCCACAAGGCCACGCGAGTCCACGCGCCGATTTTGGGGAAATCGTTGTTTTTTGGGTGGTGATGATCCGCCGAATACTTAGATTAGAAATAGATCGGAAATACCATCTAAGTATTCATTGATTTGATTCTACTCAAAATCTGAGTATGAAACCCTAGAATCAAATCAATCAATATAGATGAAGAAACATAGGATTAAATCTATTGATTTCCTTTCTTCTCTATAGGTGGATTTATATGGCCGTCTTTTGATTTATTCGGTTTTTACGGCTTATGCGGCTTACCCTAGAAAAAGAATCATAGGGTTTATTTATAGGTTAGAAACCGTTGGAAGAGGATAAGAATCAAAAACTAACCTTTTCTGGAATTTTACATGACGACGATCCGGATCGGATTTACGGCGATCCGGATTGTCGTAACGAAACAGACAATTTCCAGAAAACAAAGGTTCGGGATCCGGATTGAAATGCCTGATCCGGATCATTCATACATTTCAGCAAAAACCAATGTTCGGGATCCGGATCAGAAATGGCTTGGATCCGGATTGGATTTGTGTATGAATCAACACCCTTCGGGATCCGGATTGCTGTGTCTGATCCGGATCCTGAACATGTCCCATGTCCAGTTTTTTATTTTTATGCAATTAAAAATTCATCCAAGTGTTTCTACACTATAAGAAGTATTCGGATCACCAAAATTAATTAGTTAAACATACCTGATCCTTTTGAATTCTTCTTTCTTGAGATTGAGGTATATGATCCAACCTTCTTCATCTTCAATCTTCAAGACTTAATACTTTCACGAAATGCGCCAAAACAAATTCCTTAACATCGCGGTGGCCAAACCGCTGGTGTGCATGTAGCAATCTCGAGCCTTGACCGAGCACCAACCTCGGCAAAACAGACCGAGCACCTGCCTCGGTAATCACCCAGAACATGATGTATCATCGAGCACCGCGACCCTTAGGCGCCATAAATATAATGATAATAAAAACATAAGCTTATACAGGGGTTAACGATACTTTGACATGTCCATACTTTACACTTACCAATTAACCTCGTTTCCCGACTCAAGAACTGTCGAAAGAAGAACCCACCTTCCAACTTCCGAAAGGTCGCACCGATCATCGTCCCCATCGCTAGTATGCTCCGTACAACCCTACCGTTGTTCGGAGAAGGCGAACTACCTGTGAGGACCCGGATCCCCACGTTGAGTTTTCTGGTTGTTTGGCAGCTTTTGGTGGCCTGCGTGGTGTGACACCCCGGAATTTGTGTTAGTCCTATATATAAATGATATAATAGGACTAAATCTCTAACCCGGCTATAGCATTTTGGATGGTAGCAAGATCCAAGAGGAACATGAGAGTTAAGCGTGCTAGAGCTAGAGTAGTTCTAGGATGGGTGACCCCCTGGGAAGTGGGGCGTCACAGTTGGTATCAGAGACATTCACCAGCCGGAAATGTGAGATGAGTCTCGGCTGAGCCAGGGTTATATAGCGGGTAGAGCGAGGCTCCCCGACTAATGACCGTTGTGAGTGGAGTGCAGCTCCTCACAAGGTCGGCTAAGGCTAGCGAGACGAGTCTCACATCGCCTGGTGCTTGTGAGTGTGCTTGAGCCTGACGTGGACGTCAGGGCTTAAAGGGGGGAAGAATGTGACACCCCGGAATTTGTATTAGTCCTATATATAAATGATATAATAGGACTAAATCTCTAACCCGGCTATAGCATTTTGGATGGTAGCAAGATCCAAGAGGAACATGAGAGTTAAGCGTGCTAGAGCTAGAGTAGTTCTAGGATGGGTGACCCCCTGGGAAGTGGGGCGTCACACGTGGTGTCTCGGTGGTGTTTGTGTGCAATTTGGATACAAGTGGTGGACTTCGGGCTTAAAAAAGGGATCACGGGGGTAATTGGAGGACCCATCGAGTGTTTAGAAGTAGTTTCGCGCGAAACGGAGATTAAAATTGGACTCAGTGCGAAGTTTGGAAAAAAGATCACCTTTCCGGATGCCTTCAGAAAAATTGAGGTTTGGAATTTGGCAAAACGGACTTCGGATTTGAATTCAGCGTGCGAAAACGATGAAAATGGACTATTCACTTGTATTTTTCGGAGCCCGGATGACGCGCACATTTTTTGAGGCAAGTGGTACTGTTCAGGCGGCCAGCGGGCAGCAGCGGCGGCGGCGGCGGGCAGCGGCGGAGCGTGGCGGCGCGCGGGCGCGGGCAAGCGCGCGGGCGCGGGCAGGCGCGCGGGCAGTCGCGTGGGCGCGCGGTGCACGGGTGCGTCTTGCCACGTGGCATCTCCTCACTGGTTCTTTGCGGACACGTGGCAGGCTTGGAGTGGCCGGTGTAGTGGACCGGGACCACGGAATTGGCCAGACCCGCCTCGGGGCGCGTGCCTGGCAGGGTGCGCAGGCGGCGCTGGCGCGCGCACATGCGCGCGTTGACCGACTGCCGGGCCACGTGTCAGCGTCTGGGGCGGCCACGTGTCGTGCTGTGAGTGGGTGGCGTTGGCTGTTGCCTGTTGTGCGCTAACGTGGTGCACCCTCCACATTTCGGGCGCTGGTTGGTCGGGTCTACGCACCCGGTTTTCGGCGCCCGAAAGATTCGGGCGCCCGAAACCAGGGACACGTTTGGAATTTTCGGAATTGTTTCGAGCAGCCTATTTAAAGACCCGAGCAACCTTCTTCTTCCCTTTTTTCGCGTTTCTGAGCTTCTTCTCACCGCGGACTCTCCAGCAAAGTTGCTCCACTTCGTGTTTTTCATCCTTTGGAGGATTTCTAGGATTTTTGGTGGCACGTACTTTGAGGTTTCCATTTTTACGGCGCGGCGCGATGCTCGTTCATTTGTGATCTCCTCCGTCGCGTTTTGGTACGTGAGCTCCCACGGCCTACTCCGACCACCTTTTAAGGCGATTCTTGCGCCATTGGAATAGCGACAGACAGAGCTACGATCTTGGTATTTCCTGCTTCCCCTTGTTTCGTGTTTTTCGAGGAGTTTTTCCAAGCTTTCTGTGACTCTTTTTCCTTTGCTGAGACTTGGACAGCGGCTTGCTTCTTCGGCGATATCTCCGCACTCGGACATCGGATCGGGACGTACCTATACAATTTTTGCATCTACGCGTCCCAAGGATTATTGTCGTATTTTTTTGGAGATTTTTCAGAGACTTCCCCGAATGTATATTCTTCCCCCTTTACTGTGCAGAGTATTACAGTTGTGTATGTTGTGAGGTTTTGTGCACCTTGCGTTGTGGAATTTGTAACTCGGCCTATGGGGCTCGGAATTGGATGTGCAGGTACCCGTTTCGAAGGTCTCGATGCGATGATCGCGATAGTAATTTTGTTGGATTTTTCAAAGTCCGTTCTGCAGGTGAAAATTGCACATCTTTGGGACTGTTTTCTGCGGATTATTATACTTGGATATTTTTGGAATAAAGTGTAACTATGGACTGTATGTTTGTACCAGGAGGAGTTGTTCAGTGTTTTTGGACCGTAGGGACTACGGATTAGTAGAGATTGTTGCTCCTGGCATTTTCAGCTGTTGGACTCTGGACAGTTTAGCACCTTTAGGTGGGTGGCCTCGTCTTCAATACCTATGGGCTGTACAGTAATTCTACTGATGGAGGATCATGCATGATAGTGAATTTCTTGTGTATCATGCTAGAATGTAGGAATTGATTCCTAGTATTATCTGTCGATCTTGTGATCTTTTGCTTCCTACCATCTGTTAAATTAGTGTTATCTTGGAACTTGACCTAGCACCCCCGTCATATGTTGCATGTGTAACCAGACTAGTAGAAAACCCTCACTTGGGCTAGGGTTATTTATGTTTAGACATCCACACCTTAAATTTCATTCCTGGACATAGTGTTATCCTCGCCCGGGTAGTGGGCCGAGTGGTCGGGACTTCCTTTTAGTGTGGGATGCATGTTACACTCGTGCTTGGGAGCAGAGTGGAGTCTGGTAGATGTTGTTGGTCGTTATCTGTGCCGGGAGCCGTTTGGGTAAACGGCGATCCCGGGATATCTCGTTTCCCTGTTTGTGTGTTGTCGCCACTGTGTTAGTGGCAGTAGTGTACCAGTGTTAGCAGGACCTAGAACCCAGAACCTTTCGTCATACACATGATTTTAGTCTACTAATGTTTTCTTCCAAGCATCGAATGGCCGCTGGAGTCTGTTCTTGTTTGATTGGACAAAGGCATCAGCCCTTCGGGGTTTGGGTATAAATACTTGTTTTCTAACTGTTTTTCCTAATAGAACTAAAAATCATTAAAATGGGTTTCTTCTCAAATCAAGATAGTTTTTCAAAAAGGGAACTACTTTTAGTCCTCACCCTGCGTGGGTTGAGTGAAAATGGGATTCAGTAACAAATGTCACCTTTTCCTGTAAACTTCCCCACTCGAAAGAATTCGAGTGGTCTGGGTTCTAGGGGCCTTTCCTTTGTCGTGACGAAAGCCACGGGGGCCGAGCCTGGAACCTGTTCTTGTTGATAGGGTTGTAGGTGTTGGTCTCCCGGAACTTTCGAGCCCTGGTTAGTATCTTCTGCGTGTTGTACCGAGGTTGTCGTGTTCCCAAACTGTAAGGGGGTAGGGAACTTCGATAGGCGGAGCCTAGAGTCTGTTCTTGTTTGATAGGGTTCTAAGCACCGACCTATCGGGTTTTCCAAACCCTTATGGTGTCGGTCCTTCCTGTATTATCTGTGAGTTTGATGTTCTGTCGTTGGGAGCCATTGAGTAGACGGTGGTCCCGGGCCGTCGAGTATCTTTCGGCCTGTGTTGTTGGGAACCGTTGGGGTTGACGGTGGTCCCGGGTCGTTGAGTGTTGCCCGACCAGTTTTGTTAGCCCTGAGATGTGGGTCGATCCCGGATCTGGAGTATCTCCAGCCAGTGTGTTTTGTGCTACGGGTTGGTGGACTTTGCTTGTGTCTTGTGTTTCGTGAGAGCTGATCAGCTGAGTCGTCGGGAGTGCTCCAACCGTTGTGCGAGATGTTTGAGGATCCTGAGTCTTTCCGTTCTGAGAGTGTGGGTGGATTTTGACTATAGCCTGCAGTGCCACTTTGAGCTCGACAGAGTGCGCGGATACCTTTTTCCTCGATGGGGTCGCTCCCCTCGAGAGCCATGCCCGGGGTGGATCTGTTACTTTTGTATCGCAACTTGTCGACGCAGTCCTTCTGGCTGGGCCAGTTTTGGCAGTCACAGACGCCCTACGTCAGTCCAATCCTACGTGGATGTAACGGCAGTAGGTAGGCGCAGGTTTGACTGGACCCGAGGAGGCAGTCAGTGTAGATTGGGTGACTATACTTGATTGTTAGTAGATGCATCATGTTTCCATCTGTTCCACTTTTTGAGCATCTAGATAGAGGCATAGTAGCTGTAGAGTAATTCTCTTCCAGCTCTTTTCTTTCAGTGTTACTTTGTTACTTTATGCCTCTAGTAGACTTAGTGGGCAGACCGTAGGGCTTGTTGGCGGCACCCACTGAGAACTACTGTGGGATGTAGTTCTCACACCCGTCGTGGTGTCTTTTCCCCAGGGACTTCTACTCCTGTTCCTGTTGCTCCAGTTGCTGATCCTTCTGACCGTGGCGAGGGAGTCGCGAGCTAGTTCCCTACCAGGCGTCTACCAGAGAGAGAGTAGATGTACCCCTTCAGAGGAGATCTTCAGTAGATTAGTTATTTTTCCTCTTTTGAGAGACTGATGTAGTGAGGACATTTTATGTATTGAGAGCCTGTACACTGATGTATTTATTGGAGATATCTCCCTATTGAGTTCTGAGTTTTGTATCAGAGGACTTTGTTAATGATCGTATTTGGGAGATGGACATTGTATCTTTATTTCCAGTTGTACAGTGGTTGATTTTACTTTTACAGCAGATTATTTTATTTTTAGCTCTGATATCTGTTAGCTGTAGTACTTTTCTTACAGGTAGGACGCTTCGCCTATGCGGAGTTTGGCATAGGTGGCGGATCTGTTGGCGAGCCCGGGTCACAGTTTCGACCCCGGGGCATGACACTACCAGTCCATGTCACCCCCCGTACCCCTTAACATGATAAACATAACAATAGCGAAATTGCGCATAAAGAGGTTCTACGGGTGTACCCACCTCGAAGCAAGTCGAACGAAACACCTGGGACGTCCCGCGCCCTCGAACGACAATCGGACCTGAAAGGAAGTCCCCAGAGAGTACAAATCAATAACCATCCAATTTTTCTTGAAGAAGCGTGTTTAACCCCAATCGCCGACAAACCGACCATTTTGCCGATTCACGGGTCATAAAGCAAAGCTCTGTACAATGAAGGCCAATGGATCCCGAACGAAAGGTTCAGGGATTTAGTGCATGCTGTCCAGCGCAGTCTACTAGGCTACAATTACGTTTAGACCCCCGGACTTTACTAAAATTGCACTTTTATTCATATAAAACTCACTAATTAACCGACAACTTTTAAACCGGGAATCTTTAAACCAAAAATATTTTACCCATAACTAGATCTTAACGTGCTGGACCCCGTGCTCACAGTCTCGGATCAATTCGAGCCATGGAGTTACAATTTAGCCCATGAACAATGCGTCCCTAGGTTTAATGTTGCTTAAATCATTATCCTATCAAGTCATTCTCAGTTTTTATGTGAGCATCGTGCTCAGGGGTGTCCAAAAGTACAGAGGCTCACCTCTGAGCCTCTACCGGCCCACCAAAACCAGGTGTACGAATAACACGATCAAACCGGAGCTTGACTTTGAGGTTTAAATAAAATAACAGTTCTGGACAGCAACCAAGTTGTACAATAATTTCAGGACATCAAAATGAATCAGGGGCTCACCTAAGGCAGGTTGCAAACCCTCTGGTTTGGTTGCTGGAGCAAAAGCCACTCGCCTTCGTTTTCTTGGAGCGCGGCTTGGCCGGGTTCACCTCCCACTCGGTCATTCTTCAAACTAAGGTGAGCATCACCTTTCTGGGACGTCCAGGAGTGGAAACAGCCTCTGCCCAAGAAGCTTGGTAGCTCCCCGTGCTCCTCAACCCGAGGAAGAAGAAGATGAAGCTTCAAAAGCCCATTAATGGCAACTTGAGAACCGTGCTGCATGGGTTGCATGCAAAGGGACTAAAGGCAAGCCCAAGGTGTCAGAAGACTTACCCAAGTTGGCCGGCACCGGAGGAGTGACGGCGGCGGCGGGGTGGCGATGCTCGGCCAAACCCAAGAACCGAGCTTCTAGGTTATTCTCCCCCGCCTTCCACACTGCACCAAAACCTACCAAACCTCGTGGGACTTCTTCTGGGAACCAGCAGAAGGTTCTGCTCATCTTGGTTCCGACGTCGGAGCTCCGGAGGCAGCGCGCGCCGAACCCGTCCAAGAACTAGGGTTCCGGCGACCCATTTGTAACCGCCGGCCATCCGGAGGTCCAGAGACCTCGGGGCTTTACCTGGGTCACCCATTTAATGTCAGGAGCCAGCTTCTAGGGTCCAGGTTACAAGGAACCCAACAAAAGGTGAGATCCTACCTCGCCGGATCTGAGGGAGAAGAAGGTGGTGGCCCCCCGGCGGCCTGGCGTCGGGGCTCCTCGATCTGCTCCTCTGGAAGCCAAAGGTGCTCCCAGATGGAAGTAGAAGAGATCCCGAGCCCTTGGGTTGCTTCCTTCCCCATTAACCCGAGAGCAAGAGTAGATCTTGCTTTGCTCCTTGCTTTTCCGGCGAGGGATGGTGGCGGCCGGCGAAGCTGCGGGTGCACCCGTCGAAGTAGGAGCAGAGGGAGTCGAGAAGCCCTCTCTGGCGCGGCTTGGTGCGACGGATCCGAGGCTAGGGCATCTCGGGTCTACCTATATGTATACAAATGCAACAAAATGCATTTAGCTCCCTCTACTCACAATATTTAGAGCCAAGTCCTTCACAGTGTTTCAATTTCGCAATCAGGTCCCTCTCCAAGAATTTGCACAAAAATCAGAGCATAAAATATAGGGGTCTCTATGTAATTTTCCGTATTTTTGTTGTTTTTCACGTTTTTCGAGGTATTCGAGTCGCCAAACGGAAAAACGGACTTTGCCACGACGTCCGGCTCGACGAAACCTATAAAGTAGTGATTTTGGTTTGTCGCATTCGATCCCCTATAATTTTAAAATCCATAAAATACTATAGTTTATACAGTTTGGCAAGCTTTACGATGCTTTAGGTTCGTTAAACACAAAATTCGTCGGTGCCACAGCGCTCAGATCGACGACGCCATTTAAATCGACTACCTGGATCGTCAGATTCGGACCCCAGACAGTCGATCGGGCGACGTTGGCCAACGCGGGAATTAAATCAGGGTGTTACTATTCAAATCACTATTCACTTAAGTCGCGGGTCCCACTAGTTTTCTTGCTGATTTCAGGACGATCCGACCGTCGGATCAACAAACGGTCTATACCATTTTCACTCGATTCGATGAGATGGTCGCACTGGAGATTTCAGATTTCCGAGATCAGACTTAGATCGGAAAGGCGAAAATGGTGCCTCGGAAACTGTGCAATTCACGCACCGGTACGCAAATCACTAAGGTTTAGATTTGTTTCCCCACACGCATTCACACTAGGATTTCTCGGGTATTACAAGTCGTCACGGTGTTCGTGGCAGTAGTGTAATGGTGATAGCAGGACCTTGAATCCAGAATCTTTTTGGACACACGTGATTTCAGTAAACCAATGTTTTCCTTCCAAATGTCGAAGGGCCGCCGGAGTCTGTTCTTGTCTAATTGGGCGAAGGCATTATGTGAGGACCCGAATCCCCGTATAAAGGATTACTGATGGATCCGTAGCTTCTGGAAGTGTTTGTGCGCGAGTCGGACCCAAGAAATGGATTCAGTGTGTAAAATGGGAGCAAGTTTGCCTAACCGGAAGCCTTTGACAAATTTTAGAAGTGGAATTCAGCAAAACGGACATCGGATTTGGATTCAGCGCGCGAAAACGATGAAAATGGACTATTTACTTGTATTTTTCGGAGCCCGGATGCCAAAACACGAATTTCGAGGCATGATTTACTGTTCCGGCAGCCGGGGCAGTGCCGGCGGCGGCGGGCAACGGCAGAGCGCGGCGGCGGGCAGAGGCGCTGACCGCTCGGTCCACGGGACGAGGCGTGCACCGGGGGAAGGACGCGTGGCGGCACGGGAGTGGCCGGCTCACGCAGTGCGGTCTACGCAGCGCTGCAGAGGGCGCGGTCCATGGCAGGCGCGTGCACCGGGGGCAGGACACGTGGCGGCGGCTGGTTGGTTGGTGCACTAGGCGCGGTCCACGGAGTGGGTGCGACAGGTACCTCGGGCTGCGTGCGCGGCGTGGGCACCGGCAACGCGCGTGGGCGCACATGGGCGCGCCAACCGAGGCTTGACGCGGGTGGAGCGGTGCACGGGGCGCAGCCACGTGGCGCCAGCGGGTTGGCCGAACCCGCTGTTTGCTGTGCGGGGACACGTGGCGCTTCCTGGACTATTCGGGCGCTGATGGTTCGGGGTGCATTTTGGGGTACTGTTCACGCCCGGAACATTTCGAGCGCCCGAAAGTGGGGACCCAGATGGAATTTTAAGATTTGTTGGCTTTGGCTATATACGATCCCCATTGGCAGCTCGATTAGGCCTTTTTCCCGTGCTCCTCTCACAGTGAAGTCTTCAGTAAATTGTTCTACCTTGTGTTCTTCATCTTGTGGTGGATTCTCGAAATTTCTGGAGGCCGCGACATCGATGTTTTCTGCGACGCGGCGCACTGCGACGCTTCTTCGATATTGTCTTCTACCATCGCATTTTAGTGCGCGAGACTCCCTGAGCCACCCCGATAGACTTTTGAGCTGATTTTTGTGACAACGCGTTCACAAGAGGTACAGCTTCAATTTCCGTATTGATCACTTTGTCTCATTTTGAGTTTTTGGCACGGTTCCCGAGGCAAACTTTGACCTCTTGTACTGCTGTGAGTTTTGGAACAGCGGTGGAGTATTGTTGGATTTTCTCGGTCTACGAGAATCGAAATGAGATGTTTAAGGACTCGATTGATATCTACGCTTCGAGAGGAACGCACCCGTATTTTTTATAGGAATTTTTGGAGGTCTCTTCAAAGGTGATATTCGAGCTTCTTTGGGGACTATTTTTCTGCAAGAGTGTGTTTGTGAATAGTTTGACCTATCGCAGTGTTTCATTTATATCTTGGCCTACAGGTGTCGGAACGAGATATATAAATACTCGATTTGTATCTACTCGTCGCGAGGATCGCAGCCGTAATTTTTCCAAATTTTTTTGAGGACAGAATGCAAGTGAAAAGGGCCTTCTTTGTGCTGTTTTGGAAAAACAGCAAGTGCTTGTTGTGGTGTGTGTTGTGATGTTGTCTAATTGTGGGCTGTGATGTTGGTTTGAGCAGAGGCATGTGCGACCGAGTACCGAGGGTGCAGTTTCAGCAGATAGTGGATTGTGAGCGACTACGCACTTCACCGACTTCGGCTTTGCCTGCGGAAAGTGAAACAGGTGGGTTGCTTGTCCCCAGAACCGGTGGACGGTTCTCTAATTCTATGTGATAGAATGCATGCATGTTAGTATACCCCTGTGTAATTGAAGGTAAGCTTAGTGATGACATATATTTTGAGGATTGCATGATGATTGGTTAGTGAAGCTTACCAAGGGAATGTTACCCCCTTTTTATTGCTAGCATGCTGGATTTATTATACAGCTTAGGCTATGTTAATTACATGCTATTATTGGAACTTGACCTAGCACCCTGTCATATGTTGCATGTTGAACCAGACTGGTAGAAAACCCTCACTTGGGCTAGATTTATTTATGCTTTAGGCATCCACACTTTACTCTCTATTCCTGGACATAGTGTTATCCTCGCCCGGGTAGTGGGCCGAGTGGTCGGGATTCCTCTTAGTGTGGGATGCATGTCACACTCGTGCTTGGGAGCGGAGTGGAGTCTGGTAGATGTAGCTGGTCTTCTTTCTGTGGCGGGAGCCGTTTGGGTGAACGGTGGTCCCGGGATGTCGTGTTTCTCTATTATGGTGTCGCCACTGTGTTCGTAGCAGTGGTGTGTTAGTGATAGCAGGACCTTGAACCCAGAACCTTTTTAGACAAACACATGATTTTAGTCAACCAATGTTTTCTTCCAAACATCGAAAGGTCGCCGGAGTCTGTTCTTGTCTGATTGGACGAAGGCATTAGCCCTTCGGGGTTTGGGTATAAAAACTTGTTTTCCAACTATTTTTCCTGAAAGAACTAAAAATTATTAAAATTGTGTATTTCTCAAAACAAGATGGCTTTTCAAAAAGGAACTACTTTTAGTCCTCACCCCGCGTGGGTTGAGTGAAAAATGGTTTTCAGTAATAAATGTCACATTTTTCCAGTAAACTTCCCCACTCGAGAGGATTCGAGTGGTCTGGGTTCTAAGGGCTAGCTTTTTCTTTGGGTCGAGAACAACGAAAGGCTATGCCTAGAGCCTGTTCTTGTTTGATTTGGGTTATAGGTTATAGTCTTTCGGGGTTCTCAGACCCTTCATTGTTGTTGGCTGTGGAGTATACCCAGCTAGTGAGTTTACATGTGGAGTTGATGTTCTTTTTGGGGAGCCGTTGGATTGACAGCGGTCCCGACTGTTCGAGTGGCTCCTGTTAGTGAGTTAGAGAGGTGATTTGGGTACTGTCGATCTTCTGATCGTGGATTGGACTATAGCCTGCATGAGCCATATTGAGCTCGACAGAGATGCGCAGATACTTTCCTCGGTAGGGTCGCGCCTCTCGAGTGCCACTCCGGAGTTAGGTTTGTTACTTTGCTATCGCGACTTGTCGACCGAGTCCCTCTGGCTGGGCCAGTTTTGGCAGTCACGGACACCCTACGTAAGTCCGGTCCCACCCTGGGATGTAACGGCCGTAGGTGGGCGCAGGTTTGACTGGACCCTATGTGGCAGTCACTGTGATTGGGTTGATTGAGTACTTGGGTTAGAATCGATGCATTATTTTCATCTGTATCACCCTTTGAGCATTGTAGATAGAGGCATGATAGCTGTAGACTCTTTCCAGCTTATTTTTTCGTTATTACAGTTTTCCTGTTATCTTATGCCTCTAGTAGACTTAGTGGGCAGACCGTCGCGATTGGTGGCGGTACCCACTAAGAACTACTGTGGGATGTAGTTCTCACACCTGCTGTGGTGTTTTTTCCCCAGGGACCTACTTTCCATTTCCTGTTGCTCCAGTTGCTGATCCTTTTATTGCTGATCGAGGCGAGGGAGTCGCGAGTTAGATCCCTACCTGTCTTTGGAGAGTAGCAGTAGCGGTACCCCTTCATTAGAGATCTATTAGTACAGTCAACAGTTGGTTTATTTGATTTTATATTTGAGAGACATTTGTATTGTGAGGATCTGACTTGTACTGAGAGCCTGTACACTGATGTATTATTGGGTTACCTCCCTGTTTAGTTTTGGTTATTGTATTCTGAGAATATTGTATTTGATTCTTTTTTGGAGATGGATGTTGTATCATTATTTCCAGTTGTACAGTGGGTTGGATGTTTTAGTTTTACAGCAGTTTATTTCATCTAGCTCTAATATCTGTTTAGCTTTAGACTTTTCTTGCAGGTTGGACGCTTCGCCTATGCGGGGTTTCCGTATAGGTGGCGGATTTGTTGGCGGGCCCGGGTCGCAGTTTCGACCTCGGGGCGTGACACATAGCCCTTCGGGGTTTGGGAATAAAACTTGTTTTCTAACCGATTTTTCTAAAAGTGCTAAAATTCATTAAAATGTGTTTCCTTAAATCAAGATGGTTTTACAAAAATGAATTACTTTTAGTCCTCACCTCAAGTGGGTTCGAGTAAAAATGGTTTTTAGTAATAAATATCACCTTTTCCTGTAAACTTACTCACCCGAGAGGGTTCGAGTGATCTGGGTTCTAAGAGTTGTTTTCTTCTTTGGGTCGAGAACAACGAGAGGCTATGCCTAAAGCCTGTTTTTGTTTGATTTGGGTTGTAGGTTCTAATCTTTCGAGGTTTTCGGACCATTCGTTGTCGTCAGCTGTGGAGTATCTCCAGCTAGTGAGTTAGCATATTGAGTTGATGTCCTATTTGGGGAGCCGTTGGGTTGACGGCGGTCCCGGCTGTCGAGTATTTCCAGCCAGTGAGTTAGAGATTTGATTTGGGTACTGTCGATCTTGCTGATCGTGGATTTGGATTATAGCCTGCATGAGCCATATTGAGCTCGACAGAGATGCGCGGATACTTTCCTCGGTGGGGACGCGCCCCTCGAGTGCCGCTCCGGAGCTAGGCATGTTACTTTGTTATCGCGACTTGTCGACACAGCCCCTCTGACTAGCCCTTTTGGGCAGTCACGGATGCCTACGTAAGTCCAGTCCTCCGTGGATGTAATGGCAGTAGGTGGGCGCAGGTTTCACTGGACCCCATGTGGCAGTCAGTGTGATTAGGTTGATTGAGTATACTGGGCTAGAGTCGATGCATCATTTTCATCTGTATCACCCATTGAGCATAGTAGATAGAGGCATGGTAGCTGTAGAGTTATTTTTAGCTTTCCTTTCTTCAGGATTCTGTTATCTTATGCCTCTAGTAGACTAAGTGGGCAGACCGTTCGTTGGTCTTGGAGACGGTACCCACTGAGAACTGCTGTAGGATGTAGTTCTCACACCATCTGTCGGTGACAGGTTTGCCGAGACTTTTTCCCCCGTTCCTGCTCTAGCTGGCATGATGGACCATGGACAGGGTGTAGGGCCCCAGAACCCCATGTAGCTTTTCCCGTGAATCCACTGTGTAAAACACCTATTGATGGTGTGTCTTGCCCATAGTGCATCAAAGGGATGCCACAGATGGCCCCTGTGAGGTATCGATAGCTGGATTGGCCTTCGGCTGCTTTCGCCAAATTTTAGAAAAGTTTTTAGGCCAAACAGAGGTTGGATTTGGATTCAGCACGGAAAAATGCTTGAAAACGGTTATTTGCTTGTTTAATTCTGAGTCCGGATGCCCAAAAACGGACTCCCGAAAGTTTTCAGTGGATTCTGGAGCATAGGGGAGGTCGTAGACCGGCTGGGTGCCACGTGGCGGCCTATTATTGGCTGGTTTATAGTGCGCGGTCCACAGAGCAGCGCCGGCTGGCGCATGGACCCGACGCAGGGACACGTGGCGCCCCAGGAGTGGTCGGCGTGCGATGCGCGGTCCACGGAACCCCGCGCTGGTGCATAAACTGGGCGCGGGGACACATGGCAGCAGGAGATTGGCGGGCTTTTCCTGCGCGGTCCACGGAAGGGTGCACCTGCGCCTCGGGGCGCGTGCATGCGTGCGGGGCAGGTGGCGCGACCGGCGAGGCGGCGCGACCGGTCGGCGGGTCACGCGACCGGTCGGCGGGTCGCGCGGGTGGGCCACGTGGCACCCACCCATTGGCGGGCGCCACCTACTCTGTTGACCAGGTCCGGGACACGTGGCATCACCCAGGCACGCTTGCACCGCTGTTGCCTGTTCGGGGGACACGTGCCGCATGCTGGTGGATTCGGGCGCTGGTCGGACGGGGCGGCGGCGCTGTATTTGTGCGACTAACGGATTCGGGTACCCGAAAAGTTGCGCCCGAATACGGAAAAAGTGCACATTGGACTTTTGCCCATAAATAGGCCCTTTGGGCCTTCATTTGTGGGTTTTCTGGGCCATTTCAGAGAGAGAGCACTTTAGAGTTTTTGCTCACCTATTTATCCTACATCTTATGGAGGAGTTCCAAGATTTTTGGTGGCACACACTTCGAGATTGCCTTTTTCCGGCGCACTACGACGCACTTTTCTTATTTTCCCCTTTTCGTCGCGTTTCTGTCCGAGGACTCGCCTGGCCTTCTCCGACCATCGTTTTCGACGATTCTTGCGCCGGTGTGTTCCTTAGAGGTAGAGCTTCGTTTTTCTTGTTGGTCGTTTCATCGTATTCCAAACTTTTGGCATGGTTCCCGAGGCACTTTTGACCCCCCTGTTTGCTGTGTGGTTGTTGGACAGCACCGGAGTATTTTGTCGATATTTTTGTTCTCGGACATCGGATTGAGGCGTGCCAATAATCGATTTCTATCTACGCGTCGCAAGGAACATCCTCGTATTTTTTTTGGAATTTTCTGAGTTTTTCCCGAAGGTGAAAATCCCACTTTTTCTAGGCAACGTTCTACAGATTTTATACTTGGGATTTTTGAGGTGGTCACCTTGTCGATTTTGTAACTTGACCTACAAAACTCGGTTTGGGATGTGCAGGTACTCGTTTCGAAGGGCTCGTCGCGACGATCGCAGCGGTATTTTTGTAGGATTTTTCGGAGTCCCTACTATAGGTGAAAACAGAGCCTCTTCTTGACTGATTTTGGGATAATGGTTGATTGTTTGTTTAATCGGGTACCGGTTGGTATTTTTGCAGTTGTTGCGGCAGGCGATGTATTCTTGGGCGTGAGCACTTTGGGACTTGGATTTAGCAATTGAGGTGGGTGGTTGTTGTATCCCTCTCTTTTGGTATGCTCACTAGGAATATCTGAATAACCCGATGCTAGAAAATGTTGAACAAATATTGATAAACCTTGCATGCAAAAAAGGACCACATAATTGATAGTTTATCCATGTAATTGAGATATTGGTATTTGGACATGATCATTATGCCATAATCACTCCTGTTAAAGTATGTATTTATCTGGCATGGCATGAGGAGTTATATGTTAGTACTTAGAGATTATGCAAAAAGGGATCATTACTTTGAGACATTAGTGTTGGAGCTCGTTGCTATGTCATAACTATTCATGTGAATAGATTAGTATATTGGGACATTACGATTTATTATAGGTGAGCGCACTGGTGGACGCTTTTCCTTCTATTCTAGATGAGGACATTTGCATGCTTGTATGGACATCGAGATAGGCCACTATTTACTGCTACACTATCATTGGGATTTGACTTAGGAGAAACCATGTTGGCATCTCTTCTCCTTTCATTGTGTTACTTGTGGTATTGCTTGGGTTAAGCAGGGTTGTAGGATAGTGTAGCCGGGTTTGTTGAGTCGGCTCGTAATACTAGATTGGGGTTTTGGGTTATTGCGGCAACCGCGGACATTGGGTGGTTGACCGGATGTTTACTTATGCATCAGATTGGGGATAGGATTCCTCTAGTGGATGGAGTTTCCCACTTATTGGGTATTATTGCATTGATTGGGAGTTCGGGTTATCTTTAGTGGAGGGTTTTTCCCACTTCGATCAGAGTCATGATCCAGTCCTGCTATATTGAGATATCGAGTTCCCCTCTAGAGCGTTGGGGAGTTCCCCTCTAGAGCGTGCGGTCAGACAGTGATACTCGATACAGAGATACTTGTGATACTGATGACAGAGTTACTTTACTCGTGTGGGTCGCTCCCCTCGAGTGCCACTCCGGAGTAGGCTTTAGACCGTGTTGGCTGCCGGTCCGTTGGATAGCATTACGACCGTGTTGGGTGCCGGTCAGTTACTGAGTTCGTGAGATTGAGGACAGAGCACGCGGTGCCGGGTTCTATACCGGTCCATTTGATTGGGTTTATTCTGGGATACATTCATGTACTGATGCATACATTTAGCTATTCTTTTAGCTCGGCATTTTGGAGGCATATTAGTGGTAGCTTTCCTTTATCGACAGTTTTATTAGCTTACCACCTTACTCCTTTTCTTTTGCCTCTGGTAGACCTAGTGGGCATGTCAGAGTTGAGGCTTAACCCACCAGGGGAAGCTACCGTTTTTATAGTAGTTCTCACCCCCATCATCTTCTTCTTTGTTTCTCCCTTTGTTTTGCAGAGTCCTCTGCGGGAGTTGCTGAGCCGTCAGCAGTAGATCGAGGTAAGAGGATAGCGGACTAGTTAGAGTGTCCACCCGACAGTTGCGAGCTGGACTTTTGATGTACCTTTATCTTCTCAGACAGTTTTATTGTACACTCTTTTGGGTCTGGCTTTAGCCAGCTGTGTGTATATTTGTGGTGAGCTGGGAGAGTACTTGTATCTATTTACATTCATTCTTTACTTTATTTCCAGCTTTGGTCTGAGATGTAGTAGTTTTTAGTTCAGCTCTTATTTTATACTCTATTATTATTATCTCTTATATCTGAACAGGTTACCGACGCTTCGTCCACACGGAAAATACCGTGTGCACGGCGGATCTGTATACGGGCCCGGGTTTTGGTTTACACCCGGGGCGTGACAGATTAGGTGGTATCAAAGCTTAGGGATAGGTCTGTTGGGACTTAGGAAACCCTAGGCTTTTGGGCTGACCCTAGGATGATAGGGCGTGAGTGGCGTGATATTTTGTGAAAGTCAGGGATTTATTATTCGACTCTTCCAGTGAGGGAAGAGGGATCGACATATCTTATTTATGTTGAACAGTTATGTTGGCTGCAGACAACATAAGGTTACATAAATAGGGGGATGTCTTTTGACTTTCGCTAGATTGGGTCGTGTGGGGTTTTGTTTTTGATTTGTGATTTCTTGTGGCAGGATGTCGCCCCGGCGTCGTTTTTCCGCCGAGGGTACCCCCACTTCCCCTGAGGAGCCTGGACTGGCGGTATTCGCCGAGCTGGGGGAACTGCCGGCCTTAGTGACCCATTTGGTGGCAAGGAGCTTTCGACAAGACCAGCGCTTGGAGCAGCTGTTGGCATGGGGGGATGATTCTGTAGTCGGAGAGAGAGCTCGGGTTTCAGAGCAGCGTTTAGAGAGGAAACGCCTAGCCCCGGATGTTGATGGACAGTCCAGTTCTCGGAGTCGGCCACGGCTTCGCGGCGGATGTATTTTCTGTGGAGGACCTCACTTGCCGCACACCTGCGATCTGAGGTGGGGACGTTGTTTTAGATATGGATAGCCTGGTCACATCCGAGCTACATGCCCCCTTCCGACCTTTGTAGCACCTTCGTCGGCGTTGGCCCCTATCGCATCCCAGCAGAGATCGTGGTCACGACAGCAGCATCAGCAGCAGCAGACACAGCCCCGGCAGGCCATCAGGTGCATCTTTTGCAGAGGCCAGCATTCCGCCGGTACTTGTGAGCTGAGGCGGGGTCACTGTTTCAAGTGTGGGCAACTTGGCCACATTCGAGCTACGTGCCCCGCAGGGACAACTGCAGCACCCACCTCAGTGTCTGTTCCTACTACTTCCCAGCTACGACCGGGAACTTCACTGACAGATCTCCACGTAGACCGATCGTCGCCTCCCCGCTCATCTGGTGAGAGACAGCCGTTGTCGAGCGGCCAGGATTGCCTAGCACAGACGGAGGATTTTGCTATTGCTGACCGAGTTGTGGCAGGTATGATTTATTTCTGGCTGTAGGATTCGTATCTTATTGTTACTAGAGCATCACATTCTTTTATTAGTCGAGCATTTGCATCCCTTCATGGTATAGAGATAGAGTCCTTGTCACATCCATTTGAGGTTCAGATTCTAGATCATGTTTTGCATGTTGAGGAGTATTGTGTGGCTTGCCCGGTGCAGTTGGGACCTTGGATCTTGTCGGCAGACTTGCTTGTCTTGCGGCAGCTACAGGATTTTGACATAGTATTAGGGATGGATTGGTTGTCGCGGTATTTTGCCACTATTGACTGCAGAGAGAGGACGGTGACTCTCCGCGAGCCAGGACAGGAGGAGTTTATCTTTAGAGGTTGCCTGAGCATGCTGTTCGCAGCGACTATTTCTTCGGCGAGGGCTAGGGGGATGTTGGGCAGAGGTTGCACTGCCTTTCTGGCTACTATTGTGGAGGTGCCTACGGTGGCACTGGGACTCGAGGATATCCCCATTGTCCGCGAGTTTCCAGATGTGTTTCCCCTTGAGTTGATGACTATGCCGCCGGAGAGGGAGATAGAATTTGTGATTGACTTGGTCCCGGGAACCACACCAATCTTGAAGGCACCTTATCGGATGGCGCCTGCCGAGCTGAGAGAGCTGAAGGAGCAACTACAGGATTTTATGGACAAGGGTTTTGTTAGGCCCAGTATTTCACCGTGGGGAGCGCCTGATTTGTTTGTGAAGAAGAAGGATGGTTCACTTCGACTGTGCATGGATTATAGGGAGCTGAACAAGTGACCATCCGAAACATGTATCCATTACCGCGAATCGACGATTTGTTTGATCAGCTGCAGGGAGCTTCGGTGTTTTCGAAGATTGATCTTCAGTCCGGTTACCACCAGCTGAGGGTGAGGGCCGAGGATGTCTCCAAAACGGCATTCAGATCTCGGTACGGGCATTATGAGTTCACAGTGATGCCATTTGGATTGAAGAATGCCCCTGCCGCATTTATGGATTTAATGAACAGGATATTTCAGCCGTATTTGGACCGGTTTGTTGTAGTATTTATTGATGATATACTGATTTACTCCCGGAGTGATGTGGAGCATGAGGAGCACTTGAGGATAGTGCTACAGCTTCTGCGAGAGAAGAAGCTGTATGCCAAGCTTAAGAAGTGCGAATTTTGGCTCCGGGAGGTCGCCTTTTTGGGCCACGTAGTTTCAGCTACGGGAGTGGCGGTTGATCCGGCCAAGGCCGATGCTATTCGAGATTGGCCGAGGCCGACGACTATCACCGAGGTGCGGAGTTTTCTAGGTTTGGCTGGCTACTATCGGCAATTTGTGGAAGGCTTTGCGAAGCTTTCCACCCCCCTCACACATCCGACCAGGAAAGGGGTTAAGTTTATTGGAGCGAGACTTGTCAGAGCAGTTTTGAAGAGCTGAAACAGAGATTGATGACGGCTCCGATCCTTTCTCTCCCGGTTATGGGAGAAGGATTTGTGATCTACAGCGACGCCTCTCACAGTGGTCTGGGGTGTGTATTGATGCAGCATGGTAGGGTAATTGCCTATGCTTCACGACAATTGAAGGACTATGAGAAAAATTACCCTACTCATGATCTTGAGTTGGCAACGGTCGTGTTTGCTTTGAAGCCATGGCGGCATTATTTGTATGGAGAGCACTGCGAGATTTACACTGATCACAAAAGATTGAAGTATCTGTTCACTCAGAAGGAGTTGAACTTGAGACAACGCCGGTGGTTAGAGTTGTTAAAGGATTATGATGTGAGTATCCTTTATCATCCCGGCAAGGCCAATGTTGTGGCAGATGCTTGGAGTAGGAGGACGAGTCTGAGTATGATGATTTCGCAGCAGGCACCGTTGGTTGAGCAGATGAGACGGTTACAGATTGAGGTTGTATCCCCTTGGGGTCTCTGCTAGACTTATGTCTTTGGTCGTGCAGCCCACTCTGTTGGACAGGATTCGAAAGAAACAGAGTGAGGACCCCCACTTGATGAGGATCCGAGGATAGATTCAGACTAAGTTGACAGGAAATTTTTCAGTTGTTCCTTCGGGAGTACTGCGGTATAGGGACCGAGTTTGTGTGCCTATGGATTCAGAGATTCGAGAGAAGATCTTGAGGGAGGCCCATTATACACCTTATACCATTCATCATAGTGGGACTAAGATGTATAAGGACCTCAAGGCATATTTTTGGTATGAAGAGAGACATTGGGAGGATTGTGGCACTGCTTAACTTGTCAACAAGTAAAGGCTGAGCATCGTGTACCTGCTGGCAAGTTGCAGAGTCTCCCAATCCCAGAATGGAAATGGGATCATATCACTATGGATTTTGTCACTGGGTTGCCGAGAGCATAGACTGGAGCTGATGCGATCTGGGTAGTCGTGGATAGACTCACCAAGTCTGCTCACTTTCTGCCGGTGCAGGTGACTTGCCCTTTGGAGCGATTGGCACAGTTATACTTGGCTGAGGTGGTGAGGTTGCACGGTGTACCTGTCTCCATTGTATCAGATAGAGACCCGAGGTTTGTCTCGCATTTCTAGAGGAGTTTACAGACAACCTTAGGGACGCAGTTTCGATTTAGCACAGCATTCCACCCACAGACCGATGGACAGTCTGAGCGCACCATACAGACCCTCGAGGATATGTTGAGAGCATGCGTCCTGGATTTTGGAGGAGGGTGGTACCGACACTTGGGATTGGTTGAGTTTGCGTACAACAACAGCTATCAAGCGAGCATTCGGATGGCTCCGTTTGAAGCGTTCTATGGACGCAAGTGTCGGTCACCCCTATATTGGAGTGACGTGGGTGAGAAGAAAACTTTGGGTCCTGATTTACTGTCAGAGGCAGAGGAAAATGTCAGATTGATTCGACGACACCTTGAGACCGCCCAGAGTCGACAGCGGAGTTATGCTAATACCCGACGGCGAGACTTAGAGTTTCAGGTTGGTGATCATGTCTTCTTGAAAGTCTCGCCTTCGAAGGGGGTCCGGAGATTTGGAGTTCGAGGGAAGCTTAGTCCCCGGTTTATTGGACCCTTTGAGGTACTGGAGAGGGTTGGCCCTATTGCTTATCGAGTAGCTCTTTCTCCACGCCTGGCAGGAGTTCATGATGTGTTTCACGTCTCTGCTCTGAGGAAGTATGTTTTTGATCCTGCGCATGTGATTGACTTCACCCCACTGGAGATTGGGGAGGACCTTGGGTACGAGGAGCGCCCGTTGCGGATTCTGGCTCGCGAGGTGAGAGAATTGCGCAAACGGGTGATACCTTATGTGAAGATTTTATGGAGCAATCACGAGGAGCGGGAGGCCACTTGGGAGCTGAAGGAGGTGATGCGGGATACTTATCCTTTCTTATTTGAGGCTTCTGGCTGAGGTACGCCTATCTTGTTTCTGAGTTTCGTGGACGAAACTTTTTTTTAGTGGGGGAGGATGTAGGGCCCCAGAACCCCATGTAACTTTTCCCGTGAATCCACTGTATAAAACACCTATTGATGGTGTGCCTTGCCCATAGTGCATCAAAGGGATGCCGCAGATGGACCCTGTGAGGTATCGATAGCTGGATTGGCCTTTGGCTGCTTTCGCCAAATTTTATAAAAGGTTTTAGGCCAAACAGAGGTTGGATTTGGATTCAGAACGGAAAAACGGTTGAAAACGGCTATTTGCTTGTTTAATTCTGAGTCTGGATGCCCAAAAATGGATTCCCGAAAATTTCCAGTGGATTCTGGTGCATGGGGGAGGCCGTAGACCGGCTGGGTGCCACATGGCGGCCTATTATTGGCTGGTTTACAGTGCATGGTCCACAGAGCAGCGCCGGCTGGCGCATGGACCCGGCACGGGGACACGTGGCGCCCCAGGAGTGGCCGGCGCGCGATGCGCGGTCCACGGAACCCCGCGTTGGTGCATAGACCAGGCGCGGGGACACATGGCAGCAGGAGATTGGCGGGCTTTTTCGGCGCGGTCAA
Source organism: Tillandsia leiboldiana (assembly GCA_029204045.2). Taxonomy (NCBI): domain Eukaryota; kingdom Viridiplantae; phylum Streptophyta; class Magnoliopsida; order Poales; family Bromeliaceae; genus Tillandsia; species Tillandsia leiboldiana. Next base: position 46,863,217 of record CM055064.1, on the reverse strand, counting down.
CGGAAGGGTGCGCCTGCGCCTCGGGGCGCGTGCGCGCGTGCGGGGCAGGTGGCGCGACCGGCGAGGCGGCGCGACCGGTCGGCGGGTCGCGCGAGTGGGCCACGTGGCGCCCACCCATTGGCGGGCGCCACCTACTCTGTTGACCGGGTGCGGGACACGTAGCATCACCCGGGCACGCTTGCACTGCTGTTGCCTGTTCGGGGGACACGTGTCGCATGCTGGAGGATTCGGGCGCTGGTCGGACGGGGCGGCGGCACTGTATTTGTGCGACTAACGGATTCGGGCGCCCGAATCCGTTGCGCCTGAATCCGGAAAAAGTACACATTGGACTTTTGCCTATAAATAAGCCCTTTGGGCCTTCATTTGTGGGTTTTCTGGGCCATTTAAGAGAGAGAGCCCGTTAGAGTTTTTTCTCACCTATATATTCTACACCTTGTGGAGGAGTTCCAAGATTTTTGGTGGCACGCACTTCGAGATTACTTTTTTTTGGCGCACTGCGACGCACTTTCCTTATTTTCCCCCTTTCGTCGCGTTTCTGTCCGAGGACTCCCCTGTCCTTCTCCGGCCATCTTTTTCGACGATTCTTATGCCAGTGTGTTCCTGAGAGGTAGGGCTTCGTTTTTCTTGTTGGTCGTTTCATCGTATTCCAGACTTTTGGCACAGTTTCGGAGGCACTTTTGACCCCCCTGTTTGCTGTGTGGTTGTTGGACAGTACCGGAGTATATTGTCGATATCTTCACGCTCGGACATCGGATTGAGGCATGCCAATAATCGATTTCTATCTACGCGTCGCAAGCAACATCCTCGTATTTTTCTTGGAATTTTCTGAGTTTTTCCCGAAGGTGAAAATCCCACTTTTTCAGGGCAAAGTTCTACAGATTTTATACTTGGGATTTTTGAGGTGGTCACCTTGTCGATTTTGTAACTTGACCTACAAAACTCGGTTTGGGACGTGCAGGTACTCGTTTCGAAGGGCTCATCGCGACGATCGCAGCGGTATTTTTGTAGGATTTTTCGGAGTCCCTACTATAGGTGAAAACAGTGCCTCTTCTTGACTGATTTTGGGATAATGGTTGATTGTTTGTTTAATCGGGTACCGGTTGGTACTTTTGTAGTTGTTGCGGCAGGCGATGTATTCTTCGGCGTGAGCACTTTGGGACTTGGATTTAGCAATTGAGGTGGGTGGTTGTTGTATCCCTCTCTTTTGGTATGCTCACTAGGAATATCAGAATAACCTGATGTTAGAAAATGTTGAACAAATATTGGTAAACCTTGCATGCAAAAAGGGACTACATAATTGATAGTTTATCCATGTAATTGAGATATTGGTATTTGGACATGATCATTATGCCATAATCACTCCTGTTAAAGTATGTATTTATCTGGCATAGCATGAGGAGTTATATGTTAGTACTTAGAGATTATGCAAAAAGGGATCATTACTTTGAGACATTAGTGTTGGAGCTCGTTGCTATGTCATAACTATTCATGTGAATAGATTAGTATATTGGGACATTACGATTTATTATATGTGAGCGCACTGGTGGACGCTTTTCCTTCTATTCTAGATGAGGACATTTGCATGCTTGTATGGACATCTAGATAGGCCACTATTTACTGCTACACTATCATTGGGATTTGACTTAGGAGAAACCATGTTGGCATCTCTTCTCCTTTCATTGTGTTACTTGTGGTATTGCTCGGGTTGAGCAGGGTTGTAGGATAGTGTAGCCGGGTTTGTTGAGTGGGTTCATCATACTAGATTGGGATTTTGGGTTATTGCGGCAACCGCAGACATTGGGCGGTTGACCGGATGTTTACTTATGCATCAGATTGGGGATAGGATTCCTCTAGTGGATGGAGTTTCCCACTTATTGGGTATTATTGCATTGATTGGGGGTTCGGGTTATCTTTAGTGGAGGGTTTTTCCCACTTTGATCAGAGTCGTGATCCAGTCCTGCTATATTGAGATATCGAGTTCCCCTCTAGAGCGTTGGGGAGTTCCCCTCTAGAGCATGGGGGTCAGACAGTGATACTCGATACAGAAATACTTGTGATACTGATGACAGAGTTACTTTACTCGTGTGGGTCGCTCCCCTCGAGTGCCACTCCGGAGTAGGCTTTAGACCGTGTTGGGTGCCGGTCAGTTGGATAGCATTACGACCGTGTTGGGTGCCGGTCAGTTACTGAGTTTGTGAGATTGAGGACAGAGCAGGCAGTGCCGGGTTCTATACCGGTCCATTTGATTGGGTTTATTCTGGCAGACATTCATGTACTGATACATACATTTGGCTATTCTTTTAGCTCTGCATTTTAGAGGGATATTAGTGGTAGCTTTCCTTTATCGGCAGTTTTATTAGCTTACCACCTTACTCCTTTTCTTTTGCCTCTGGTAGACCTAGTGGGCATGTCAGAGTTGAGGCTTAACCCACTAGGGGAGGCTACCGTTTTTATAGTAGTTCTCACCCCCATCGTCTTCTTCTTTGTTTCTCCCTTTGTTTTGCAGAGTCCTCTGCGGGAGTTGCTGGGCCGTCAGCAGCAGATCGAGGTAAGAGGATAGCGGACTAGTTAGAATGTCCACCCGACAGTTGCGAGCTGGACTTTTGATGTACCCTTATCTTCTCAGACAGTTTTATTATACACTCCTTTGGGTCTGGCTTTAGCCAGCTATGTGTATATTTGTGGTGAGCTGGGAGAGTGCTTGTATCTATTTACAGTCATTCTTTACTTTATTTCCAGCTTTGTTCTGAGATGTAGTAGTTTTTAGTTCAACTCTGATTTTATGCTCTATTATTATTATCTCTTATATCTGAGCAGGTTACCGACGCTTCGTGTACGCGGGAAATACCCTGTGCACGGCGGATCTGTAGACAGGCCAGGGTTCTGGTTTACACCCGGGGCATGACACAAGGAGTCACGAGATAGATCCCTACCAGTGTAGTTCTTTTTAGTGAGATAGATGTACCATCCCGGATTGTGGGATTTTATTGTACACTGATGTATTATTGTTTTAGTTTACCTCCCTTTTTAGATTCATAGATGTTGTATAGGTGGATTTTTATTTGTACTATTCCTGTGGATCAGATTATGTATTATTTACATTTGGGGGATGGATCTTGTACCTTATTCCAGTTGTACAGTGGTTTGGATTTTTATATTTCAGCAGTTTATTTTCTGCTCTGATATCTGTATAGCTGTCATACTATCTTTTGCAGGTTAGACGCTTCGTCTATGCGGGGTTTCCTGTATGGGCGGCGGATCTGTAGGCGAGCCCGGGTCGCAGTTTCGACCCCGGGGCGTGACATGCCATATAACAATTAGTTACAATTTTCTTTCGTTTATACTCACCAAAATACAATGTTCACTCTAAGATATAAAAATGAGTAAAGATACCACTAGACCCTCTAGGTCTCTATACTGCTGGGCTCTTGCCCCTGTCGTGTGCCTCACCGGTTGTACCTAAATCTACAAAAAGTGAAAACCAATGGGGTGTGAGAACTACTAATAGCTCCTAATGGGTTCATCCACCGATAAACATATTCTACACCTCTAGGTCCAATGGAAGCAATAGTAGCAAAATAATAGGGAAAGCTGTAAATACTACACTAGTATGCAGGTATGAAATCACTATACTACTAGTTCATGTACAATGCCATAATGCTACTAAGCCATGCCATACTAGGCTACTCAACTATACTCCGGCCGCTATGCCGCTAATCAAGTGTCACAACTAACCCGACCACTTTTGGTCAATTTCATTTTCATTTACCTTTAGCCTTTCAAAAGTATCTCGCCCGATGGGCCTGTGCCCTAGGAGTCATGCTTCCAATTGATGAGTCTCAAATTCAAATGCGTCATTTGTAATATATTTTATCTTTAAACCTTTCAGAAATATCTCATCCAATGGGCCCATGCCCTAGAGGCCGCTATGCGCGCTCACCCCCAAATGACGAGTCTCAAATCCGAAGGTATATTTACATTACCTTTTACCTTTTTAACCTTTCGGAAGTACCTCACCTAATAGGCCCGTGCCCTAGGAGTCGGCATCAGCGCAAACCTCCGAAATAACGAATCCTAAATCCGCTAAATCCGAATGTGTCATTTACATTCTCTTTTGCTTTTCTTTTTTTACCCTAGATTATTAACTCTAGGATAGTTATTATGGAACTAATGCCCCAAGTAGCCTCATTTTAAAAAAATATTCCCAATCTAGCCTTCTTTTTAAAAAATTTCCCAATCTAGCCTCATTTATATAGATTAGAGAAAAAATAATAATTAAGAGTATTTACACTTTAATTAAGAAAAAAAAATTATTATTTTCTCTCTCCTTCACCCCTTTCTTTTTTTTTTCTCTCTCCTCTGCACACACACCTCTCTCTCTCTCTCCCGCGCCCCCTCCCCTCCCCCAACTCTCTCTCTCTCTCTCTCCCTCCATCCGTGCCATCTCTCTCTCTCTCTTCTACTACCAATAATATAAAAATAATAATTAACTTTTTATAATAATAATATTTAATATTTAATAATAAAATTATAAAATTATTATTATTATTAGTATTTAATTTTACTATATAAAATCAAATATTTATAGATAATAATTAATAATAATTAGTAAAAATAATATTATTAATTTAAATTATTATTTATTTATTTATTATTATTTTTATTCTTATTATTATTAATTTAACTAAATAATTAATATTATTAAATATATGATAGAATTGCACACTCAAAAAATAATAATAATTTTAGTTAACAAATAATAATAATAATAATAATAATAATAATGATTAATCACATATCACATTATCACTAATAATAAAGATATATTAAAATAACATAAATATATATTAAAAATTAAAATAACATAAATATATATTAAAAATAATAAAGATATATTTAAAACTAAATAATAAAGATAAGCACACAAAAAACTAAATATTCACACAAAAAACAAATAATAAAAATAAGCACACAAAAAATAAAGATAAGCACACAAAAAACTAAATATTCAGTAGACATTGAAAATAAATAATAATAAGAATAAAAATAATAAATAAATAAATAAATAATAATTTAAATTAATAATATTATTTTTACTAATTATTATTAATTATTATTTATAAATATTTGATTTTATATAGTAAAATTAAATACTAATAATAATAATAATTTTATAATTTTATTATTAAATATTAAATATTATTATTATAAAAAGTTAATTATTATTTTTATATTATTGGTAGGTAGAAGAGAGAGAGAGAGAGATGGCACGGATGGAGGGAGAGAGAGAGAGAGAGTTGGGGGAGGGGAGGGGGCGCGGGAGAGAGAGAGAGAGAGGTGTGTGTGCAGAGGAGAGAGAAAAAAAAAAGAAAGGGGTGAAGGAGAGAGAAAATAATAATTTTTTTTTCTTAATTAAAGTGTAAATACTCTTAATTATTATTTTTTCTCTAATCTATAGAAATGAGGCTAGATTGGAAAATTTTTTAAAAAGAAGGCTAGATTGGGAATATTTTTTTTAAATGAGGCTAGTTGGGGCATTAGTTCGTTATTATGCCCCAAGAATACCAATTGAAGTTAGAGTTATCTTGTTTACTCAATTTGCACATTAACTCTAAGTTCTTTACTCTAGGGTTACAAGATGCCCAAAGGACACCAAAACACCTTCCATGTCACCCTGACCTTAAAGCTCAATGACTCTATGCTGAAAATCTACATTTCTACCTTAGGTTTTTATTAAGTTAAATGTCATTCAATTTGACCTATATTTTCTCCTAGGTTTCATGCAACACATATCACAACTTGACCTAGGTTTTCTCCCAACTTAGGTTTTTCTCCTAAGTTCATTTCCATGCAAGATCAACCTACAAGTAGGTTTATTAATCACTATCGTGCAAGGCTAAATCATGAAATTTCTCTTTTATACCTCTCAGGGTTAAACCCTAATTTTAACCCACTGCACAATAGTTTTAGGGTTTTACTCTTACAACAATACTTCTAAATTGAAGAACGCAAATGAAAAGAGACGAGTTCACTATTTTCGATGAAATCTCTTACATTGGATGCTCTTTTAAAAGAAAGATGGCTTGATCACTTGAATTATCACGAAGTCCCCTAAAAATAGGATAAAAATCCTTAAGAGGTTATTCTGTCTCCCTTAGGATCCATAAAACTCAAAAATTCCAAAATCGTAAATTTTTCCTACGTACCTTTCTTGAGCTCTCAAGGAAAAGAGATAGAGAAAATGGTTCATTCTTCTATCCAAAGCCTTCTTTGAGGTCCTCTCCAACTTCTCCAAGCTATTTTGGAGATCAAACCCTCAGCATAAGCCCTTTTTTATACCTCTCAGGGTTAAACCCTAATTTTAACCCACTGCACAATAGTTTTAGGGTTTTACTCTTACAACAATACTTCAAAATTGAAGAACGCAAATGAAAAGAGACGAGTTCACCATTTTCGGTGAAATCTCTCACATTGGATGCTCTTTTAAAAGAAAGATGGCTTGATCACTTGAATTATCACGAAGTCCCCCAAAAATAGGATAAAAATCCTTAAGTGGTTATTCTATCTCCCTTAGGATCCATAAAACTCAAAAATCCCAAAATCGTAAAATTTTCCTACATACCTTTCTTGAGCTCCAAAGAAAAAAAGATGGAGAAAATAGTTCCTTCTTCTATCCAAAACCTTCCTTGAGGTCCTCTCCAACTTCTCCAAGCTATTTTGGAGATCAAACCCTCATCACATGCCCTCCACAGTGGCTCCCCCCAACCTCTGTTGATGCTTCTTCTTCTCTGGAGAAAAACACAAGAAGAGAGAGAGAAGAAATATTGTGTGAGAGAGGAAGAGAGAGAAGGGTTTCAAAATGGGTTTTGGTCAGGGGGGTAGGTAGGGGTGACAGGGAGTGTGAAATAACCCAAATGCCCCCGCAAAAATCCCCAATTTCCCTCCAAACCATGATAGTCACAGTGCGTTACGGGCGCCCGTGACCCAGTCCGAGTGTCCAAAACATCAGAGCTACTATTCCTCTGGCCAGTTCGGGGCGCCCTCTCTTGCACCCACTATTATAGTTCCGAGCGCCCGCAAGACAGCCCGTGTCACGCCCCGGGTGTAAACCAGAACCCGGACCTGTCCACAGATCCGCCGTGCACACGGAATTTTCCGTGTACACGAAGCGCTGGTAACCTGCTCAGATATAAAAGATATAATAAAGGAGCATAAAAACAGAGCTGAACTAAAACTAATACATCTCAGACCACAGCTAGAAATTAAAAGTACAATATAACTCTCAAATAAGTACATATGTCTCTCCCAGCTCACCAAATAAATACAACCAGCTGGCTGAAGCCAGACCCAAAATAAAAGAAAATACAACTGTCTGAGTGTATAAGGGATACAATCAAAATACTGCTATGCTTGCAGACGGGGTAGATGACTAACTAGTCCGCTATACTCTTACCTCGATCTGCCGAAGATGGCCCAGCTACTCCCACAGAAGATTCTGCAAAACAGGGGAGAACAAAAAGAAGAAGGACAATGGGGGTGAGAACTACTATAAAAACAGTAGCCTTCTTTAGTGGGTTAAGCCTCAAACTCTAACAAACCCACTAGGACAACCAGAGGCGAAAAGGAAAGAGAGGTGGTATGCTATGAATATAACTGCTGAAGAAAAAGCTACCACTAATATGCCTCTAAATGCCGAGCCAAAAAGAATAGCTAAATGTATGCATCAGTATATAAATGCCTGCCTGAATAAACCCAACCCAACCACCAGTAAATACTGGTACTGCCTGTTGAACTCAAAAACTCGGCCGCGGGAGACAGATCGGCTCCTGACCGGCACGGTCGCATCCCAAAAGTAACGGACCGGCTCCTGACCGGCACGGTCGCACACTCCAAAAGTAACAGACCGGCTCCTGACCGGCACGATCGCACACTCCAAAAGTAACAGACCGGCTCCTGACCGGCATGATCGCACACTCCGGAGTGGCACTCGAGGGGAGCGACCCACAAGAGTAACATATCTCTATAATAAGTGTCATAATCTAGCAGGACTGGATCATTGTCACGCCCCGGGTGTAAACCGGAACCCGGGCCCGTCTACAGATCCGCCGTGCACACGGTATTTCCCGCGTACACGAAGCGCCAAACCTGCTCAGATATAAGAGATAATAATAAAAGAGCAATAAAAACAGAGCTGAAGTAAAACTAATACATCTCAGACTGAAGCTGGAAATAAAATACAATACATCTGTATAAATAATACATCTGTCTCTCCCAGCTCACCAAAATAAATACAACCTGCTGGCAAAAGCCAGTCCCAAATGTAAAAGTACAACCGTCTGAGGAAACATGGGTACATCAACAGTCCAGCTAACTCGCTCATCCTGCCTCGAGATCTATCTACTCAGCCGTCCTCTCTCCTCGACCCGCCGCTAAAAGCCCAGCAACACCCGCAGAAGACACTGCAAAACAAGGAAGAAGAAAAAGAGGAAAGAAAAAATGGGGGTGAGAACTACTAGTAAACCAGTAGCCTCCCCTAGTGGGTAAAACCTCAAACTCTGACACACCCACTAGGTCTACCAGAGGCAAAAAGGAAAGAAGAGTGGTAAGAAATGAAACTGCTGAGAAAGGGAAATCTACCACTACTATGCCTCTAAAAATACAGTCCTAGACTGGAATAACCGTATGCAACAATAACCAACCATCCCAGATGAACCCAATCTGTACCGCCCTCATCATCGGGCAAGTAAGCCGCGCCGCTGTGATAGCAAAACTCCTGCTGCCGCTCTCATCATCGGGCAAATAAGCCGCGCCGATGTGATAGCAAAACTGTCCATAACTGTCTGGCCCCGGCCTCCGGAGGGGAACTCGAGGGGAGCGACCCACACGAGGAAAGCATCACCGGGCAATAACCGCGCCGGTGTGATAAGTATCAAAAGCAGGACTGGATCAATATAAAACCCCAGTGGAACACACCCCTCCACTAAAAGAAAACTGATCCCCAATCTGATGCACAAATGAACATCCGGTCAATCGCCCAAAATCCGCGATCGCCGCAATACCTCACAATCCACAACCAAGTCTCACAACCGACCTCCGGTCAACCGCCTAATATCCGCGGTCGCCGGAATAACCCATAATCATAATCATGCCCCACATCCGACATCTGGTCAACCGCCTACTATCCGCGGTTGCCACAAAACCCTCTAGTCCATAATCATGCCATGTCACCGATGTCCTATAACCGACATCCGGTCAACCGCCCAATATCCGCGGTCGCCGCCAAAACCCATAATCCATAATCCAGGCCCCGGCTACACTATCCCAAACCCCTGCTCAAACCCGAGCAACAAATACCACCTGACTAACGAAAGGAGAAAAGAAACAAACAAGGTTTCTCCTAAGTCAAGTTCCAGCATGAAAGTGTAGCGATAAAAGATGGCCTATCTAGATGTCCATACTAGTATGCAAGTGTTCTCAAGGAAATATAATTTAAGTAATTGATCATTAACAGTATCCACCTATGCATGTCACCTACCCTCAAGTAGAACCACTAACAGGAAAATCATATAGTCCAAAATAAATATTCCATTCCACATGCAAGGTTAAACGTTATCATAGCAACCCAATCCCCACACAGGCATGCATAAACCCAACCCCGATCATGATTAATCAAGATGTCCAAGTAAAGGGGGTCACTCTAATATTCCTAGTGAGCATGTCAAAATAGAGGTAAGCAACAACCACCCACCTCGAGCGCTAAGTCCTGGTCCCAATAGTGAAGTCCACGCCCGGTCTAAGAAATCACCACAACACTGCACAAAGCACCCCAAAAAGGACATACACAATTAACATACAATGCTCACACAAAATCTGTCCCAAACACAACAGTCCATAGTTTTGCCTTTTTCACCTGTGAAACCTGCTCGAAAAATTCCAGGAAAAATACTCTCACGATCCTCGCGACGAACCGGTCGAAATGAGTACCTGCACGTTCAAATCCGAGTTTCCTACGCTGAGATACAAATCCGACAAGGGAACCACCTCGAAATAAACTGCTCTCAAAAACTGTAGCAATAACTTCTGTACACAGAGATTTTTCACCTTCAAAAAATATTCAGAAAAATCTGACAAAAATCCAGGAGATTCCTTGCGAAATGTACATGAAAAACGCCTCCTGAAACGGCTCGATCCGATGCTTGTGCACAAAGATATGGCCAAAAAACCACAGTGCTGTCCAAAACTCCGCCCAAGAAAAAGGGTCAAATGAAAGCTCGGGAAACTCCAAGATAAACTCAAAACGAGGGAAAACTCAAGTCACAAAGATCGTAGCCCTACCTGTCATGAAGCCAACGGCACAAAAATCGACAAAAAAAGGTGGTCGGAGTAAGCCGGGGGAGTCCTCGCACCAAAACGCGACGAAGAAGATCACAAACGAACGAGCGTCGCGTCGCGCCGTAAAAATGGGAACCTTGGGATGCGTGCTGCAGAAAAATTCTGGAATCTGCAGATGGATCCGGCTCTGGGAGAGGAGGAAATCTCCTGAAGGTTGCACTGCAAAAATCCGCGCAGAGAAAAAGTTCTTTAGTGCTGAACAGGGGCCTATTTATAGGCTGGAAAAACAATTCTGAAAATGACGCATGTGTCCTTAAATCCGGGCGCCCGATTCTTCCGGGCCGCTACAGTGTTGGGCCCGGCCCAACACTGTGCGGGCCCGAATTCCTGACGGGCCTCCACGTAGCCCGCAAAACAGGCAATCCCACCGCTAGCCTCGCGCCACGTGGCCCGCCGAGGTGCCGACACGTGGCGCGCCTGAGAGCGGTAAAAACCCCACAACGCGCCATGTGCGCGCCTGCGCCGCCGCCCTGCCATCTCTGCACGCACGCTTCCCGAGGCACCGCCCCACAGCACCGTGGACCGCGACCAATGAACCACCCTCTCCGAACCTGCCACATGGCCGCCCCGTGGTGCACGCCGGCGCCGTGGACTGCGCGTCTGCACGCGCCCCCGCACGCCTGCCCGCACCCCTGTGCACCTGCCCGCGGCCGCGCGCCGCCTGCCCGAGCCTGCGCCGCCGTCCTCCGCTGCTGCCCGCCGCCGCCGGCCGTCGCCGGAAACACTGTTCCGGCCATGAACAGTGATTTTACTGTAGCAACCTCCGAAAAATGCATGTAAATTGCCCATTTTGACCGTTTCCGCGCGCTGAGTCCAAATCCGGTGTCCGATTTGCCAAATTCTACTCCTAAAAATTGCCGAAGGCATTCGGAAAGGTATTTTTAATCCGAATTTCGCGCTGAGTCCAAATTTGATATTCGTTTTGCGCGAAAACACCTCTAAACATCCGACGGGGTCCCCCGGTTACCCACGTGATCCATTTTAGCCCGAAGTCCGTCACTTGTGTCCAATTGGTGCACTAACACCTCCAACACACAGTACAGGCCCCCAGAAGTCACCCATCACTCTACAACAGCTCTGCGAAGATCCAGGTCATCACAATCATGACTCTAATCGAGTGGGAAAAACCATCCACTAAAGAAAGCTCGATCCCCCGATCTGATGCAACCGTAAATACCCGGTCGACCGCCCAAAGTCCGCGGTCGCCGCAATACCCTGCCCTCCAGCCAGCCTGTCCTAGATCCCAAGAATCTGACTACACTATCCCAAAACCCTCTGCTCGCGCACGAGCTACAACTACCCTGAGTCTAATATGAGAGGAGAAAAGTAGGAAATATGATTTCTCCTAAGTCAAATTCCAGCATGATAGTGTAGCAAAAAAAGGTGGCCTATCTAGATGACCATACAAGCATGCAAATGTCCCAAAATGATACAAAAGGAAAACAGGTATCGATGTTCTTACATTTAATAGAGCATGTTATTCCAATATATTGATAATTGCATATGAACATTAAGTACAAAATAGCCTATGCCTGCCTATACCACATGCACCATGCTCACAAGATATAAATTGGCCTTCTCTTTTTGACATGATAATACCCCTTCTAATAGCCAAAACCCTCATAAAAGCAAGTTCTAACATAATATCCTTTTGATCTCAACAAGCATTCAATTATTATCCGTAGGGTGCAATTAGCCTTTTAACATAGGAATTACTCCAATATGCCTAGTGGGTGGTCAAAAGTAAGAGGTTCACAACGACACCCACCTCGATCGCTAACTCCAAATCTAGGAAGCACTCTCGCCCAAGAAAAACATCGCCCGCCGCGATAACTGCAAAAGTGTCCAAACGGTGCCCAATTAAACATACAATTCCACATTTAACCGCTGTCCAAAAATAACAGTCCTGAAGATGCTCGGTTTTCACCTGTAGGATGGACTTCAAAAATTCTGCCAAAAATACCGCTGCGATTGTCGCGCCGAGCCGATCGAAACGGGTACCTGCATGTTCCACACCGAGTCCTGTAGACCAAGTTACAAAATACGCAACGCGGTGAGCGCGAAATTCCACAAGCACAAAAACTGTAGCACTCCGCCCAGAAAAGATGGAATTTATACCTTCGGAAAAACCTCAGAAAATTCCAAGAAAAATGTGATGATGTTCCTTACGATGCGTAGATGCGAAACGAGTATACGCACGCCTCAATCCGATGCTCGAGCGCGGAGAAATCGTAGAAAAACCGTATCGCTATCCAAAAACTCCGCCGCAGAAAAGAGGTCACAAGAGGGCTCGGAAACTCCAAGAAAAACTCGAAATGAGGGGGAGCCAAAAAAATATAAAAATCATAGCCCTACCTGTCGTGAAGCCAACGGCGCAAGAATCGTCCAAAAAGATGGTGGGAGTAGACCGGGGGAGCCCGCGCACCGAAATGCGACGGAGAAGATCACCGGTGAAGGAACGTCGCGATGCGCCGAAGAACTATAGACCTCGAAGTACGTGCCTCATAAAATCCCAGGAATCCTCCAGTAGATGCAGCACGAAGGGGGGGGAGTCACAGTGAGAATCGGGCTCGAAGAGGAAGAAAAGGGAGAAAAGGAGTGGCTCGAGCCTATTTATAGGCCAAATCCAACAAATCCGAAAATCCCCAACGGGTCCCCGGATTCGGGCGCTCGGACCGAATTCGGGTGCCCGAATCCTCGAGTATATTCCCCAGCAGAGAGCGCCCGGATCAACCTGGGCTTGACACATGTCCTGAACACGGGATAGTCGTGCAAGCCCAGCCGGGCGCTGCCACGCGTCCGCGGCGGTCAACGGGGGTAGGTGGCGCCCACGAATAGCGGGGCACCATGTGCCCCCCCCCCCCCCCCCCCCCGCACCACGGGCCGCACGTGAGAGCCTAGGATGTAGGTCATTGAGGACTTAGAAACCCTAGGCTTGTGGTTGGACCCTAGGATGACTCACGTGAGAGCCACGATTTTTAGCGAGAGTTCTGATTGGCTTTCCAACTCTCCCGAGCGGATTCGGATGAGTGATTGACATGTCTTCCTTCAGTGGCAACTATGTTGGCTGCAGACAACATAGTACTATGGGAAGGGGGACATGCATTTTGACTTTCGCTAGATTGGGTCGAGAGTTGATTTGGGTTCTGATTGTTCGTTCTGTTCCTCTGGTGAGTGATGCCTCCGCGACGCACGATGTCGACGCGTTCGCAGCCTTCTTCCTCTAAGCCCGAGCAGGAGGACTCGGGGCAGGGACAGCAGAGAGAGGTTCAGGAGCTTCGTGCCCAGATGGCGCAGTTGTTTGAGGCTGTTCGGCGTCAGGAGGAGACATCACAGCGCCAGGAGGAGGCCTTGGGTCGGTTGATGCTCATGTTGGAGCAGAGGGCGCAGCCGGTTGTAGCACCCCCAGAGAGTTCGCCTGTGCCTTCTTCGCCAGTTGTGGCACTCCCTGTTGTTCAGACTGCACTGGCAGTTCCTGTTGGGCCGGTTTCTAGCAGACCACCGTCTGGGTCGACGGGACCTTTGACTCCAGCTGAGGAGCGTGAGGTGGTGGGTCTGTTGATGAGGTTCCGCCAGTTCGATCCACCCCATTTTTCGGGTTTGAGTGCAGAGCCGTGGGAGGCTGAGTCTTGGATCATGGCCATGGAGCGTCATTTTGAGAGTCTGTTCATAGAGGAGAGGTTTCGAGTCCTCTTGGCTTCACACTTCTTGGAGAGCAACGCCGAGGCATGGTGCGTGTGCGACCTGCTGGTCCGCCTGGGACGCAGCTTCTCTCTTGGGCGGAGTTCCGCAGCCTTCTTCTAGGGGCCTTCTTTCCAGAGAGTGTTCGTCAGAGACTGGAGGAGAAGCTGAAGAATCTCCGCCAGGGAGATAGGCCCGTGCATATGTACATAGCTGACTTCAATCATCTGTTGGCTTCTGTGCCCCATGTGGCCAGGGATGAGACTCACCGGATTTATATATTTGAGAGAGGGTTGCGCCGGGACATCTATCAGTTTGTTCGCTCTCGCAGACTACAGACTTTGGAGGCCTCTATGGAGCAGGCACTATATGTTGAGTGTGGAGAGGCAGTGATGGCAGAGGTGGCTCCAGCCCCCGTAGTGACTCCTGGGGCGAAGCGCCCGGCACCGATGGAGGAGGGGCAGTCGAGTCGGCAGGGACCCCCGAGACCTCCACGTTTCCACTCTCAGGGTCGTGGGTATCAGGGGCGGCAGAGATCAGGGTCATCTCGTCAGTCTCAGCAGCAGCAGCGTCGACCACCTCGGCAGCAGCAGACTTCACGGCAGCCACGCCCTGACCGATGTGTCATTTGTGGAGGACCGCACTCACCGATCTAGTGCCCTCAGAGGCAGGGCCGTTGTTTCTGTAGCGGGCAGACCGGTCACTTCCAGAGTTCGTGCCCCAGAGCAGGTCATCCAGCTCCTTCCTCAGCTTCCGCACCCTTTGTTCCTCATCAGTCGGCAGGACCTTCTGCGGCCTATGTTAGGCCAGACCTTGCTTCCTCGTCCTCGTGACAGCCAGAGCGATGTTCCCCCCAGCGCCGAGCGGGCGAGTCTGTGCCGCTCAGGTTGAGGATGCTACAGCAGCTGATCATGTCGTCGCGGTATTTTGCCACCATAGACTGCAGATAGAGGACGGTGACCCTCCGCGAGCCGGGACAGGATGAGTTTGTTTACAAAGGCTGTCAGAGCTCATTGTTTGCGGTGATGATCTCTTCGGCGAGGGCTAGAATGATGATGAGCAGAGGCTACATCTCTTTCTTGGCGACGATTGTGGAGGTGCCTACGGTGGCACTGGGGCTCGAGGATATTCCTGTTGTCCATGAGTTCCCAGATGTGTTCCCCCAGAGTTGACGACTATGCCACTGGAGAGGGAGATAGAGTTTGTGATTGATGTGGTACCAAGAACCGCACCAATCTCAAAGGCACCTTATAGGATGGCACCTGCCGAGTTGAGGGAGTTGAAGGCCCAGCTTCAGGATCTGATGGACAGGGGATTTGTTAGCTCCAGTGTTTCTCCGTGGGGAGCGCCTGTATTATTTGTGAAGAAGAAGGATGGGTCGCTTCGATTGTGTGTGGATTACTGGGAGTTGAATAAAGTGACCATTCGGAACAAGTATCCCCTTCCACAGATAGATGATTTGTTCGATCAGTTGCAGGGAGTTCCAGTGTTTTCGAAGATTGATCTTCAGTCAGGTTACCACCAGCTGAGGGTGAGGGTCGTGGACATCCCCAAGACGGCTTTTAGATCCCGGTATGGGCATTATGAGTTCAGAGTTATGCCTTTTGGTTTGACTAATGCCCCTGCTGCATTTATGGATTTGATGAACTGGGTATTCCAGCCGTACTTGGACCTGTTTGTGGTGGTATTCATTGATGATATTTTGATCTACTCCCGGAGTGATGTGGAGCATGAGGAGCACTTGAGGATAGTGCTGCAGCTTCTGCGAGAGAAGAAGCTGTATGCCAAGCTTAAAAAATGCGAGTTTTGGCTTCGGGAGGTTGCATTCTTGGGCCATATCGTATCAGCCGCAGGAGTGGCAGTGGACCCGACGAAGATTGATGCAGTTCGGGATTGGCCGAGACTGACGACGGTTACAGAGGTTCGGAGTTTTCTGGGCTTGGCAGGCTATTACCGTCGGTTTGTAGAAGGCTTTGCGAAGCTCTCTACTCCCCTGACCAGTTTGACTAGGAAGGGGACGAGGTTTGTTTGGACTGAGCAGTGCCAGCAGAGTTTTGAGGAGCTGAAGAGGAGACTGATTTCAGCACCAGTTCTTGCATTGCCAGAGATGGGAGACGGATTCGTGATTTATAGTGACGCCTCTCACAGCGGATTGGGTTGTGTTTTGATGCAGCATGGTAGGGTAATTGCTTATGCTTCACGGCAATTAAAGGATTATGAGAAGAATTACTCTACTCATGATTTGGAGCTTGCAGCTGTGATGTTCGCTTTGAAGTTATGGCGGCATTACCTCTATGGAGAGCACTGCGAGATTTACACGGACCATAAGAGTTTGAAGTACTTGTTTACTCAAAAGGAGCAGAATCTGAGGCAACGCCGGTGGTTGGAGTTACTAAAGGACTATGATGTGAGCATCCTTTATCATCCCGGCAAGGCCAATGTTGTAGCAGATGCTTTGAGTCGGAGGTCGGTGCAGAGTTTGAGCATGTTGATCACGCGGCAGGCATCGCTTGTTGAGCAGTTGAGGCGACTACAGATTAAGGTGGTATCCCCTGGGGTCTCTACTAGACTCATGTCTATGGTTTTACAGCCCACTCTGTTGGACAGGATTGGGGAGACACAGAGTGAGGACCCCCACTTGGCGAGGATTAAATCACAGTTACAGGCAGATCAGTTAGGGGATTTTGCAGTGGATAGCTCGGGAGTACTGCGGTACAGGGACCGAGTGTGTGTGCCTATGGATCCTGAGATCAGAGACCAGATTTTGAGAGAGGCCCATTATACACCTTATACCATTCATCCTGGTGGTACTAAGATGTATAAGGATCTCCAGGCACATTTTTGGTGGTCCGGAATGAAGCGGGACATTGTAAGATTTGTGGCTCATTGTTTAACTTGTCAGCAAGTGAAAGCAGAGCACCGGGTTCCTGCTGGCAAGTTACAGAGTCTTCCAATTCCCGAGTGGAAGTGGGACCACATTACTATGGATTTTGTTACTGGACTGCCGAGAGCGCAGAGTGGAGCCGACGCGGTTTGGGTTATTGTGGATAGACTCACCAAGTCTGCACATTTCTTGCCTGTTCAGATAACTTGGTCGTTGGAGTGTCTGGCACAGTTATATTTGGATGAGATAGTGAGGCTACACGGTGTACCCGCATCGATCGTATCTGATAGGGACCCGAGGTTTGTGTCACGCTTTTGGGGGAGTTTACAGTCAGCCTTGGGGACCAAGCTCAGATTTAGCACTGCTTTCCACCCACAGACTGATGGCCAGTTCGAGCGCACCATTTAGACCCTCGAGGATATGTTGAGAGCGTGCGTTATGGATTTTGGAGGAGGGTGGTACCGACACTTACCTTTGGTTGAGTTTGCGTACAACAACAGCTATCAGGCGAGCATTCAGATGGCTCCGTTTGAGGCGTTGTATGGACGCAAGTGTCAGTTGCCCTTGTATTGGAGTGACGTGGGTGAGAGGAGGACTTTGGGACCAGATTTGCTGTTGGGGGCTGAGGAGAAAGTCAGAGTTGTTCGCCGACACCTTGAGACAGCCCAGAGTCGTCAGAGGAGCTACGCTGATACTCGACGGCGAGACCTAGAGTTTCAGATTGGTGATCATGTCTTCTTGAAGGTCTCGCCTTCGAAAGGGGTCCGGAGATTTGGAGTTCGTGGGAAGCTCAGTCCCCGCTTTTTGGACTCTTTGAGGTACTTGAGAGGGTAGGCCCCGTGGCTTATAGAGTTGCTCTTCCTCCACGCCTGGCCGGAGTTCACGATGTTTTCAACGTCTCAGCTCTGAGGAGATATGTGTTTGACCCGTCGCACGTGATTGACTTCACTTCTCTGGAGATCGGCGAGGACCTGGTATGTGAGGAGCGCCCGTTGCGAATTCTTGCTCGTGAGGTGAGGGAATTGCGCAACTGGGCCATTCCGTATGTGAGGATCTTGTGGAGCAATCACGAGGAGCGAGAGGCTACTTGGGAGCTGGAGATAGTGATGAGAGATGCCTACCTCTTTCTGTTTGAGACTTCCGGTTGAGGTACGTCTGTTTTGTTTTCTTTGTTTCGGGGACGAAACTTCCTTTTAGTGGGGGAGGATGTAGTGGCCAGATTCCCATGCAACCTTTTTTTCGGTGAATCCACTGTTAGAACACCTAGTGTTGGTGTATTTGGCCCATGGTGCATCAAAGGGATGCCACAGATGGACCTTGTGAGGTATTTTTAGCTGTGTTGGCCTTCGGCTGCATTTGCCAAAATTTTGAAAAGGCTTTAGGCCAAACAGAGGCTGGAAATGGATTCAGCACGGAAAAACGCTTGAAAACGACTATTTGCTTGTTTGTTTCTGAGTCCGGATGCCCAAAAACGGACTCCCGGAAGTTTTTATTGGCTTTTGGTGCATGGGAGGGGTCGTAGACCGCCGGCCTGCCACCTGGCGGCCAGTCATTGGCCGATTTTTAGCGCGCGGTCCACAGAGTAGCGCGGCTGGGTGCACAGACCCGGCGCACGGACACGTGGCACCGCCTGATTGGCGGGCTCAAGGCGCGCGGTCTACCGGGCGAGCGCGGCGGTGCATGGGCCAAGGCGGGGGACACGTGGCAGCCTCCGGTTGGTTGGTGCACGCGGCGCGGTCCACGAAATTCCAAATCGGGATGCGTGGACCAGGTGTAGGGGACACGTGTCACCTTCTGATTCGCGGGCGCATTGGGCGCGGTGCACAGGGGACCCGGCCGGCGCCTCGGGGCATGTGCGTGCGTGGGGGGCAGGCGGCGCGACCGGCGCGGGCGGCGACCGGTCGACGGGTCTTCCGGGCTGGACACGTGACGCCCGCTCATTGGCGGGCGCCAACCGCCTTACTGTGCGAGGAGGGGCCACGTGGCAGCTTGTGAGTGGCCCGCACAGCTGTTTGCTGTTTGGCGGGCCACGTGGCATCACCGGAGTGTTTCGAGCGTGAACAGTGTTGGGCCGGGCCCAACACTGTAGCAGCCCGAAACATTCGGGCGCCCGAAAGTTGGGCCCAAAAGCCTAATCCTTGATTTTTGGCTTTTTCTCGGGTTGAGGCCTATAAATTGGGCCTTGCCACTTCATTTTCGGGCTTTTCCCGAGCTTGTTAGCCTAAGTGCCCTTCATCAAAGCTTTTCCTCATCTTGTTGTGCATCTTTTGGTGGAAGCTCAGAATTTTTGGAGGCCGCGGCGTCGACTATTTCGGCAGCGTAGCGCAGTGCGATGAATTACTGTTGGAGGCCCGTTTTCGTCGAACTTCAGTCTGGGAGGTCTACAGAGCTACCCCGATGGTATTTTTGGACGATTTCTACGTCGGAGTTTTCACAAGAGGTATATCTACAATTTTTGTGTTGACCACATTTTCCATATTTTAGCTTTTATTGGGGTTTTGGGTACATTTTTAACCCCTTTTGCGGCTGGTGGACTTTTGGACAGCACCTTCTTGTCGGATTTTTATCTCCACATCTGGACATCGGAATTCGATGTTTAAGGACTCTATCGACATCTACTCTTCGCGAGGATCGCTGTCATATTTTTATTGGAATTTTTGGAGTTCGTTTTATAGGTGAAAATTTCGCTTTAAGGGGACTGTTCCCAGCAGATTTGTGATACTTGGATTTTATGGAATTAAGTGTAACTTTGGGTTGTATTTTTATACCCAGGAAGTATTGAACACTGTTCCTGTATTGTTGGATTGGTGGGTGAGTAGAGATATCTGTTTCTGGGCATTCTCAGCTGTACGACTCTGGTCAGTTAGCACCTTCAGGTGGGTGGCTTTGCTTTCAGGATCTATGGACTGTGTACTAATTCTATTTATGTAGAATCATGCATGATAGTGATTGGACTTGGTAGCATGCTAGAATTTGAATGTTAATATTCTTTGTATTAGTGTGATGATCTTTTGATCTTATTGCTTCCTACAACTTGTTAATTATTGATATCTTGGAACTTGACCTAGCACCCCCGCCATATGCAGCATGTTCAGCCAGACTGTAGAAAACATCAACTTGGGCTAGGTTTTTATTGCTTTAGACATTCCCACATCACTGTTATATGTTCCGTTCTGCACTTAGCTTTTCCTCACCTGGGTTGTGGGCCGAGAGGTCGGGTGGTTGTGGGATGCATTTACACTCGTGTCTGGGGACCGAGTGGAGTTGATAGCAGTCTGTAGATCATGGTTCTTTAGGAGAGTGACAGTGTTTGTAGATCTGGGTTCTTTGGGAGCCATCAGAGTGACAGTGATCGGCTGTGTAGTTTCCAGCCTGTGAGTGAGATAGTGTTTTGTTGGTTTCAGCCGATCTTGTTGATCGAGGATTTGGATCATAGCCTGCATGAGCCACATTTGAGCTCGACAGAGATGTGCGGATACTTTACTCGGTGGGGTCGCGCCCCTCGAATGCCACTCCGGAGTTGGGCCGGATACTTCTATCGCGACTTGTCTGTTGGGTTATATGTAATACGGATCTAAATAGGGGAAAAAACACCTAGAGGGGTGTGAATAGGTGTAAACGCATAAACACTCAAAAATCGTTGCGATAAAAACCCAATGCGGAAATAAAAATAATACGCAAGATTTTTACGTGGAAAACTCCATCACCGGAGTAAAAAACCACGGGACCGATAACACGGCAGAAATCCACTAGAATTAAAACACGTACAAGGTGATTTACCGTACACACTTACGACTCAACCTTTTCCATACGCTCCTAGAGGATCTTCTCCGCTCGCTCCGCGACGCTTCTCGAATCCACGATCTGCGCCCAACGCCGAATCCACGGCGTCCAACGTCGAATCCACGACGTCCGACCGAATCCACGGTCTTCACCCAATAGCACCCTTCGAATCCACGAACGTGCCTCGCTCCGAATCCACGAGAGCGGTTGAACCTTGAATCCACAAGGACACGCGAATCCACGCGCCGATTTTTGGGGTAAATCGTTGTTTTGGGTGGTGATGATCCGCCGAATACTTAGATCAAAGATAGATCGGAAATACCATCTAAGTATTCATTAGTTTGATTCAACTCGAGATGTGAGTATGAAAACCTAGAATCAAACTAATCAATATAGATGAAGAAACATAGAGTATTCTCTAATGATTTCCTTTCTTCTCTATATGTGGATCTATAGCCGTATAAAATGATATATGAAAATGACGGCTATTGACTATGTGGATTAACCCTAGAAAAAGAGTCATAGGGTCTATTTATAGGTTAGAAACCCTAGGAAGGAGATAAGAATCAAAAACCTAACATTTCTGGAAATTTTGCGGACGGCGATCCGGATCGGACTAGCTGTGATCCGGATCGTCGTAACGAGTCAGCCAGTTCCAGAAAAACGAAGGTTCGGGATCCGGATCGAAGTGCATGATCCGGATCGTTCATACAGTTTACCAAACATCAACGTTCGGGATCCGGATTGCGAAGCATGATCCGGATCGTTCAAGGAAAATGGTAAACTCACTGTTCGGGATCCGGATCAAGAGACTACGATCCGGATTGAACTGGTGTATGAACGAACCACCTTCGGGATCCGGATCGAACAACCTGATCCGGATCCTGAACATGTCCCAAGTCCAGTTTTTGATTTTTATGCAATGAAAGATTCTTCCAAGTGTTTCTACACTACAAGAAGTATTCGGATCACACAAAATCTTTAGTTAAACATACCTGATCCTTTTGAATTCTTCTTTCTTGAGATTGAGTTAAATGATCCAACTTTCTTCACCTTCAATCTTCAAGACTTGAGACTTTCACGAAACTACGCCAACTCAAATTCCGTAACAATCTCCCCCTTTGGCGGTTTCGTGACAAAACACAGATCCACTAAAGAAAATTCAAAAAGATATTTTTGTTGCTATCACCATACAACAAAAATTTACAATGGAGATCCAAAAAATTTAAAAACATGAGATAAACTCCTAAAACAGACTCTAGACTTAGACCTCTGTACTCTCTGCACAAAGAAATCATTCTTGACAAAAAGAGATCGTTAGATACCTCAAGAATATTTAGCATACAAAACCTAGTACAGAGATAGAGTTTATCTAATCACCATGACATTTGAGAATTCAGATATGTAAGAGAATCATAGTCAAAAACCAACATATCTTCTATGCAATTAAAAACCAAATGTCACAAAATGTTAGTCCAACATCAACTTGTTAGTTATATTACATGCCCAAATAGTTAGTCGAATAGTTAGTCGAGACATGCAAACAATCACAAGATGAAAACCAAAGTTGAAGTTGAAGAGATACTTACCTTGATGTATACAAAATCTTCATCATCAAGATTTTCACAATCATTGTTCAAGTTCCCTTACCTTGATGTTCATTCACATCATCATTGTACCTTGATATTTCATCATTCAATTTCATCATTCATTGTTCAAAGTTCTCTCTAACTCTCTCATTGTTCTAAACTCTCTCCCCCTTTTTGTCACAAATAAAGCCAAAGATTACAGAAGTGGAGAGAATGGTTAACAGTTTAAGTTAGAGAACTAAAAACTCAAATTAAAACTTAAAAACCTGCACAACAGAAGGATTTAAGCATATGCATAATAAACAGAAATTAGAAGGATACGGATTATTCAGACTCGTCTGAACTGATACAGCCGAGGATTTGGAAAATCTTCTTTATTCGCTTGTTCATTGCTGATTGATTTTTATTTACCTTCTTTATTTCTTCCTTTACCTCAATTAGTTCATTTGATATACGTTCTTGCTCGTTGGAGAGCCTTTGCTGTTCTTTATAGATTGAGGTAACAGATGCATCATCATCAGAAGTTGATTGTGGTGCTTCTTGTGCCGGAGGTGCTGGTTGAACTGGAGGAGCTGCTGCCGGTGCAGAGGTTGTTGCTTGTTGTCGTTGTTCTCGTTGCCGGTGAAGAGGTATGAAAGGTTCATCTGGCTTCGTCGAAAGAGACTTTACAATTGTTGTGTCATTGATCGTTCCTAGACTGTGCAGATAGGAACTCGCATTTGTGTCAGCTTTAAATTTGCGAAGAATGCGCATGATGATCATTGGAAAAGGTAGTCTCTCTGACGGATGAGCTTGCTCCACATATCGTGCCATCCTTGACCAGATGACGTAGGGAATGTTTAAGTTAGCTCCCATTGCTGCTGCGGGGTTTCCAAGTAGATAAAGGAATATCATTCTTTCCCACCGAAGAACCTTTGTGTTCATGTTTGGAATAATATTGTAACAAACAATAAGATTTAAGATGCGGTACTCAGGTCGTAGTTCTTTCGAGAAAACGGAGTTTCCTGTCGACCGAGTATCTGGAACACAGATTCCATCAACTACCACTCTCCAGGAGAAGGTGTTGAAGACTTGATTCTTCAGGTAATGAGTGCCATCGGCTCGGGCGTCCATCCCTAGTACTTCACCAATTAGCTGAGGCGTTACTTTGATTCTGACATTCTTGACTAATGTTTGAAAATCCCGACGCCCGCTTTCCTGATCAACTAGATAGCAGGCATTCTGATAAAACATCCTCACTGAGTGAAGACAATACCCAGTGGTCTCCAGGAACTCGCAAATGGAAGCAAGACCTCTCTGGTCAAACAAAGTCCCAAACGTCTGAGAACGCTGCTTTAAGGCTTTTACATCAACATGCCTTTCTCCAATGCATTCTCTGTTTTCAAAATCCTTTATTCTTGCCGAGCTGACAAAGTCTTGAGGAGGTGCTTGCCTATCAGCTGGTTGCTCAATGGAGATTCCTTGTGCACTCCCTCTTTTGCGAGCAATACTTTTTCTTCTTGTCTTCCCAGAAGTTTCTTCCATTGGAGCTTTGCCTTTCTCAGCAGCAGTGGGCGGAGCCTTTGATGTTTCTGCAGGTGCTTTTCCCTTTGAAGCAGTCGGAACAGTCGTTGCTTCAACTTGCAGTTCATCCCAATTAATTGATTCCGTTTCAGATTCTGTATCGGAATCATCTGTAGCTTTCTTCGCTTTCTTAGCCTTCTTAGCCCTCTTGGGCTTGATGGTGTCTCATGTATGAACCATAGCCGCAAGTAGAAAGACAATCCAAGTGATCACCATTGCTAATGGTTTCTTGAGAAAAGGAATCCTGTGTAGACCAACTCAAGAACACATGAAAAAATTGTTAATTTTCAAAGATTGAAAAATTGTACCCAAACAATCATAATCATGTAGAGAAGCTAAGAATCAAATTAGTTTTGCAAAAGGACTTTTAAAACTAGATCAATTGCATGATTTTCAAAAATCCTTATTATATGCCCTAAAACCGAAATTTTAGAAATCGAAGCCTAAAAATCCGTTAATCAGAAGAATACCTAGCATATAATCAAAACTAATCTACCCAGAGTTCTTATTTCAAAAGAAATTTGATCAAAAACCATCCACAAACAAAGTTGATCCACGAAATTCATCACGTTTGAGGAGGAAAAGAGAAAAACGGTGAAAAACCGAGATTTTGATCAATAAAACTTACTTGGATTTGAAGAACTTGAGTTTGAAAGCTTCCAGGAAGGATGAAATCTAGAGAGAGAGGCTCTGGAAACTTTGGAACAAAAGATTGGAGTAAAGAAATCAAAAACCCCTTTCGTTCCTTATAAAACCTAGCCGCGATCCGGATCAGTTCATAACTGCGATCCGGATCGGCTACCCGCAGTAAGAAACTGCGTTCGGGATCCGGATCGGCAGATACAATCCGGATCGTCAGCCCGCAGAAGAATTCCTGCGTTCGGGATCCGGATCATCTAGCCCGATCCGGATCGGCCCCAACCTTTTCTTTAGAAAATTTCAGAGAAATTCAAGAAAAACCAGAAAAAGATTGTAAGCACAAATGTGTATCAACTTTAAACAAAAATCATCGTTTCATACAAAAAGAATTAGATTATGCCAAATCTATCAATAATATCCAAAAATGAAACGAGAATTTACAAGAATTAAATCCCTTAAAGTTGAACACCTTCAATCACATCTAACTTGATCTTATGAGTAATGCCTTTATCAAATCATCAATTCAGTAAAGAAAATGAAATACAAAGATCAATAGATGTTTGAAATCCCAAATATAATAGATAATGTATCTAGACAATCTGTTGAAGAGAGTGGCTCTTTGAGCATCTTTCTTTAAAAACCCACCTTATACCAACCTTGAAATTTGACGGAGTCAAGTATTTCAACATGCATTTTACTTAATCAAAAATTTGAACAACCATGCTTGGTATACATGTGATAGCTGCACACAATACTCGGACGACCGAGGTGGTAGCTCTTTCCTCCATGTGGTGGTAGTTTTCACACTCCTCATTGGGATGTAACTCTTTCCACATCTTTTGAGCATTTTACCTTTTCTATGACTCCCCCTCAATTGGCTATCAATTATTTAAGATATAAAGTATTCAACCAAATATTGATCTCGATTTCATACTCGACTAAGCAGTCAAATAAGATAATGACTATACCAAGAGATCATAGAGGGAGAGAAATTGACTTTGATCACTTTGAAGATGATTTAATTAACATAAATGATCATTGCAACAGTGGAATATTATGATGGCAAAAGCATAATAAATTTCTAAATGTGCGAAAAGATGCAATTAAAGTCAATTATGATCTATGCTCACTTAATGTCCTATGTACAAACATAGATAATGAACAAAACAAAAACAAATACAAAACCTATCCTAAGCAAAGATTTCAAAAAGAAGATTATTTCAAGGAAAGCATCCCAATTGCTTTTCGTAAATGAATAAAACGTTTTTGATCCAAAGGTTTTGTTAGAATGTCAGCTAATTGATCCTCAGTTGAAATATATGAGAGTTGAAGAGTATTTGATTCAACTAGCTCTCTAAGAAAATGATATCTAAGTTCAATATGTTTTGTTCTAGAGTGCAACACAGGGTTTTTAGAAATGTTAATAGCACTAGTGTTGTCACAAAGTATTGTTACCGAAGATGCTGAAATGCGGAAGTCGCTCAATACGCTTTTCATCCAAATGAGTTGAGTTGAGCAACTTCCAGCTGAAATGTATTCCGCTTCGGCAGTCGAGAGTGCTATGCAGTTCTGCTTTTTACTGTGCCATGCAACAAGGCAATGGCCAAGATAGAAGCATGCACCACTCGTGCTTTTCCGATCATCCACTGATCCTGCCCAATCGGCATCTGAGTATCCAACAATATCCAAACTTGTTCCCATAGGATACCAAATTCCGAAGTTAATTGATCCTTTGATATACCGGATGATCCTTTTCACCGCTTTCAGGTGAACCTCCTTTGGTGCTGATTGATATCTCGCGCAAATCCCA
This sequence comes from Tillandsia leiboldiana, assembly GCA_029204045.2. Lineage (NCBI taxonomy): Eukaryota > Viridiplantae > Streptophyta > Magnoliopsida > Poales > Bromeliaceae > Tillandsia > Tillandsia leiboldiana. The sequence goes on along the minus strand of CM055064.1, from coordinate 46,836,876 downwards.
ACACCAAAAGATATATCCGGGCGACTAGCCGTGAGGTAAAGTAGACTTCCAATCATACTTCGATACAGTTTCTCGTCTACATTCTCACTATGTGATTCACTTCCAAGTCCCTTGTGGCTAGTTCCCATTGGAGTCGGAAAATCTTTACAATTTTCTAGATCAAACTTTTTGACCAACTCCATTGCATACTTGGATTGACTCAAGTGAATACCTTCATCATTTTGTTTAATTTGCAATCCAAGAAAATAAGTCAATTCGCCCATCATGGACATCTCAAATTCGCTTTCCATGGTCTCCGCGAATTTAGAAGCATCGTTATCTCTTGTTGCGCCAAATACAATGTCATCGACATAGATTTGTGCTACAATGAAATTGCTTTGAAAATGCTTCACAAAGAGAGTCCTATCAGCTCCCCCTCGAGTATAGCCCTTCTCCAAAAGGTGCTTTGTTAACCTTTCGTACCATGCTCGCGGTGCTTGTTTCAGACCGTAAAGAGCTTTTTTCAAACGAAAAACATGGTTAGGTTGTTTATGATCTACAAAACCTTTCGGTTGAGCCACATAAACTTCCTCATTTAAAAACCCATTTAGAAATGCGCTCTTAACGTCCATTTGAAATAATTTAATTTTAAAATGACAAGCAATAGCGAATAGTATACGAATGGACTCGAGTCTAGCTACAGGGGCGAAGGTTTCATCAAAGTCTATACCTTCTACTTGAGAGTAGCCTTGAGCAACTAATCGTGCCTTGTTCCTGATGATAGTACCATCCTCATTTTTCTTGTTTTTGAAGATCCATTTGGTACCTATCACATTGTGTTGCTTTGGAGGCTTCGTTAATTCCCAGACTTTGTTTCGCTTAAATTGATGGAGCTCTTCCTGCATTGCTTTAATCCAGTAGTCATCCTGAAGAGCTTCATCTATGTTCTTTGGTTCGATTAAAGATACGTAGCAAGCGAATCCACAAACCAACTGCCTCCGAGTTCTGACTCCTTCTTGTGGATCTCCAATAATATTCGATTCCGGATGATCCTTGGAGATTCGTAACGTTTGTTGAAACGGAGTACTCGGAGATATATGAGATGATTCCTGCACATCAGATAAACTAGAAGAACCATTAGATGCATCATTAATATTGGAAGTATTATTATGAGAAGATGCACTAGCAGGAGAATCATCATCTAGAGAGATATTGAGGGTAGATTTTCCAGTTTCAAAGTGAAAAGCTTCATCTACTTTAACATTTATAGATTCTACGATCGTCTTAGATTCAATGTTAAATACTCGATATGCTCTGCTATTCGTAGAATAACCCAGAAAGATCCCTTCATCACTTCGAGAGTCGAACTTTCCAAGATTTTCACGGTCACGTAAAATGTAACATCGACTCCCGAAGACACGAAAATATTTGATATTGGGTTTTCTACTAAACCACAGCTCATATGGTGTATTCAAGGTTCCTGGGCGCAAGTAAACTCTATTAATGACATAGACAGCGGTGTTCACAGCTTCAGCCCAAAAATGTAGCGGTAAAATCCGGCTATGAAGCATCACACGCGCCATCTCTTGAACAACCCTGTTCTTGCGCTCAACAACACCATTCTGCTGAGGTGTATAGGGTGCCGAGAATTCATGTTTGATTCCATTTGAAGTGCAAAAATCAATGAATTTTGAATTTATGAATTCTCCACCTCTATCACTTCTAACACGAATGATCTTTTCATTCTTTTCAATCATAATACGATGGCAAATCTCATGAAAAGAGTCAAACATATCAGCTTTCTCTTTTAAAAATGCTACCCAAGAAAACCGAGAGAAATCATCAACCAATAAAAAAATGTACCATTTACCTCCCAAAGATGGTTGACGGGTCGGCCCCATTAAGTCCATGTGCAAAGTTCCAAGGGCCGTTTTGTACCAACGTGGTTCAAGTTCTTGTGTGCAGTCCTAGACTGTTTTCCCTTTTGGCAACCACCACACACAATGTTTTGTTTAAATAAAAGCTTTGGAACCCCCTTGACCACGTCCTTGCTTGAAATTCTAGTAAGTTCCTTAAAATTTAAGTGACCTAGCCTTTCATGCCAAAGAGTTTCATTATTCAAAGCGGCTAAGTTACAATTTTCAGAAAAATTTATTAGGAACAACATAACAATTGTTTTCAGATCTAACCCCTTTTAGAAAGAAGACATGGTCCTTATCAGTTACAACGCATTCAACAGATGAAAAGTTAACTGAAAAACCATTGTCGCAAAGTTGACTTATGCTTATGAGGTTAGTCTTAAGGCCATCAACAAATAAGACGTTTTTCAAAATCGGGCCATCTGGAATAGCTACCGTCCCTTTTCCAACAATTTTGGAAGATCGACCGTCTCCGAAAACAACGTGTCCTCCGGAGATTTTCTCAAGATTTTGAAAACTATTTTTGTCACCGGTCATATGACGGGAACACCCGCTATCCAGATACCAAGACGAACTATCATATGCATGCAAGGAAACATTGGAAACAAGACAAGGGAAAATTTCACCTTTGCGCACCCAACCCTTTTGGAGTGCGTCGGTAATGGTCGTGAAGTTATATGCCTAGGTGAAGGCGTCTTGTTATAGCGATTGTTGTTCCTTGATGTAATCGTCTTGCGCGATGAACTACCAAATCTCTTTTCATTTGAAAAGTTTTGCTTTGATTTTCGGGGAGGAGCCATTTTGGTAGTTGTTGCAAGAGGTCCTTGAGATGAGCGTTCGACTCCCGTCTTGCAATATCTTCTTATGTGCCCTGAAACACCACAACGAAACATACCTTAGATCTTGACGATCCCAAAGAGGATGAAGTAGGTTTGTTGTCGTTGTTTGTCTTGAATTCCGGTGTCGGAGGAGGAGATACCGACTGAGGCACAAAACTGTCTCACTCGAACTTGGACTGTTTCCAGTTTGAGTGTATCCGAGGCCGAACCTATTTGATTGACCAAGACCAAGAAGTCTATCCAACTTACTCCTTCCTGAAGAGAATCGCTGTAAGTCATTCTTGAGTTGGAAAATGGTCTTTGTCATTTCCAGGTTATCCTGTCGAGCCTCGTTGTAGAGCTTTGAGAAGTGATTCGCGTTATCCACCAGATTTGTATGTTCCTTCTCAAGTTGCTCATTGGACTCTTGAAGGGAAGCATTTGCCTTTATCAGGTTTTCCCTTTCCACTTCAAGAGCGTTTGAGAGAGAAGTCGCTCTTTTTGCTTCTTCTTCGAGATCATGCACTCTCCCTCTCAAACTCTTGTTTTGCTTAGCCACTTTCTTTGAGTCCCTCAAAAGTCTGTGGTAGGCTAGAGCAAAATCTTCACCTTCCGAATCATCCGATTCGTTGTCCGTTGCGTTCTTTTCAACAGTGGAGTTGGACAACGACTCAGATGTACTTGCCATAAAGCACATGAAGGGTGAAGATACGGACGCGTGGAATGCGGTGGAGCTCTTTTCTTCATCACTCGAAGACGACTCATTTGACGTTGAGTTGTCATCCCAAGTGACGACTTGCATCGCCTTCTTCTTTGCCGGATACTTGTTAGGACACTCCGTTGCAATGTGGCCGTAGCCTCGACATTTGAAGCATTGTAGTTGTCCTTCTGAACTTTTCTTATCCTTTGAGAAGTTCTCTTGCTTTCTTGACTTGTAACCTGAAGTACCCTTGCCTTTGTTCGACTTTCCGAAGGATGGAGATTTGCTTGAATTACCCCTTCGAAAGTTGCGGCGAAACTTCCTTGTCAAGAGAGCGAGCTGCTTCTCAAATTCCTCCATAGAAAGGTTCTCGTCATCGTCTGAGGAGGATGTATCCGCGTTCTTCTTCCTTAGTTGTTTTCAACGCATAACCTGAAGACTTAGAAGTGGATGCCTTTCCAGAAGAATTGTTAGTAGTAAATGTCATTTCATAAGTTTGTAATGAACCAACTAATTCTTCTACACGTATTTCGTCCGGGTGTTTAATAGTTTCAATGGCAGTAACCTTTGGGCGAAATCGTTCAGGAAGAGTTCTTAAGATTTTTCTTACCTCTTAAATTCTGGAATCTTCTCCCCAGATTA
>CM055064.1:46665985-46832718 GCA_029204045.2 Tillandsia leiboldiana | reverse complement strand
GGGACATCGGAATTCGATGTTTAAGGACTCTATCGACATCTACTCTTCGCGAGGATCGCTGTCATATTTTTATTGGAATTTTTGGAGTCGTTTTATAGGTGAAAATTTCGCTTTAAGGGGACTGTTCCCAGCAGATTTGTGATACTTGGATTTTATGGAATTAAGTGTACTTGGGTTGTATTTTATACCCAGGAAGTATTGAACACTGTTCCTGTATTGTTGGATTGGTGGGTGAGTAGAGATATCTGTTTCTGGGCATTCTCAGCTGTACGACTCTGGTCAGTTAGCACCTTCAGGTGGGTGGCTTTGCTTTCAGGATCTATGGACTGGTACTAATTCTATTTATGTAGAATCATGCATGATAGTGATTGGACTTGGTAGCATGCTAGAATTTGAATGTAATATTCTTTGTATTAGTGTGATGATCTTTTGATCTTATTGCTTCCTACAACTTGTTAATTATTGTATCTTGGAACTTGACCTAGCACCCCCGCCATATGCAGCATGTTCAGCCAGATGTAGAAAACATCAACTTGGGCTAGGTTTTTATTGCTTTAGACATTCCCACATCACTGTTATATGTTCCGTTCTGCACTTAGCTTCCTCACCTGGGTTGTGGGCCGAGAGGTCGGGTGGTTGTGGGATGCATTTACACTCGTGTCTGGGACCGAGTGAGTTGATAGCAGTCTGTAGATCATGGTTCTTTAGGAGGTGACAGTGTTTGTAGATCTGGGTTCTTTGGGAGCCATCAGAGTGACAGTGATCGGCTGTGTAGTTTCCAGCCTGTGAGTGAGATAGTGTTTTGTTGGTTTCAGCCGATCTTGTTGATCGAGGATTTGGGATCATAGCCTGCATGACCACATTTGAGCTCGACAGAGATGTGCGGAACTTTACTCGGTGGGGTCGCGCCCCTGAATGCCACTCCGGAGTTGGGCCGGATACTTCATCACGCGATGTCTGTTGGGTTATATGTAATACGGATCTAAATAGGGGAAAAAACACCTAGAGGGGGGTGAATAGTGTAAACGCAATAAACACTCAAAAAATCGTTGCGATAAAAACCCAATGCGGAAATAAAAATAATACGCAAGATTTTACGTGGAAAACTCCATCACCGGAGTAAAAAACCACGGGACCGATAACACGGCAGAAATCCACTAGAATTAAAACACGTACAAGGTGATTTACCGTACACACTTACGACTCAACCTTTTCCATACGCTCCTAGAGGATCTTCTCCGCTCGCTCCGCGCGCTTCTCGAATCCACGATCTGCGCCCAACGCCGAATCCACGGCGTCCAACGTCGAATCCACGACGTCCGACCGAATCCACGGTCTTCACCCATAGCACCCTTCGAATCCACGAACGTGCCTCGCTCCGAATCCACGAGAGCGGTTGAACCTTGAATCCACAAGGACACGCGAATCCACGCGCCGATTGTTGGGGTAAATCGTTGTTTTGGGTGGTGATGATCCGCCGAATACTTAGATCAAAGATAGATCGGAAATACCATCTAAGTATTCATTAGTTTGATTCAACTCGAGATGTGAGTATGAAAACCTAGAATCAAACTAATCAATATAGATGAAGAAACATAGAGTATTCTCTAATGATTTCCTTTCTTCTCTATATGTGGATCTATAGCCGTATAAAATGATATATGAAAATGACGGCTATTGACTATGTGGATTAACCCTAGAAAAAGAGTCATAGGGTCTATTTATAGGTTAGAAACCCTAGGAAGGAGATAAGAATCAAAAACCTAACATTTCTGGAAATTTTGCGGACGGCGATCCGGATCGGACTAGCTGTGATCCGGATCGTCGTAACGAGTCAGCCAGTTCCAGAAAAACGAAGGTTCGGGATCCGGATCGAAGTGCATGATCCGGATCGTTCATACAGTTTACCAAACATCAACGTTCGGGATCCGGATTGCGAAGCATGATCCGGATCGTTCAAGGAAAATGGTAAACTCACTGTTCGGGATCCGGATCAAGAGACTACGATCCGGATTGAACTGGTGTAATGAACGAACCACCTTCGGGATCCGGATCGAACAACCTGATCCGGATCCTGAACATGTCCCAAGTCCAGTTTTTGATTTTTATGCAATGAAAGATTCTTCCAAGTGTTTCTACACTACAAGAAGTATTCGGATCACACAAAATCTTTAGTTAAACATAACCTGATCCTTTTGAATTCTTCTTTCTTGAGATTGAGTTAAATGATCCAACTTTCTTCACCTTCAATCTTCAAGACTTGAGACTTTCACGAAACTACGCCAACTCAAATTCCGTAACAATCTCCCCCTTTGGCGGTTTCGTGACAAAACACAGATCCACTAAAGAAAATTCAAAAAGATATTTTTGTTGCTATCACCATACAACAAAAATTTACAATGGAGATTCCAAAAATTTAAAAACATGAGATAAACTCCTAAACAGACTCTAGACTTAGACCTCTGTACTCTCTGCACAAAGAAATCATTCTTGACAAAAAAGAGATCGTTAGATACCTCAAGAATATTTAGCATACAAAACCTAGTACAGAGATAGAGTTTATCTAATCACCATGACATTTGAGAATTCAGATATGTAAGAGAATCATAGTCAAAAACCAACATATCTTCTAGGCAATTAAAACCAAATGTCACAAAATGTTAGTCCAACATCAACTTGTTAGTTATATTACATGCCCAAATAGTTAGTCGAATAGTTTAGTCGAGACATGCAAACAATCACAAGAATGAAAACCAAAGTTGAAGTTGAAGAGATACTTACCTTGATGTATACAAAATCTTCATCATCAAGATTTTCACAATCATTGTTTCAAGTTCCCTTACCTTGATGTTCATTCACATCATCATTGTACCTTGATATTTCATCATTCAATTTCATCATTCATTGTTCAAAGTTCTCTCTAACTCTCTCATTGTTCTAAACTCTCTCCCCCTTTTGTCACAAATAAAGCCAAAGATTACAGAAGTGGAGAGAATGGTTAACAGTTTAAGTTAGAGAACTAAAAACTCAATTAAAACTTAAAAACCTGCACAACAGAAGGATTTAAGCATATGCATAATAAACAGAAATTAGAAGGATACGGATTATTCAGACTCGTCTGAACTGATACAGCCGAGGATTTGGAAATCTTCTTTATTCGCTTGTTCATTGCTGATTGATTTTTATTTACCTTCTTTATTTCTTCCTTTACCTCAATTAGTTCATTTGATATACGTTCTTGCTCGTTGGAGGAGCCTTTGCTGTTCTTTATAGATTGAGGTAACAGATGCATCATCATCAGAAGTTGATTGTGGTGCTTCTTGTGCCGGAGGTGCTGGTTGAACTGGAGGAGCTGCTGCCGGTGCAGAGGTTGTTGCTTGTTGTCGTTGTTCTCGTTGCCGGTGAAGAGGTATGAAAGGTTCATCTGGCTTCGTCGAAAGAGACTTTACAATTGTTGTGTCATTGATCGTTCCTAGACTGTGCAGATAGGAACTCGCATTTGGTGTCAGCTTTAAATTTGCGAAGAATGCGCATGATGATCATTGGAAAAGGTAGTCTCTCTGACGGATGAGCTTGCTCCACATATCGTGCCATCCTTGACCAGATGACGTAGGGAATGTTTAAGTTAGCTCCCATTGCTGCTGCGGGTTTCCAAGTAGATAAAGGAATATCATTCTTTCCCACCGAAGAACCTTTGTGTTCATGTTTGGAATAATATTGTAACAACAATAAGATTTAAGATGCGGTACTCAGGTCGTAGTTCTTTCGAGAAAACGGAGTTTCCTGTCGACCGAGTATCTGGAACACAGATTCCATCAACTACCACTCTCCAGGAGAAGGTGTTGAAGACCTTGATTCTTCAGGTAATGAGTGCCATCGGCTCGGGCGTCCATCCCTAGTACTTCACCAATTAGCTGAGGCGTTACTTTGATTCTGACATTCTTGACTAATGTTTGAAAATCCCGACGCCCGCTTTCCTGATCAACTAGATAGCAGGCATTCTGATAAAACATCCTCACTGAGTGAAGACAATACCCAGTGGTCTCCAGGAACTCGCAAATGGAAGCAAGGACCTCTCTGGTCAAACAAAGTCCCAAACGTCTGAGAACGCTGCTTTAAGGCTTTTACATCAACATGCCTTTCTCCAATGCATTCTCTGTTTTCAAAATCCTTTATTCTTGCCGAGCTGACAAAGTCTTGAGGAGGTGCTTGCCTATCAGCTGGTTGCTCAATGGAGATTCCTTGTGCACTCCCTCTTTTGCGAGCAATACTTTTTCTTCTTGTCTTCCCAGAAGTTTCTTCCATTGGAGCTTTGCCTTTCTCAGCAGCAGTGGGCGGAGCCTTTGATGTTCTGCAGGTGCTTTTCCCTTTTGAAGCAGTCGGAACAGTCGTTGCTTCAACTTGCAGTTCATCCCAATTAATTGATTCCGTTTCAGATTCTGTATCGGAATCATCTGTAGCTTTCTTCGCTTTCTTAGCCTTCTTAGCCCTCTTGGGCTTGATGGTGTCTCATGTATGAACCATAGCCGCAAGTAGAAAGACAATCCAAGTGATCACCATTGCTAATGGTTTCTTGAGAAAAGGAATCCTGTGTAGACCAACTCAAGAACACATGAAAAAATTGTTAATTTTCAAAGATTGAAAAATTGTACCCAAACAATCATAATCATGTAGAGAAGCTAAGAATCAAATTAGTTTTGCAAAAGGACTTTTAAAAACTAGATCAATTGCATGATTTTCAAAAATCCTTATTATATGCCCTAAAACCGAAATTTTAGAAATCGAAGCCTAAAAATCCGTTAATCAGAAGAATACCTAGCATATAATCAAAACTAATCTACCCAGAGTTCTTATTTCAAAAGAAATTTGATCAAAAACCATCCACAAACAAAGTTGATCCACGAAATTCATCACGTTTGAGGAGGAAAAGAGAAAAACGGTGAAAAACCGAGATTTTGATCAATAAAACTTACTTGGATTTGAAGAACTTGAGTTTGAAAGCTTCCAGGAAGGATGAAATCTAGAGAGAGAGGCTCTGGAAACTTTGGAACAAAAGATTGGAGTAAAGAAATCAAAAACCCTTCGTTCCTTATAAAACCTAGCCGCGATCCGGATCAGTTCATAACTGCGATCCGGATCGGCTACCCGCAGTAAGAAACTGCGTTCGGGATCCGGATCGGCAGATACAATCCGGATCGTCAGCCCGCAGAAGAATTCCTGCGTTCGGGATCCGGATCATCTAGCCCGATCCGGATCGGCCCCAACCTTTTCTTTAGAAAATTTCAGAGAAATTCAAGAAAAACCAGAAAAAGATTGTAAGCACAAATGTGTATCAACTTTAAACAAAAATCATCGTTTCATACAAAAAGAATTAGATTATGCCAAATCTATCAATATATCCAAAAATGAAACGAGAATTTACAAGAATTAAATCCCTTAAAGTTGAACACCTTCAATCACATCTAACTTGATCTTATGAGTAATGCCTTTATCAAATCATCAATTCAGTAAAGAAAATGAAATACAAAGATCAATAGATGTTTGAAATCCCAAATATAATAGATAATGTATCTAGACAATCTGTTGAAGAGAGTGGCTCTTTGAGCATCTTTCTTTAAAAACCCACCTTATACCAACCTTGAAATTTGACGGAGTCAAGTATTTCAACATGCATTTTACTTAATCAAAAATTTGAACAACCATGCTTGGTATACATGTGATAGCTGCACACAATACTCGGACGACCGAGGTGGTAGCTCTTTCCTCCATGTGGTGGTAGTTTCACACTCCTCATTGGGATGTAACTCTTTCCACATCTTTGAGCATTTTACCTTTTCTATGACTCCCCCTCAATTGGCTATCAATTATTTAAGATATAAAGTATTCAACCAAATATTGATCTCGATTTCATACTCGACTAAGCAGTCAAATAAGATAATGACTATACCAAGAGATCATAGAGGGAGAGAAATTGACTTTGATCACTTTGAAGATGATTTAATTAACATAAATGATCATTGCAACAGTGGAATATTATGATGGCAAAAGCATAATAAATTTCTAAATGTGCGAAAAGATGCAATTAAAGTCAATTATGATCTATGCTCACTTAATGTCCTATGTACAAACATAGATAATGAACAAAACAAAAACAAATACAAAACCTATCCTAAGCAAAGATTTCAAAAAGAAGATTATTTCAAGGAAAGCATCCCAATTGCTTTTCGTAAATGAATAAAACGTTTTTGATCCAAAGGTTTTGTTAGAATGTCAGCTAATTGATCCTCAGTTGAAATATATGAGAGTTGAAGAGTATTTGATTCAACTAGCTCTCTAAGAAAATGATATCTAAGTTCAATATGTTTTGTTCTAGAGTGCAACACAGGGTTTTTAGAAATGTTAATAGCACTAGTGTTGTCACAAAGTATTGTTACCGAAGATGCTGAAATGCGGAAGTCGCTCAATACGCTTTTCATCCAAATGAGTTGAGTTGAGCAACTTCCAGCTGAAATGTATTCCGCTTCGGCAGTCGAGAGTGCTATGCAGTTCTGCTTTTTACTGTGCCATGCAACAAGGCAATGGCCAAGATAGAAGCATGCACCACTCGTGCTTTTCCGATCATCCACTGATCCTGCCCAATCGGCATCTGAGTATCCAACAATATCCAAACTTGTTCCCATAGGATACCAAATTCCGAAGTTAATTGATCCTTTGATATACCGGATGATCCTTTTCACCGCTTTCAGGTGAACCTCCTTTGGTGCTGATTGATATCTCGCGCAAATCCCAACACCAAAAGATATATCCGGGCGACTAGCCGTGAGGTAAAGTAGACTTCCAATCATACTTCGATACAGTTTCTCGTCTACATTCTCACTATGTGATTCACTTCCAAGTCCCTTGTGGCTAGTTCCCATTGGAGTCGGAAAATCTTTACAATTTTCTAGATCAAACTTTTTGACCAACTCCATTGCATACTTGGATTGACTCAAGTGAATACCTTCATCATTTTGTTTAATTTGCAATCCAAGAAAATAAGTCAATTCGCCCATCATGGACATCTCAAATTCGCTTTCCATGGTCTCCGCGAATTTAGAAGCATCGTTATCTCTTGTTGCGCCAAATACAATGTCATCGACATAGATTTGTGCTACAATGAAATTGCTTTGAAAATGCTTCACAAAGAGAGTCCTATCAGCTCCCCCTCGAGTATAGCCCTTCTCCAAAAGGTGCTTTGTTAACCTTTCGTACCATGCTCGCGGTGCTTGTTTCAGACCGTAAAGAGCTTTTTTCAAACGAAAAACATGGTTAGGTTGTTTATGATCTACAAAACCTTTCGGTTGAGCCACATAAACTTCCTCATTTAAAAACCCATTTAGAAATGCGCTCTTAACGTCCATTTGAAATAATTTAATTTTAAAATGACAAGCAATAGCGAATAGTATACGAATGGACTCGAGTCTAGCTACAGGGGCGAAGGTTTCATCAAAGTCTATACCTTCTACTTGAGAGTAGCCTTGAGCAACTAATCGTGCCTTGTTCCTGATGATAGTACCATCCTCATTTTTCTTGTTTTTGAAGATCCATTTGGTACCTATCACATTGTGTTGCTTTGGAGGCTTCGTTAATTCCCAGACTTTGTTTCGCTTAAATTGATGGAGCTCTTCCTGCATTGCTTTAATCCAGTAGTCATCCTGAAGAGCTTCATCTATGTTCTTTGGTTCGATTAAAGATACGTAGCAAGCGAATCCACAAACCAACTGCCTCCGAGTTCTGACTCCTTCTTGTGGATCTCCAATAATATTCGATTCCGGATGATCCTTGGAGATTCGTAACGTTTGTTGAAACGGAGTACTCGGAGATATATGAGATGATTCCTGCACATCAGATAAACTAGAAGAACCATTAGATGCATCATTAATATTGGAAGTATTATTATGAGAAGATGCACTAGCAGGAGAATCATCATCTAGAGAGATATTGAGGGTAGATTTTCCAGTTTCAAAGTGAAAAGCTTCATCTACTTTAACATTTATAGATTCTACGATCGTCTTAGATTCAATGTTAAATACTCGATATGCTCTGCTATTCGTAGAATAACCCAGAAAGATCCCTTCATCACTTCGAGAGTCGAACTTTCCAAGATTTTCACGGTCACGTAAAATGTAACATCGACTCCCGAAGACACGAAAATATTTGATATTGGGTTTTCTACTAAACCACAGCTCATATGGTGTATTCAAGGTTCCTGGGCGCAAGTAAACTCTATTAATGACATAGACAGCGGTGTTCACAGCTTCAGCCCAAAAATGTAGCGGTAAAATCCGGCTATGAAGCATCACACGCGCCATCTCTTGAACAACCCTGTTCTTGCGCTCAACAACACCATTCTGCTGAGGTGTATAGGGTGCCGAGAATTCATGTTTGATTCCATTTGAAGTGCAAAAATCAATGAATTTTGAATTTATGAATTCTCCACCTCTATCACTTCTAACACGAATGATCTTTTCATTCTTTTCAATCATAATACGATGGCAAATCTCATGAAAAGAGTCAAACATATCAGCTTTCTCTTTTAAAAATGCTACCCAAGAAAACCGAGAGAAATCATCAACCAATAAAAAAATGTACCATTTACCTCCCAAAGATGGTTGACGGGTCGGCCCCATTAAGTCCATGTGCAAAAGTTCCAAGGGCCGTTTTGTACCAACGTGGTTCAAGTTCTTGTGTGCAGTCCTAGACTGTTTTCCCTTTTGGCAACCACCACACACAATGTTTTGTTTAAATAAAAGCTTTGGAACCCCCTTGACCACGTCCTTGCTTGAAATTCTAGTAAGTTCCTTAAAATTTAAGTGACCTAGCCTTTCATGCCAAAGAGTTTCATTATTCAAAGCGGCTAAGTTACAATTTTCAGAAAATTTATTAGGAACAACATAACAATTGTTTTCAGATCTAACCCCTTTTAGAAAGAAGACATGGTCCTTATCAGTTACAACGCATTCAACAGATGAAAAGTTAACTGAAAAACCATTGTCGCAAAGTTGACTTATGCTTATGAGGTTAGTCTTAAGGCCATCAACAAATAAGACGTTTTTCAAAATCGGGCCATCTGGAATAGCTACCGTCCCTTTTCCAACAATTTTGGAAGATCGACCGTCTCCGAAAACAACGTGTCCTCCGGAGATTTTCTCAAGATTTTGAAAACTATTTTTGTCACCGGTCATATGACGGGAACACCCGCTATCCAGATACCAAGACGAACTATCATATGCATGCAAGGAAACATTGGAAACAAGACAAGGGAAAATTTCACCTTTGCGCACCCAAACCCTTTTGGAGTGCGTCGGTAATGGTCGTGAAGTTATATGCCTAGGTGAAGGCGTCTTGTTATAGCGATTGTTGTTCCTTGATGTAATCGTCTTGCGCGATGAACTACCAAATCTCTTTTCATTTGAAAAGTTTTGCTTTGATTTTCGGGGAGGAGCCATTTTGGTAGTTGTTGCAAGAGGTCCTTGAGATGAGCGTTCGACTCCCGTCTTGCAATATCTTCTTATGTGCCCTGAAACACCACAACGAAAACATACCTTAGATCTTGACGATCCCAAAGAGGATGAAGTAGGTTTGTTGTCGTTGTTTGTCTTGAATTCCGGTGTCGGAGGAGGAGATACCGACTGAGGCACAAAAACTGTCTCACTCGAACTTGGACTGTTTCCAGTTTGAGTGTATCCGAGGCCGAACCTATTTGATTGACCAAGACCAAGAAGTCTATCCAACTTACTCCTTCCTGAAGAGAATCGCTGTAAGTCATTCTTGAGTTGGAAAATGGTCTTTGTCATTTCCAGGTTATCCTGTCGAGCCTCGTTGTAGAGCTTTGAGAAGTGATTCGCGTTATCCACCAGATTTGTATGTTCCTTCTCAAGTTGCTCATTGGACTCTTGAAGGGAAGCATTTGCCTTTATCAGGTTTTCCCTTTCCACTTCAAGAGCGTTTGAGAGAGAAGTCGCTCTTTTTGCTTCTTCTTCGAGATCATGCACTCTCCCTCTCAAACTCTTGTTTTGCTTAGCCACTTTCTTTGAGTCCCTCAAAAGTCTGTGGTAGGCTAGAGCAAAATCTTCACCTTCCGAATCATCCGATTCGTTGTCCGTTGCGTTCTTTTCAACAGTGGAGTTGGACAACGACTCAGATGTACTTGCCATAAAGCACATGAAGGGTGAAGATACGGACGCGTGGAAAGCGGTGGAGCTCTTTTCTTCATCACTCGAAGACGACTCATTTGACGTTGAGTTGTCATCCCAAGTGACGACTTGCATCGCCTTCTTCTTTGCCGGATACTTGTTAGGACACTCCGTTGCAATGTGGCCGTAGCCTCGACATTTGAAGCATTGTAGTTGTCCTTCTGAACTTTTCTTATCCTTTGAGAAGTTCTCTTGCTTTCTTGACTTGTAACCTGAAGTACCCTTGCCTTTGTTCGACTTTCCGAAGGATGGAGATTTGCTTGAATTACCCCTTCGAAAGTTGCGGCGAAACTTCCTTGTCAAGAGAGCGAGCTGCTTCTCAAATTCCTCCATAGAAAGGTTCTCGTCATCGTCTGAGGAGGACGTATCCGCGTCTTCTTCCTTAGTGGTTTTCAACGCATAACCTGAAGACTTAGAAGTGGATGCCTTTCCAGAAGAATTGTTAGTAGTAAATGTCATTTCATAAGTTTGCAATGAACCAACTAATTCTTCTACACGTATTTCGTCCGGGTGTTTAATAGTTTCAATGGCAGTAACCTTTGGGCGAAATCGTTCAGGAAGAGTTCTTAAGATTTTTCTTACAATCTTAAATTCTGGAATCTTCTCTCCCAGATTAGCACATGAGTTTACGATGTCTTGCAATCGTGTATAGTAGTCCGTGCAAGATTCATTTTCTGCCATTAAGATAGAGTCAAACTTGCTCGTAAGCATTTGCAGTTTCTGAATCTTCACGAGGTTAGTTCCCTCATGTGTAACCTGAAGAACATCCCAGATTTCTTTCGCAGTCTCACATGCCGAGACGCGAGAGAATTCAGTTTGAGATAAGGCATTAAAGATAGCATTAATTCCCTTACCATTGTAAGAAGATGAATCTAACTCTTCCTTGGTCCATTTCGACCTAGGTTTTAAGGTGTGAACATCACCAATAAGTTCAGTTGGATTAGACCATCCTAATTCAATTGATTGCCACACCCGTTCGTCGATGGAAATTAAAAAGGCTTTCATCCGTACTTTCCAGTACGCATAATTTGTTCCATCGAAGAACGGGGGTCGGTTGATGTTTCCACCTTCAACCATTGTTTACAACCCTATTCCCGCTCTGATACCACTTGTTAGGTTATATGTAATACGGATCTAAATAGGGGAAAAAACACCTAGAGGGGGGTGAATAGGTGTAAACGCATAAACACTCAAAAATCGTTGCGATAAAAACCTAATGCGGAAATAAAAATAATACGCAAGATTTTTACGTGGAAAACTCCATCACCGGAGTAAAAAACCACGGGACCGATAACACAGCAGAAATCCACTAGAATTAAAACACGTACAAGGTGATTTACCGTACACACTTACGACTCAACCTTTTCCATACGCTCCTAGAGGATCTTCTCCGCTCGCTCCGCGACGCTTCTCGAATCCACGATCTGCGCCCAACGCCGAATCCACGGCGTCCAACGTCGAATCCACGACGTCCGACCGAATCCACGGTCTTCACCCAATAGCACCCTTCGAATCCACGAACGTGCCTCGCTCCGAATCCACGAGAGCGGTTGAACCTTGAATCCACAAGCACACGCGAATCCACGCGCCGATTTTTGGGGTAAATCGTTGTTTTGGGTGGTGATGATCCGCCGAATACTTAGATCAAAGATAGATCGGAAATACCATCTAAGTATTCATTAGTTTGATTCAACTCGAGATGTGAGTATGAAAACCTAGAATCAAACTAATCAATATAGATGAAGAAACATAGAGTATTCTCTAATGATTTCCTTTCTTCTCTATATGTGGATCTATAGCCGTATAAAATGATATATGAAAATGACGGCTATTGACTATGTGGATTAACCCTAGAAAAAGAGTCATAGGGTCTATTTATAGGTTAGAAACCCTAGGAAGGAGATAAGAATCAAAAACCTAACATTTCTGGAAATTTTACGGACGGCGATCCGGATCGGACTAGCTGTGATCCGGATCGTCGTAACGAGTCAGCCAGTTCCAGAAAAACGAAGGTTCGGGATCCGGATCGAAGTGCATGATCCGGATCGTTCATACAGTTTACCAAACATCAACGTTCGGGATCCAGATTGCGAAGCATGATCCGGATCGTTCAAGGAAAATGGTAAACTCACTGTTCGGGATCCGGATCAAGAGACTACGATCCGGATTGAACTGGTGTATGAACGAACCACCTTCGGGATCCGGATCGAACAACCTGATCCGGATCCTGAACATGTCCCAAGTCCAGTTTTTGATTTTTATGCAATGAAAGATTCTTCCAAGTGTTTCTACACTACAAGAAGTATTCGGATCACACAAAATCTTTAGTTAAACATACCTGATCCTTTTGAATTCTTCTTTCTTGAGATTGAGTTAAATGATCCAACTTTCTTCACCTTCAATCTTCAAGACTTGAGACTTTCACGAAACTACGCCAACTCAAATTCCGTAACATTGTCGACGCATTTGTCCCTCTGGCTGGGTCAGTTTTGGCAGTCACGGACATCGTCCCTCTGGCTGGGCCAGTTTTTGCAGTCACGGACGCCCTACGTAAGTCCGGTCCTCCGGGATATAACGGCAGTAGGTAGGCGCAGGTTTGACTGGACCCGATGTGGCAGTCATTTTAGATTGGGTGATCTGAGTTGAGGTTAGTTGTGGCATCATGTTCTTTCTGTTCCACTCTTTGAGCATCTAGATAGAGGTATAGTAGCTGTAGACATTACTTTTTCAGTTTTTCCTTACAACACTGCATATGTTACTTTATGCCTCTAGTAGACTTAGTGGGAAGACCGTCGGGCTTGTTGGCGGCACCCACTGAGAACTACTGTGGGATGTAGTTCTCACACCCGTCGTGGTGTATTTTCTCCAGGGACTTCTGCTCAGGTTCCTGCTGCTCCGGTTGCTGATTCTACTCCTTCAGACCGAGGTAAGGGAGTCGCGAGATAGTTCCCTTCCAGTCATCCTCTGAGAGAGAATAGATGTACCCCTTACCAGTTTCTGTGAGTGTTTTGTTGAGCGATCTTTGTAGTGAGGTATCGAGTTGTACCTTTCCTTTACTGCAGAGAGAGACTTTGTACACTTTTGGTGAGGATGGTTTGTATTATTCGGAGTTGTAGTTGTATTTATCTACTTTACATTTTCAGCTCTGATATCTGTTAGTGTAGATGATTCTTTTGCAGGTTAGTCGCTACGTCTATACGGGGCTTCCCGTATGGGCGGCGGATCTGTTGGCGAGCCCGAGTCGTAGTTTCGACCCCGGGGCGTGACAGCGCGCCCGCTGGACATTTCGGGCGTCCGAAACCCGTCTGAAGCTCTAGACTGAGCTATTTTCGCCTGTTTTCGACTCAATTCTGATCCGAATAAGATTTTTTTTGAACCAAACTTTCTTTAACTCATTTTTATTATATTTTTAAACATGTTTAGGGTGACTTAGTCGTACTTTGTGTGGGTTATGGGATCCAAGGATCTAAAATAGAAGAAAAATCACCTAGAGGGGGGTGAATAGGTGTAAACAATAAAACTTAAAAATCTTTGTGTAAAAATTAACCCAATGCGAAAAATAAAGAGAGTACGCAAGATTTTACATGAAAAACTCCAATCTAGGAGTAAAAAATCACGGGACCGATCACACGAAAAAATTCACTAAGATTAAAACACGTACAAGGTGATTACGCAAACCCATGACTTAACCTTTTCCATACGCTTCAAGTATATCTTCTCCGCTCGTCCTCAATGCTCTGCGATCACACGAATGCGTCCAACTTTGAATCCACGAAGGCCAACCGAATCCACGGTCTTCACCAATATAGCACGTACCGAATCCACGAATGCGCCTAACTTCCAATCCACGAAGTTGTAACCTTGAATCCACAAGGCCTTCACCGAATCCACGGTCTTCGCGCGAATCTACGCGCCGATGTTCCTTCCGAAACTCGTTGAAAGTTTATTTGGTGGTGGTGATTTTGAATGCTCAGAAAATCATATATAGATAAGAAAAACACGATCTAAATATTCATCAATTTGATTCTTTAAAAGAATAAGGAGTTGAAAATTCCTAAGAATCAAATTGATAAATTTTCTTGATCGAAAAGATGATCAAGAGATCAAAAAGAAGAAATCTAAGATTAAACATGTTTTCCTTTTCTTCTATATTTTTTGATTAATTAAAATAGCACCTCTAGGGTTCATTTATAGTTTAGAAGCCATTAGAGATAAGATAAGAATAAAAAACTGCCCATAACAAAATTTTTCCGCATCACAGTCCGGACTGGAATTATGATGGTCCAGACTGTCGTAAAAATTCCAAAAACTATGGTTCGGGTTCCGGACTGGAATGAGTCTGATTCGGACTGTTTCATGTGAAATAAGAAATTCATAGTTTGGGGTCCAGACTGAAGCGTAGCTGATCCAGACTGGAATTTCGCATGAACCAACCTATGTTCGGGGTCCAGACTGAAGCCAGTCGGATCCGAACTCTGAACATCCAAAAGTTCAGTTTTTTATTTTTAATACACAGAAAATATTCTAAGTGCTTCTAATCAAATAGAATGAATTCAAATCACCAAAAATATTAATTTAAACGTACCTGATTATTATGGATTCATTCTTCTTGAGATTGATGTTTTAGTTCTTCAAGTCTTTATCATCAATTTTCAAGACTCCAACTAATTTCATAAAATACGCCAATAAAGTCGTAACAATTTTCCCCTTTGGCGATTTCATAACAAAACATACAAACCCTAAAAAGTAAAGAAAATCGAATTTTGTTGCAATCACCAAACAACAAAATTACGTATGAACGATCCAAATACAATGAAATACAAGATATGAACTCCTAACACAAATTCTAGACTTAAAACACAATTAGGAGTCTTAAAGTCTTGTACTCTCTGCAAAAAAAAAAAATTGGATAGAAAAATTCATTAATATCACAAGAATTTACTAATTAAGCATACAAAGAGTTATCATTGAAGTTCAAGCAAGTTCAAAGTTTCAAAGTACCAAAGTTCTTCTCAAATTCTAGCATGTTCTTAAGTTCAAGTTAAAGATCTAGCATTCTAGCAGTTCTACCATTCTAGCAGTTAGAGCAGTTAGAGAAGTGTTAGTAATATTACTATCACGCCCCGGGGTCGAAGCTGCGACCCGGGCTCGCCAACAGATCCGCCGCCCATACGGGAAGCCCCGCATAGGAGAAGTGTCTAACCTGTAAAAGATAATACAACGGCTATACAGATATCAGAGCTGGAAAGTACTGAAATGTAAAAAGACAACTCCAAATAGTATATGGAGTATTTAAAGTACCCGAGCGCAAATAGATTCTGTTAATAACATAGACAGCGGCGTTAACTGCTTCAGCCCAAAAATATCGAGAAAGTTTCTTGCTATGAAGCATAACACACGCCATCTCTTGTACAACTCTATTTTTGCGCTCGACTACACCATTCTGTTGTGATGTATAAGGTGCGGAGAATTCATATTTTATGCCATTTGAAAAACAAAAATCAATGAATTTTTAATTTATAAATTCTCCACCTCTATCACGACAAACACGAACAATCTTTTCATTTTTCTCAATCATAATACGACAACAAATATCATGAAAAGAATCGAAAGTATCCGCTTTCTCTTTCAAAAATACTATCCATGAAAATCGAAAGAAAACATCAACCATGAGAAAGATGTACCATTTACCACCCAAGCTTGGTTGTCTAGTATGCCCTATTAAATCTATATGCAATAATTCTAATGGCTGTTTTGTTCCTAAATGGTTCAAGTTCTTGTGAGTGGATCTTGTTTGTTTTTTCTTTTGACATCCACCACACACAATATTTTCTTTGAAGCTAAGTTTAGGAACACCTCTAACAACATTCTTGTGTGAAATTCTAAATAGTTCCTTAAAGTTCATGTGACCTAGTCTTTTATGCCAAAGTGTTTCAATATCAAGTGAGACTATGTTGCATTGTTCACTGGGTTTACTAGTAACTACATAGCAGTTATTCTATGATCTAATCCCTTTCAAAAAGAATGAATGATTTAAATCAATTACAAGACATTCTATTACAGAAAAATTAACTGAAAAATCATCATCACACAATTGACTAATGCTTATGAGATTAGTCTTAAGGCCTTCAACGTATAAAACATCGTTCAAAACTAGGCCATTTGGAATAGTGATAGTTCATTTGCCAACTATTTTAAAAGATCTACCATCTCCGAAAATAATAAGTCCTCCGGAGGTTTTCTCAAAAGAATTAAAATAGTTTTTATCACCGGTCATGTGCCGTGAGCAACCACTATCCAAATACCAAGACGAAATATCATAGACATGTAGTGATGTGTGAATGACAAGACAAGGGAAGAGTTCACCTTTGCGCACCTAAACCTTACAAGTGTTGGAATACGTCGGCAATGATCGTGATTTTGTAATCCTTGGTGAATTCGTCTTCTTCGGTTGATCACCTTTCATGGGTTTCCGCACAGGCTTTTTCTCGTTGGGTGTACTACCATTGATCTTGACACTTGGTTGAGTTATCTTCGATTTTCAATTTGTGTTCTTGTTGGTAATCGATCCTTGATTTGCTTGATTCACTCCTTATTTGCAAGTCGATCTTATGTGCCCTTTTTATCCACAATGGTGGCATACCCTATTTGACATTGAGTTCAATTGTGATGTAGAAGGTTTGTCAATATTTGATTTAACGAATTTAGTCGGAGTAGGAGGAGAAACCGACTGGGGCACAAACTTTTGTTCACTCGAACTTGGTTCCTCACAGGTTTGGTGAAATCCAAGGCCAAATTTATTAGTTTGACCAAGACCAAGTAACTTATCCAACTTATTTCATCCCGATGAGATCCTTTTCAAATCTTCTTTAAGTTAGAAAATGATCTTTGTCATTTCCATGTTTCCTTGACGAGCCTCAGAATAGAGCTTCAAGAAGTAATTAGCTTTATCCACCAATTTCACATGTTCCGTCTGAAGATGCTCATTCTTCTTTTAAAGGGAATTATTGATTTTGATCAAGTTGTCTCTTTCCTCTTCAAGAGTCTTTGAGAGAGAAGTCGCTTTATTAGATTGATCTTCGAGTTCCAACAACCTTCTCCTCAATTTCTTGCTATGCTTCGCCAATTTTCGTGAATCCCGTAATAATTGTTGGTAGGCATGAGCAAAATCTTCACATTAGAAATCTTCATCGCTTGGTTCATTATTCGATTCAATTCTTTCATTCAAGGAGGAGACGGATAGCGAATCAAAGAAAGTAGATGAAAAGCACACGAAGGGTGAGGTTGTGGATGTAAGAAATGATGTAGCGTTTGTATCCTCATCACTAGAAGATGACTCATCGGAGGAGGAAGAGTCATCCCAAGTGATTGCTTGCATTGCCTTCTTCTTTGACGGATTCTTTGTGACGCCCCACTTCCCAGGGGGTCACCCATCCTAGAACTACTCTAGCTCTAGCACGCTTAACTCTCATGTTCCTCTTGGATCTTGCTACCATCCAAAATGCTATAGCCGGGTTAGAGATTTAGTCCTATTATATCATTTATATAGAGGACTAATCCAAATTCCGGGGGTGTTACATTCTTCCCCCCTTTAAGCCCTGACGTCCACGTCAGGCTCAAGCACACTCACAAGCACCAGGCGATGTGAGACTCGTCTCGCTAGCCTTAGCCGACCTTGTGAGGAGCTGCACTCCACTGACTAATCCAAATTCCGGGGGTGTTACATTCTTGTTGGAGCATTCCGTTGATATATGTCCAAAACCTCTGCATTTGAAGCACTGGATTTGTCCCTCGGTGTCATTCTTCTTCTTTGAAGAACCCTCTTGTTTTCTTGACTTTGAGCCTAAAAACCCTTTGCCTTTCTTGGACTTAAAGAAGGATGATGATTTGCTTGAATTACCCCTTCTAAAGTTTCGGTGAAATTTTCTTGTCAAGAAAGCTAGTTGTTTTTCAAAATCCAACATTAATAGATTATCATCTGAATCTGAGGATGAATTCGTGTCTTCTTCCTTATTGATTTCAATACCATATCTGAAGACTTAGAAGAAGAGGAAGGCTTTCCAGAAGAAGAGTTAGTAGGAAAAGTCATTTCATATGTTTGAAGAGCACTAACTAATTGGTGAAGTCATTTCTTGCATCCACAACTTGTCTGGATGTTATACTAATTAGCGAACTCTTCATGACTTCTACTTTGATCTCGTCCGGATGTTTTACTGTTTTGATGGATGCAACCTTAGGGCGAAATCTCTCAGGAAGAGTTCTCGAGATTTTTCTTGCAACTTTAAATTCTGAGATCTTCTCTCCCAAGTTAGCACATGTATTTACGATATCTTCAATCGTGTATAATAGTCAGCGAAGGTTTCATGTTCGTCCATACGAATTAAATCAAATTTGCTTGTAAGCATTTGTAGTTTTTGAACCTTCACCAAACTCATTCCTTCATGTGTAACTTGTAGAGTATCCCAGATTTCTTTTGTAGTCTCACAAGCCGAGACGCGAGAAAATTCTGTTTGTGACAAGGCATTAAATATAGCATTGACACCCTTGCCATTGTAAGAAGACAAATCTATTTTTCTCTGGACCACTTCGTCCTAGGTTTAGGGACTTGTGCATCAACGACATATTCAATAGGATGTTTCCATTCGTTCTCCATTGATTGCCAAATCCGTTCATCGATGGAAATTAGAAACGCTCTCATGCGAACTTTTCAATAAGCATAGTTTGTTCCATCGAAGAACGAAGGTCGATTGATGTTTCCATCCTCAACCATTGTTTACAACCATATTCCCGCTCTGATACCACTTATGGGTTACAGGATCCAAGAATCTAAAATAGGAAAAAAATCACCTAGAGGGGGGTGAATAGGTGTAAATAATAAAACTTAAAAATCTTTGCGTAAAAAATAACCTAATGCGGAAAATAAAGAGAGTACGAAAGATTTTACGTGGAAAACTCTAATCCAAGAGTAAAAAACTACGGGACCGATCACACAAAAAAATCCACTAAAATTAAAACACATACAAGGTGATTACGCAAACCCACGACTTAACCTTTTCCATACGCTCCAAGTATATCTTCTCCGCTCATCCTCAATGCTATTCGATCACACGTATGCGTCCAACTTCGAATCCACGAAGTCCAACCGAATCCACGGTCTTCACCAATATAGCACGTACCGAATCCACGAACACGCCTAACTTCAAATCCACGAAGTTGTAACCTTGAATCCACAAGTCCTTCACCGAATCCACGGTCTTCACGTGAATCCACGCGCTGATGTTCCTTCCGGAACTCGTTGAAAGTTTATTTGGTGGTAGTGATTTTGAATGCTCAGAAAATCATATATATATAAGAAAAACACCGTCTAAATATTCATCAATTTAATTCTTGAAAAGAGTAAGGAGTTGAAAAACCCTAAAAATCAAATTGATAAATTTTCTTGATCGAAAAGATGATCAAGAGATCGAAAAGAAGAAATCTAAGATAGAATGTGTTTTTCTTTTCTCCTATATTTTTCAATTAATTAAAATGGCATCTCTAGTATTTATTTATAGGTTAGAAACCATTATAGATAAGATAAGAATCAAAAACTGCACATAACAGAATTTTCCCTCATCATAGTTCGGACTGGAATTACGACGATCCTAACTGTCGTAAAAATTTCAAAAACTATGGTTCGGGGTCCGGACTGGAATGAGTCTGATCCGGACTGTTTCATGCAAAATAAGAAATTCATAGTTCGGGGTCCGGATTGAAGCCTAGTTGATCCGGACTAAAATTTCGCATGAACCAACCTATGTTCGGAGTCCGGACTGAACCCCGTCGGATCCGGACTCTAAACATCCAAAAGTCCAGTTTTTTATTTTTAACACACAGAAAATATTCTAAGTGCTTCTAATTAAATAGAATGAATTCAAATCATCAAAAATATTGATTTAATCGTATCTGATTATTATGGATTTATTCTTTTTGATATTGATGTTTTAGTTCTTCAAATCTTCATCTTCAATTTTCAAGACTCTAACTAATTTCATGAAATACGCCAATAAAATCGTAACACTTTGCTACTTTAGTGAAAACCGGTGCACCACAATGATTATGACTTGTTACTTTATTTTGAGTTATCATGTTGGTTGGTTTCCTAGTACATATTGGATGATATTAGTGAGCATGGATATTATCGGTTGTGGATTTTGGATTATTAGTTAGTTGTTGCTATCATGTTTAGATTATTGTTTAAATTGTTAATATTGATAGTTAGTAACTTTGATTGTGCTTTCATTCTTGCCTAGCCGTGCGTGTATAGAAAAAACTATATCCGTGTGGATAGAGAATCTCTTATGCATGTGGCGGATCTTTCCACGCTCTGGGGATTATTATTTTCAACTCTAATTTATATAAAAAAAATTAGACCATTTTTAAAATGCCGGGGCGTGACACGTCCATAATTACAACTTTTCAAAAATGCTTGTTCGCAGCATTGAGTACCGGTATGTAGGTGTTGGGGCCAAAATGTGTCTTGCGCGCGATCGACCCCTTTTGAGTGACCCTCCAGAGGTGTCGAAGTGCGCCGCGTGCCAACAATTAAGTGATCAGGCCGATGAGGGATCCGCTCGGGCGGGTTCTCCTCTGGTAACACCTCACGACCGTTTGACAGAGAACAGTCGAAGCGGGTTTATGGAGGTACAGAGGGATCGCCGGTTTTGACTTAAAACAGCCGAACAGGGTGTAGATAAATATACGACTGATGAGTCGATTGCAACGTTGAAACACAAAATACACCGATAAAGACACGGCTGATTAGCCGGTTTACACTCTAAAGGCGAGAAAAGTAAATAAAGACACGGCTAAGCCGGTTTACACTCTAAATGCAAGAAATAAAGATACGACCGAATGGCCGATTTACATTTTATATTGATAAATAAAGACACGACCGAATGGCCAGTTTACACTTTATATTGAAAAAAAGAAAGGGATACAAGTGGGAAAAAGTGATAGAAAGATTACAATTAAGCATACTCCTAGAAAAGCAGTAAAAAAGAAGAAAAATGAGTTAAGTTAACCTACTCCTAGATAAATGAAGAAGCTGAGGTGGTACCGGGCTTACGAGGTTGCCGGACCCCGATCTCTTCGATGGTTCGGATATTTATACACTTTCCGAACCAAGTTATTAGGCGCCGATTTGAACTATCGGTGTGATTTGACGGAAGTTATCGGGAAATCCTCAATCACTTCCTTTTGAGCCGATTAGCCTCAATGGGATGGTAGCAGCTTCCCGTCTAGGTTCATCCCCTGATTGTTGCACCGGGGCATGATTCTCGACGTTTTCCAATGCTGGACGCCGCTTGTCTTTCCGAATTCTGTTACGAGATTCATGCCTGAATCCCGGTTTCATTCCTTTCAAGATCTTTCCTTCTGTAGCTTCGAGCAGCTGAGGATTGACCTTGACTTCGCCTTTTCCGTCGCTTGACTGGGGCGGTCTGATATCTGTCTCTGGTTGACAGACGGTCCTGGATAAGGCGATAATCTTCTTGTTGACCGCTTCTCTTGCCGGCTGATTCTCCTATCGGCTGGTGCCTTCAGCCAATGGCGTTCGCCACATCTTATGCCTTTATGTGACCGAAATTGGTCTGAATCGGGGCGCAGGATCCTCTTCGGCTGACCTGTCCTCCTGATGGTGGGTGACTTCGTCCGATAGCGCGCGCCTCGTGTTGTACTGTCATGCACGCACAACTAGGGGGGTCAATGAGCCGAACACGAGCGAGCTGGGGTCGGCTCGTGTTCGGCTCGTTTAATAAACGAGCCGAACACGAGCTGGCTTGTTTAAATATCAAGCTGAAAAATTCGGCTCGTGTTTGGGTCGTTTATTAACGAGCCGAACACGAGCTGGCTCGCGAACAACAAGTTTAATTTTCATTTCTACTATTAGGTGCAAAATTGAAAAATAATTAAAAAATTAAAATTTTAATCTAATAATTAAACTTCATAAAAAATTGATAGCCTAAAATCTAAATAGTAAAGTTTATATATATATATATATATATATATATATATATATATATATATATATATATATATATATATATATATATATATATATATATATATATATATATATATATTCGAGCTGTTATCGAGCCGAACACGAGCGAGCTGACCCCAGCTCGTGTTCGGCTCGTTTATTAAATGAGCTAAAAATTTTGGCTCGTGTTCGGCTCGTTTACTAAACGAGCGATTCGATTTCGAGCTCATTTCGAGCCGAACACGAGCTGGCTCGCGAACAGCGAGCTGGATTGCCACCCCTACCCACAACCGGTCTAAAATATGACGTGGGTATTTTCTTCTTCGGCTTGATCAACCGAAGGTTGTCTCCAACTCTGCCTGCTTCGACGTATGACCGGGAAAGTCAGATCTCTTCCTTCACGCCGCAGTCGATACTAAACGATGTGATAGTTTTTGCATCGGCTGCTTCTCTCATCAGCCGATGTTTTCACCCGATAACGTATCTCGTGCTGCAGGCCTCCATACTTGGGGCTGGTCGTAAGTCCTTCCTTATTGACTCAAACCCCTGTCGGCTGATGTCTTCCAACCGATGGTTGATGCCACGTGTCGTTTCCTCCCGTGGCAGAAAATTCTAGTCTCAACAGTAGGTTCCATTACTGATACATGAGCATTAGTTTTGATACCTCCGGACGAGTTCCAAAAAATCCAAATGAGGTTTTTCGTTGATTTCTATTGCATACTGGCACTTGCAAACATCAGTACCGATACTCGGGTGAGTTTTGCAAAACTCGAATATTGTTTCAGCCCTCATTCTACTAAAGTACTAGCACCCCAAGTCCAATACCGATACCGTATGTAAACCCGCAATTTTACAAATTTAGCTCAAAAGAGTTCGTTTTCGCGCCATTCTCGCGCCAAAAACAATCTATTGATCCTTTAACAGCCTTGAGGCTGGTGGAATAGTTTCCAATCGTCATTACTTATTAGAACTTTGCAATTTGCAAAAGTTCATCATATTATATTATATTCCATTTTGGTCAATCTGCGCATTTTAAATGGTTGAAGTATTTAATTTTAGCTCAATAATTTCAACTCTAACCAAAAGTGAATAAAATTACAAACAAGCTCTAAAAGGATTAAATATGGCATTTTTTACATTGAAAGTATAGATAGTTTTAAATCATAAAGCTCGTTTCCTTGCAATTTGCCCTCCTTGAGTTCTTTCAAATTTAGAAGATCTAAACACACAACTCAACGTAAATGCTAGTTCAAATTTTACAATTATTTGTAATCATCAAAACTTACTTGTAGAATAGAGTAACTATGCCAACATTAGTGTATTTTCACCTTGTTGCCTGTGATTCAAAAAATTACATATAATTATCTTGTGGTTCACAAAGTTACATTTAATTATTTTGTGATTTATTTTTATTTCGCTGTAAGGAGCTATCATTCAACATGCACTACAAGAAAATCTCAATATAACCACGCCTTCTAGACGAAGCTCGGGAAAAATATCTCCAAGCGTCTTTACAATATAATAAATACTGACACATCAAAAAGTATCATTATATGAACTCTTTATTGTTTCATACCAATTTAATTATTAAATAATAAATTTTATTATTATTTTTAATTTTTGGATGCTTTAAAGTATGAGGATTTTTAATATTTTAAAACGTACGAATATATTTTACCAACGCTTGACATAATCGATGATATGCTTTAACCGCCAATTTCAAATACGACGCTAGACTATATTAGAATGCTTTAAAGCATTATTAAATATATTAAAAAAAATTCTTAAATATTAATTTTCTTGCCGTGATGATATCATTATGTGGTTTTTTTGAAAAAAAAAAAAAATTATTTTGCTATTCTATTTGATAACAATTTTTTCGGTAGAATAAAAATAAAATAACAGAATAGTTAAGTGTAACTTTTTAAACCACATAATGATAGAGTGAAAATATATTAAACCGCATAGGGACAAATTGAAACTTACCCAAATAAATAATCAGCATTGACAAATTATGTCACAAAAAGGAAAATATCTATACTTTTGAAGCTTAAAATTTACTTTGCAGCTAAACACAAATTAGAAAGTGCGATTAATCTCAGCTTTGTCGAAAAATGCGGTTTAGAGTTGCAGCTAATCGAACTGCACCTTGACCAAGCCTCAAGTTTACAACAGGCAATCTGCTCAGGAAATATTCATCTGCAATATGCACCCATGCATTTTGAATAGTTAGTTTCATCATGAAAAATAACAACAACAACAACAACAACAACAATAATAATAATAAGGTAATTAAAATGAATGGAAAACCCCTTTGACAATAGGCTATTTTGAAAGAGATCATCATTTTTCTTTTTGATTGAGACTCTTTGTAACTTTTGATTATTTTATTTTTGAAAGAAATCATCCTAATCCCTTTTTTTTTTTTTTTTTTTTTTTTTTGCCAGATAAGTATTTTGAATGCAAGAATTATAAAAAATCCACTATCTACACATACTTTTTTTATATAAAAATTTTATTTGAAACATAAAAAACAAAATACCAGGCCTTAGGAAATGGATCATTTTTCGTGTACCTTTCAAGACTGAACCTTCTGTCACATCCTTGTATGCCCAGTCACAAGCTGCAGTGATACTTTCAGTTGCATACCTTAATCAAGAAGGCAAAAAAAAAAAAAAAAAAAAAAAAAAAAAGCTAATTAGCCTAACTGTTGAGTTATATGGGAACAATAAATACTTAATAGTTCATGCTTGCATTCTAGGGTTTAATGCACCATTAGGCATATCTTTTATTTGAGTTTCTTCTCTAGTTCTTAATTTTCTATATTTTAAAACTGGGCCTTCCATACTTATTTTTTACTTTTGCTCGACAATAAATCATGCATATCAGGTAGCAGCATCCGTCAAAAATAACAAACTTTGGGACATTTAAAGTACTTGATGGAAAAAGCTACTATATTGCAAAAATTAAAGAGAAATGCCAAATCTATAATCCAAAGAGATTGTAATATTTACTATCCCTAGTCAAATGATTTAAGAAGTTAAACAACTTTAATGCAGTGAACGATTGTTACTCCATAGTTACTAGAATTAAAACACGTGATGTGATAAAGTATAGATAAATGCATAGTATATAAATATACAAATGCAGTGGGTGCAGGCAGCAGTTTATCCTCAATAGTAAATGTATATATAGGGACTAAGATGAAATACTTTTAAGACTTTGGGATATCTAATATCGAAATTGAAAATTTAAGAACCAAAATAAAACCGGGCTAAAAGTTTGGGGGCTAGCTAGTGGTGCAATTTACCCCCTTGTTCATTGTTTTGTGCCTCAAAAGACCATTCCTACATAATGCTAAAGCATAAGGTGAAACTTGCATTTTAACAGTAATAAGATTACCTCACAGTAAAAGAAAATTTAATATGTTAAAAAAAAAAAGAATTTTCTTTTATAGTTATAGTTGGTTAACTTATAACAACGTATATGGCTAAATGATAGATGACAATTTGTTTAAAAAGAATTCGAAAGTAAAAAAAAGTTATTTTCAAATTTTTAACACTTTGGATGAAACAAGGCCTTAATTAACAGTTACTTTAACAATTTTCTCTACTCCTAATTGCTTCTTACATTGATTTCTAGGCTGACTGCAATGTGTATAATTAGTAATTGACATACTTATCTGGACATGTGGTTTCATTGTCACTACAATCCTCCCATTCCTTAACTTGATTTGACCAGTTTCCCTGTAATTAGATTAATAAACTCATTAATCTGTGACAAATCCATGTTGACAGAAATATCAAAAGAAATTTGCATGAACTTTTTGCACAACCTAAGATCTAATTATAGAAGTTTCAAAACAAAGATCTAAACCGTTGAAAGTTACATTGAGTTTTTAATATTATCCTTTCTTGAAAACCCCGGGTGATTGATTTTAACACCTCATGATGCATAGAAAATCGGTTTTCAACATTCGTAAAAGTTTATAAATATACATTCTAAATATTTTTCATCATATTTAATGATTTAGATCTTAATTATGTAGCTTTCACATATGTAATTTAAATCCTACTCTAATTAATGGGTATTCACTTAAAAATTGATATACTTACTGTTATGTTCTGGGTAATGGCATCAGTAAATTCTGCAACATTGGAGTCATAAAATTGCTCTTCTGCTGTCTCAATAATATTATCATCCCACACCTGCATTGCTTTTGTTCTATTAGTAATTCTTGCATCAATTTATTAGCTTTGCTAGATAAAAGTGCTTCTATGGATACCCTCAAAGATACTTTTTTAAAGCCACTGATATGCCGACAATCACAAATGACGCGCGTTAATTGATTTATGAACATATTTTGCGATATCACAAGCACATGATGTCTAAAGAATACTCTTTTACTAAAATATGTTTGTGCAAATAGTATTCTTAAGCATAGTTTGGGAATGTTACATTCAAATGCAGTTGCTGTAGTACTCAACAGTTCTCCAAAAAAGATAAAAGTATTTTAGAGTTATGTGACTTGGAGGAATGAAATGGTGGCGGCAATAAGCATCTTAACAAAATGCTTTTTCAACGTGTGGATGCTCTTGCCAGTTTTCCGTAGTATAAAATAATTGACGCTGATGAGAAGCACATTTTGGATCTTCTGCATTCCCAAACAAGGCCTAAGGATAAGTTTAAAAGACTTGTGCTCTTCTAGCTAGAAGCATGATAGGGTCTCACATGGTGGAGCACTGCTTTTCTAGTGTACCAGTGTACATCAATTGTGTTTCCCCCCTCATCAGAGGTAAAGCCTACATGTAGTGGCTGAAAAATAAATACACAATTGTTAGTTAAAATTATAGAAAAGTAAATTAACTACAGTGACAATCAACCTTAATTTTACCTGGTGGATGTCCCCCATGAAATGAGAAAGGAAGAGAAGTGCTTCTGTAAGGTTATCTGCAGCAGCAGTTGTTTAAAATGAACGAGCTGTTAAAACTGATCTTCTCCATAATGATTCTTGAATTCCGACTTAAATGAATGGAGATAAGCAAATAGCAATTCATATACACAAGTTACATTGAGTTTGAGTCGAAGAGCATTCGTAGGATAGAAGCTGACTGGTGTAATTTTTTATGGCTCCTGAAACGCACCTACCTTTCTCTCCACTGTCATCCTTACAATCTCCTGTTCATATTCCAGAATAATAACTTTGCATTCAAATGTAAATCCATCTTCTGTAGTGACTTTTTCAATTATCTAACACATCAGAAAAGATGGTGGAGACTGAGATCACCGCAGCATCTGTACAAGAATGTTAATATTCTAAAGATGTTATGAAAACAATTACTAGCTAGTGTTATATGTCCTTCATTTTTTTTCTTCTTCAAGAAACTGAACTAAGATCAGTACAGATGTAGCAGCAATCTGATTTCTGAACTTCCTTTATGCACTTTCCAGTTGTCTGTCAATCTTAATAATCCAGGCTAAAATACAGATGAACCTATGAATTAATCTCACTTTGCGGTTACCAGAGTTTGAAAAGGCATTTCGTTGTTATCATTTAGCCCTACAGCAATTATGATCTCCGTAAAGCATGAAGAAAACGGTATCGAATCAGCTGAATTATTTAAGAAAGCGGGGAACGTATATAATTGGTATTGGGAATTAGAATTTTACAAAGAGGGCTAAGTGAAAGCAACACAAGATTTAGGTGGTTTTTCCGTAGAATTTTAATAGTTTTTCAGTAGAATTTTAATATCGAGGGGATCATCGACATTTTACTCCTTGGTTTAGTTAACTTACTAGTTACAGAAAATAGATAAGTGGGCATTGTATCTTACTGTCGTAGCTGTAACTGCAGAGATTATCAGGTGTGTTGATGTAGTGAAGCGCCGACGACCACGGGTACTGGAACTTTACGTGATCTGCCCACGAGCATAGGCTGCTTAGATTGTTCTCGGCGTATGCAGGGAGAAGATCCCTCACAGCATCTGCTGCTGCACCATTCAAATGAGCCTGAACAATGGAGTGAAACAAAATTAATTACAACAATACTCCTCATGCTTTATAATTAATAGTACAACCAAAGAATCAGGAACTAGTTAATGTTCAAAAGTTTTACCATTAGAATTCCAGGAAATATATAGGTTCTTTGGCTCTTGGTTTGAATTGTTGCCATTTTTAAAAAATTTGAAAACAAAAATTCTATCAGATTCTGTGCTCCTTTAGTAGGTGAAAACGCAAAAACTTTAATGGCAACTTATTTGCTACTTCTTTTTCTGACTGGGATGCATCGCAAGCTAACCAAAGAATGATAAAAATATATAAGTCCATACGCGAACGAACCCAATTACGTAATTTATTTATTTATTTATTTTTTTTTTTTTTTGGAATCGAGTGATATTAGGTAGATAAATAAATTAGAAATTTTACCAAATTGATTGATAACTCCATTAAATTTAATTGCTTAAACAACTTAATTATAGTGAATAAAACCGCATTAATTAATACTAATAGCTAAAATAAGCCATGAAAATTAACAAAATTTTTAACTTAGTTAATTATAAAAACTCAATTAAAAAAACTTTGAAGTTAAATGGATGTCATAAAATAATTGAAGTTGAGGAGTCCATGTCAGAATTTAAAGAGAAATGGTAAATCTACAATTCAAAAGAATTGTAGTATCTATAATTCGAGCGGATTTTAGAATTTTATAAAAAAAAAAAAGAGAAAAATGATAAAACAAGTGGACAAAAAAAAGATTTTGGACGAGCCCAATACTTAATTATTTAGATCTAGAATAAGATTTATACTGTGAGGTGTAAAAAAAAAAAAAAAAAAAAAAAAAAAAGAAAAAGTGCCCGAATGACTTTGAAAGATTTAACCATGACATGACTAAACCTAGGAATGCAAATGGATCCGGGTCAATGAGGCTACTGCTCCCGTCCGCCCTAAGCGAAGCGGTAAATGAGGGCAGAACATAAAGAAAAAAACACTCACTTCCATCCGTCCCTAAGAAAATAAAGTGGAAATTGACTGGTTATTCTTAACGCAAGTGACAAAAAATTTGATGATTGATATCCGAAGTTTCAAGTTCAAAGTCAAGTTATTTTATATCTCCAGCTAAGTTTATTTCAAAATAAACAAAACCGGTAACATACTAGCTTTCTCTAAAAAAAAAAAAAATAAAAAAAAATAAAATAAAATGGAAAGTAAAATTTATTTATTTTTCTAATTTGTTTATCAAAACTTTATTTTTCATTTGCTTAAAGGCTTCGCCTAGTTGAGGTATAAGAGAGAATTAGTAATACCATGAATAAATATAATTTTTGAAATAAATTGAAATTATTGTAAATTTGTATTTTGTTGGATATTTGGTTAGTACCAGATATAAAAAAAAATAGTATTTGGTAGGGAACGGAGAATAATAAAAATAAATAATGTATTTTATGTAAAATGACTAATATGTACTTTTCCTTTTAATTTTTTTTTAAAAAAATTAAAATTACAAAAATTTGTTCAAATTTTAATTTTTATTAATTTTAATTTTTATAAAAATTTTAAGTGGGAGCAAAAATTTTAATTTTTAAATTTGTATAAATTTTAAAAAATTTATAAAAAAAAAGTATAAATTTTAAAATTTTAAAATTAATAAATTTTTAAAAAATAAAATAAAATTTTTAGATTTATTAAAAAATAAAGTTAAAAAAAATTAAAATTTATAAATTTAAAAGATTTAAATTTTAAATTTTATAAATTTAAATATTTTTTAAAATTTAAAAATTTTAATTAAAACAAATATAAAATAATAAAATAAAAGAGTAGAGCAATAATTGTCTGGGGACGTGTGCAAAAAAAAACGACAAAAAAATAATAATAATAATAATAATTGTTCCCCCCTATACTGGATTGTCCCTGGTACCCGATATCCGGGACAACCCGGTATAGGGGGAACGAGTAACCCACCTTGTTCCCCCCTTATACTCAATTTATACTCAACTTATTCGTACCCCCAAACAAACGCCACCGCCACCTCTAAAGAAAACGAAGCGGGAGGTCCCAACCCTTTCGCCACATTTGCTACTCTAACTAAGTCGTGGTTTTTTTTTTTATTATTATTATTATTTTTATTTTTTTTGAGAAAACCAAATAACGAACTTGAGATGCTGGAGCATGCAGAAATAAAATGTGTATGGGGAATAATATAAACTACCTGTGCTATTTGGCAAATAATGTGGTGGCCATCTACTCCCCAACCATGGCAAAAAGCTACTAAAGAGAAGAGCTCGATGATGATGATGATGATGATGATACCTTGTTGAATACATTTATTTTCCATCTCTATTGTGGGGGAAGAGAATTAAAGAACTACGAAGAAGAACCAGCTTAGGAAATATATATATATATATATATATATATATATATATAGAGAGAGAGAGAGAGAGAGAGAGAGAGAGAGAGAGAGAGAGAGAGAGAGAGAGAGAGAGAGAGAGAAGAATAAAATTGGTATCTAGAGAATTTTGGTGCTTATTTTAGTATATAGTTATTAATGATTATGGAAAAAAGTATCTTCCCATAGAGACAGGGAATACAATATATGCAAGGCCCTGCTGATGCGACTTTCACTTTCATATATAGAAGCCCTTAAAAAAATGAAATAAAATAACAATAAAAAGAAACAATTATAAAAGATTTAGATAACTAGAATTAATTAAATTATATACTTATTGCTCAGTAAAAACCAGCTAAATTTCACTTATAAATTAGCAATCTACTGTTTAAAATTTTTATTTTTCGTCAAAAATCGGCTAAAAATAAAAATATTTTATATTTTTTCAAATCTGCAAAAAAAAAAAAAAAATTTAAATTTATTTTACGATTAAATAAAAAATGAAAAATAAATTTTACGGGGAACCAGACCCTTTAGATGAAACGACATGGCGTGGTGTGAACTGAATTGGAAGCACTACGAGACACCGTGACGCATCTGCTGAGCCTATCATTGTTGTTGATTTTTTTCCTTTGTTGTTTTGGTTTTTTAATGAAAACCTAAAGTAGCGTTTTGGTTTGGTGCATGACTTAATTACACTTTATTATACTATTTAAATATTTTTTTTATTCTTTATATATATATATATATATATATATATATATATATATATATATATATATATATATATATATATATATAATTGAACTCCTATATTTTTAAAAGTATAAGTCATTAGTGTTTGTAGAATTTTAACCCTTGGATGAAATGAGTTTCTTGGGTTAAGTGAGTAGTAGTTGGTGTAATAGAATGATCTAAGAATTGAAATTAGTCAAAGAGGTAGATCTAACGGTAGAAATCTTACCAGCACCAATTGTTTGGTACTTATACAAGCATAGTAGCCGGACTCTCTCTCTCTCTCTCTCTCTCTCTCTCTCTCTCTATCTCTATATATATATAGTTCAACTGAAATACTATCGGTAGCAAACGGGCTCCGTTGCTATTGATTTATTTTCGATGATGGAATTTTCAAATCGACGATCGGTATCGTTAAACATGATTTAAATCATTTAAAATATCTAAAAATTAAATTTTATACTTTTTCGATATTATTCTCTTGTCTATCAAGCGAACACAAAAATAAACGACTGGAAATAAATATCCATCAAAAATTGATGATAGAAGTCTCGTAATCAAGATCAAGAGTATAGATCTTGTTTTAAATAGTATAAAGAATTTTCTAATCAAAATTCAATTGATTTAGATTTTTTTATACCGTTAAACGAGAAAACGTTTCATATTGACTATTAAAATTATAAATTTTGTAATCCTTTTATCATTTAGTTAATGATGTCGAAAAGATTTAAAATTTAGTTTCTAAATAATTCAAATTGTATAGATTATGTTCAATGATGCCGATCGTTGATTTGAAAACTCTATCATCAAAAATAAATCGATAGCAACGTGCTGGGGTCGTAAATGTCGATCATTAATCGGCCCCGATAGGTGGTTGACCCTCTGGAATGTGATGCGCCGTATGCCAATGGATCAAGAGATCGGGCCGAGGAGGGATCTTCTCGGCCGGATTCTTCTCAAATAGTTCTCGCGACCGTACGGCTTAAATTAGCCGAATCGAGATATGGAGATAGAGAGAGGTTGAATCCGGCCTAGAGTAGCCGAACCAGATAGTAGGAACAATAATTTGACACGGCTAAGGAGCCGATTAAGACTTTGTATTGATAGGAAAGGGGTTACAGAGAGAAAAGGGATAGAAATTATAAGTAAGTCTACTCCTAGAAAATACGGTAAATGCAGATATGAAAGATATGAAAAGTAGGGGGTTGGTCCTGCTTACGAGGTTGCAGGACCCCTTTCTCTTTGATGGTTCAGGTATTTATACACTCCCCGCACCATATTTACAAGCGTCGATTTGAAATATCAGCGGGATTTGGGGGAAGTCACCGTGAAATACTCGACTACTTCCTTTTGAGTCGAAACTTTCTCAAATTGGATAATAGTCGTTCTTCCGTCCAGGTTCATCCCTTTATTAGTGCGCCGGAGCGTTATCTTCAGCGGTTTCCAATGCTGGACGCCACTTGCCGTTCCGGAGTTAGTTACGAGATTCGCGCCCAAATCTCGCACTCATTCCTTTCAGAGTCTTTCCTTCTTCGACTTGGGCAACCGAAGGTTAATTCTGACTCCGCCTTCTTCGTTGTTTGACCGGGGTGATTTGATGTCCCTCTTTGGCCGAAATTTCTTATGGATGAGGCGATAATTTTCTTGTCGGCTGTTTCTCCTATCGGTTGATGTCTTCAGCCGATGGCATGCATCGCGTGCTGCGTTCTCACGCGACTGAGATCGGTCCGGATCGGGACGCGGATCCTTCTTCGGTTGACCCCTCCCTTCATCGGCTGATACTCTTAGCCGACGGTGTACGCCACGTGTCGCTCCCTTAAGTGGCGAAAATTCTGGTCTCAACACAACGGAACCCGTTTGCTACCGATAGTATTCCAACACAACTATATATATATTACATAGATATTGTCGGACTATTTGTATTATTGTCAAAGACATCTCTGCGCTATACTTTAAACTTATTCTCATTTGATATTCGTATTTGTGACACCCCAATAGTCCCACATCTGATGGGAATGGAGTTGTGATTGGTTATATAAGATATATGGGCACTAGTAATAATAACTGGGCTTAAACATTTTGGGCTGTGGGTCGGGCTGAACAAGTTATTATTACTAGTAGGTCGGGTCGTTACATTTGGTATCGGAGCCAATCATCAGCCGGAAGTGTGTGACGAGTTTTGGCTGAGTCTAGGTAGATGATAGGGCTAGCGAGACAAGCCTCATATCGCGATCTTGGGTTGTGTGTGTGTGTTTAGGCTGACGACAACGTCAGGCATAAATGGGGGGAGTCTGTGACACCCCAATTGTCACGCCCGAGCGTCGAAACTTCGACCCGGGCTCGCCAACAGATCCGCCGCCCATACGGGAAGCCCCGTATAGACGAAGCGACTAACCTGCAAAAGATCAGCTACACTATACATATATCAGAGCTGAAAAGTAAACTGCTGAAATAAAAATATACAAATTCTCAAATAGTACATGCCAGATCCTCACAAAACATAAGTCACTCCAAAACTAAAGCTCTCAAAAATAAAATATACATGATACATCCCAAAATCACTGACAGTACTAGAACATCACCAAAATGGTACATCTGCTCTCACAGGAAGAAGACTGGTAGGGATCTAGCTCGCGACTCCCTTATCTCGATCAGCAGGATCAGCAACTGGAGCAGCAGCAACTAGAGCAGCAGGAACTGGAGTAGAGGTCCCTGGGGAAAAATCACCACGGCGGGTGCGAGAACTACATCCCACAGTAGTTCTCAGTGGGTACCGCCAACAAGCCCGACGGTCTGCCCACTAAGTCTACTAGAGGCATAAAGTAACAAATGCAGTACTGAAAGTAAAGGCTGGAAAATAACTCTACAGCTACTATGCCTCTATCTAAATGCTCAAGAAGTGGAACAGATGGAAACATGATGCATCTACTATCTCTCAAACATAATCACCCAATCTACACTGACTGCCACATAGGGTCCAGTCAAACCTGCGCCTACCTACTGCCGTTCCATCCAAGGAGGACCGGACTTACGTAGGGCGTCCGTGACTGCCAAAACTGGCCCAGCCAGAGGGACTGCGTCGACAAGTCGCGATAGCAAGTAACAAGCCCAACTTCGGAGTGGCACTCGAGGGGCGCGACCCCACCGAGGAAAGTATCCGCGCATCTCTGTCGAGCTCAAATGTGGCTCATGCAGGCTATAGTCCAAATCCACGATCAACAAGATCGACAGTAACCAACAACACCAACTCTCACTCACAGGCTGGAAAACCACACAGCCGGGACCCACCGTCGACTTAGACGACTCCCAAAAAATAAAAAACTGATCTAACACTGCTACCAGACTCCACTCGGGCCCTAGGCGTGAGTGTAACATGCATCCCACAACAACCCGACCACTCGGCCCACTATCCGGGCGAGGAAACTCTAAGTCCAAGTAAAATAATAGATAACAGTGTGGGAATGTCTAAAGCATAAATAACTTAGCCCAAGTTGGAGTTTTCTACTAGTCTGGTTAAACATGTAGCATATGACAGGGTGCTAGGTCAAGTTCCAAAGATAGCATTTAATTTATAGATTTAGGAAGCAATAAATCAATATGATCATCATAGTAACACAAGTAACATCAATTCTCTCTTTCTAGCATGCTTTCTAATACACTCACAATCATGCATGTTTCCTACAATATAGAATTACTGATCAGTCCGCCAGTTTTGAAGACGAAGCAACCCACCTGGAAGTGCAAAGCTGTCCAAAGTCCAAAAAGCTGAAACTACACGGGAATAATCCTCCAATTCCCACAATTCCAATGGATCCAAAAGCACTCAAAACTCCTCCTGGGTACAAAGATATAGTCCAAAGTTACAGTCAACACAAAATTCCCAAGTGTACAGTTTGCTGAAATTTCAGTCCCAAAGAAACTTAATTATCACCTGCGAGATAAACTCTAAAAATTCCAAAAAAAATACAACGGTGATCCCCGCGAAGCGTAAATGTGAATCGAGCCCTTAACCGTTGAATTTCGATACTCGAGTGCAGAGATAAAAATCCAACAATATGCTGTTGTCCAGGAACAACCACCAGCAAAACCAGGGCTCAAAAATGTACCCGAAACCCCTAAATAAACTCAAATCTGAGAGGAGTGGAAAATATAAAAATCGTAGATTTACCTGTCGTGAATCCGACGCCGCAAAAATCGTTCAGAAATTTCGTTGGAGTAGCTCTGTGGGCCTCGTGGACCGAAATGTGACGGAAATGGGCCACCAACGAAAGAACGTCGCACTGTGCTAACTCGCCGAAGACGTCGATGCCGCGGCCTCCAAAAAATCCGAGCCTCCTTCACAAGATGCAGCACAAGAAGATCAACAAAGTTGCTTGAGGGCTCAAGGGGATTTGAGTTCGGGGAAAAGCCCAAAATGGTAAGAGAAGGGGCCTATTTATAGGTCCCCTCACAAAAAGCCCACAAAAATCCAAGTAATGGGCTTTCGGGCCCAATTTTCGGGCGCCCGGTACATCGGGGCTGCTACAGTGAGCCCAAAAAGGCGCTCGACCCGGCCCACGAACCGCGCCCGAATCCCCCACACGCTGCCACGTGTCCCTCTGCGCCCCACGCGCCCGCCAATCGCGGCGCGCCGCGTGGCCGCGCGGCTGCGCGGTCCACGGCGGGGACCGTGGGCCGCGGTTCACGGTGGGCCGCCCGGGTCACTGCGCCCGCCAATGAGCGGGCGACACGTGGCTCGGCGGGGTCCACCTTGCGCTACGCCCGGCGCGGTCCACGCACTGTCGCGCGTGCGTTGACCCGCCAATCGGCGCACGCCACGTGGCAGAGCGCTCGGTTGGCTACTCCTGGTGCACGCCAAGTGGGCCGTGGACCGGCCCACCCAAAAAATCGGCCCGTTTAGCCCGAAAATAGCCGATTTTCAATATTTTCGCACGTTGAGTCTGTTTTTGGTATCTGTTTGACGCACAACGGGCTCGATACACCAATAATAGGTGTTTTCTCACCGCCGACCACCCAGACAGGTCATACGAAAAAATCGGGACACCACATCCTCCCCCACTAAAAGAAAGTTTCGTCCCCGAAACTAAAAAAACAAAACAGACGTACCTCAGCCAGAAGCCTCAAACAGGAAAGGATAGGTATCTCTCATCACCGTCTCTAGCTCCCAAGTGGCCTCACGCTCCTCGTGATTGCTCCAGAGAATCTTCACATAAGGAATAGCCCGGTTGCGCAATTCCCTCATCTCACGAGCCAGAATCCGCAACGGGTGCTCCTCGTATCCAAGGTCCTCACCGAGCTCCAGTGGGGTGAAGTCAATCACGTGCGAAGGATCAAAGACATATCTCCTCAGAACCGAGACGTGGAAAACATCATGAACTCCTGCCAGGCGCGGTGGAAGGGCAACACGATATGCAACAGGGCCTACTCTCTCAAGTACCTCAAAGGGCCCAATAAAATGGGGACTGAGCTTCCCACGAACTCCAAATCTCCGGACCCCTTTCGAATGCGAGACCTTCAAAAAGACATGATCACCAACCTGGAACTCTAGGTCTCGCCGCCGAGTATCAGCATAGCTCCTTTGTCGACTCTGGGCTGTCTCGAGATGTCGGCGAACTAATCTGACCTTTTCTTCAGCCTCCAGCAGTAAATCAAGTCCCAAAGTCCTCCTCTCACCCACATCACTCCAATATAAGGGCGACCGACACTTACGTCCATACAACGCTTCAAACGGAGCCATCTGAATGCTCGCTTGATAGTTGTTGTTGTACGCAAACTCAACCAATGCTAAGTGCTGGTACCACCCTCCTCCAAAATCCAGGACGCACGTTCTCAACATGTCCTCAAGGGTCTGTATGGTGCACTCAGACTGTCCATCGGTTTGTGGGTGGAATGCTGTGCTAAACTGGAGCTGTATCCCCAAGGCTGTCTGTAGACTCCCCCAAATATACGATACAAACCTCGGGTCCCTATCAGATACTATCGAGGCGGGTACAACATGAAGCCTCACCACCTCATCCAAGTACAACTGCGCAAGTCGCTCCAATGGCCAAGTCACCTGTACGGGTAGAAAGTGAGCAGACTTGGTGAGTCTATCCACGGTAACCCAAATCGCGTCGGCTCCACTCTGCGCCCTCGGCAGTCCCGTGACGAAATCCATGGTGATGTGATCCCACTTCCACTCGGGGATTGGAAGACTCTGTAACTTGCCAGTAGGAACTCGGTACTCAGCCTTCACTTGCTGACATGTTAAACAGTGAGCCACGAACCTCCCAATATCCCGCTTCATTCCAGACCACCAAAAGTGTGCCTTGAGGTCCTTATACATCTTAGTACCACCAGGATGAATGGTATAAGGTGTATAATGGGCCTCTCTCAAAATCTGGTCTCTGATCTCAGAATCCATAGGCACACACACTCGGTCCCTGTACCAAAGTACTCCCGAGGTATCCACTGAAAATTCCCCTATCTGCTCTGTTTGAATCTGCCCTCTGATCCTCGTCAAGTGGGGGTCCTCACTCTGTGCCTCTCTAATCCTGTCCAACAGAGTGGGCTGCAAGACCATAGACAAAAGTCTAGCAGAGACCCCAGGGGATACAACCTCGATCTGTAAGCGCCTCATCTGCTCGACTAGCGGTGCCTGCTGTGAAATCATCATACTCAAGCTCTGCACTGTCCTCCTGCTCAAAGCATCTGCCACTACATTGG
Organism: Tillandsia leiboldiana; assembly: GCA_029204045.2. Lineage (NCBI taxonomy): Eukaryota > Viridiplantae > Streptophyta > Magnoliopsida > Poales > Bromeliaceae > Tillandsia > Tillandsia leiboldiana. The sequence continues at coordinate 46,794,638 of CM055064.1, read as the reverse complement.
CCTTGCCGGGATGATACAAAATGCTCACATCATAATCCTTCAGTAACTCTAACCACCGGCGTTGCCTCAAGTTCAGCTCCTTCTGAGTAAACAAATACTTCAAGCTCTTGTGATCAGTGTAGATCTCGCAGTGCTCTCCATAGAGGTAATACCGCCACAACTTCAAAGCAAACACAACGGCTGCAAGCTCCAAATCATGTGTAGGGTAATTCTTCTCATAATCCTTTAACTGTCGTGAAGCATAAGAAATTACCCTACCATGCTGCATCAATAGGCAACCCAATCCGCTGTGAGAGGTGTCGCTGTAGATCACAAATCCGTCACCCATCACGGGTAATGCAAGAATTGGCGCTGAAATCAGTCTCCTCTTCAGCTCCTCAAAGCTCTGCTGGCACTGCTCAGTCCAACTAAATCTTGTCCCTTTCCTAGTCAAACTGGTCAAAGGGGTAGAGAGCTTCGCAAAGCCCTCCACGAACCGACGGTAATAACCTGCTAAGCCCAAAAAGCTCCTGACCTCAGTAACCGTCATCGGTCTAGGCCAATCCCGAACAGCATTAATCTTCGCCGGGTCCACTGCCACTCCTGTGGCTGATACAATATGGCCTAAAAATGCAACCTCCCGAAGCCAGAACTCGCACTTCTTATACTTGGCATACAGCTTCTTCTATCTTAGAAGCTGTAGCACTATCCTCAAGTGCTCCTCATGCTCTACATCACTTTGGGAGTAAATCAGAATGTCGTCGATGAATACCACAACAAACTGGTCCAAGTACGGCTGGAATACTCGGTTCATCAAATCCATAAACGCGGCAGGGGAATTAGTCAATCCAAATGGCATCACTGTGAACTCATAATGCCCGTATCGAGATCCAAAAGCCGTCTTGGGGATGTCCTCGGCCCTCACCCTCAACTGATGGCAACCGGACTGAAGATCAATCTTCGAGAACACCGAAGCTCCCTGCAGCTGATCAAACAAGCCATCAATCCGTGGTAAGGGGTACTTATTCCGGATGGTCACTTTGTTCAGCTCCCTATAATCCACACACAATCTAAGTGACCCATCCTTCTTCTTCCCAAACAACACCGGCGCTTCCCATGGAGATACACTGGGTCTAATAAAACCCTTGTCCATCAGATCCTGCAACTGGGCCTTCAACTCCCTCAACTCAGCAGGTGCCATCCTGTAAGGTGCCTTCGAGATTGGCGCGGTTCCTGAAACCACGTCAATCACAAACTCTATCTCCCTCTTCGGCGGCATAGTCGTCAACTCAGGGAGAAACACATCTGGAAACTCGCGGACAATGGGGATATCCTCGAGTCCCAGTGCCGCCGTAGGCACCTCGACAATAGTCGCCAAGAAAGCGGTACAACCTCTGCTCATCATCCGCCTAGCCCTCACCGAAGAAACAGTCACTGCGAACAGTGTGCTCTGGCAGCCTCTGTAGATGAACTCCTCATGTCCAGGCTCGCGGAGGGTCACAGTCCTCTCTCTGCAGTCGATGGTGCAAAATACCGCGACAACCAATCCATACCAAGTACAATGTCAAAATCCTGGAGCTGCCGCAAGACAAGCAAGTCTGCCGGCAAGATCCAAGATCCCAATTGTACAGGGCAAGCCCTACAACACTCCTCGACATGCAAAACATGATCTGGAATCTGAACCTCTAATGCATGCGATAATGAAACTATCTCTATACCATGTAGGGATGCAAATGCTCTACTGATGAATGAGTGTGAAGCACCGGTATCAAAAAGAGCTCGAGCACGAACTACAGAAATCAAAATAATACCTGCGACGACATGGTCGGCCGCTGAAGCATCCTCAACCTGTGCGGCAAAAACTCGCCCGCTCGGTGCTGGTGGTTGTCGCTCCGGCTGTCGCGAGGAAGAAGCATGATCAGGCCTACCATAGGCCGCAAAAGGTCCAGCCGTCTGTAGAGGAATGGAGGGTAGTGAGGCCGTCAAAGGTGCTGGGAAGCCTGCTCTAGGACACGCCGCTTGAAAGTGGCCAGTCTGCCCGCAGCGGAAACATCGGCCCTGCCTCTAAGTATACTGGCTCGGTGGGTGCGGTCCTCCACAGATAACACATCTGTCCTGGCGCAGCTGCCACTGGGACTGCTGCTCCTGCTGAGACTGCTGCTGCCGAGGCGGTCGACGCTGCTGCTGCTGAGAGTGACGGGGTGCACCTGACCTCTGGCGCCCCTGAAACCCACGACCCTGAGGATAGAATCGTGGAGGTCTCGGGGGTCCCTGACGACTCGTCTGACCCTTGTCCACCTGTGCTGGGCGCTTCGCCCCCGGAATCACTGCGGAAGTTGGAGCCACCTCGTCCATCGCTGCCTCCCCGCGCTCTACATAGAGTGCCTGCTCCATAGAGGCATCCAAAGTCTTCAATCTGCGCGAACGGACGAACTGATAAATATCTCGGTGCAACCCTCGCTCGAACATGTAGATCCGATGCGCCTCGTCCCTAGCCGCGTGCGGTACACTGGCCAACAACTGGTTGAAGTCTGCGATATACGCGTGCACGGGACGATCTCCCTGTCAGAGATTCTTCAACTGCTCCTCCAACCTCTGCCTAACACTCTCCGGGAAGAATGCTCCAAGAAGTAAACTGCGAAACTCCGCCCAGGAAAGAAGCTGAGTCCCAGGCGGACCAACTGGTCGAACGCGCCGCCACCAGGCCTTGGCGTTGTGCTCCAAGAAGTTCATCGCCAGCAGAACCTGAAACCGCTCCTCGATAAACAGACTCTCGAAATGTCGCTCCATCGCCGTGATCCACGACTCCGCCTCCCACGGCTCCGAACTCTGCCCCAAGAAACGAGGCGGGTCAAACTGACGAAACCTCATCAACAAATCTACCACCTCTCGCTGCTCAGCAGGGGTCAACTGTCCCGCCGAACCAGCCGGCGGTCTGCTAGTAACCGGCGCAATAGGGGCTGTCGATGCCGTCGGTACAACAGGGGGTGCCACAACCGGCGAAGAATGTGCAGGGGAACTCTCAGGGGGTGCTGCAATAGGCTACGCCCTCTGCTCAAACATATGCATCATCCGGTCCATGGCCTCCTCCTGGCGCCGAGAAGCCTCCTCCTGACGTCGAACAGCCTCCGACATCAGGGCCATCTGAGCCCGAAGCTCATGTACCTCACTCTGCTGTCCCTGACCCGACTTCTCTTGCTCGGGCTCAGAGGAAGAAGGCTGCGAACGCGTCAGCATCCTGCGCCGCGGAGGCATCGCTCACACATGAGACAAACAAAAACCGGTCAGAACCAAAATAACACTCGACCCAATCTAGCGAAAATCAAAGGCATGTCCCCCTTCCTGTAGCACTATGTTGTCTGCAGCCAACATAGTCGCCACCGAGAGAAGACATGTCAATCACTCATCCCATCCCTTGGGCGAGTTAAGAACTCAATCAGGACTCTCGCTAAAAATCACGGCTCTCACATGAGTCATCCTAGGGTCCAACCACAAGCCTAGGATTTCTAAGTCCACAATGACCTACATCCTAGGCTCTAATACCACTCTAATCTGTCACGCCCCGGCGTCGAAACTGCGACCCAGGCTCGCCAACAGATCCGCCGCCCATACGGGAAGCCCCGTACAGACGAAGCGACTAACCTGCAAAAGATCAGCTACACTATACAGATATCAGAACTGAAAAGTAAACTGCTGAAATAAAAATATACAAATCCTCAAATAGTACATGCCAGGTCCTCACAAAACATAAGTCACTCCAAAACTAAAGCTCTCAAAAGTAAAATATACATGATACATCCCAAAATCACTGACAGTACTAGATCATCACCAAAAGGGTACATCTACTCTCACAAGAAGAAGACTGGTAGGGATCTAGCTCGCGACTCTCTTACCTCGATCAGCAGGATCAGCAACTGGAGCAGCAGGAACTGGAGTAGAGGTCCCTGGGGAAAAATCACCACGGCGGGTGTGAGAACTACATCCCACAGTAGTTCTCAGTGGGTACCGCCAACAAGCCCGACGGTCTGCCCACTAAGTCTACTAGAGGCATAAAGTAACAAATGCAGTTGTAATGACGCTGACTTTTTACTTTTTCCTTATTGACATCTTTTGAATTTAAGCTTGTTTTTGGTGGATTTTTCTTGGTATTGGTTCGCTTGGATTTTGGGTTGCGGTTACTGTATCGCAGTAGAGCTCGTTAAACGGAGAACGGCGATGCGATCGGATCGGAAATCCGACTTATGGATCTTCTGGAACGAGGATTTCATTGTTAGCGGGTTCGAAAAGGGTAAGTTCGGTAGTTTTCGGAACCCGTTAGGTGTTGTCGGTGCATCGGGATCCGTGCTAGCGGGTATGGGGCGTTTCGGAGAATCGGCACGCTTATCGAGGAAGTCGTGGAAAAATCCCTTTTGATTTTTAAATATCGAATTTTAGGTTTATTGTACGTACAACGCAAATAAAAATTAAATAATAAATAACCCTAATTGTTTTGGAAAAAAGACCGCCTCTTCCTTCTTCTTCCTCGCCGTGCGTGCCGAAGACCGAGACCGGAAGCGTCGCCAATACCGGGGAGCGGATCCAGAAACACCACCGTCTGCGGGGATCGGGATCGCGTTGTCTTTTCCGTCGAAGCAAGGTTAGCGATCGTTAGTCCTCTTTTATCGTTTTGATCGCTGGTTCGTTCGTTGGTTTTGATCGTCGGTTTTCGTTCGTTGGTTTTGATCGTTGGGTTTCATTCTTGATTAACGTTCGTTGATGTTTTCGGTTGGCTTCGTTCTTGGGTTTTGTTCGAGGAGGTTTTTGTAGGAGTTTTTGGGTTTTCGGCGGGATTGCTTAAGGATAGTCGATGGTGGCTCCGCCGCCGCTCGATGCCCTAGCCGAGCCGCCGCCGTCGCTCGACGCCCTAGCAGGGCAACCGCCGCGCGCTGCTACCGCAGGGCGTGCGCTGCCACCGCAGGGCGCGCGCCGCCAAGGCGTTGTGCCGCGCACAACCGGGCGCTGCCCCCGCGCGCAGCCATGCGCGTTGCCGCCGCCCGCGCGCAGCCTTGCGCGTTTCTGCCGCGCGCAGCCAGGAGTGCTGCCGCCTGCGCGCCACCGAGGCGCTGTGCCACGCGCAGCCGGGCGCTGCCGCCGCCTGCGCGCAGCCTTGCGCGCTGCTGCCGCGCACAGCCAGGAGTGCTGCCGCCCGCGCGCTGCCGAGGCGCTGTGCCACGCGCAGCCAGGCGCTGCCGCCGCGCGCAGCCAGGCTCGCCGCCGCCCGCGCACAGCCTTGCGCACTGCTGCCGCGCGCAGCCAGGAGTGCTGCCGCCCGCGCGCCGTTGTTGCGCTGTCAGGGCATGCCGCACAGGGCCGCGCCCTGCCAGGCCGCCGATGCGTGCTGCTGCCGCACACGCGCGCTGCGTACTGCCAGGCCGCCGCCACTGGATGCTCTGGCCGCCGCTGCCGAGCACTACTTGCGCGCCGCACAGGGCCGCGCCCTGCCAGGCCGCCGCCACTGGATGCCCTGGCCGCCGCTGCCGCGCACTGCTTGCCCGCCGCACAGGGCCGCGCCCTGCCAGGTCGCCGCCGCGTGGTGCTGCCGCACGCGTGCGCCACGCCCTGCCCGGCCGCCGCTGCCGCGCACTGCTTGCGCGCCGCTCAGGGCCGCGCCCTGCCAGGCCACCGCCGCTTGGTGCTGCCGCACGCGCGCGCCGCGCGCTGTGAGGCCGCCGCCGCTGGGTGCCGTAGCCGCCGCTGCTGCTTGCACCCGCGCGTGCTGCTTGCGTGTGCCCGCGCGGGGCTGGGCCCGCGTGGGGCTGCCGCGCCTGCGCGGGGCTGCCGCGCTGCGCGCTGCTTGCGCGTGCCCGCACGGGGCTGCCGCGCTGCTTGCTGCTTGCGCGTGCCCGCGCGGGGCTGCCGCGCCGCCGCTATAACCGCTCGGTCAACAGCTTGGCTTGTCGATTTTTGGGGCTTGACTGTTTTTGGTTTGACTGTGTTACTTGGTGTTTTTGTCGACGGCTTTGCGTGACGGTTTTATTTAGCTTATTCATTGACGGTTTTTAGCTTGTCGGTGTAGTCCGCTTGACGGTGCAGTCCGCTTGACGGTGTAGTCCGCTTGTCGGTGCAGTCCGCTTGTCGGTGCAATCCGCTTGACGGTGTAGTCCGCTTGACGCAGCTGTTTTCGTTTGCCGTCGGTTGATTCTCCGCTTGGTTGTTTTTCGTCGCGGACTTCGTCAAGGCAACGGTTGGAGCCGGGTTTCCATCAATTGCCTCGTCGACAGTCGGATCGCGTCGGAGTTACGGTTTTCAACAAGAGGGATTTTTGGACAGTGAGTTTTTCGTCGGGTTATTGTTTTGGGTTTTGCCCGGTGCCGTTTTTATGTCCGGTCTTTTGTTTCACCAGTGGGATTTTATCTGTAATTTTCGGTACACCGGTAGAATCCCCCTTTTTCGGTAAATTCGAGTTTTGCACGGTTTTCCTATCTTTTGACGTTAGTGGTGTTGCTAGAATGTTTATACCTTCCGGGTGACCAGTTGTCGCGGTTTGAGGTCCGGTGGATTGCTTGTCCTTATCTGAACAACGGTAAAAATTGTTCGGGGAATTGCTCTAATCAGGTTTTGATCGGTGCGACAATCGGGACACCGGAGGCAGCTTCTGTTTTGGGATAGAAGGGATTTCTAGTATAGTAGTCGGGACCACTGAATTTGCCAGTTTGGGGTATTGTGTTGATTTGTGTTTTTGGATATTTTATTAGGCCCGCGGGTGGTGTTGTTTGCTTAGGAGGGTCGCGGGCGCGGTCGTTTATCTCCGTCTCAGGTGGGTACACCCTTAGAACCTCTTTGTGCATAATTTTGTTATTGTTATGTTTATCATTTTAAGGGGTATTGTGGGTAACGTGGACCTCCGGATTAATGAATGTCGCGGTTGGAGACCGGACGGGCAGTTCGCCCTCTCCGAACAACGGTATGGTTGTTCGGGGCATACTTGCGATCGGGACAGTGATCGGTGCGACCATTCAGAAGTCGGAAGGTGGGTAGCTTTATTCGAAAGGGGGAGGCCGTCGGTTGGAACGTACCGAGCTTTCCCCTTCTTCGTTATTGACATTGGTTTATAGTTATGTTACTTGTGAGTTGATGACTAATGTCACGCCCCGGGGTCGAAACTGCGACCCGGGCTCGCTAACAGATCCGCCATCTGTACGGAAACTGCCGTACAGACGCAGCGTCTAGCCTGCAAAAGACAAAACTACAGCTACACAGATATCAGAGCGGATAAAAAGCTGTACTATAAAATTTTTCTCAACTACAAGTTGCTACAACACATAGCCTATCTCCCAAAATCAGATGATACAAAAAGAAGTGCACCTATACAACATCTACAAATCCAAATGGGAGATAGCTAAACAGGAAACATAACCAACTCCCACAATCCGGGATGGTACATCTACCTCTCTCTAAAGTAACAATGCAGGTAGGGAACTATCGCGCGACTCCCTGTCCTCGGTCCGTCCAGTCAAGCACAGCAGGAACGGAAGAAAGCCTCAGCAACCTGTCACCGACAGAGGGTGTGAGAACTACATCCTACAGTAGTTCTCAGTGGGTACCGTCTCCAAGAACCACGGTCTGCCCACTAAGTCTACCAGAGGCATAAGATAGAGAAAAGACTGATGAGAAATATAAATAAGTTGGAAAAGAATCTACAGCTATCATGCCTCTATCTACTATGCTCAACAAGAAGAGACTATGGATGATGGTATGCAGTCACTCACAGCTGACAACATGTCACAAGTACTAAGCCCAAGACGCTCTACTAAGACACATGCTACACCATCACTCTCTCAGTACATCACAAATCTCAGCGACTGCCCACCCGGGTCCAGTCGAGTCAAGCCTGCGCCCCCTGGTGTATCAACCAGGGTGTCCCAACGGACAAACTCGATATCTCACACAGTGACCCCATGGTAGCACGGCCAGGGGTATCAAGCGACCTCTAGTATATGAACTAGGCGCATCATCGCAGCCTCGTCAGGCTCGGTATCATCATCGCAGCCTCATCAGGCTCGGAATCATCAACGCACCCGGGGCGTGGTTCGAGGGGTGCGACCCCACCGAACTCAAGTATCTCATCAGTATCACTGTCTCACAAGTGGCTCCTGCAGGCTATGGTCCTCGATCAAACAGATCGGTATCTCGATGCTCAAAGCACAAACTCAGTCGGAGAACCCTCCACGACTCAATCTCACAACACAGACCCACTCAACGAAGGTACTACACAGCTGGGACCACCGTCTCTCCCACGGCTCCCACAACACAACTCCACTGAACTCAACACTCAACTCACGGCCGGAGCTACTCCACGGCCAGATCTACGAAGGGTCCGAAACCCAGGGAGACTAACATCTACGTCCCCAAGAGAGAAAGCAGCCCTTAGAACCCAGATCACTCGAATCCGCTCGGGTGGATAAGTTTATAAGAAACCATGTCATTTATTTCAGAAAATCATTCGATCTGAGAGAAAGCCATCTTTATAATGATTTTTAGTCTTTTTAGGAAAACCCTTTGAAATCAAGTTTTATGCCCAAGCCTCGAAGAGCTGATGCCTTCGTCCCAACGGACGAGAACAGACTCAGACAACCTTGCGAGGCTTGGAAGAAACATTGGCTGACTAAAATCATGTATTTATCCAAAAAGGTTCTGGGTTCAAGGTCCTGCTAACACACGTGCACCACGATCCCAACCTGGTGGTGACGAGAAGATCAGTGGAAAGGAAAACCCCCGGGACCACCGTTTATCTGAAACGGCTCCCCAAAATGCTAACACTGGCCTAACCCAGCCACCAGACCCCACTCGGCCCCCCCCGGGCCCGAGTGCAACACCCGTCCCACAACACTCTGACCACTCGGTCCACTACCCGGGCGAGGAAACTCTAAGTCCCGAAGGATAAGAAAAGTGCGGGATGTCTAAAGCATAAAGGAACCTAGCCCAAATTAAGGTTCACAAATGGTCTGGTCAAACTCATGCACATATGACGGGGGTGCTAGTTAAGTTCCAAGAAAACACTTAAACTAGCATGCATTCCTATCACAATAGAATTAGAAGAAAGTCCGTAGACTTGGAGAGAAACCAACCCACCTCAGAAAGCCACCAATTGCTCGTCGACACTTGCAATTGGCACAGCGGGCTTACCTGGCCTCCAAGGGGTTCGCACGCAACGCGAAGCCCGATGCCAGAATCCGCACGCAAATCGGAGCACGCAGCGACCAACCACACGACCGCGCACTCCGCGGAAGCTAAAACCGCACCGCAAGCTGCCAGAAGCGAAGAAATCGCAAAATCAATCAAAATGGTCAAAGCCGAGCATCCGACGGCGAAAAACAGCCTCCGTCAGCGAAAAATCAGCGCCCGACGGCGAAAAACAGCCCGTCGGCGAAAACCAGCGCCCGACGGCGAAAACAGCCCCGTCGGCGCAAAAACTGCTCAAAAACAGCTTGCGAAAAACCAGCGAAAACTGCGCAAACTGCTCGCGAAATCTGCCCGAAAAACGCGCTAAACCGCTCGCAAACTGCTCGCGAAAAACGGCGGAAACCTGCGCGAAAACGTGCGCGAAACTGCGCGAAATCTGCGAGCGAAAACAGCGAAACCGCTTGCGAAACTGCTCGCAACCTGCTCGCGAAAAACGGCGAAAAACTGCGCAAAAACAGCGAGCGAAACAGCGGAACAGCTTGCGAAACTGCTCGCAACCTGCTCGCGAAAAACGGCGAAAAACTGCGCAAAAACAGCGAGCGAAACAGCGGAACCGCTTGCGAAACTGCTCGCAACCTGCTCGCGAAAAACGGCGAAAAACCTGCGCAAAACAGCGAGCGAAAACAGCGGCCGACGGCGGCCCACGGCTCGGACGGCGAAAACACGGCGAAAACCCGCGAAAGACAGCGGCCGACGGTGGGAAACAACGGTTGACGGCGAAAAACGGTGCCGGCACGCAAACCGAGGTGCCACCGCTGTCCCGGGAGCACGCCGAGCGGCGAAAAACCAGCCGCGCGACGAGGGAGGCCCGCCGCACGGCGCCCAACCAGGCAGCGCCGCGCGGCGACCTGCTGCGCGGTGCCGGAGGGCACCGCGCAGCGCCCAGCGGCGCTGCGCGCGGGCCCGCGCGCAGCCCTGCCGCGCGGCCCTGCCGCGCCGCCCGCGCGCGGCCAGGAGGTGCCGCGCGCACGCGCGCGGCCAGGAGGGCCCGCGCGCACGCGCGCGGCCCTGCCGCGCGCCCCTGCGCGCGGCCCTGCCGCGCGCGCCTGCGCGCGGCCAGGAGGTGCCGCGCGCACCTGCGCGCGGCCCTGCCGCGCGCGCCTGCGCGCGGCCAGGAGGGCCCGCGCGCACGCGCGCGGCCCTGCCGCGCGCGGCCAGGAGGTGCCGCGCGCACCTGCGCGCGGCCCTGCCGCGCGCCCCTGCGCGCGGCCCGGCAGCGCCGCGCCCAGCGGTAAGTCGCCGCAGGGTGCTGCCAACAGCAGCACCCTGGCGCCGCGCGTGCGCCGTTGCGCGCGCGCGCGGCCGCCGGCGACGGCAAATCCAACAAAAGCCCCGAAAAATCCGATAAAATCCGAAAATCCCAAAAATCCAAGAATCCAATTTTTTTTTTTGCTTTTTAAACACCAAATAAAATCCTCAAAGCTCCAAAACACCGAAAAACCCCAAAAACTGAAATTACTTACCTCGTTGTCGCACGCCGCACGCCCACGAGCATCCACTCGGCCTCCAACGGCGAGTCCAAAAATCCGAGAATGCCTTGCAAATCCTTTTCTTTCTTTTCTTTTTCCTTTTCCTCTCTTTTCTTTTCCTTTCCTTCTTTCTCTCTTTCTTTCTTTCTTTCTTTTTCCTGCTGCAGAGGGTGGGTGGCTGGAGCATTTATAAAGCAAAAGCTTTATTAATTAAATCCACTAATTAATTAATTCCAATAATTCCAACTCCAACTCACTTTTTGCCTTCGGGCTCTCCGCCGCTGCCCGGAACTTCCCGAACTCCGCTGTAAATCGAAAATACACGCGCTCACAGCTTTTTCTCTCCAAAAAGCTCATCCGCTGAGGCGGGGTGCTCAAATCAATTACCGGCCCCAAAATTGCCAGTTCCAACTCACTTTTTGCCTCCGGGTCCCCCGCGTCAGTCCGGAACCTCCCGAACCTCGCTGTAAATCGAAAGTACACGTGTCCACAGCTTTTTCTCCTCAAAAAGCTTATCCGTTGAGTCGGGGTGCTCAAATCAATTACCGGCTCCAAAATTGCCAGTTCCGACTCACTTTTTGACTCCGGGTCCTCCGCGTCAGTCCGGAACCTCCCGAACCTCGCTGTAAATCAAAAGTACACGTGTCCACAGCTTTTTCTCCTCAAAAAGCTTATCCGTTGAGTCGGGGTGCTCAAATCCATTACCGGCTCCAAAATTGCCAGTTCCGACTCACTTTTCGCCTCCGGGCCCTCCGCGTCAGTCCGGAACCTCCTGAACCTCGCTGTAATCTGAAAGTACACCTGTTCCAAGTGTTCCTGAATTTCCGGCACTCCACGGTGAAGTCTGAAATTCCCAATCTCATCCTCAATCGGCCTACAAAGCCCGGAAAAACCCCGATTCGCGCTGGAGCTTCCGCGTGGATCCGAATCAACTCGGCATCAACTGTAACCTCAGATACAACATGCCCAAGGCAACTCTCTGCTCCAAGCCATCTGTGTGGTCGGCGCGCTATCCAATGCCCCGGTACTTTACATTCTCCCCTCCTTCAAAAGGTTTCGTCCTCGAAACCAAAACACACACCCTACCCCAAGAAACTTACATCGGGAAAAACATCAACTCCAACTCTCTCTCAAAAGAAAAGCAGCCGAAAATAGCGAAAAGTCCAAAATTTCCAAAGGACCGATGCCTTCGCCCTGATCAAAACAAGAACAGGTTCCAGCATCGCCTCCATTTCTGGAGTAGTCCTTCAAAATTTTTCGCCCCGCTGCTATTTTCGGCGTTAAAACGGGAAAACAAGGAGAGAGAGATGTTGAAGCTGTCCCTGCTGTGGCCGCAACCCAAAGCCACAATCCACCAACTCAACCATGTAGGGGTGCAAAACTCTGATCTCAACCACTAGGAAAGGAAGTCATACCAAGTACCAAGCGATCCGCTAACCTGGCGCCCACCAACCGGCATCCCAAACTCATCCTCCCGGCTCTCAGGTGGTCGCTCTAACTCAACATACCGGCATCGCCGAACCTTCACTGGGTAAAACCAACCGTACATTCCATAACTTCACAAGCCAGAATTTCTTCGGTTGCATCTGATAGCTCAAAACCTTGTTCGACTCCAACGAAGAAAAGCCGATAAAGTGCGAGGGTTCAATTACACTTCTTCCTATCAGACGAAAATCACGGTCCAAACTCCCCGCGTAACTCAAGTCTATAAACATAAACCTCTGCGGCTGGTGGCTTCCAAAAATCGAAGTCTCCAAAAAGGCACAACTCCTCCGTTGCTCCTTAGCAACCAAAACAATCAAGTTCCGCAGGTACATCTCTCGATTAGGCAACCAACATCTCCCCTCTTGGAGTTGCTGCACTATCCTCCAGTGATCTAGAAGCTCTAAGCCACTTCAGAAACAAATCCAAATGTCCACGACGGGTCCGGCTGCTAACCCGTTCAACACAGCTGGAGAACTCGATTCTTCAATCCTAACAATCGAGGCCTCTGTCGATCCACCTGACCGCGAGGCAAGCTCAGAAGGCCCCTACCGGGTTCTGAACACTAACCGGGCACAGCCTCGGCTGCGAGGTTCCAAAACCAAGTCGACCACTAACTCGGTCTCCAATCCACTATCTCGGCACCTCAACCGCCGAGAACCTCCAGGTCTCTGTCTCCTCTGAGACACATGATCCCGAGGCTGACACCATGGCAACCTCGATCCACTCCACTATCCCGAAATCAGGCAACACTGGAAGACTCCCTCTCTGGAGCTGGTCCCTCGATCTCCGTCCCTCCTGGACGTGGTCAGTGATCCTCGGTCAATCCATCGCACATGCCCAATCGCTGCATCAACGGTCGGCACTCGCCGAGAATACACAATGAGATAGATATCCAGGTGCAGTCCCCTCTCAACAAAAACAACCCCGAAGCCTCAACCTGGGTGACAAGGGGCCCACTGCTCAACCGTCGCGGAAACTCGCTCTCGGTGGTCCAACAGGACGAACCCGACGCCCCCAACTCTCGGCGTCCCAAACGATAGGTGCAAGATCCCGCGCCCTGATGCTTTTCCTGGATGAACAATCCTTGAACAGCTTTTCCATAGCAGCGATCCAGTTCTCGGCCTCCCAAGGCCCCCCAACTTAAATCCCAAAATCTGCAGGGGATAGGACTGGATGAAGTAGAATAATCGGTTGGCAACCTCTCGCTGCTCCTGCCCCATCAGTGGTGCGACCAGGGTCGAAATCGACAATGTCGCGGCTGGAGTACTACTGGCGATACCTCGGGGGATGCTCTCAGCTCAAACATGCGCAACACAAGCTCCATGTTCTTCTCCTGGCGCCGCAACGCCTCCGACATCTGGGCCACCTGAGCCCGCAGATCCTGTACCTCACCCTGCCTAGCCTGCTCGGCAGCCCGCCGTCCGGGCTCCTCAGCTGAGGTCGAACGCCCGCTCGTCGCTGCACGACGTCTCGGCGGCATCGCAAGTAACTGAAACAAAACAAACATCAGGACACAACAACCATACGACCCAATCCAGCGAGAGTCTAAAATTTGTTATCCTTCCTAAAGTATTATGTTGTCTGCAGCCAACATAATCACTTTGAGAGAATAACATATCAAATCACTCATCCCAACCTGAGGGAGAGGTAAAAACTCAATTTGGACTCTCGCTAACAGTCACGACTCTCACGTAGTCATCCTAATGTCCAGCCACAAGCCTAGGGTTTCTAAGTCCTCAATGACCTATAACCTAGGCTCTGATACCACTCTAATCTGTCACGCCCCGGGGTCGAAACTGCGACCCGGGCTCGCTAACAGATCCGCCATCTGTACGGAAACTGCCGTACAGACGCAGCGTCTAGCCTGCAAAAGATAAAACTACAGCTACACAGATATCAGAGCGGATAAAAAGCTGTACTATAAAATTTTTCTCAACTACAAGTTGCTACAACACATAGCCTATCTCCCAAAATCAGATGATACAAAAAGAAGTGCACCTATACAACATCTACAAATCCAAATGGGAGATAGCTAAACAGGAAACATAACCAACTCCCACAATCCGGGATGGTACATCTACCTCTCTCTAAAGTAACAATGCAGGTAGGGAACTATCGCGCGACTCCCTGTCCTCGGTCCGTCCAGTCAAGCACAGTAGGAACGGAAGAAAGCCTCAGCAACCTGTCACCGACAGAGGGTGTGAGAACTACATCCTACAGTAGTTCTCAGTGGGTACCGTCTCCAAGAACCACGGTCTGCCCACTAAGTCTACCAGAGGCATAAGATAGAGAAAAGACTGATGAGAAATATAAATAAGTTGGAAAAGAATCTACAGCTATCATGCCTCTATCTACTATCCTCAACAAGAAGAGACTATGGATGATGGTATGCAGTCACTCACAGTTGACAACATGTCACAAGTACTAAGCCCAAGACGCTCTACTAAGACACATGCTACACCATCACTCTCTCAGTACATCACAAATCTCAGCGACTGCCCACCCGGGTCCAGTCGAGTCAAGCCTGCGCCCCCTGGTGTATCAACCAGGGTGTCCCAACGGACAAACTCGATATCTCACACAGTGACCCCATGGTAGCACGGCCAGGGGTATCAAGCGACCTCTAGTATATGAACTAGGCGCATCATCGCAGCCTCGTCAGGCTCGGTATCATCATCGCAGCCTCATCAGGCTCGGAATCATCAACGCACCCGGGGCGTGGTTCGAGGGGTGCGACCCCACCGAACTCAAGTATCTCATCAGTATCACTGTCTCACAAGTGGCTCCTGCAGGCTGTGGTCCTCGATCAAACAGATCGGTATCTCGATGCTCAAAGCACAAACTCAGTCGGAGAACCCTCCATGACTCAATCTCACAACACAGACCCACTCAACGAAGGTACTACACAGCTGGGACCACCGTCTCTCCCACGGCTCCCACAACACAACTCCACTGAACTCAACACTCAACTCACGGCCGGAGCTACTCCACGGCCAGATCTACGAAGGGTCCGAAACCCAGGGAGACTAACATCTACGTCCCCAAGAGAGAAAGCAGCCCTTAGAACCCAGATCACTCGAATCCGCTCGGGTGGATAAGTTTATAAGAAACCATGTCATTTATTTCAGAAAATCATTCGATCTGAGAGAAAGCCATCTTTATAATGATTTTTAGTCTTTTTAGGAAAACCCTTTGAAATCAAGTTTTATGCCCAAGCCTCGAAGAGCTGATGCCTTCGTCCCAACGGACGAGAACAGACTCAGACAACCTTGCGAGGCTTGGAAGAAACATTGGCTGACTAAAATCATGTATTTATCCAAAAAGGTTCTGGGTTCAAGGTCCTGCTAACACACGTGCACCACGATCCCAACCTGGTGGTGACGAGAAGATCAGTGGAAAGGAAAACCCCCGGGACCACCGTTTATCTGAAACGGCTCCCCAAAATGCTAACACTGGCCTAACCCAGCCACCAGACCCCACTCGGCCCCCCCCCGGGCCCGAGTGCAACACCCGTCCCACAACACTCTGACCACTCGGTCCACTACCCGGGCGAGGAAACTCTAAGTCCCGAAGGATAAGAAAAGTGCGGGATGTCTAAAGCATAAAGGAACCTAGCCCAAATTAAGGTTCACAAATGGTCTGGTCAAACTCATGCACATATGACGGGGGTGCTAGTTAAGTTCCAAGAAAACACTTAAACTAGCATGCATTCCTATCACAATAGAATTAGAAGAAAGTCCGTAGACTTGGAGAGAAACCAACCCACCTCAGAAAGCCACCAATTGCTCGTCGACACTTGCAATGGGCACAGCGGGCTTACCTGGCCTCCAAGGGGTTCGCACGCAACGCGAAGCCCGATGCCAGAATCCGCACGCGAATCAGAGCACGCAGCGACCAACCACACGACCGCGCGCTCCGCGGAAGCTAAAACCGCACCGCAAGCTGCCAGAAGCGAAGAAATCGCAAAATCAATCAAAATGGTCAAAGTCGAGCATCCGACGGCGAAAAACAGCCTCCGTCAGCGAAAAATCAGCGCCCGACGGCGAAAAACAGCCCGTCGGCGAAAACCAGCGCCCGACGGCGAAAACAGCCCCGTCGGCGCAAAAACTGCTCAAAAACAGCTTGCGAAAAACCAGCGAAAACTGCCAAACTGCTCGCGAAATCTGCCCGAAAAACGCGCTAAACCGCTCGCAAACTGCTCGCGAAAAACGGCGGAAACCTGCGCGAAAACCTGCGCGAAACTGCGCGAAATCTGCGAGCGAAAATAGCGAAACCGCTTGCGAAACTGCTCGCAACCTGCTCGCGAAAAACGGCGAAAAACTGCGCAAAAACAGCGAGCGAAACAGCGGAACCGCTTGCGAAACTGCTCGCAACCTGCTCGCGAAAAACGGCGAAAAACTGCGCAAAAACAGCGAGCGAAACAGCGGAACCGCTTGCGAAACTGCTCGCAACCTGCTCGCGAAAAACGGCGAAAAACCTGCGCAAAACAGCGAGCGAAAACAGCGGCCGACGGCGGCCCACGGCTCGGACGGCGAAAACACGGCGAAAACCCGCGAAAGACAGCGGCCGACGGTGGGAAACAACGGTTGACGGCGAAAAACGGTGCCGGCACGCAAACCGAGGCGCCACCGCTGTCCCGGGAGCACGCCGAGCGGCGAAAAACCAGCCGCGCGACGAGGGAGGCCCGCCGCACGGCGCCCAACCAGGCAGCGCCGCGCGGCGACCTGCTGCGCGGTGCCGGAGCGCACCGCGCAGCGCCCAGCGGCGCTGCGCGCGGTGCCCAGCGGCGCTGCGCGCAGCGCCCAGAGGCGCTGCGCGCAGGCCCGCGCGCAGCCCTGCCGCGCGGCCCTGCCGCGCGCGCCCGCGCACGGCCAGGAGGTGCCGCGCGCACGCGCGCGGCCAGGAGGGCCCGCGCGCACGCGCGCGGCCCTGCCGCGCGCCCCTGCGCGCGGCCCTGCCGCGCGCGCCTACGCGCGGCCAGGAGGGCCCGCGAGCACGCGCGCGGCCCTGCCGCGCGCCCCTACGCGCGGCCAGGAGGTGCCGCGCGCCCCTGCGCGCGGCCCTGCCGCGCGCGGCCAGGAGGGCCCGCGCGCACGCGCGCTGCCCTGCCGCGCGCCCCTGCGCGCGGCCCTGCCGCGCGCGCCTGCGCGCGGCCAGGAGGTGCCGCGCGCACCTGCGCGCGGCCCTGCCACGCGCCCCTGCGCGCGGCCCGGCAGCGCCGCGTGCCGCTCTTTGCTGCACGCGGCGCCACGCCCAGCGGTAAGTCGCCGCAGGGTGCTGCCAACAGCAGCACCCTGGCGCCGCGCGTGCGCCGTTGCGCGCGCGCGCGGCCGCCGGCGACGGCAAATCCAACAAAAGCCCCGAAAAATCCGATAAAATCCGAAAATCCCAAAAATCCAAGAATCCAATTTTTTTTTTTGCTTTTTAAACACCAAATAAAATCCTCAAAGCTCCAAAACACCGAAAAACCCCAAAAACTGAAATTACTTACCTCGTTGTCGCACGCCGCACGCCCACGAGCATCCACTCGGCCTCCAACGGCGAGTCCAAAAATCCGAGAATGCCTTGCAAATCCTTTTCTTTCTTTTCTTTTTCCTTTTCCTCTCTTTTCTTTTCCTTTCCTTCTTTCTCTCTTTCTTTCTTTCTTTTTCCTGCTGCAGAGGGTGGGTGGCTGGAGCATTTATAAAGCAAAAGCTTTATTAATTAAATCCACTAATTAATTAATTCCAATAATTCCAACTCCAACTCACTTTTTGCCTTCGGGCTCTCCGCCGCTGCCCGGAACTTCCCGAACTCCGCTGTAAATCGAAAATACACGCGCTCACAGCTTTTTCTCTCCAAAAAGCTCATCCGCTGAGGCGGGGTGCTCAAATCAATTACCGGCCCCAAAATTGCCAGTTCCAACTCACTTTTTGCCTCCGGGTCCCCCGCGTCAGTCCGGAACCTCCCGAACCTCGCTGTAAATCGAAAGTACACATGTCCACAGCTTTTTCTCCTCAAAAAGCTTATCCGTTGAGTCGGGGTGCTCAAATCAATTACCGGCTCCAAAATTGCCAGTTCCGACTCACTTTTTGACTCCGGGTCCTCCGCGTCAGTCCGGAACCTCCCGAACCTCGCTGTAAATCAAAAGTACACGTGTCCACAGCTTTTTCTCCTCAAAAAGCTTATCCGTTGAGTCGGGGTGCTCAAATCCATTACCGGCTCCAAAATTGCCAGTTCCGACTCACTTTTCGCCTCCGGGCCCTCCGCGTCAGTCCGGAACCTCCCGAACCTCGCTGTAATCTGAAAGTACACCTGTTCCAAGTGTTCCTGAATTTCCGGCACTCCACGGTGAAGTCTGAAATTCCCAATCTCATCCTCAATCGGCCTACAAAGCCCGGAAAAACCCCGATTCGCGCTGGAGCTTCCGCGTGGATCCGAATCAACTCGGCATCAACTGTAACCTCAGATACAACATGCCCAAGGCAACTCTCTGCTCCAAGCCATCTGTGTGGTCGGCGCGCTATCCAATGCCCCGGTACTTTACAACTAACCCCATGTTCTTCACGAGTATCGGCACTTATACTGTTTGGAGCAACGAGTGTCGCAGGTGGACACTCGTCACGGGTATCGGCACTTATACTATTTGGAGCAACGAGTGTCGCAGGTGGACACTCGTTTTACTATGGTTACTATGCTCATGGCGCTTGCACGCACACCAGCGGTTTGGCCACCGCATCGGTGTACTTTTCCGAAAATGTGGTCTGCGGACCCGTGAACCCTACGAGGTGACGTGGTAGGGGCCCCTCGCGGTGATTTATGGGGGGTTTACATGCACCAAAGGTGAGAGCGGTGTGGTTTTCTTTTGCTTGAGGTCTCCGGACCGATGTGGCAAGGTGCTCAGCAGTAGTCCCTCGGGGATGATGTGATTGATTGCAGCATGGGTTATGGATGCTCTGGTTTCACGGTTTGATTTATTATCCTCACCTTTTTGCATCGTAGTTGTAGTTGTGTTTTATCCCTACTATTCTTGTCACTGACTCCCACTGCGTGACAAGTTTGGTCGGGTCTGGGGATCATGACGATGGTGAGGACGCTACTTGGTGAGGTGTGAGTTTACCTCGGTCAGGTTCCTTTTCCTTCTTTCATTTTTAGTTGGTTATTTTCCTTTATGGTCGTACTGTGCATGTGGACGTGCGTGGTGTGGATGTTGAGACGGTCTTACACTTTGTAGAGTTATGTTTTCAGATTATGGTTTTATGGACGCGTCGTGTAGACGCAGGTTTTCACACTTGAAAAGGAATTGTGAAAATGGCTTTAGAAAATTAAGTGTCGTGTGGGCACTGTTTTTAAAGCCTGTGGATTTATCCTTTCAAACCTATTGAAGCGCCGGGTGTGCGCCGTTTAATGAAATAAGATGATAGCGTTTTCAAATTCATACTCTGGTAAATTGTAACTGTTAATGCTTGGTGGTTGATGTTTTTATTTGGGCTTTGGGACGCCGTGCATATGCAAGGGAGATCTTGTATATGTGGCGGGTCTGTGCACGTGCCACGCGGGGGTCTGTTTCAAAAAAAAAATAGGGCTGCTTTCAACTTTAAAATTGCTCCCGGGGCGTGATAGCAGTACTGAAAGTAAAGGCTGGAAAATAACTCTACAGCTACTATGCCTCTATCTAAATGCTCAAGAAGTGGAACAGATGGAAACATGATGCATCTATTATCTCTCAAACATAATCACCCAATCTACACTGACTGCCACATAGGGTCCAGTCAAACCTGCGCCTACCTACTGCCGTTACATCCAAGGAGGACCGGACTTACATAGGGCGTCCGTGACTGCCAAAACTAGCCCAGCCAGAGGGACTGCGTCGACAAGTCGCGATAGCAAGTAACAAGCCCAACTCCGAAGTGGCACTCGAGGGGCGCGACCCCACCGAGGAAAGTATCCGCGCATCTCTGTCGAGCTCAAATATGGCTCATGCAGGCTATAGTCCAAATCCACGATCAACAAGATCGACAGTAACCAACAACACCAACTCTCACTCACAGGCTAGAAAACCACACAACCGGGACCCACCATCGACTCAGACGGCTCCCAAAAATAAAACACTGATCTAACACTGCTACCAGACTCCACTCGGCCCCCAGGAGCGAGTGTAGCATGCATCCCACAACAACCTAACCACTCGGCCCACCATCCGGGCGAGAAAACTCTAAGTCCAGGTAAAATAATAGATAACAGTGTGGGAATGTCTAAAGCATAAATAACTTAGCCCAAGTTGGAGTTTTCTACTAGTCTGGTTAAACATGTAGCATATGACGGGGTGCTAGGTCAAGTTCCAAAGATAGCATTTAATTTACAGATTTAGGAAGCAATAAATCAATATGATCATCATAGCAACACAAGTAACATCAATTCTCTCTTTCTAGCATGCTTCCTAATACACTCACAATCATGCATGTTTCCTACAATATAGAATTACTGATCAGTCCGCCAGTTTTGAAGACGAAGCAACCCACCTGGAAGTGCAAAGCTGTCCAAAGTCCAAAAAGCTGAAACTACACGGGAATAATCCTCCAATTCCCACAATTCCAATGGGTCCAAAAGCACTCAAAAACTCCTCCTGGGTACAAAGATATAGTCCAAAGTTACAGTCAACACAAAATTCCCAAGTGTACAGTTTGCTAAAATTTCATTCCCAAAGAAGCTTAATTATCACCTGCGAGATAAACTCTAAAAATTCCAAAAAAAATTTGACAGCGATCCCTGCGAAGCGTAGATGTCAATCGAGTCCTTAAACATCGAATTCCGATACTCGAGTGCAGAGATAAAAATCCAACAACGTGCTGCTGTCTAGGAACAACCACCAGCAAAAATAGGGCTAAAAAATGTACCCGAAACCCCTAAACAAACTCAAATCTGGGAGGAGTGGAAAATACAAAATCGTAGATTTACCTCTCGTGAATCCGATGCCGCAAAAATCATCCAAAATTTCCGTCGGAGTAGCTCTGTGGAGCTCGTGGACCGAAACGCGACGGAAATGGGCCACCAACGAAAGAACGTCGCACTGTGCTAACTCGCCGAAGTCGTCGATGCCGCGGCCTCCAAAAAATCCGAGCCTCCTTCAGAAGATGCAGCACAAGAAGATCAACAAAGTTGCTTAAGGGCTCAAGGGGATTTGAGTTCGGGAAAAAGCCCAAAATGGCAAGAGAAGGGGCCTATTTATAGGTTCCCTCACAAAAAGCCCACAAAAATCCAAGTAATGGGCTTTCGGGCCCAATTTTCGGGCGCCCGGTACATCCGGGCTGCTACAGTGAGCCCAAAAGGCGCTCGGCCCGGCCCACCAACCGCGCCTGAATCCCCCACACGTTGCCACGTGTCCCTCCGCGCCCCGCGCGCCCGCTAATCGCGGCGCGCCGCGTGGCCGCACGGTCCACGGCGGGGACCGTGGGCCGCGGTTCACGGCGGGCCGCCCGGGTCACTGCGCACGCCAATGAGCGGGCGACACGTGGCCCGGCGGGGTCCACTGTGCGCCGCGTCGGACGCGGTCCACGCGCTGTCGCGCGTGCGTTGACCCGCCAATCGACGCGCGCCACGTGGCAGCGCGCTCCGTTGGCTGCTCCCGGTGCACGCCAAGTGGGTCGTGGACCGGCCCACCCGAAAAATCGGCCCGTTTGGCCCGTTTAGCCCGAAAATAGCCGATTTTCAACATTTTTGCACGCTGAGTCCGTTTTTGGCATCCGTTTGATGCACAACGGGCTCGATACACCAATAATATGTGTTTTCTCACCGCCGACCACCCAGACAGGTCGTACGGAAAAACCGGGACACCACACCAATAGTCCAATATCGGATAGGAATAGAGTTGCAATTGGGTATATAAGAGACATAGACACTTAAGCATTTTGAGTTGTAGTCCAGGCTCAACGAGTTATTATTACTAGTGGGTCGGGTCGTCTAGTAATAATAACTCGTTGGGTCCGAACCACAGCCCAAAATGCTTAAGCCTAGTTATTATTACTAATGTCCATATCTCTTATATACCCAATCACAACTCCATTCCCATCTGATGTGGGACTATTGTGGTGTTATAGACTCCCCCCGTTTAGGTGACGTCCTCGTCAGCCCAAATACACACACACAACCCAAGCCCAAGATCACTAGGCGATGTGAGACTTGTCTCGCTAGCCCCGTCATCTAGACCCAAATTCAATCGAAACTCGTCACACACTTCTGGCTGGTGATTGGCTCCGATACCAAATGTAACGACCCGGCACATTAGTAACAATAACTCGTTGGGCCCGAACCACAGTCCAAAATGCTTAAGCCGGGTTATTATTACTAGTGTCCATATATCTTATATATCCAATCACAACTTCATTCCCATCCGATGTGGGACTATTGGGGTGTCACAGTATTTTTTTTCTCAAAGATCATTTTCTCACTAACAAAATTATTATATTAGAGAAAATGATCATTTTCTCAAAGATCATTTTCTCCAAATTTCTTGCTAGATGCCCTACGTAATTCCAATCCTCTGTGGATGTATTAGTAGTAGGTGGGCGTAGGTTTGACTGATTCGCCCTACGTAATTCCAGTCCTCCGTGGATGTAATGGTAGTAGGCGAACTCAAATTTGACTGGACCCTATGTGGCAGTCATTATGATTGGGTCGATTGGGCACCTCGACTTAGAGTGGTTGCATATTATCATCTGTTTCACCCATTGAGCATGGTAGATAGAGGCATGATAGCTGTAGATTTTTTTTCAGCTTATCTTTTCATTATTACAGTTTTTCTGTTATCTTATACCTATAGTAGACTTAGTGGGCAGACCGTTGGGCTTGGAGATGGTACCCACTGAGAACTACTGTTGGATATAGTTCTCACACCCTCTATTGGTGATAGTTTTGTAGAGCCTTTTCTTTCTGTCCCTGCTCTAGCTGGCTCGACAGATCGTGGACAGGGAGTCGTGAGATAGATTACTACCAGTGTAGTTTATTTTGGTGAGATAGATGTACTATCACACCCCGGAGTCGAAACTGCGATCCGGGCTCGCTAACAGATCCGCCGCCCATACGAGAAACCCCGCATGTAGGAACAAGAGTAGATGCCTCTGAAAAATCTGTCACCAACAGATGGTGTGAGAACTACACCGTCACGTAGTTCTCAGTGGGTACCGTCTCCTACTAGAGGCATAAGATAACAATGCTATAAGGAAAAGTAAGTAAGTAGGAAATAAACTCTACTGCTACTATGCCTCTATCTATAATTCTCAATGGGTGATACAGATGAAAATGATGCATCGACTCTACTAGTAATATACTCGAACAACCCAGTCACACTGACTGCCGCATAGGGTCTAGTCAAACCTGCACCAACCTACTGCCACACATCCCCACGGGAACGGGAATTACATAGGCGGTCCCACTCGGACTACGTCGACAAGCTGCGAAAGATAAGTAACAGGCCTAGCTCCGGAGCGGCACTCGAGGGGTGCGACCCCACCGAGTAATGTATCCGCGCATCTCTGTCGAGCTCAATATGGCTCATGCAGGCTATAATCCAAATCCACGATAAATCAGATCGACAATAATAACTCCACACTAACAATATCAGCCTAAAACACTCAACGGCTTGGGACCACCGTCCCCAAACAACTCTCAGCACATAATACCCAACTCACAGCTGACCCAGAACGGACCAACACCATAAGGGTCCGTGAATCCCGATAGGCAGATGCCTAGAACCCCAATCAAACAAGAACAAACTCCAGGCCCCGCCTTTCGAAGTTCTCGACCCCTTATAGTTCGGGCAAATCAACTACCTCGGTAAAACATCCGGAGGAAACCAACCAGGGCCCAAAAGTTTCGCGAGACTAACACCTACAACCCTATCAAACAAGAACAGGTTCTAGGCACCGCCCCCGTAACTTGCGTCCCAAATATGGAAATAGCCCCTCGAACAGTTGACACCTGCGGAGCAGAGGGAGGTGGTGGATTGCTTGATGAAGTTTTGCCAGTTTGACCCACCTCGTTTCACTGGGCGGAGTTTGGAGCCATGGGAGGCAGAGTCGTGGATCACGGCTATGGTAGAGTTGGTTGTGCACGAATCAGATCCCAGATTTGGAATCGGCACGAAAATCGAATCAAGTTTGCTTTTTTAGGGGCTTCCGGCAAATTTTAGGATTGGAATTTGGCGAAACGGATATCGGATTTGGACTCAGCACGCAAAAACGATGAAAATGGACTATTTACTTGTATTTTTCAGAGCCCGGACGCCTAAAAATGGATTTCGAGGTCAAGGTTACTGTTCCGGCGGTCGGGGCAGCGCCGGCGGCGACGGGCAGGCAGCGGAGCACGGCGGCGCGGGCGCGGGCAGGCTGGTCCACGGCTAGGCGCATGCACCAGGAGCACTGAGATTTGGTTTTGCCACGTGGCATCACACGATTGGTTGGGCTTTGTCGCGGCGGTGGGGCGGCGCCACATGGTGGCTCGTGATTGGCCGACCGGATCCGAAAGCCCCGGCGCATAGACCGGGGGGCGTGGACCACGTGAACCGCGTGGAACACGTGGCACCTCCTCATTGGCGGGCGCAAGCCGCCCACGTGCGCGGGGCGCGCGGAGCACGGGGCGGCGGGGGACACGCAGCGCGGCTCGAGCGGGCTTTCTCCGCTGTTTCGTGGAGCGGGACACGCGGCGGGGCCCGAGTGCGAACTGCAAAAAAATCCCAAAATTCTATAGAAGGTGGAAAACTATGTGGGTTGCAGATTATATGGATCTGAATAGGGGAAAAACCACCTAGAGGGGGGGTGAATAGGTGTAAACAATAAACACACCAAATCGTTGCGTAAAAATAACCCAATGCGAAAAATAAATAAAGTACGCAAGATTTATGTGGAAAACTCCATCACAGGAGTAAAGAACCACGGGACCGATAACACGGCGAAATCCACTAAAATTAAAACACGTACAAGGTGATTTACCGTAAACCTACGACTCAACCTTTTTCATACGCTCCTAGTTGATCTTCTCCGCTCGCTCCACGACGCGCCTCGAATCCACGATTTGCGTCCAACTTTGAATCCACGAAGTCCAACGTCGAATCCATGACGTCCAACCGTATCCACGGTCTTCACCAATGCGGCACGCCTCGATCACACGAACGCGCCTCGCTTCGAATCCACGAGAGCGATCACACCTTGAATCCACAAGGCCACGCGAATCCTCGCACCGATTTTGATAGATCGTTGTTTTGTTTGGTGATGATTCTGAATACTTAGATCAAAGATAGATAAGGAAATACCATCTAAGTATTCTTCAATTTGATTCTACGAAAAATAGGTGTTTGAAAACCCTAGAATCAAATTGAACAATATAGATGAAGAAACATAAGTTTAAACGTGATTTCCTTTCTTCTCTATATTTGTGGATTTTTCTATTATTTTTCCCGATCGATTTTTCGATTAAAATTGATTAATTTTCCTTAACCCTAAAAGATAAAATTAGGATTTATTTATAGGTTAGATACCTTTGGAAGGGGATAAGAATCAAAAACTGACATAACGAAATTTTTACCGCACGACGGTCCGGACTGAAATAAGGCTGATCCGGACTGTCGTCTTTTTCAGAAGATTTTCAAAAAAACACAGTTCGGGGTCCGGACTGAAACAGGGGAGGTCCGAACTGTTCATGCAATTTTGCAGAATTAAGGTTCGGGGTCCGGACTGGAACAGGGGTGGTCCGGACTGGAAAACCGCATGAACTAAACTATGTTCGGGGTCCGGACTAGATTAGTCTGATCCGGATCCTGAACATCCAACTTGTCCATTTTTTGATTTTTATGCAATGAAAACTTATCCAAGTGTTTCTAAACTACTCAAATGTATTCGGATCACCAAAATTATTTAGTTAAACGTACCTGATCATTCCGAATGCATTCTTCTTGAGATTGATGTAGTTGATTCACAATTCTTCATCTTCAATTTTCAAGACTTATACCACTTCACGAAATACGCCAATACAAAATCCTTAACAATCTCCCCTTTTGGCGGTTTCGTGATAAAACAAAAATCCACTTAAAATTCTAAAAGATATTTTTGTTGTTATCACCATACAACAAAAATTTACATGAAAAATCCAAATAAGATGAATACAAGAGATAAACTCCTAAAACAGACTCTAGACTTAGATGTTTGTACTCTCTGCAAAAGAAATAATTCTTGACAAAAGAAATCGTTAGATACCTCAAGAATTTAACATTCAAAAATCAATTAGAGAGATAGAGTTTATACTCACCATGACATTAATTATCAGATATGTATGAAAGTTTAGCAAACAAAGATTCACATATCCCTATGTATTAACAATCCAAATGTCATGTCAAAATAATTAACAAGTTAGTAAATGTGTCAGTTATCAAGCAACTTGTTAGTAATATTACATGCCCAAATAGTTAGTCGAATAGTTAGTCGGGGCAAGCATTACAACTTAGAACTTTACTTACCTTCAAAGTTTAAGGTCAGTTTCAGTTTTCCCAAGTTCTCACAAACTTACAACTTAAACAAACTTACAACTCACCTGTTCAAAGTTCTCACAAACTTACAACTTAAACAAACTTACAAACTTACAACTCACCTGTTCAAAGTTCTCACTTACCTGTTCAAAGTTCTGTTCAAAGTTCTGTGATGTTCATGTTCATATTTCTCTCACCCTTTTTGTCAAAAATCGCTAAAGAAAATCCAAAATTAGGAGGAAATAGTTCAAAAGTAACTGGAACTTAAGGTAACAGAGCAAAAAAAATGAGAAAACCTGCAAACCAAACTGTTAGAAAACATAGTTAGAAATCATTCCGAGTCGGAGTCGTCGGAGCTGGTACAACCCATTTTTACAAAAAATTTCTTAACCAACTTGGTTAATGACTTGTACTTCTTTTTCAAGTCTTTTTGGGTTGCAGTAATCTGGGCAAGGTCCTGAGAAATCCGACCTTGTTCGATTGCGATGCACTCTTGTTCAAACGAGAGTCGTTGTTGCTCTCGATAGATTGAGGTGACAGAGGCTTCATCCTCTGATGTGTATGTTGTCGCTGCTGCTGGTTGTTCTGCTGCTGCTGTTGTTGTTGCTGTTGTTTTTGTCGCTGCTTGTCGAGAAAAAGGCTTCTTACTCTGTGGAGGAGTAGGTGTGTCGTCAGGTTGTCTTGGTAAGGACTTCACAACTGTCGAATCATTAATTGTTCCCAAACTATGTTGATAGCTTGAAGAGCTAGTATCAACTTTGAACTTCTTAAGAATTCACATTATAATTAGTGGGAATGGAAGTCTTTCCGTTTGATGAGGGTGATCGACATAGAGCGCCATTCTATTCCAAATGATGTATGGAATGTTAATGTTCAAACCCTCTACCTCCGATGGATGTCCCAAGAGATATAAAAGCAGCATTCGATCCCATCTCAGGACTTTTGTCTGCATGTTCGGAAGAATATTGTAACATACAATAAAATTCAAAAACCTATACTCAGGTCGAAGCTCCTTTGAATATACAGAGTTCCCTATTGACTGAGTATCCGGCATGCATATCCCATCAACGACTGTCCTCCACGTGGAAGTTGTCAAACTTTTTCCTTTTAAGAAATGAATTCCTGTCATTTCAGATTTCATCCCTAACACTTCTCCGATCAAATGAGGTGTTATCTTGAGCTTGATACCTCGGACCGCAGTATAAAACTCCATAGGTCCTTCTTCGTTTTCCCGAAGATTATTTCCACACAAATAGAATGTTCGCACGAGATGAACACAAAAACCCATAGTTTCTGGAAACTTACAGATTTGAGATAGTCCAATCTGATTAAAAAGTTCTCCAAAAGCAGTTGACCGATCACTCAAATTTCCGACATTGACATGTCGCTCGCCAATACACTCTCTATCTTTAAAAGCTTTCATTCGATCTGAGTCGATGTGAACAACATCTTCTTCAGTTGGAGATGGTTCACTTGCCAGTGGTTCTTCGATCTCAATTCCACGAGATCGTCCTTTTTGCTTCGCAACAGTTTTTCGCTTCATTGACATGGGTGTCGGTTGCATGGGGGCTTTTCCTTTCTCGGCAGCCGTACGCGGTGTCTTCGCCTTTGTTGAACCAGGGGCTTTCCCTTTCTCAATTGCTGAAGGCGGTGTCTTCGCCTTTGAAGTTGCAGGGGCCTTGCCCTTTGATGTCGCTGCAGCAGGTGCTGCGGTTTCTTCCATGAGTTCATCCTAGTCCACAGACTCGGTCTCCGATTCAGACTCATCCAAAGAGATGTAGTCACCTTCTTCTTGATTCTTTCTTGCTCTCTTTAGCTTGTGGGTTGCTCGAGTGCCAACCATTGTTGCTGGAGTTTTCGAAACAAGGATCCTGCGAGCAAGAACTCACGAACACGAAAAAATTATTTAATTTCAAAAATTTGAAAAATCATACCCAAACAATCATTATCGTGTATAGAGACTAGGAATCAAGTTAGATTTCCAAAAAGAAATTTAAAAATAGATCAATTTCATGTTTTTAGAAAAATCTGAAATTTTGCCCTAAAACTGAATTTTTAGAAATCAAAGCCCAAAAATTCGTTAATCAAGAGAATATAAGGCATATAAACACAACTAATATGTCCAGAGTTCTAATTTCAAAAGAAATTTGATCAAAAACTATTTAGAAATGAATTCGTAGCAAGAATTTTACTCACGTTTTGAAGAAAATACAAAAACAGTGAAGAACAGTAATTTTGATCAAAAGAACTTACTTGAATTGAGAGAAAACCAGTTGGAAAGATCCAAGAGTTGTTGGATTCTAGAGAGAGAAACTCTAGGAAGCTAGAAACAAAAGATTGAAGAGAATAGAATTCGAAAACCCTTTCGTTTCAATTAAAACCTAGCCGCGGTCCGGATCAGGTTGGATTTCAGTCCGGATCGGCTTTGCGCAGGAAAATCCCTCGTTTGGGATTCGGATCGGATTCATCCAGACCGGATCGGATTCAACTTTTTCTCCAGAAAAATTTGCAAAAATTTTAGAAAATCCAGAAAAAGTATCTAAGCAATTTTTGTATATCAACTTTAAACAAAAATCATCGTTTCATATCAAAAGAAATAGATTGTGCTAAATCTATAAATAATATCCAAATAATGAAAATAAAATTTATAAAAATTAAATTCTTTAAAGTTGAACAAGTTCAAAACATCAATCACGAACTAATGAGTAATGCATTTATCAAATTATCAATTTAGTAAAGAAAATGAAGCACAAAGATCGATAGATGTTTGAAATCCCAAATAAATTAGATAATATATCTAGTCAAGTTATATTGTAAGGAGTGACTCTTTGAGCATCTTTCAAGAAAAATCTCACCTTATACCAACCTTGGAATTCGACAGAGTCAAGTATTCCAAAAAGTATTTTATTTAATAAACAAGAAAAACCATGCTTGGAAAACATATGGTAGCTGCACACAGTACTCGGACAACCGAGGTGGTAGCTCTTTCCTCTATGTGGTGGTAGTTTTCACACTCCACTTAAGGATGTAACTCTTTCCACATCTTTTGAGCATAAAACTTTAATAAATAAACTCCCCCTCAAATGGCTATCAATTATTTAAGATATGAAGTATTCAACCAAAAATTGATCTCGTGTTCATATTTGACTTAACTATCAAATAAGATAAAAACTATACCAAGAGTTTGAGAGAGAAAATGACTTTGATCAATTAAAGATGAACTAATTGATATAAATGATCATCGCATCAAATGAATTATCATGATATCTAAATCATAATAGATTTCTTAAAGTATGAAAGGATGCAATTAAAGTCAATTAACTAATGCTTAGTTAATGTTCTATATGCATACAAAGAGAGAGAACAAAAACACAAAATAAAACCTAACCTAAGCAAAGGTTCAAAAATTGCTATTTCAAAGAAAGCATTCCTATTGCTTTACGCAAATGAATAAAACGTTTTTGATCCAAAGGTTTTGTCAAAATATCGGCTAATTGATCTTCAGTTGAAACATAAGAAAGTTGTAAAGTACTTGATTCAACTAGCTCTCTAAGAAAATGATATCTAAGTTCAATGTATTTGGTTCTTGAGTGCAACACAGGGTTTTTAGAAATGTTCTAATCTGTCACGCCCCGGGTGTAAACCAGAATCCAGGCCCGTCTACAGATCCGTCGTGCACACGGAATTTTCCGCGTACACGAAGCGCCAGTAACCTGCTCAGATATAAGAGATAATAATAAAGAGCATAAAACAGAGCTGAACTAAAAACTAATACATCTCAGACTGAAGCTGGAAATAAAATACAGTACATCTGTATAAAAATAATACATCTGTCTCTCCCAACTCACCAAGAATATACAAACAGCTGTCTAAAGCCAGACCCAAAAGTAAGGTACAACCGTCTGAGGAAAAGGGTACATCAACAGTTCAGCTAACTCTCTCATCCTGCCATCTGATCTATCTACTCAGCCGTCCTCTCTCCTCGATCAGCCGCTGAAAGCCCAGCAGCTCCCGCAGAAGACATTGCAAAACAAGGGGAAGAAAAGAGGAAAAGGCAAATGGGGATGAGAATTACAGATAAACCAGTAGCCTCCCTAAGTGGGTAAAGCCTCAAACTCCGACGCCCCCACTAGGTCTACCAGAGGCAAAAAAGGGGAAAGAAGAAGTGGTAAACTATAACAGAACTGATGAGGAAAAATAAAGCTATCACAACTATGCCTCTAAATGCAATCCCAAAATGGAATAACCGAATGTATGCATTAGTAACCAACCGTCCAAAAGACACCCAATCTATCCACCAGTAAAAACTGGTACTGCCTGCTCAAACTGTCTCAAGTATCTGCTCGCAAATCGGTACTCACTGACCGATACTCACTATCTGGCACTCACTGGCCGACACTCACAGTCTGGCACTCACTGGCCGACGTGTAAATCGCCTACTCCGGAGTGGCACTCGAGGGGAGCGACCCACACGAGTAAAGTAACCATGTATCATAAGTACAGTAACCATGTCTCAATATCTCACTGTAGCAGGATTGGATCACGACAATGATCAAAGTGGGAAAACCCCATCCACTAAAGGAACCCGATCCCCAATCTGATGCAAAGTAAACATCCGGTCAACCGCCCAATATCCGCGGTTGCCGCAATATCCCATAATCCACAATCAGGTCCAACAACCGACCTCCGGTCAACCGCCCAATAACCGCGGTTGCCGCAATACCCTACAATCCACAATCTGGTACAACAACCAACCTCCGGTCAACCGCCCAATACCCGCGGTTGCCGCGAATTCTACTGACTAACATCAAGTCCAACCCCTGACCTCCGGTCAACCGCCCAATATCCGCGGTTGCCACAAAACCCACAATCCACAATCCAGGCCCCGACTACACTATCCCAAACCCCTGCTCGAACCCGAGCAACATGAACCACCTGACTAGCGAAAAGGAGAAAAGAAGCAAACATGGTTTCTCCTAAGTCAAGTTCCAACATGATAGTGTAGCAATAAAAGATGGCCTATCTAGATGTCCATACAAGCATGCAAGTGTTCTCATTTGGAAAGGAAAAATAAGGAGTAGAAACAATCCTGAATCTCACATAAACCACTACTCACATGAATCATCCACCTATGCATGTCCAAATATCCCCACGTAGCACCCACTAACAGGATAAATCACCTTGTCCCAATATGACAGTAAATTCCACATGCAATGGTAAGTGCTAACAATATATCCATATGTCCAAACAAGCATGCAAAGTTCCAACCACGAGCATTGATCAATCAATATGTCCAATAATAGGATCTCTCTAATATTCCTAGTGAGTATGTCAGGAGTAGAGGGATATAGCAACCACCCACCTCGAAAAGCATGAACTACAACAATACGAGATCCCTCGCTGTCCAAGATCCTCAACCTCTGCAAACCTCCAAAATGAGAGAACTGCAGCAACATATATCGCACACGGCATAAATGAATCAACTTCCACAACAGAAATTTCTGGTTACAAAACAGCACGGAAAACGAGGAAATTAACCTTAGAACAGTCCTAAAAAAAATCCGAAAAAATAACCGTTGCGATCCTCGCGACGAGTAGATGGAAAACGAGTAGTTACTCATCCCGTTCCGACACCTGTAGGCCAAGATACAAATTAATCATCGCGGTACAAGCGAAACTCCCAATGATCAAAAGTCACCAGTACTCTGTCCAGAAAAAGTATAATTTTCACCTTCGAAGAAACCTCAAAAAAATCCAGGAAAAATATGACGATGTTCCTTGTGACGCGTAGATATAAATCGAGTACTTGCACTCCTCGTTCCGACTTTCGGTTGCTAAGAAAACCCACAAAAACCTCGGTGCTGTCCAAATTCCATCATAGAAAAAAGGGTCACAGAAATGGTCTAAAAAGCCCAAGAAAACCTCGAAATACGGAGAAGCTAAAAATACATAAACCGTAGCCCTACCTGTCGTAAAAACGTGGGCGCAAGAAACACCCGAAAACTCCTTCGCGGTAGCCCAGGGGAGTCCTCTGACCGAAACGCGACGAAAAGGGCAAATAAGGAAGGTGCGTCGCAGTACGCCGAATCGCAGTAGACGTCGAAGTAGCATCCTCCAAAAATTCTAGAACATCTCCACAAGATGCACAACTGAACAAGGAAGAAATTCTCTAAAGGGCCTTCGCGAAACACCCCAGAAAGTCCTCAAAAGAAGGCCCAAGGTCCAATTTATAGCCCAAGACACACACACATGAATCCGGATTCGGGCGCCGGATTCGGGCGCCCGAATCCGGCCCACGGCCCGTTACTGTGCTAGCCCGAATCCCTCTCGGAGCGCCACGTCACCTGCTCCGCGCCCGGCGCGCCCGCCAATCGCGGCGCGCCGCGTGGCGACGCGGTCCACGGCGGGAACCGTGGACCGCGGTTCACGCCGGATCCGCCGGGTCACTGCGCCCGCCAATGAGCGGGCAACACGTGGCCCGGGCGGTCCATCGTGCGCCGCGCCCGCACGTCTGTCGCGCATGCGTTGACCGGCCAATCCATGAGCGCCACGTGTCACCGCTTCCACACGCTGCGCCCGGTGCACTCACTCGATGCACCCGCCGAACCCGTAGCCGGCACGTGTCCCCAGCACGCCCAATGGGGAGCCGCCACGTGGCACACCAAACTCCGAACACCGCGCCTGCCCGTGCCCGCGCCGCCGCGCTCCGCCGCCTGCCCGCCGCTGCCGGCGCTGCCCCAGCCGCCGGAACAGTAACTTTTGCCTCGAAATCCGTGTTTGCGCATCCGGGCTCCGAAAAATATAAGTAAATAGCTCATTTTCATCGTTTTCGTGCGCTGAGTCCAAATTCGAAGTCCGTTTTGCCAAATTCTACTTCTAAAATTTGTCAAAGGCATCCGGAAAGGTATTCTTAATCCAAATTTCATGCTGGATCCAAACCTGAGGTCCGAATTGCGCACAAGGACCTCCAACACACCGAAAAACCCTCTAGAAGTCGTTGATCACACTGCAAAAGCTCTGCGGAGATCCGGGTCATCACATCCTCCCCTACTAAAAGAAAGTTTCGTCCTCGAAACTAACACAACTCAACAGGAGTCTCAAATACCAGGGTAAGTAGTCATCAATAACGTCTCCAGCTACCAAGTCACCACACACTCCCCATGATTACTCCTCAACAACGACCATAACCAGTACGGCATTGCCTGATTGCGCAATTCCCTCATCTCACGAGCCAGAATTCGCAACGACCGTCCCTCGTACTCCAAGAACTCACAGATCTCAACTGGAGCGAGTTAATCACGGGCGAGGGATCCAGAAATATAACACTCCTGAGCTTAGATGTGGAAAAACCTCAGGGACTCCAACAAAAAGGCTGGGGGAAAAATAAAAGAACACCCAGTGCAACATGCACCAACAACACCCTCTGGTGCCAACTCAACCAGGGCGACCCGAAACACACCCGCACAATCATCCAAGAAGGAAAGAAGCCCTATCAAGCTGGGGTCTTCACTTAGTCACACTCGGATCCTGACCATTCGAGTGAACTCCTCAACCGAAGGCTACCATCAAAAGGGACCCCCCCCCCCCCCCCCCCCCCCCCCATGGACACAACCTCAAGCTCTGTTCACCTCAACAGTCCCACATAGCGCCAACTGTGGAATCATCAAACTCAATCTCAGACAGCTCTCCCGCTCAAGGTATCCGGCACCATAGTGGCCCTATCGGGGAGATACTAGATGCTCAACCATAATCCAACGATAACTCCACAGCCACTATGGGAGGCATCACTAAAACTCGCAAATCCATCTCCCATCACTAGCAATGCTAAAGTCGGCTAAAGTCGGCGCTGGTATCGGTCTCATCATCCATTCGCCAAGCTCTCTTGGCACCGCCCAGCCCAAGAAGCTCCTCACCTCGACAATAAATGTCGATCTCGGCCAATCCCAAATAGCATCCATTTTGGTCGGAATCTCGAACAAGTAGGGGGGTTAGATGTCCAAACATCAACAACTCAAACTCCCAAGGCTGCTGACTATAAACTCCCCTAGAAACGCGAAGCAAACCTCGGGTCTCTATTTGGAACAATAGAGAGGCGGCAATCCAGGTAACCACACTACCTCATCTAAGTACAGCTGGGCTAGCCGCTCAAGTGACCAAGAAGTCTGCATCGGCGAAAAGCATCCGCTCCTCCCAGTGCCCCCGGTAATCCAACCACATGTCCATCGGCACAAAAGCTCGATCCGAGTACCTTAGTATCCCCGAAGCATTCACTGTAAAGTCCCCTGGCTGATCACTCGAATGCTGATCTCTAATCCTGGTCAGGTGGGGGTTCTCACTCCATCTCTCTCTGATCCTGTCCAGCGGTGTGGCTGCACGACTAAGGACATCCGTCTAGCAGAGATCCCAGGGGACACAACCTCTTGCTCGAGCCGTCTCATCTCCTTAAGTAGTGGTGTCTGCATTATAATTAGCATAGACAGGCTCTGCATCGCTTTCCTGCTTAAAGTATCTGTGACCACGTTGGCCTTGCCAGTAAGGTAAAGGATATCCACATAATAATCCTTCAATAGCTCTAACCATCTGCGCTACCCCAAATGCAGCTCTTCTGTGTAAACAGATACTTTAGGCTCTTGTGGTCGGTACAAATCTCACAGTGCTCCTCATAAAGGTAGTGGCGCCACAACTTCAATGCAAATATCACGGCAGCAAACTCCAAGTCATGGGTAGGGTAATTCTTCTCGTAATCCTTAAGCTGTCGGGATGCATAAGCAATTACCCTACCCTCCTGCATCAGCACGCAACCAAGTCCACAATGCGATGCATCACTAAAAATCACATATCCTTTCCTCATAACAGGGAGGGAAAGGATAGGAGTTAACATCAATCTGCCCTTCAATTCCTCAAAGCTCCACATGCTTAGCAACGCTCCGAGAGTAAACTGGAATATCATTAATGAACACCCCCATGAACCGATCCAAGTACAGTTGAAAAATCTTGTTCATCATATCCATAAATGCGGCAGGGCATTAGTCAATCCAAAAAAAAAAACATGTCGGTGAACTCATAATGCCCGTACCGTGACCTGAAAGCTGTCCTCAGGATGTCCTCAGCCTTCACCTTCAGTTGGTGGTAACCAGATTGCAATTCAATCTTCCAGAAGATACAAGACCTTTGCAGCCGGTCAAACAAATCCTCATGCTCGGCAAAGGGTACCTGTTCTGGATGGTCACTTCATCCAATTCCCAGTAATCCACACAGAGATCCGAAGTGAACCATCCTTCCACCTCATGAATAGCACCGGCGTCCCCAAAGGCGACACACAAAGTCTGACAAAATCCCCTATCCATCGAATCCTGGTGTTGTGTCCTCAACTCTCTAACTGGTGGCATGCAAGACAACTCTAATAGGAGAACATCTGGGAACTCGCAACCAAAAAAGGGGGGTATCCCCGAGTCCCGGCGCCGCTGTAGGCCCCACAACTGTGCTAGCCAAAAGGGCTATGCACCAAAGCGAATAACCCGCCTCGCTCGCGAAGTCAAAACCACCGAGGCGAAGAAAGCCCTCAAGTATCCCCGGTACACAACTCCTCCTGACCTGGCTCCCCAAGAAAACCATTCTCGCGGCACAATCAACCGCCGCGAAAAGAAGAACCGAGCCAGCCGGTCCAACAGAGTACCACAACAACGTCCCGCAGCTGAGTCAAGACCATCAGGTTTGCTGGCACTGCCCAGGACTCAAACTGCACCGGGCAGGACCAACAACACTCCTCCACGTGCCAAGTGTGATCGGGGATATAAGCCTCCCGTGCATGTGGTGACCGTCCTACCCCTAACCCATGCAATGAAGCAAATGCACAATTAACAAAGAAGGGAAAACTCCTGTAAAAAAAATAAGATACAAACCCTGATGCCCGGAGCAACTGAAACCTGCCACCAAACCGTCGGCTGTAACCTGTGTGCTCTAACACAGACTGCTAAAAAGGAATCATACCTGCGACATCCCGACCCACTGCCGTGGCGCCCTCCAACCGGGCGGCATAAACTCATCCGCTCGATGCAGGTGGTCGTCGCTCAGTCTGCCTGTAAATATCAAGACTAACCACAAGGGAGCACGACCTTTGCCTCTGCTCACACTGGGGCGATAAAGGTGGCCCTCCGCAGATTACACATCCATGCCACCGCTGTTGCCGGTACTGATGCTGATGCTGTCGTCGGGGTCCACCCGACCTCTAGCGTCTCAGAAATTTACCACCCTAGGGAAGGAAATCGAGAATGCCTCTACCGGCTGATCTGCCCTCTATCACCCGGTGCCAAGCGCCTATATCCAGAACTCGCCTCTGGCTACAGATCCCAATCCAAAGGAACTGCAACGCCATGCTCCATACACGATGCCTACCCCATTGCGGCGTCCTAAATCTGTAACAGAGAGACCGAATAAGCTGAAGGGTATCCTGGCGCAATCCACTCTCAGACACAGATATTCTATGCGCTTTGTCCCTCTACACATGGAGCGCGCAATTCAGCAATTGCATAAACTCTTTGACACAAGAAGACTCTCAAGTAATCTCTCCATCACCACCGAACGCGATCCCGCCTCCAAAGGCTCCATACTCAATCCCATAAATTGGGGTGATTCATCCGCCACAGCTGGCTCACTCGATCGATGGTCCTATAGCTCATCTGTTGTCAACTGTCGACCCTGCCTCGGTGCGCCATCACTAAACGTCGGCACGGGGGCTGCTCGCTGCTCCGACAATTATGTCACCTCTACCAGTTGCCCACTCCGCCGTTGACCTGCCTCTAACACTCCTACCATCTGGATCCGGAGCTCTCTGACCTCAATCTGGGTATCCGGCCCAAATCTAACCGCTCAGGCTCAACTACTGCAACAAGGTGCACACGGGTCAAAACCCAACGTCGGGGAGGCACCGCTCACCACGACAAAAACCGCAAATCAGCACACCACAACACTCGACCCAATCTAGCGAAAGTCAAAGACATCCCCCTATTTCTGTAACTTTATATTGTCTGCAGCCAACATAACTGTCCCACAGAAATAGGATATGTCGATCCCTCTTCACTCACAGGAAGAGTCAAATAATTAAATCACCGACTTTCGCAAAATATCGCATCTCTCACGCCCTATCATCCTAGGGTCCGCCAAAAGCCTAGTGTTTCCTAAGTCCCAACTGACCTATCCCTAAACTCTGATACCACATAATCTGTCACGCCCCGGGTGTAAACCAGAACCCGGGCCCGTCTACAGATCCGCCGTGCACACGAAATTTTTCGCGTACACGAAGCGCTAGTAACCTGCTCAGATATAAGAGATAATAATAAAGAGCATAAAACAGAGCTGAACTAAAAACTAATACATCTCAGACTGAAGCTGGAAATAAAATACAGTACATCTGTATAAAAATAATACATCTGTCTCTCCCAGCACACCAAGAATATACAAACAGCTGGCTAAAGCCAGACCCAAAAGTAAGGTACAACCGTCTGAGGAAAAGGGTACATCAACAGTCCAGCTAACTCTCTCATCCTGCTATCTGATCTATCTACTAAGCCGTCCTCTCTCCTCGATTAGCCGCTGAAAGCCCAGCAGCTCCCGCAGAAGACAATGCAAAACAAGGGGAAGAAAAGAGGAAAAGACAAATGGGGGTGAGAACTACAGATAAACCAGTAGCCTCCCCAAGTGGGTAAAGCCTCAAACTCCGACGCCCCCACTAGGTCTACCAGAGGCAAAAAAGGGGAAAGAAGAAGTGGTAAACTATAAAGAACTGATGAGGAAAAATGAAGCTACCACAACTATGCCTCTAAATGCAATCCCAAAATGGAATAACCGAATGTATGCATCAGTAACCAACCGTCCCAAAGACACCCAATCTATCCACCAGTAAAAACTGGTACTGCCTGCTCAAACTGTCTCAAGTATCTGCTCGCAAATCGGTACTCACTGACCGATACTCATTGTCTGGCACTCACTGGCCGACACTCACAGTCTGGCACTCACTGGCCGACGTGTAAATCACCTACTCCGGAGTGGCACTCGAGGGGAGCGACCCACACGAGTAAAGTAACCATGTCTCATAAGTACAGTAACCATGTCTCAATATCTCACTGTAGCAGGACTGGATCACGACAATGATCAAAGAGGGAAAACCCCATCCACTAAAGAAACCCGATCCCCAATCTGATGCAAAGTAAACATCCGGTCAACCACCCAATATCCGTGGTTGCCGCAATATACCATAATCCACAATCAGGTCCAACAACCGACCTCCGGTCAACCGCCCAATAACCGTGGTTGCCGCAATACCCTACAATCCACAATCTGGTACAACAACCAACCTCCGGTCAACTGCCCAATACCCGCGGTTGCCGCGAACTCTACCGACTAACATCAAGTCCAACCCCTGACCTCCGGTCAACCGCCCAATATCCGCGGTTGCCACAAAACCCACAATCCACAATCCAGGCCCCGGCTACACTATCCCAAACCCCTGCTCGAACCCGAGCAACATGAACCACCTGACTAGCGAAAAGAAGAAAAGAAGCAAACATGGTTTCTCCTAAGTCAAGTTCCAACATGATAGTGTAGCAATAAAAGATGGCCTATCTAGATGTCCATACAAGTATGCAAGTGTTCTCATTTGGAAAGGAAAAATAAGGAGTAGAAACAATCCTGATTCTCACATAAACCACTACTCACATGAACCATCCACCTATGCATGTCCAAATATCCCCACGTAGCACCCACTAACAGGATAAATCACCTTGTCCCAATATGACAGTAAATTCCACATGCAATGGTAAGTGCAAACAATATATCCATATGTCCAAACAAGCATGCAAAGTTCCAACCACGAGCATTGATCAATCAATATGTCCAATAATAGGATCTCTCTAATATTCCTAGTGAGTATGTCATGAGTAGAGGGATATAGCAACCACTCACCTCGAAAAGCGTGAACTACAACAATACGAGATCCCTCGCTGTCCAAGATCCTCAACCTCCGCAAACCTCCAAAATGAGAGAACTGCAACAACATAGATCGCGCACGGCATAAATGAATCAACTTCCACAACAGTAATTACTGTTTACAAAATAGCACAGAAAACGAGGAAATTCACCTCAGTACAGTCCTCAGAAAAATCCGGAAAAATCACCGTTGCGATCCTTACGACGAGTAGATGGAAAACGAGTATTTACTCGTCCCGTTCCGACACATGTAGGCCAAGATACAAATTAATCATCGCGGTACACGTGAAACTCCCAATGATCAAAAGTCAGCAGTACTCTGTCCAGTAAAAGTATAATTTTCACCTTCGAAGAAACCTCAAAAAATCCAGGAAAAATACGACGATGTTCCT
This sequence comes from Tillandsia leiboldiana, assembly GCA_029204045.2. Taxonomy (NCBI): domain Eukaryota; kingdom Viridiplantae; phylum Streptophyta; class Magnoliopsida; order Poales; family Bromeliaceae; genus Tillandsia; species Tillandsia leiboldiana. Next base: position 46,754,613 of record CM055064.1, on the reverse strand, counting down.
TGCGACGCGTAGATATAAATCGAGTACTTGCACTCCTCGTTCCGACTCTCGGTTGCTAAGAAAGTCCACAAAAACATCGGTGCTGTCCAAATTCCATCACAGAAAAAAGGGTCACAGAAATGGTCTGAAAAGCCCAAGAAAACCTCGAAATACGGAGAAACTGAAAACACATAAACCGTAGCCCTACCTGTCGCAAAAACGTGGGCGGAAGAATCACCCGAAAATTCCTTCGGGGTAGCCCAGGGGAGTCCTCTGACCGAAACACGACGAAAAGGGCAAATAAGGAAGGTGCGTCGCAGTGCGCCGAATCGCAGTAGACGTCGAAGTAGCGTCCTCCAAAAATTCTGGAACTTCTCCACAAGATGCACAACTGAACAAGGAAGAAATTCTCTAAACGGCCTTCCCTGCAAAACAGCCCAGAAAGTCCTCAAAAGAAGGCCCAAGGGCCTATTTATAGCCCAAGACACACACACATGAATCCGGATTCGGGCGCCCGAATCCGGCCCACGGCCCGTTACTGTGCACGCCCGAATCCCTCTCGGCGCGCCACATCACCTGCTCCGCGCCTGGCGGGCCCGGCGCACGCGCGCCCGCCAATCGCGGCGCGCCGCGTGGTGACGCGGTCCACGGCGGGAACCGTGGGCCGCGGTTCACGCCGGATCCGCCGGGTCACTGCGCCCGCCAATGAGCGGGCGACACGTGACCCGGGCAGTCCATCGTGCGCCGCGCCCGCGCGCCTATCGCGCGTGCGTTGACCGGCCAATCCATGAGCGCCACGTGTCACCACTTCCACTCGCTGCGCCCGGTGCACACACTCGATGCACCCGCCGAACCCGTAGCCGCCACATGTCCCCAGCACGCCCAATGGGGAGCCGCCACGTGGCACACCAAACTCCGAACACCGCGCCTGCCCGCGCCCGCGCCTGCGCCTGCCCGTGCCCGCGCCGCCGCGCTCCGCCGCCTGCCCGCCGCTGCCGGCGCTGTCCCAGCCGCCGGAACAGTAACTTTTGCCTCGAAATCTGTGTTTGCCCATCCGGGCTCCGAAAAATACAAGTAAATAGCCCGTTTTCATCGTTTTCGCGCGCTGTGTCCAAATTCGAAGTCCGTTTTGCCAAATTCCGCTTCTAAAATTTATCAAAGGCATCCAAAAAGGTATTCTTAATCCTAATTTCGCGCTGGGTCCAATCCTGAGGTCCGAATTGCGCACAAGCACCTCCAACACACCGAAAACCCTCCAGAAGTCGTCGATCACACTGCAAAAGCTCTGCGGAGATCCGAGTCATCACATTAATGGCACTAGTGTTGTCACAAAGTATTGTTACCGAAGTCGCAGAAATTTGGAAGTCGCTCAATACGCTTTTCGTCCAAATCAATTGAGTTGCACAACTTCCCGCTGAAATGTATTCCGCTTCGGTAGTCGAGAGTGCAATGCAGTTTTGCTTTATACTATGCCATGCAACAAGACAATGGCCAAGGTAAAAGCATGCACCACTCGTGCTCTTTCGATCATCCACTGATCCAGCCCAATCGGCATCCGAATACCCTATTATGTCGAGAGACGTGCCCATAGGATACCAAATTCTAAAATTTAGCGTACCTTTGACATACCGGATGATCCGTTTCACCGCTTTTAGGTGAATTTTCTTCGGTGCAGATTGATATCTCGCGCAAATTCCTACACTGAAGGCAATGTCCGGGCGACTAGCCGTAAGGTAAAGTAGACTTCCAATCATGCTACGATAGAGTTTCTCGTCTACTTTTTCTCCGTGAGAATCACATCCAAGTCCCTTATTGCTAGTTCCCATGGGAGTCGGAAAGTCTTTAGAGTTCTCTAATCCGAATTTCTTGACCAACTCCATTGCATACTTGGATTGACATAAATGAATGCCATATTCAGTTTGTTTTACTTGCAATCCAAGAAAGTATGTCAACTCGCCCATCATGGACATCTCAAATTCGCTTTCCATTGTTTCGGCGAATTTTGAAGCATCATTATTCTTTGTAGCAACAAATACAATGTCATCGACATAGATTTGTGCAACAATGAAATGATCTTGAAAGTGCTTCACAAAGAGTGTCCGATCGACTCCCCCTCGAGTATAGCCCTTGTCACGCCCCGGGTGTAAACCGGAACCCGGGCCCGTCTACAGATCCGCCGTGCACACGGTATTTCCCGCGTACACGAAGCGCCAAACCTGCTCAGATATAAGAGATAATAATAAAAGAGCAATAAAAACAGAGCTGAACTAAAATCTAATACATCTCAGACTGAAGCTGGAAATAAAATACAATACATCTGTATAAATAATACATCTGTCTCTCCCAGCTCACCAAAATAAATACAACCTGCTGGCAAAAGCCAGTCCCAAAGTAAAAGTACAACCGTATGAGGAAACATGGGTACACCAACAGTCCAGCTAACTCGCTCATCCTGCCTCGAGATCTATCTACTCAGCCGTCCTCTCTCCTCGACCCGCCGCTGAAAGCCCAGCAGCACCCGCAGAAGACACTGCAAAACAAGGAAGAAGAAAAAGAGGAAAGAAGAATGGGGGTGAGAACTACTAGTAAACCAGTAGCCTCCCCTAGTGGGTAAAACCTCAAACTCTGACACACCCACTAGGTCTACCAGAGGCAAAAAGGAAAGAAGTGTGGTAAGCAATAATGACTGCTGAAGAAAGGAAACTACCACTACTATGCCTCTAAAATGCAGTCCTAGACTGGAATAACCGTATGCAACAGTAACCAACCGTCCCAGATGAACCCAATCTGTACCGCCCTCATCATCGGGCAAGTAAGCCGCGCCGATGTGATAGCAAAACTCCTGCTGCCGCCCTCATCATCGGGCAAATAAGCCGTGCCGATGTGATAGCAAAACTGTCAATAACTGTCTGGCCCCAGCCTCCGGAGGGGATCCCGAGGGGACCGACCCACACGAGGAAAGCATCACCGGGCAATAACCGCGCCGGTGTGATAAGTATCAAAAGCAGGACTGGATCAATATAAAACCCCAGTGGAACACACCCCTCCACGAAAAGAAAACTGATCCCCAATCTGATGCATAAATGATCATCCGGTCAATCGCCCAAAATCCGCGATCGCCGCAATACCTCACAATCCACAACCAAGTCTCACAACCGACCTCCGGTCAACCGGCCAATATCCGCGGTCGCCGGAATAACCCACAATCACAATCATGTCCCACATCTGACATCCGGTCAACCGCCTACTATCCGCGGTAGCCGCTATAATTCCCCAATCCAAATCGGGTAAAATAATATGTATCTGGTCAACCGCCCAAAATCCGCGGTTGCCACAAAGCCCTCTAGTCCATAATCATGCCCTAACACCGATGTCCTATAACCGACATCCGGTCAACCGCCCAATATCCGCGGTCGCCGCCGAAACCCATAATCCACAATCCAGGCCCCGGCTACACTATCCCAAACCCCTGCTCAAACCTGAGCAACAAGAACCACCTGACTAACGAAAAGAAGAAAAGAAGCAAACATGGTTTCTCCTAAGTCAAGTTCCAACATGATAGTGTAGCGATAAGAAATGGCCTATCTAGATGTCCATACAAGCATGCATATGTCCTCAAGGAAGATAAAAGAAAAGGTAACCAATAGTGGTTCCACATGTGTAACAATTAATAGCTCCGCATAGATATAACCATCATGCTAAAATATTATCCAACCACACATGTCTATAATCCATGTTCCATAATAAAGCATTACTATCCACCTATGCATGTCATAAAATCCTCAAATAGTACCAACCATCAAGGTACTTTAATTATCCCAATTTAAGATTCAATTCCACATGCAAAGTTAACCGCTAACATAGCCAACCATAAGTCCAAACCAGCATGCATAAGTTCCATCCCCACTTGTTAATCAATAATCCTAACATAAGAAGATCACTCTAATAATCCTAGTGAGCATGTCAAAATAGAGGTAAGCAACAACCACCCACCTGGACACGCGAAATCCTCAGCTGTAGAACCTCCTCGCTGTCCAATATCCCTTTTCACGCCAAATATCCAAACAGATAAACCGCCGCGATCACTGTTCACAATTACCCCAAAACATACAATTAAACACACAAGTACACAAATACACGCTGTCCCATAATTCAGTCCCAAAGTTGTGCCATTTTCACATGCGAGCTATACACAGAAAATTCCCAAAAAAAATATCGTCGCGATCCTCGCGACGAGCCGGTCGAAACGAGTACCTGCACGTTCAAATCCGAGTTTCCTACACTGAGATATAAATTCTGCAAGGGAACCACCCCAAAGAATTCTGTATAGAAAACTGTAGCACCTAACACTGAAAATAATGCCTTTTTCACCTTCGGGAAAAATCTAGAAAAATCCAGGAAAATTCGAGGATGTTCCTTGTGCTGTGTAGATGAAAAACACCTCCTGACACGCCTCAATCCGACGCCTGTGCGCAAAGATATCGCAGAAACACTGTGGTGCTGTCCAAAACTCCGCCCAAGAAAAAGGGTCAAAAGAATGCTCGGGGAACTCCAAGATAAGCTCGAAACGAGGGGAAACTCAAATCACGAAGATCGTAGCCCTACCTGTCGAGAAGCCAATGGCGCAAGAATCGCCTAAATCGGTGGTCGGAATAAGCCGGGGGAGTCCTCGCACCAAAACGCGACGAAGAAGATCACAAACGAACGAGCATCGCGCCGCGCCGTAAAAATGAAAAACCTCAGGATCCGTGCTGCAGAAAAATCCTAGAATCTGCAGATGGAACCGGCTCTGGGAGAAGAAGAATTCTTGTGATGGTGGCTGTGGAAGAAAAGGAACAGGGAAAGAGCTATTCGGGCTTGAACAGGGCCTATTTATAGGCCCAAAACGACAAATCCGGAAATACCGGATTTGTCCCAACTTTCGGGCGCAAGGCCGATTTCGGGCGCCCGAAAGCCCTACGGGCCGGCCCGCGACGAGCGCCCGGGGAGTGCCACGTCGCCCCGAATAGGCGACAGCCAAAATCCGCCGCTCACACCGCGCCGCGTGGCCACCCGCGGAGATCGACACGTGGCGCGCACCCGGTCAGCGCGCCGCTGACGCGCCCACGTGCGCGCGCCTGCGCGCGCTGCCTGCCACCCTTCCAGGCACGCAGCCCGAGGCGCCCTACAGTCGTTCCATGAACCGGGTCCACAGCACCGTCCAAACGTTGCCCGCCACGTGTCTTGCCCTCGGTGCACGCCGGCCCCGTGGACCGCGCACCTGCCCGCGCGCCTGCCCGCGCGCCTCCGCGCTGCCCGCCCCTGCGCGCCTTGCTCCGCCGCTGCCCGCCGTGCTCCGCCGCTGCCCGCCGCCGCCGCCGCTGCCCGCCGGCTGCCGGAACAGTACCCAAGCCTCGAAAAATGCGCTTTTGCATTCGGACTCCGAAAAATACAAGTAGGTAGTCCATTTTCACCGTTTTCGCGGGCCGAGTCCAAATCCGGTGTCCGATTTGCCAAATTCTAATTCCAAAATTTGCCGAATGCATCCAGACAAGTGTTTTTACCCTAAATTTTGCGCTGAGTCCAATTTTGATAACTGTTCCGCCCGAGAACACTTCTAAACACTCAACGGGGTCCTCCGATCACTCACGTGATCCATTTTAAGCCCGAAGTCCAACACTTGTGTCCAATTTGTGCACAAACACCTCCAACACACCCCGTAGGCCTCCAGAAGCCACCCAATGCACTGCAACAGCTCTGCGGAGATCCAGGTCATCACAACCCTTTTCCAAAATGTGCTTTGTCAGTCTTTCGTACCATGCTCGCGGTGCTTGTTTTAGACCGTAAAGAGCCTTTTTCAATCGAAAAACATGGTTTGGAAGTTTATGATCAATGAAACCTTTCGGTTGTGCAACATAAACTTCTTCATTTTGAAAACCATTTAAAAACGTGCTCTTAACGTCCATTTGAAAAAAATTTATTTTAAAGTGACAAGCAATAGCAAATAAAATACGAATTGATTCGAGACGAGCTACCGGGGTAAAAGTTTCATCAAAGTATACCTTCAACTTGTGAATAGCCCTGAGCAACTAATCTTGCTTTGTTCCGAATAACGGTACCTTCTTCATTTTTCTTATTCTTGAAAATCCATTTTGTACCTATTATATGTTGTTGCTTCGGGGGCTTCGTTAGTTCCCAGACTTTGTTCCTTTCAAATTGATTGAGCTCTTCTTTCATTGCTTCAATCCAATAGTCGTCCTAAAGAGCTTCATCAATATTCCTTGGTTCTACCATGGAGACGTAACATGCGACTCCACATTCCAATTGTCTCCGAGTCCTAACTCCTTTTTGAGGATCTCCAATGATGTTTGATTCCGGATGGTCCTTGGAGATTCGTAGCGTTTGAGGTAACAGAGTACTCGGGGGAATTTGTGATGATTCCTGCACATTAGATAAACTAGAAGAGCCATGAGATGCATCAAAATTTTCAGAAGATTTATCATGCAAAGATACAATATCATTAGCAGGAGATGTCACGCCCCGGGGGTTTCAACACGCGGAAGAAGAGCCACCGATGCTCCCAAATTCACCGTATTATTTTTTTTTTGAAACCAATCTCCCCCGGTGCGTGCCCAGACCCGCCGCATATACAAATTCACTCTGCAAACGGGCAGAGTCTCCTTTGTATATGCACGGCGTACTGACTACAAAATCCATTCCATTCAACCTTTAACCACATTAGATCGAGTCTCAAACACATACAACAGTCATTAAACACATACCACCATTTTACCACAAGTAATAAGGGGCCGACTGTTTTTGAAAGGATAAAACCACAGGGTTTTGAAAGCGGTGTCCACCCAACACCAAGATTTTATAAAACCAGTTTCGAAACCACATAAATCCACAGAATTTGAAAACGGCACCCACACGGCGCCAGGTTTTATAAAGCCATTTTCGAAATCACATAAATCCACAGAGTTTGAAAATGGTGCCCACACGACACCCATATTTTTAAAACGGTTTTCGCAACAGTTTTCTTGTTTCTTGTTTGTAGTTTGAAAACGGCCAAGTAAAGAAATAAGAACGACATTTATCCAAAAAGTTATACCAATAGACCAACATCCACGTCGATCCCACGGGGGTATCGCAATCCACATCTAGCTATCATGAGTAATAAAATGAACAAAGACAGGAAAGTAAACAGTACTGTAGCCTCTAAGGGCCGAAAGATTGCCCACGCGGCCTCACCAACGCTCTAGCACTCGCCCCTGGACGAACCTGTCACGGAGTGGGAAGTCAGTGACTAGAAATAACGTAAAATGCAGAAAGGGCTAAAAGTACGGTAAACCACAGTAACCAGAGCAACCGCCGTCCTCAATGTACAACAGACAGTGACGAAACCCTGTACCAATCAAAACCGGGCACCTTTCCCGGCAACCACACCGAGCACCTATCTCGGAAACCCCGCCGAGCTCCTATCTGCGGGCAGCCCCGCGTGGCGCCTGCCTACGGGCAGCCCCGCGCGGCGCCTGCCTGCGGGCAGCCCCGCGCGGCGCGCTTCCTGCAGGCAGCCCGCGCGGCACCAGCCCGCGCGGCGCCTGCTTGCGGGCAGCCCCGCGCGGCACCCCTGCCGCGCGGCGCGCTGCGGCGGCGGCGACAGCGCTTCTCCCGCAAAGAGACGAACCCGAACCGAAAACCCTCAAAAACCTAAACACTCACCTTCGATCCGCTGGAGGAAGAGGAATGAGAGGATCGTCTTACCGTTGCCCGATCGATCCCGCAAGCAAGAAGGCCTCCGTCCCTCTCCCTGTCTCAACCGCCCAGATCACTGTCGCCCCTTGAACAAAAAGAGAGAGTGGAATCGGGATTTCATTTCCCCCCCCTCTTTTCTTTTGATCGTAACGTGCCTGCCCTAATGCCCCGAAGCACGAAATTGAAAAGGAAAAGGTAAGTCCCCGAATCACGCCCTAGTCCATCAGAAATCAAAAGTAGAGGTCCAGATTACCTCGATAACCGTGCAGATTGCCAGCACGGATCCCGGAGCGTAAAAAATGATCGCAAACTACGAAAATTATTTCCGGGAGATTCCGGGGTCGGAATCCGAATCCGATCGCGCCACCGTTCCCCGTTTCGCGAGCTCTAGCACCTAAAAATACCCGCGAGCCCCGACGGTCTGCCCAGAAGTAATCACATTAATAAACCCCCCCGCTGGACCACTAAAAGTAAAGTAATTACAAAAATTTCCGAAATAAAAGGGCGGTTACTACAGGAGATTCATCATCAAGAGACATATCAAGAGTAGATTTATCAGAAGACAAATGAGAAGCTTCATCTACTTTAACATTAATTGATTCAATCATCGTTTTTGATTCAAGATTGTATACTCGATATGCTCTACTGTTTGTAGAATAACCCATAAAAATTCCTTCATCACTTCGAGAGTCAAATTTTCCAAGATTTTCTCGATCGCGTAAAATGTAACAATGACTCCCAAAGATACGAAAGTACTTGATATTAGGTTTTCTATTAAACCATAGCTCATATGGGGTATTCAAAGTACCCGGGCGCAAATAGATGCGATTGATTACATAGATAGCAGTGTTAATTGCTTCAGCCCAAAAATATAAAGGGAGTTTCCGGCTATGAAGCATAACACGCGCCATCTCTTGAACAACTCTATTTTTGCGCTCGACTACGCCATTTTGTTGAGGTATATAAGGTGCAGAGAATTCATGTTTTATGCCATTTGAAGAGCAAAAATCAATGAATTTTGAATTGATGAATTCTCCACCTCTATCACTGCGAACACGGACAATCTTTTCATTTTTCTCAATCATAATACGATGACATATATCATGAAAAGAGTCAAAAGTATCCGCTTTCTCTTTTAAAAATTCTACCCAAGAATATCTAGAGAAATCATCAACCAAAAGAAAAATATACCATTTTCCACCCAAAGTAGGTTGACGAGTTGGCCCCATTAAATCCATATGCAATAATTCTAATGGGCGTTTTGTTCCTACATGGTTCAAATTCTTGTGAGTGGATCTCGTTTGTTTTCCCTTTTGGCAACCACCACACACAAGGTTTTCTTTGAAGTTCAATTTAGGAACACCTCTAACTATGTCTTTGTTAGATATTCTAGATAGTTCCTTAAAGTTAATGTGACCTAGTCTTTCATGCCAAAGTGTTTCATTATCAAGTGACACTAGGTTACAATTTTGACTTGTTTTACCAGGAACTACATAGCAATTGTTCTGTGACCTAACCCCTTTCAAAATGAATGAATGATTTACATAAGTTACAACACATTCAATTGCAGAAAAGTTAAAGACAAGGGAAGAGTTCACCTTTGCGCACCCAAACCTTACGAGTTTTGGAGTACGTCGGCAATGATCGTGACATTGATCTCCTTGGTGAACGCGTCTTGTTCGGTTGATCACTCTTCTTTGGAATCCATGATGACGTCGTCTTGTGGGGTGTACTACCAAAGTTCTTTACCTTTGAAAGATTCATCTTCGATTTCCGGGGGATGAACTTGTTGGTAGTTGTTTCAAGAGGCGCTTGATTTGATCGCTTCTCTTCATTCTTGCAATTTCGTCTTATGTGCCCTGCAAAACCACAACGAAAACATACCTTTGTGCATGTTGAACCCGAAGTAGATGAGGTAGGCTTGTTCACGTTGGATGCAGTGATTTTCGTCGGAGGAGGAGAAACCGACTGGGGCACAAATACCGTTCCACTCGAACTTGGATCATTGCCGATTCGTTTGACCGAGACCAAGCAACTTGTCCAACTTGCTCCTTCCAGAAGAGAATCGCTTCACGTCTTCCTTAAGTTGGAGTATGGTCTTCGTCATCTCCAATTTTCCTTGTTGAGCCTCGGAGTAGAGCTTCAAGAAGTAATTAGCTTTATCCACCAATTTGATGTGCTCCTTCTCGAAATGCTCGTTCTTCTCTCGAAGGGAAACATTGATTTTGACCAAGTTAACCTTTTCCTCTTCAAGAGCGTTTGAGAGAGAAGTTGCCTCTTTAGATTGTTCTTCAAGATCCCGCAATCTTCTCCTCAAACACTTATTTTGCTTTGCCAATTTCTTTGAATCCTTCAATAATTTATGGTAGGCAAAAGCAAAGTCTTCACCTTCGGAATCGCTCGGTTCATCATCCATTACATTCTTTTCATTTAAGGAGGAGGTGGATAATGAACCAGAGGAAGTCGTTGAAAAGCACATGTAAGGTGAAGTTGTGGACGCGTGGAATGCTGTGGCATTGTTATCCTCATCACTGGAAGATGACTCATTGGAAGTGGAAGTGTCATCCCATGTGACGGCTTGCATAGCCTTCTTCTTTGACGGATTCTTGTTGGGACACTCCGTTGAGATATGGACATAACCTCGGCATTTGAAGCACTGAATTTGTCCCTCAGAGTTCTTCTTGTCCTTTGAAGAACCCTGTTGCTTTCTTGGCTTAAAGCTTGAAGATCCTTTGCCTTTCTTGGACTTAACGAAGGATGAGGATTTACTTGAATTTCCCTTTCGAAAGCTTCGGCGAAATTTCCTCGTCAAGAGTGCAAGTTGCTTCTCGAAATCCTCCATGGATAGATTATCATCAGCGTCTCAGGAGGATGAATCCGCGTCTTCTTCTTTTGTTGATTTCAATGCAAAACCTGAAGACCTAGAAGAAGAGGAAGGCTTTCCAGAAGAATAGTTAGTAGGAAAAGTCATTTCATACGTTTGATGTGAGGACCCGGATCCCCGCGACGCGGTTCTGGCTGATCAGCAGCTTCTGGAGGCCCATATTGGGTGATTGAGGTATTTGCGCGCGTATTGGAACCAAGGATTTGACCCGGCACGAAAAATGGATCAAGTTCACTTTTTCGGGAAGTTTCGACAAATTTTAGAAGTGGAATTTGACAGAACGGACAGCGGATTTGGATTCAGCGCGCGAAAACGATCGAAATGGGCTATTTACTTGTATTTTTTGGAGCCCGGATGACCCGGCATGGATTTCGAGGCAACAGGTACTGTTCCGGCGGCGGCGGGAGCGGCGGGCAGCGGCGGAGCACGGAGGCGCGGGCTCGGGCAGGCGGCGGAGCGGTCACGGGCAGGCGCGCGGGCGCGGGCAGGCGCGCGGTCCACGGCGCCGGCATACACCGGAGGGCAGGACACGTGGCGGCCGCTGGGTGGCTGGTGCAGGCAGCGCGGTCCACGGAGTTTGTGGCAGGTGCCTCGGGGTGCGTGCCCGACAGTGCGGCGTGCGCGCACGCGGGCGCGTGTTGACGCGCGGTTCCCGCTCAGGCGCGCCACGCGTCGGCTCCGAGGCAGGCCACGCGGCGCCTGGTGAGCGGCCGGATCCGCTGTCCCCTGTTCGGCGCCAAGTGGCGCGTTGCGGTGATTCCGGGCGCTGGATCAACGACCCGGATTGGGCACTGTTGGTGTTTTGTGTGCGCCCGAAAACATTCGGGCGCCCGCAAACTGGGACTTGGATGGAATTATCCCATTTGTTTGGATTTGGCTATATATATCCCCTCTTTGGCCTGCGATTTGAAGGTTTTCCCGAGCTTTTCTCCCTCTGAGCCTTGAAGGAAAAATGTTCCTCTCTCTCTCCTCCACCCTTCGATGAAGTTTCAGATTTTTTTGGAGGCCTCGACATCCGCGCTTTCTGCGACACGGCGCACTGCGACGTTTCTTGGATTTCGGCTTCCACCGTCACTTTTCGGTCAGAGAGGCACCCTGGATCACTCCGATGGTATTTTGAGCCAATTTTTGTGGCATTGCGTTCGCGAGAGGTACGCCTTCGATTTTCCTATTGATCACTTTGTCTCGATTTGAGTTCTTGGCATGGTTTACAAGGCATCTCTGAGCCACTATTTTGCTGGTGGATTTTTGGATAGAGGAGGCTTGTCGGATTTTTATCTCTATGCTTGAGCATCGGAATGAGGCATTTAAAGACTCGTTTGATATCTACGCTTCGAGAGGATCGCCATCGTATTTTTATTGGAATTTTTGGGGATTATCTTGCTAGTGATAATTAACCTTCTTTCGGACTGGTTTCCGACAGATTTTGGACAATGTATATTTTGACTTGCCACAGTGTTCTAATTGTATCTTGGTCTACAGATGTCGGAATGCGTTGTATAAATACTCAATTTGTATCTACTCGTCGCGAGGATCGCAACGGCGATTTTTTTAGATTTTTCTGAGGATAGAATTCAGGCGAAAAAGGGCCTACTTTGTGCTCTTTTGGAAAAAAACAGCGGGTACTTGCTGTGATGTTGTCTAATCGTGGACTGTGTTGTTGTTGTTGGAACAGAGGTTCGTGCGACCGAGTACCGATGGTGCAGTTTCAGCAGATTTTGGATTGTGAGCGACTGTGCACTTCACCGACTTCAGCTTCGCCTACGGAAAGCGAATCAGGTGGGTTTCCTTTCTCCAGAACCGGTGGACGGTTCTCTAATTCTATGTTTGATAGAATGCATGCATGCTAGTATATTCATGATGATGATGATTGAGATGTAAGCATGATGTGAGTAACTATTGAGAATTGCAAGATATGATATCCATGTTGATAATTGGAAGCTTACATAGTTGTAGTGTTCCTCTATGAGATTGAGAGCATGCTAGATGATGATGTTCCCTTACTTGTTGGAGAATATGATTGATGCATGTCTACTCTTTATTGTTTATGCTTGTGAGCATGTATGACTTGAGTATACTACCTTTGAGTGATAGCGTGCATGATTTATTTGTACATCTTATGCTTGAGGAGATAGAAGCATGCTTATGAGAGATGAGATTTTCCTTTCATGTTATTATTGGAACTTGACCAAGCACCCCGTCATATGCTACATGTTTAACCAGACTAGTAGAGAACCTTCACTTGGGCTAGGTTCTTTTATGCTTTAGACATCCCACACATTGCATCTTTCCTGGACATAGTGTTGCCTCGCCCGGGTAGTGGGCCGAGGGGTCAGGTTTCAGTGGGATATTGTTGCACTCGTGCCTGGGGGCTGAGTGGAGTCTGGTAGATGAGTTTAGACATGTGCTAGTGTTGTGGGAGCCGTTTGGGTAGACGGTGGTCCCGAGTCGTCGAGTATCTTCCGATCAGTGTTGTTGGGAACCGTTGGGGTTGACGGTGGTCCCAGGTCGTTGAGTGTTGTCCGACCAGTTTTATTAGCCCTGAGTTGTGGGTCGATCCAGGCTGTGGAGTATCTCCAGCCAGTGTGTTTTGTGCTACGAGTTGGTGGAGTTTGCTAGTGTCTCGAGATTCGAGAAAGCTGATCAGCTGAGTCGTCGAGAGTACTCCGACCGTTGTGCTAGATGTTTGAGTATCTTGGGTCCTTCCGTTCTGAGAGTGAGCGTGGATTTTGACTATAGCCTGCAGGAGCCACTTTGAGCTCGATAGAGTACGCGGATACCTTTTTCCTCGGTGGGGTCGCGCCCCTCGAGTGCCACGTCCGGAGTGGATCTGTTACTTTGTATCGCGACTTGTCGACGCAGTCCCTCTGGCTGGGCTAGTTTTGGCAGTCACGGACGCCCTACGTAAGTCCGGTCTTCGGATGTAACGGCAGTAGGTAGGCGCAGGCTTGACTGGCCCGAGGAGGCAGTCATTTCGATTGGATCGATTGAGCACCTTGGGTGCGAGTAGTTGCATATCTTTTCATCTGTACCCCCCCCCTATTGAGCATTTAGATAGAGGCATGATAGCTGTCGAGTACCTCCAGCTTTTCTTGTTCAGTTTTACTACATTGTTATCTTATGCCTCTAGTAGACTTAGTGGCCAGACCGTCGGGCTTGGTGGCGGTACCCACCGAGAACTACGTGTTGATGAAGTTCTCATACCCGTTGGGGGTTCTCCCCTTCCTTTTTCTTTCCTCTCCTTTATTTTGCAGAGTCATCTGTGGGAGATGCTGATTCTGCTGTTGCTGTTCGAGGCGAGGGAGTCGCGAGCTAGATCCCTACCTGTCTTTAGAGAGTAGCTGTACCCCCACATTGGAGACTTATAGTGCAGTCTGTAGATTAGTTTTATTTTTACCTTTGAGAGATTATTGTAGTCATGATGACTTGTATTGAGTGCCTGTACACTGATGTATTATTCATTTCAGGATTACCTCCCTGTTGAGCTTTGAGTTTTGTATTTGAGGAATATTGTATGATTATCATTTATGGGAGGTGCACTTTGTATCTTTATTTTCCAGTTGTACAAATGATTGGTTTTAAATTTTACAGCAGATTTATCTTATAGCTCTGATATTTGTTAGTTGTAGTACCTTTTCTTGTAGGTTAGACGCTTTGCTTATGCGGGGTTTTGCATAGGCGGCGGATCTGTTGGCGGGCCCGGGTCGCAGTTCGACCCCGGGGCGTGACATTTGAAGTGCACCAACTAATTCTTCTAAGTGATGGGATGAGTGATTGGCATGTTTATTCTCCTAAGTGATTATGTTGGCTGCAGACAACATAATGCTGTGGAATGGGTGACATGTCCTAGACTTTCGCTAGATTGGGTCGAGTGTTTGTTGTGTGAATTGTTGCAATGTTGTCGTGGTGAGCGGTGTCTCCCCGGGTTTTGACCCGTGTGCATCCTGTCGTAGCTGTGGAGCTTGAGCGGTCGGATTTGGGCCGGATACCCGGATTGAGGTCAGAGAACTCCGGACCCTGATGACGGGATTGTTAGAGGCATTTCAGCGATAGAGTGAGCAGCTGGTTTTGGTGACACAGTTGTCGGAGCAGTGGACAGCCCCGACAGTGTTTTTCTCTTGAGACCACCTGCTAGCAGTATCTTCCGTGGCAGCGATTTTAGTGGCGTCGATGGAGAGTGTAGCCCCCTCCGTGCCAATGTTTAGTGCCGAGGCACCGAGGCAGGGTGGATAGCTGACAGCTGATGAGCCGTAGGACATCATCGATCGATGGAACCAATTTTGACAGATAAACCACCCCAATTCGTGGAATTGAGTTGGAGCCTTTGGAGGCAGAAACGTGGGTGGTGGTGATGGAGAGACTACTTGAGAGCCTCCTTGTGTTAAAGGGTTTACGCAGTCGTTGAACTATGCGCTCCATGTTTTGAGGGACGAGGCGCATAGGATATGGAGTTGAGAGTGGATTGCGCCAGGTTACCTTTCAGCTCTTTCGGTCCCGTCATTACGGATTTAGGATGCCTCGATGGAATAGGCGTTGTGTATGGAGTGCGGCGCTACAGTTTCCTTGGGTAGGAATCTACCGCTAGAGGTGAGTTCTGGATAGAGGCGCTTGGCGCTAGGCGATGGGGGACGGATCGGCCGGCTGAGGCATTTCTGTTTTCTTTCTCCAGGATCGTGGATTTCTGTGATGTCAGAGGTCGAGTGAACCCCGATGGTAGCATCAGCATCTATATCAGAGTAGCGCAACAGTAGCGTGGATTCGTTGGCTGCGGAGGACCATATCCGTCGCCTCAGTGTGAACAGAGACAGAGGTTGTGGTCCCTTGTGATTGGTCTTGATATTTTCGGGCAGATTTAGCGACAACCGCTTGCATCGTGTGGATGAGATTGTGCCGCCTAGTTGGAGAGCGCCACGGCAGTGGATTGGGTTGTCGCAGGTGCACTTTGCGTTCCAGCCTGGACTAGAGGCAGAGTTGCTACCGCGTGCACTAGAGGTACAGGTTACTGTTGGTGTTGTGCTTATGGAGGAGGCTTGTGGATCATATCCAGTGCAGTTGAGACCACGAGTTATACCTGCAGACGTATTGGTGTTGTGGTAGTTGGTGATTTGACCCAGTGCCTGAGATTGGTTGGCACAGTGCCACCGGATGTTTGACTGCGGAGAGTGAGGACTTTAATCTTCTGCGAGGTAGACAAGAAGAGACTTGGTTATAGGGACAATCAGAGCACACAGGTTACAGTGACAGTGTGAGAGGTGCCTACGGCGGCACCGGGACTCACGGTTATCCTTTTTGCCCGTGAGACCCCGGGTATGAGTCCATCTGAGCTGTTATTGATGCCGCCAATTAAGGAGTTTGAGATTGTGTTTGACGTGGTTTTGGGAACCGCATCAACCTTGACAGTACTTTATTGGATATTATCTGTAATGCAGAGAAAGCTGATGGCACCGTTGCAGGATCTGAGGGATCGGGGGGTTCCTTGTGGTTTGAGCACAGGCCGGCCCGGGTGTTATTTAGGGCCCTTTTTGGATGGAGTTATACCCCTGCAGTTGCTCATCTGTGGTGCTTGTACCTACTTGGAATTATACAGCTGAGTATTTTGCCAAAATAGTATTCAGAACACGGTAGGGGCATTATGAGCTCACAGTGAGGCCCGATGGTTTGACTAATGCCCTGCTGCCTCTATGATTTGCGGAATGGTGTGATCCAGTTGTACTTGGACAGATTGGTAACGGAGTTCTGCACGGTATTTGGATTTACTCCTAGAGTAATTTGGAGCTTGAGGAGCACTGGTGAGGGTGCTATAATGTCTGCGATGAAGAAGCTGCATGCCAAGTTGTTGAGGTGCGAATTTCAGCTTCGGGAGCTCACCTTCGTGGGTCTCGATGTTCTAGCCGTAGGAGCGGCTGCGGAAATCCGGATAAATGGATGTTATTGAGATTGGCCGAGACCGACACTGTCGTGAAGCGAGGAGCTTTTTGGACGGGGCAGTGCCGGTAGTGTCACGCCCCGGCGTCGAAACTGCGACCCGGGCTCGCCAACAGATCCGCCGCCCATACGGGAAGCCCCGTATAGACGAAGCGACTAACCTGCAAAAGATCAACTATACTATACAGATATCAGAGCTGAAAGTAAAACTGCTAGAAATAAAAACTAAGTGCACAACTACAACTCTCAAATAGTACAATCCAACCTCACCAAAATACAGAAATCTCTCGAGCAGTAAAATAAATACAACTCTATACCACACTACAAAGTTCTCTCAACAAGAAATCTCAAAAGTAATAAGGGTACATCTACTCTCAGGACGACGACTGGTAGAGATCTAGCTCGCGACTCCCTTACCTCGATCAGAAGAAGCAGCAACAGGAGCAACTGGAACAGGAGTAGAGGTCCCTGTGGGAAAAGACACCACGACGGGTGTGAGAACTACGTCCCAAGTAGTTCTCAGTGGGTGCCGCCAACAAGCCCGACGGTCTGCCCACTAAGTCTACTAGAGGCATAAAGTAACAATAATAATACTGAAAAGAAAGGGCTGGAAAAGTAACTCTACAGCTACTATGCCCCTATCTAGATGCTCAAGAAAATGAAACAGATGGAAACATGATACATCTACTAACTCACACAGTACAGTCACCCAATCTACACTGACTGCCACATAGGGACCAGTCAAACCTGCTGTCACGCCCCGAGTCCAAAAACTAGTGTATAAATTTTTTTTTTTTTTTTTTTTAAATCAGAGTTGCAAAAACAACCAGGGCAATGACAGACCGCCACATATATAGAAGAGTCCCAATCCCCAATGGAATTGAGCCTTTTCTATATATGCACGGCTAGCTTGGCAACAATCATCAGAGTACTAACTACGTACAACTACATGCAAAAGTTACAATTAACTTTACAATTATTTACATCTGAATTACAACTCTTTCCTTTAACATCAAATAATACATGAACTTTCGGCTGTCCAGGGTCAGCATCTAACACGGAATCTCACCAACACGTCCCGACATCCCAGCACCCGCTCGGCCTGAAAAACAGTCACCCGAGGGTGTGAGACACACCGGAGTGTATCCCAGTGGGCACGACGAGCCGAGAAATAGCAGATCGTACCTACTGGTATACAATACTAGAGGATAGTAATAATCAGGGGTTAGGGTAAAGCAGATATATAACTGATGCTGTAAAGAAAGCAAAACTTATAATCTGGGCACGAGCATGGTAGATAATTTTACCAGAATTTAAAACAGGACAAACATGTATTAGGATAATCAACGCATCAAGGAGTTAGGACAATCAGCAATATAACAATGAGATTATAATCAAGGCATCAAGGAATTAGGACAATCAGCAATATAGGTAGATAACTAGAAGCCAGATCAAAGAATCAAAAAAATCATGTTAAAGCAACTTAACAACACATGCATCAAATAGATGAAAACACAAAGACCCAATCACAAGCTACCATATTGGCCTTCTCAAGACCTCAGGCAAGGCTGCCCACTTGGCACCACCTGGTTGACATTCCCCAAACTAGGGTCACGGGTTGCCTCAGCTAACCACTTTACCGGTAAAGTACACCGCTACGGGGGATCAGTCCGCTAGTGTACGTGAAGAACAACGGTGCGGGCGAATCATGTGCAAATGCTCAAACTGGCGGTCCACTGACCGGGTAATCGGCAACAAGCCGGGAAATCCCCACTGGGATGCAATAATCAAATCAACTGAATCTCAACTCATATGCAAGACCAAGGCAAATCTCAACTCAGCATAAGCTCAACCGAAAAACACAACTCAATCATGCAGACCAACCAAATAATACAAAACTTAAACACATATTTTTAAGAAAACTATTTTGAAAAGTCCACACCCCGAAGAGCATTGCCCTCGTCCTATCAAACAAGAACAGACTCAGGCGACACTACGAAGCTTGGGTTTCCAAACCTCGCAGAGCAATTGCCTTTGTCCTATCAAACAAGAACAGACTCCGGCGACCCTACGAAGCTCGGTAAAAACATCAGTTAAACAAATCTATGTGCTCAGCAGTGTATCATTTGATCGACAGGACAAACAGGCTTACTCATCAACCATGGAAATGTTCCAAGATAAGATATAAATACCAGATGCACTAAGAATAATCCTGTAAGGCAGAATAGAACTGATAACAGGCGTAGCTCAACTATCAGATGACCAAACAGGCATGGCAATATGTAGAGCAATAATATAACCACTGGAAACAACTAATCAGCAGATATGGTAAAGATCACTAAAGAAGATCATAATCAGGCATAAAGCAGGTATGACGTAGCAAATAACTGAATCAAAGGAAGGCAGGCTCAAGCATTGGTAGATCAATATAATAATCAAGCATAGGAGTGCAACTACGAAATGGCCAATCAGTCAAAGCAACTAACAGTAATATATATTGCAACCAAAGGCAGACAGGCTCAAGATAAACTAGGTTACCAAAAACAAGAGTCCAACTAATACCGTACACCGAGGGCCGAAAAGATCTCGGACCGAAGTTAAACCCACCTGATATATCGCAGGCGACTATTTGTATCAACAGATCACTTGAAAACCAGATGTAGATCGAACAGACCTGAATTAAACATATTGTTCAGGAATTAACTTAACTTTTAATCTAACAGTTTCAAATCAACTTAAAACCTCTTTTTAGCACTGTTTTCGCTCGTTCTTTTTACTGGAAATTCATTTTAACGAACCGTCACTTCCAGCAGGTGACATTTATCTTGCTGAACACCGTGCTCACCAATTTGCGGCAGCACGGAACCCGAGGAAAACTTCGGGTCATAAAACTCTCCTCTAACATAGCCCTTTTTGCATTTTTGTTTCTCCGAGACTTCCAACTCTGTTTTTAACGCGAGCATCGCGTTCAGTGACCCCAAAATACCCAGGAGTACACTTTTACAATTTTCCAAACAGACCCTAACACTGTTTTTAATCAATTATTGCATTAAGGCTTGGTTATGACTCATCTTTGAATCCACATATTTCCAGACAAAACTTTCTATATCAAACCATCTCTGGATAATGCCAGGATCACAGGGCTTGCCCTAGATGCAGCCCAGGTTTGCTGGTTCAACCCGAACCAAGCCCTTGCTCTCACATAAGTTCATAATGCACCAACCACTTGTCCACACAGATCAAGATTGATCTGAAGTGAGCATCAAGCTCAGGGGACCTTCCTGAGTAAGTTTGATATACAACTTGAAGCTTAATTCTGCCTCGAAGTTCTTTGAGACATTTCCTCAAACACTTGGCATGCACCATATATACAAAGCTTCACAACAACTTCCCCGAGTTGGTTCTCAGCCAATTCTGCACCTTAAGCCCTCAAACTTGGAAGGAAAGTTTCCACATAACTTCCTCTACAACTCCTGCAAGCCTGGGGCATCTTTGCACCCATGGTTGGCTACGGGCAAGGTGGAGAAGATGACTCCATTGCTTTGAAATTCGTGACCAGCAACCTAAGGCATCTGGGATCAAATGACTTGGCCAACTAGGTGCTAAATCACTCAAGAAAACTTTCTGTGCCAGTGGCCGGCAACAAAACACGGCGGCGACGGCGGTGGAGCAAAGCTCCATTTCGAGCTTTCTTCAACAATGGCAACTTTGCTATTGTCCGCTTTAAGGTGCAAAGAACAGCACCACAAGCTTTCTAGCAAGCTTTTGAGAAGCTCTGGCCATGTCCCTGTCGTCGGAGATCGCCGGACGGCCGGCCGCCATTAACGGCCTCAAACTCGGGTCAACCATGGCACCCACCATTTCGGGCTGCATGGTTGCCATGCAAAAGCATGGGTGGATACCCCTCGACCCAATAAAGCTTCCTGTACATGTGGCCGGCGGTGGGAAGCCTCGCCGGCGCCGGAGCAACAAGCTCGGCCGAAGGGGTCATCTTCCCCAAACTAGGGCACTTCCGCACCACCTCCACACAGCATCAAAACACTCCAAATTTGGAGGGAAGCAAGAACAGGTCAATAGGAAGAAGACCATCACTTTACTTTTCATTAAAAATCGCCGTAAGCAAAGAAAGCTCGGGGCGGAGCTCCGGCGGTGCAACTTGGCCGCCGACCAACCGGAGCTTTTCCCATTTCATGGGTGGTCTGGAAATAATCCTTAGGCTATAGGGAAGATACTTCCAAAGGTCTTGGGTCTGAAAAACCATTGGATCAATAGGACTCACCTCGCCGGAGTTGGAGAAGATGAGGAAGAAGCCGGTTCTCTCCACGGCCACGCGCAGCCTCCAGCAAGCTCGGGTTTGCTCACCTGGAAGCAGAAGAACTCCCAGAAGTCCAGGAACCCTAGTTGGAGCAACTTCTCTCCAATCCTCACCCTTCTCTCTCACTCGGATTTTTTTTTCTCAATGGGGTGATCTCCCTCGGCCACCCCAGCATCCGAGGCTTATGAGGAATAACTCTTGGGAGTTAGGAAATCCCAAGAGCCACCTCGTGTAACCTCCACGGGCAGACCAAGAGACACCTTTGCATAAATGCTAGATTTTGCAATTTTGCAAAATAACCCTTGTACAAGAAACCCTAAGCCTTAAGGACCCAGCTGTAGCTCACAATTGCATTCAGAACCTTAGTGAATTAAGCTTGTTAATTTTGATACATAAAATATTAAGGTTTCTTCAAAAATACCCGCTTTTTCGGCACCTTTCACGCATTTCGAGACAATCCGGGTCGCCAAACGCGAAATCCGTCAGTGCCATTGCGCTCAGAACGTCGAAAATAGCTAGGATCCATTACTCATACCTCTAGGTTAAAACTCTAGATAGTGGTTCGGCCATTAGTGAAAGCGAGGGATTAAAAACCGAGGGTTACTATTCACTTTAAGTCGCAGGGCCCGTTTTTTGATTTCTGATTTCTGGAAGATCCGACCGTCGGATCGAAAACATATGAATATAAAACTTCTATGTTTCGACGAGACGATCGCAATGGTGATCTCGGATTTTCCAGATCAGACCCCGATCAAAAGTCGACATTTCTGGGCCACTATTGAACTACTATCTACCAATTTTTGCTATTTAAATAATTCTGGAAATTATTTAAACCTGAATTCTGGATTTTAAAATCCTGGTTTCTACATCACTCACCACTTTAAGAAGTTTCGTCCCCGAAACTTAAACTTAACTAATCCACTATTAAACCTCAAAAAGGTTCGCAGAGATGACAATCAGTCACAAAGCGTCGTTAACTCTCAGGCTACTCATTTAGACCCAATCTGAATATTCCCCATTACAGGGTAAATTATTTCTCAATTCTTTCGAAAGTACGTTGTCGGCCGCCAACGTGCTTACCAAAAGAAAGGCGAAATACCATAGATCTGTCGCCAACCACTAGTTGGGGACACAACTCACATCTGAAGGTACATCACATACCTTCCTTTACAGTCTCTTTGCCGATGATATAACCTCTAAGTTCCCAACTTACTGTACCAAAACCCAGCGCTCTCACGTGACCACAAGTCATCCTAGGGTTCGTTCCTAGCCAAACCTAGACATCGTATTCCTATTGCTCTGATACCATCTAATCTGTCACGCCCCGAGTCCAAAAACTAGTGTATAAATTTTTTTTTTTTTTTTTTTAAATCAGAGTTGCAAAAACAACCAGGGCAATGACAGACCGCCACATATATAGAAGAGTCCCAATCCCCAATGGAATTGAGCCTTTTCTATATATGCACGGCTAGCTTGGCAACAATCATCAGAGTACTAACTACGTACAACTACATGCAAAAGTTACAATTAACTTTACAATTATTTACATCTGAATTACAACTCTTTCCTTTAACATCAAATAATACATGAACTTTCGGCTGTCCAGGGTCAGCATCTAACACGGAATCTCACCAACACGTCCCGACATCCCAGCACCCGCTCGGCCTGAAAAACAGTCACCCGAGGGTGTGAGACACACCGGAGTGTATCCCAGTGGGCACGACGAGCCGAGAAATAGCAGATCGTACCTACTGGTATACAATACTAGAGGATAGTAATAATCAGGGGTTAGGGTAAAGCAGATATATAACTGGTGCTGTAAAGAAAGCAAAACTTATAATCTGGGCACGAGCATGGTAGATAATTTTACCAGAATTTAAAACAGGACAAACATGTATTAGGATAATCAACGCATCAAGGAGTTAGGACAATCAGCAATATAACAATGAGATTATAATCAAGGCATCAAGGAATTAGGACAATCAGCAATATAGGTAGATAACTAGAAGCCAGATCAAAGAATCAAAAAAATCATGTTAAAGCAACTTAACAACACATGCATCAAATAGATGAAAACACAAAGACCCAATCACAAGCTACCATATTGGCCTTCTCAAGACCTCAGGCAAGGCTGCCCACTTGGCACCACCTGGTTGACATTCCCCAAACTAGGGTCACGGGTTGCCTCAGCTAACCACTTTACCGGTAAAGTACACCGCTACGGGGGATCAGTCCGCTAGTGTACGTGAAGAACAACGGTGCGGGCGAATCATGTGCAAATGCTCAAACTGGCGGTCCACTGACCGGGTAATCGGCAACAAGCCGGGAAATCCCCACTGGGATGCAATAATCAAATCAACTGAATCTCAACTCATATGCAAGACCAAGGCAAATCTCAACTCAGCATAAGCTCAACCGAAAAACACAACTCAATCATGCAGACCAACCAAATAATACAAAACTTAAACACATATTTTTAAGAAAACTATTTTGAAAAGTCCACACCCCGAAGAGCATTGCCCTCGTCCTATCAAACAAGAACAGACTCAGGCGACACTACGAAGCTTGGGTTTCCAAACCTCGCAGAGCAATTGCCTTTGTCCTATCAAACAAGAACAGACTCCGGCGACCCTACGAAGCTCGGTAAAAACATCAGTTAAACAAATCTATGTGCTCAGCAGTGTATCATTTGATCGACAGGACAAACAGGCTTACTCATCAACCATGGAAATGTTCCAAGATAAGATATAAATACCAGATGCACTAAGAATAATCCTGTAAGGCAGAATAGAACTGATAACAGGCGTAGCTCAACTATCAGATGACCAAACAGGCATGGCAATATGTAGAGCAATAATATAACCACTGGAAACAACTAATCAGCAGATATGGTAAAGATCACTAAAGAAGATCATAATCAGGCATAAAGCAGGTATGACGTAGCAAATAACTGAATCAAAGGAAGGCAGGCTCAAGCATTGGTAGATCAATATAATAATCAAGCATAGGAGTGCAACTACGAAATGGCCAATCAGTCAAAGCAACTAACAGTAATATATATTGCAACCAAAGGCAGACAGGCTCAAGATAAACTAGGTTACCAAAAACAAGAGTCCAACTAATACCGTACACCGAGGGCCGAAAAGATCTCGGACCGAAGTTAAACCCACCTGATATATCGCAGGCGACTATTTGTATCAACAGATCACTTGAAAACCAGATGTAGATCGAACAGACCTGAATTAAACATATTGTTCAGGAATTAACTTAACTTTTAATCTAACAGTTTCAAATCAACTTAAAACCTCTTTTTAGCACTGTTTTCGCTCGTTCTTTTTACTGGAAATTCATTTTAACGAACCGTCACTTCCAGCAGGTGACATTTATCTTGCTGAACACCGTGCTCACCAATTTGCGGCAGCACGGAACCCGAGGAAAACTTCGGGTCATAAAACTCTCCTCTAACATAGCCCTTTTTGCATTTTTGTTTCTCCGAGACTTCCAACTCTGTTTTTAACGCGAGCATCGCGTTCAGTGACCCCAAAATACCCAGGAGTACACTTTTACAATTTTCCAAACAGACCCTAACACTGTTTTTAATCAATTATTGCATTAAGGCTTGGTTATGACTCATCTTTGAATCCACATATTTCCAGACAAAACTTTCTATATCAAACCATCTCTGGATAATGCCAGGATCACAGGGCTTGCCCTAGATGCAGCCCAGGTTTGCTGGTTCAACCCGAACCAAGCCCTCGCTCTCACATAAGTTCATAATGCACCAACCACTTGTCCACACAGATCAAGATTGATCTGAAGTGAGCATCAAGCTCAGGGGACCTTCCTGAGTAAGTTTGATATACAACTTGAAGCTTAATTCTGCCTCGAAGTTCTTTGAGACATTTCCTCAAACACTTGGCATGCACCATATATACAAAGCTTCACAACAACTTCCCCGAGTTGGTTCTCAGCCAATTCTGCACCTTAAGCCCTCAAACTTGGAAGGAAAGTTTCCACATAACTTCCTCTACAACTCCTGCAAGCCTGGGGCATCTTTGCACCCATGGTTGGCTGCGGGCAAGGTGGAGAAGATGACTCCATTGCTTTGAAATTCGTGACCAGCAACCTAAGGCATCTGGGATCAAATGACTTGGCCAACTAGGTGCTAAATCACTCAAGAAAACTTTCTGTGCCAGTGGCCGGCAACAAAACACGGCGGCGACGGCGGTGGAGCAAAGCTCCATTTCGAGCTTTCTTCAACAATGGCAACTTTGCTATTGTCCGCTTTAAGGTGCAAAGAACAGCACCACAAGCTTTCTAGCAAGCTTTTGAGAAGCTCTGGCCATGTCCCTGTCGTCGGAGATCGCCGGACGGCCGGCCGCCATTAACGGCCTCAAACTCGGGTCAACCATGGCACCCACCATTTCGGGCTGCATGGTTGCCATGCAAAAGCATGGGTGGATACCCCTCGACCCAATAAAGCTTCCTGTACATGTGGCCGGCGGTGGGAAGCCTCGCCGGCGCCGGAGCAACAAGCTCGGCCGAAGGGGTCA
This sequence comes from Tillandsia leiboldiana, assembly GCA_029204045.2. Classification (NCBI taxonomy): domain Eukaryota; kingdom Viridiplantae; phylum Streptophyta; class Magnoliopsida; order Poales; family Bromeliaceae; genus Tillandsia; species Tillandsia leiboldiana. The sequence continues at coordinate 46,729,223 of CM055064.1, read as the reverse complement.
TCTTCCCCAAACTAGGGCACTTCCGCACCACCTCCACACAGCATCAAAACACTCCAAATTTGGAGGGAAGCAAGAACAGGTCAATAGGAAGAAGACCATCACTTTACTTTTCATTAAAAATCGCCGTAAGCAAAGAAAGCTCGGGGCGGAGCTCCGGCGGTGCAACTTGGCCGCCGGCCAACCGGAGCTTTTCCCATTTCATGGGTGGTCTGGAAATAATCCTTAGGCTATAGGGAAGATACTTCCAAAGGTCTTGGGTCTGAAAAACCATTGGATCAATAGGACTCACCTCGCCGGAGTTGGAGAAGATGAGGAAGAAGCCGGTTCTCTCCACGGCCACGCGCAGCCTCCAGCAAGCTCGGGTTTGCTCACCTGGAAGCAGAAGAACTCCCAGAAGTCCAGGAACCCTAGTTGGAGCAACTTCTCTCCAATCCTCACCCTTCTCTCTCACTCGGATTTTTTTTTCTCAATGGGGTGATCTCCCTCGGCCACCCCAGCATCCGAGGCTTATGAGGAATAACTCTTGGGAGTTAGGAAATCCCAAGAGCCACCTCGTGTAACCTCCACGGGCAGACCAAGAGACACCTTTGCATAAATGCTAGATTTTGCAATTTTGCAAAATAACCCTTGTACAAGAAACCCTAAGCCTTAAGGACCCAGCTGTAGCTCACAATTGCATTCAGAACCTTAGTGAATTAAGCTTGTTAATTTTGATACATAAAATATTAAGGTTTCTTCAAAAATACCCGCTTTTTCGGCACCTTTCACGCATTTCGAGACAATCCGGGTCGCCAAACGCGAAATCCGTCAGTGCCATTGCGCTCAGAACGTCGAAAATAGCTAGGATCCATTACTCATACCTCTAGGTTAAAACTCTAGATAGTGGTTCGGCCATTAGTGAAAGCGAGGGATTAAAAACCGAGGGTTACTATTCACTTTAAGTCGCGGGGCCCGTTTTTTGATTTCTGATTTCTGGAAGATCCGACCGTCGGATCGAAAACATATGAATATAAAACTTCTATGTTTCGACGAGACGATCGCAATGGTGATCTCGGATTTTCCAGATCAGACCCCGATCAAAAGTCGACATTTCTGGGCCACTATTGAACTACTATCTACCAATTTTTGCTATTTAAATAATTCTGGAAATTATTTAAACCTGAATTCTGGATTTTAAAATCCTGGTTTCTACACCTGCGCCTACCTACTGCCGTGACATCCCGAACGACCGGACTTACGTAGGGCGTCCGTGGCTGCCACTAACTGGCCAAGCCAGAGGGACTGCGTCCATAACTGCCACTAACTGGCCCAGTCAGAGGGACGGCGTCGACAAGTCGCGATACAAAAGTAACAAATCCACCCCGGGCGGGGCTCTCGAGGGGAGCGACCCCACCGAGGAAGAAGGTATCCGCGCACTCTGTCGAGCTCAAAGTGGCACTGCAGGCTATAGTCAAAATCCACGCTCACGCACTGAACGGAAAGACTCAATCCTCAAACATCTCGCACAACAGTCCGAGCACTCTCGACGACTCAGCTGATCAGCTCACGCGAAACACGAGACACAAGCCTCTCCAATAACTCACAGCACAAGACGCACTGGCTGGAGATACTCCACAGCCAGGATCGACCCACAACAGAACACTAAACTCATAGGAAAGACCGACACCATAAGGGTTCGAAACCCGGTAGGCCGGTGCTTAGAACCCTATCAAACAAGAACAGACTCTAGGCTCCGCCTAACGAAGTTCCCGCCCCCTTATAGTTCGGGGACACAACAACCTCGGTACAACACGCAGAAGACACCAACTAGGGCCCGAAAGTCCCGGGAGACCTACACCTACAACCCTATCAAACAAGAACAGGTTCTAGGCTCGGCCCCCGCGGCTTCCGTCCCGAACGAAGGAACGGCCCCTAGAACCCAGACCACTCGAATCCTTTCGAGCGGGGAGATTACAGGAAACAGGTGACATTTGTTATTGAAAACCATTTTGATCTGGAAGAAATCCATATTTAATAATTTTAGTTCTCTTTAGAAAAACAGTTAGAAAATAAGTGTTTTACCCAAACCCCGAAGGGCTGATGCCTTTGTCCAATCAAACAAGAACAGACTCCAGCGGCCCTTCGATGCTTGGAAGAAAGCATTGGTAGACTAAAATCATGTGTATGTCGAAAAGGGTTCTAGGTTCTAGGTCCGGCTAACACTAGTAAACTACTGCCACTAACACAGTGGCGACAACCCCAAACAGGGGAAAAACAAGACCTCCCGGGGCCACCGTTTACCCCAAACGGTTCCCGGTACAGACAAGCGATCTACTACTCTACCAGACTCCACTCTGCTCCCAAGCACGAGTGCAAATGCATCCTACACTAAAAAGAAGTCCCGACCGCTCGGCCCACTACCCGGGCGAGGATAACACTAAGTCCAGGAATGAAACATAAAGTGTGGATGTCTAAACATAAAGAACCCTAGCCCAAGTGAGGGTTTTCTACTGGTCTGGTTACACATGCAACATATGGCGGGGGTGCTAGGTCAGGTTCCAAGATAATAAATATTTAACAGGTAGAAGGAAGCTGTGACGCCCCACTTCCCAGGGGGTCACCCTTCCTAGAACTACTCTAGCTCTAGCACGCTTAACTCTCATGTTCCTCTTGGATCTTGCTACCATCCAAAATACTATAGCCGGGATAGAGATTTAGTCCTATTATATCATTTATATAGAGGACTAATCCAAATTCCGGGGGTGTCACATTCTTCCCCCCTTTAAGCCCTGACGTCCACGTCAGGCTCAAGCACATTCACAAGCACCAGGCGATGTGAGACTCGTCTCGCTAGCCTTAGCCGACCTTGTGAGGAGCTGCACTCCACTCACAACGGTCATTAGCCGGGGAGCCTCGCTCTACCCACTATATAACCCTGGCTCAGCCGAGACTCATCTCACATTTCCGGCTGGTGAATGGCTCTGATACCAACTGTGACGCCCCACTTCCCAGGGGGTCACCCATCCTAGAACTACTCTAGCTCTAGCATGCTTAACTCTCATGTTCCTCTTGGATCTTGCTACCATCCAAAATGCTATAGCCGGGTTAGAGATTTAGTCCTATTATATCATTTATATAGAGGACTAATCCAAATTCCGGGGGTGTCACAGAAGCAGAAGAGATCATCAGATAATTACAAAGAATATTAACATTCACATTCTAGCATGCTACCCAGTCCAAACACTATCATGCAAGATTCTATAACAATAGAATTAGAGCACAGTCCATAGATCCTGAAAGCAAAGCCACCCACCTGAAGGTGCTAACTGTCCGGGGTCACACAGCTGAGAGAACCAGAAAAACAGCAACTCTTATGTCCAACAGGTCCAGTACAGTCCACAATCCCTCCTGGGTACAACAAAAGGCTACAGTTACACTTAAATCCCAAAAAAAACTGCCCAAAAACACACGCTGAATTTTCAGCTGCAAAGAGGCCAAAATTTCACCTATTGAAAGTGCTCAATAAATTCTAAATAAAATATCCCTGCGTTCTACGCGTCGATAGCTTCGAAACAAGTACCTGCACGCCCAAATCGGAGCCCCGTAGGTCAAGTTATAAATTCCACAATACGGGTGCGCGAGAACATCCAACCACATAACTGAAAAATCTTACACAGATAAAGAGGAAGATGTATACCTTCTGGAAGGCCTCAATAAATTCCAAAAAAAATACCACGATGATCCTCGCGTCGAGTAGATGAAAAAAGTCTATAAGAGCGTCCCAATCCGATGCCCGGTAGCGGAGATAAAATTCCATCAATCTGCTGCCCTCAAAATCCACACAGCAAACAAGGTCCTCAGAGAGTAAGGTAGAACTCCTCAAAAAACACGAAACCAGAAAATGTGCGAGAAACCAAAATTGTAGCCTCACCTGTTGCGAATCCAACGGCGAAGAAATCGCTCAAAAAGATGGTCGGAGTAGGCCGGGGGAGCTCGTGCACCGAAGAGAGACGGAAGAAGCACCGAAGAAAGAGCGTCGCGCCGCGCCAAGAAAATGAGAATCTCGAAAAGCGTGCCCCCAAAAATCTCCAAACTCTGCAGATGGAAGCGACACAGCGAGGGGAACAACTTTGCTGAGGACCTCCCGTCGGTTTGAAGCTCGGAAGTGGAAGAAAAGAGGAGGAAGAAGCAGCTTGGACCGTTTAAATAGGCCAAGAAAACAAAACAAATAATGACGGATGAGTCCAATTTTCCGGGCGCCCGGAAGTTCCGAGCTGCTACAGTGTTGGGCCCGGCCCAACACTGTGCAGGCCCGAAACCTCCACGGGCCTCCACGTCGCCCACAACACAGCGGACAGCCGTGCGGGGCCACCCAGCGGGCGACACGTGGCCCAACGAGGAGTCAAAACGTGGCGGCTCCCCGGTCAACGCGCGCCTGACGCGCCCACGTGCGTGCGCCAGCGCCGCCTGCGCACAGTGTCGGGCACGCGCCCCGAGGCGAGCGCACCAGCTCGGTGCACCGAGTGCACAACACCGCGCCAACAGCAGGCCGACAGGTGTCCATCCTCCGGTGCACGCAGGCGCTGTGGACCGCGCACCTGCCCGCGCGCCTGCCCGCGCGCTGCCCGCCGCCATGCCTGCGTCCGCGCCGCCGCGCTCCGCCGCCCGCCGCCGGCCGGTACAGTACCAAGCTGCCTCGAAAACCGTGCGCGACATCCGGGCTCCGAAAAATGCAAATAAATAGTCCATTTTCACTGTTTTCGCGCGCTGAATCCAAATCCGATGTCCGTTTCTCTAAATTCTCAACCGAAATTTTGCCGAAGGCCCCCGGAAAACCCACTTGATCCGATTTTCGCGCCGGGTCCATTCCAAAAATTCGGTTTACCAAATTCCATCTCTAAAAATTCCCGAAGGCATCTGGGGAGGTGATCTTTTATCCAAACTTCGCCCTGAGTCCAAATTTGACATTCGCATCGCGCGAAATCACTTCTAAACACTCGACGGGTCCTCCATAAACTCCCGTGATCCATAAATAAGCCCGAAGTCCACCACTTGTGTCCAAATTGCGTACAAACACCACCAACACACCACACAAGCCTTCGAAAGCTGCCAAACAACCAGAAAACTCCCCCGCGGGGAAACCAGGTCCTCACATCCTCCCCTACTAACAGGAAGTTTCGTCCCCGAAACTAAAACAACCCACAACAAAACTAAAACAATCAAATCAACCAAAGACGCAAACACTAAACTAGCAAGAAAGGTACGGCTCCACCAGCAGGAAAGTCATCAACCCCAACCCTCGATTGAGAAAACAGCTGAAATTAGCGAAAAGTCTGGAAATTTCGAAAGATCAGTGCCTTCGCCCCAATCAAACAAGAACAGGTTCGGGCACTGTCTCCATTGCTAGAGCAATCTTTCGAAGTTTTCGTCCTGTTCGTAAATTTCAGTACAATGGCGAGAAAAGGGAGGGAAGTGTTGGTGTCGTTCCTGCTGTGGCTACAAATGAACGCTACCACTAACGAGACTTCTAAGGACACAACCTCTAGTCCTAAACCTCACATCTGCACCGGGGTGGCGTCTGCCCAATGCCGCTGAAGCTGATGCCGCTGGAAGGATACACCGACAATCCGAGAATACGAACTCCTCCAGTCCAACTCGCAGAAGGGTAACTGCTCTCATTCCGTTATCAGTCGTAGCACGGCACCGCACCAACCAGTCCAACCTGTGTGCTCAATCCAAGTTCTGGAGCTGTCCTTGAATCATCACATCAGCAGGTAAAGTTCCAAGTCTCAACTGCACTGATCAAACACCGTGATCCTCCTCTACTAGAGGGATACAGGGAAGAATCCAAACGCTAAAACATGTAGCAGAAATTCCTAACCCATACCCATGCAAAGATGCTGATGGAGATGCTCTACTAAATATGCAGAACAAAAAAATGCAGCGGTAACGAAAAGCTCAACTCAGCTAACAAAAATAAAATCATACCTGCCACGACACGATCTGCAGCCGGGGTGTCCTCCACCAAGGCTGCATAAACCCGTCCACTGGGTGCTGCAGATCGTCGTCCCGTCTGTCCCGACGTCGTGGCCCACTCTGCCTGACGGTGTGCCGGAGGGGCTTCCGCTGCAAGAATAGGCAAAGGAGGTGCTGTCGCAATCGGCCGCACTGACAAAATGGCATGGGGGCAAGCTGCGCGGAAATGTCCCAACTCTCCACAGAGGAAACACCGCCCCTGTCTCTGATCACACTGCGACGGTGGATGAGGCCCGCCACAGATGACACACCGCTCCTATTGCTGCTGCCGATACTGCTGCTGCTGCGGCGGCCCACCTGATCTCTGACGCCTACGAAACCCACGACCCTCAGGATAAGATCGTGGAGGTCTCGGAGGTCCCTGCCGGCTCGTCTGACCCTCATCATCCAGTGCTGGGCGCTTCGCCCCCGAAATCTCTACGGAAGCTGGGGCCACCCCGACCATAACCGTCTCTCCGTGCTCCACATAGAGGGCCTGCTCCATAGAGGCATCCAGAGTCTGCAATCTCTGCGAGAGGACAAACTGATAGATATCACGACCCAGTCCTCGCTCAAACATGTAGATCCGGTGCGCCTCATCCCTAGCCGCGTGGGGTACACAAGCCAACAACTGGTTGAACTCTGCGATGTACTCATGCACGGGCCGATCTCCCTGTCGGAGATTCCTCAGCCGCTCCTCCAACCTCTGCCTGACGCTCTCCGGGAAAAATGCTCCAAGAAGTAGACCGCGGAACTCCGTCCAAGTAAGCAGCTGGGTCCCAGGTGGACCAACTGGCCGAACACGACGCCACCAGGCCTCGGCGTTGCGCTCCAAAAAGTGAGTCGCCAATAGGACCTGAAACCGCTCCTCGATAAATAAGCTCTCGAAATGGCGCTCCATAGCCATGATCCACGACTCTGCCTCCCACGGCTCCGAACTCTGCCCCGAAAAACGAGGTGGGTTAAACTGACGGAATCTCATCAACAAATCCACCACCTCTTGATGCTCTGCTCGGGTCAACTGCCCTGCCGTCCCGAACGGCTGTCTACCGATCTCTGGTGCAATAGGGGCTGCCTGCACTGCTGGTACAACTGGGGGTGCCACAGCTGGCGACGAAGGTGGGGGGAAACTCCCTGGGGGTGCTACAACTGGCTGTACCCTCTGCTCCAACATAAGCATCAATCGACCCATGGCCTCCTCCTGACGCCGCGAGGCCTTTTCCTGGCGTCGTAAGGCCTCCTCCTGGCGCTGTGAAGTCACCTCCTGGCGCCGTGAAGTCTCCTACTGGCGCCGTACAGCCTCTGACAACTGAGCCATCTGAGCCCGAAGCTCCGGCACCTCACTCTGCTGACCCTGTGCTGGCTCCTCCTGCCCAGGCTCATCGACGGGGGAAGGCTGAGAACGCGTCTGTACCCTGCGTCGGGGAGGCATCGTGCCCACCTGCACACACAAGCGAACATCAGGACAGTACCAAACAACACTCGACCCAATCCAGCGAAAGTCTAAGACATGTCATCCATTCCCTAGCATTATGTTGTCTGCAGCCAACATAATCGCTTAGGAGAATAAACATGCCAATCACTCATCCCGTCCCTTGGGAGAGGTAAATCACTCAATCAGGACTCTCGCTAAAAGTCACGACTCTCACGCAGTCATCCTAATGTCCAACCACAAGCCTAGGGTTTCTAAGTCCATAATGACCTACAACCTAGGCTCTGATACCACCTAATCTGTCACGCCCCGGCGTCGAAACTGCGACCCGGGCTCGCCAACAGATCCGCCGCCCATACGGGAAGCCCCGTATAGACGAAGCGACTAACCTGCAAAAGATCAACTATACTATACAGATATCAAAGCTGAAAGTAAAACTGCTAGAAATAAAAACTAAGTCCACAACAACAACTCTCAAATAGTACAATCCAACCTCACCAAAATACAGAAATCTCTCGAGCAGTAAAATAAATACAACTCTATACCTCACTAGAAAGTTCTCTCAACAAGAACTCTCAAAAGTAATAAGGGTACATCTACTCTCAGGACGACGACTAGTAGGGATCTAGCTCGCGACTCCCTTACCTCGATCAGAAGAAGCAGCAACAGGAGCAATTGGAACAGGAGTAGAGGTCCCTGTGGGAAAAGACACCACGACGGGTGTGAGAACTACGTCGCAAGTAGTTCTCAGTGGGAGCCGCCAACAAGCCCGACGGTCTGCCCACTAAGTCTACTAGAGGCATAAAGTAACAATAATAATACTGAAATGAAAGGGCTGGAAAAGTAACTCCACAGCTACTATGCCTCTATCTAGATGCTCAAGAAAATGAAACAGATGGAAACATGATGCATCTACTAACTCACACAGTACAGTCACCCAATCTACACTGACTGCCGCATAGGGTCCAGTCAAACCTGCGCCTACCTACTGCCGTGACATCCCGGAGGACCGGACTTACGTAGGGCGTCCGTGGCTGCCACTAACTGGCCCAGCCAGAGGGACTGCGTCCGTAACTGCCACTAACTGGCCCAGTCAGAGGGACGGCGTCGACAAGTCGCGATACAAAAGTAACAAATCCACCCCGGGCGTGGCTCTCGAGGGGAGCGACCCCACCGAGAAAGAAGGTATCCGCGCACTCTGTCGAGCTCAAAGTGGCACTGCAGGCTATAGTCAAAATCCACGCTCACGCACTAAACGGAAAGACTCAATCCTCAAACATCTCGCACAACAGTCGGAGCACTCTCGACGACTCAGCTGATCAGCTCACGCGAAACACGAGACACAAGCCTCTCCAATAACTCACAGCACAAGACGCACTGGCTGGAGATACTCCACAGCCAGAATCGACCCACAACAGAACACTAAACTCACATGAAAGACCGACACCATAAGGGTTCGAAACCCGGTAGGCCGGTGCTTAGAACCCTATCAAACAAGAACAGACTCTAGGCTCCGCCTAACGAAGTTCCCGCCCCCTTATAGTTCGGGGGCACAACAACCTCGGTACAACACGCAGAAGACACCAACTAGGTCCCGAAAGTCCCGGGAGACCTACACCTACAACCCTATCAAACAAGAACAGGTTCCAGGCTCGGCCCCCGCGGCTTCCGTCCCGAACGAAGGAACGGCCCCTAGAACCCAGACCACTCGAATCCTTTCGAGCGGGGAGATTACAGGAAACAGGTGACATTTGTTATTGAAAACCATTTTGATCTGGAAGAAATCCATATTTAATTATTTTAGTTCTCTTTAGAAAAACAGTTAGAAAACAAGTGTTTTACCCAAACCCCGAAGGGCTGATGCCTTTGTCCAATCAAACAAGAACAGACTCCAGCGGCCCTTCGATGCTTGGAAGAAAGCATTGGTAGACTAAAATCATGTGTATGTCGAAAAGGGTTCTAGGTTCTAGGTCCGGCTAACACTAGTAAACTACTGCCACTAACACAGTGGCGACAACCCCAAACAGGGGAAAAACAAGACCTCCCGGGGCCACCGTTTACCCCAAACGGTTCCCGGTACAGACAAGTGATCCACTACATCTACCATACTCCACTCTGCTCCCAAGCACGAGTGCAAATGCATCCCACACTAAAAAGAAGTCCCGACCGCTCGGCCCACTACCCGGGCGAGAATAACACTAAGTCCAGGAATGAAACATAAGGTGTGGATGTCTAAACATACAGAACCCTAGCCCAATTGAGGGTTTTCTACTGGTCTGGTTACGCATGCAGCATATGGCGGGGGTGCTAGGTCAGGTTCCAAGATAATAAATATTTAACAGGTAGAAGGAAGCAGAAGAGATCATCAGATAATTACAAAGAATATTAACATTCACATTCTAGCATGCTACCCAGTCCAAACACTATCATGCAAGATTCTATAACAATAGAATTAGAGCACAGTCCATAGATCCTGAAAGCAAAGCCACCCACCTGAAGGAGCTAACTGTCCGGGGTCACACAGCTGAGAGAACCAGAAAAATAGCAACTCTTATGTCCAACAGGTCCAGTACAGTCCACAATCCCTCCTGGGTACAACAAAAGGCTACAGTTACACTTAAATCCCAAAAAAAACTGCCCAAAAACACACGCTGAATTTTCAGCTGCAAAGAGGCCAAAATTTCACCTATTGAAAGTGCTCAATAAATTCTAAATAAAATATCCCTGCGTTCTACGCGTCGATAGCTTCGAAACAAGTACCTGCACGCCCAAATCGGAGCCCCGTAGGTCAAGTTATAAATTCCACAATACGGGTGCGCGAGAACATCCAACCACATAACTGAAAAATCTTGCACAGATAAAGAGGAAGATGTATACCTTCTGGAAGGCCTCAATAAATTCCAAAAAAAATACCACGATGATCCTCGCGTCGAGTAGATGAAAAAAGTCTATAAGAGCGTCCCAATCCGATGCCCGGTAGCGGAGATAAAATTCCATCAATCTGCTGCCCTCAAAATCCACACAGCAAACAAGGTCCTCAGAGAGTAAGGAAGAACTCCTCAAAAAACACGAAACCAGAAAATGTGCGACAAACCAAAATTGTAGCCTCACCTGTTGCGAATCCAACGGCGAAGAAATCGCTCAAAAAGATGGTCGGAGTAGGCCGGGGGAGCTCGTGCACCGAAGAGCGACGGAAGAAGCACCGAAGAAAGAGCGTCGCGCCGCGCCAAGAAAATGAGAATCTCGAAAAGCGTGCCCCCAAAAATCTCCAAACTCTGCAGATGGAAGCGACACAGCGAGGGGAACAACTTTGCTGAAGACCTCCCGTCGGTTTGAAGCTCGGAAGTGGAAGAAAAGATGAGGAAGAAGCAGCTTGGACCGTTTAAATAGGCCAAGAAAACAAAACAAATAATGACGGATGAGTCCAATTTTCCGGGGGCCCGGAAGTTCCGGGCTGCTACAGTGTTGGGCCCGGCCCAACACTGTGCAGGCCCGAAACCTCCACGGGCCTCCACGTCGCCCACAACACAGCGGACAGCCGTGCGGGGCCACCCAGCGGGCGACACGTGGCCCAACGAGGAGTCGAAACGTGGCGGCTCCCCGGTCAACGCGCGCCTGACGCGCCCACGTGCGTGCGCCAGCGCCGCCTGCGCACAGTGTCGGGCACGCGCCCCGAGGCGAGCGCACCAGCTCGGTGCAGCGAGCGCACCAGCTCGGTGCACCGAGTGCACAACACCGCGCCAACAGCAGGCCGACAGGTGTCCATCCTCCGGTGCACGCAGGCGCTGTGGACCGCGCACCTGCCCGCGCGCCTGCCCGCGCGCTGCCCGCCGCCGTGCCTGTGTCCGCGCCGCCGCGCTCCGCCGCCCGCCGCCGGCCGGTACAGTACCAAGCTGCCTCGAAAACCGTGCGCGACATCCGGGCTCCGAAAAATGCAAATAAATAGTCCATTTTCACCGTTTTCGCGCGCTGAATCCAAATCCGATGTCCGTTTCTCTAAATTCTCAACCGAAATTTTGCCGAAGGCCCCCGGAAAACCCACTTGATCCGATTTTCGCGCCGGGTCCATTCCAAAAATTCGGTTTACCAAATTCCATCTCTAAAAATTCCCGAAGGCATCTGGGGAGGTGATCTTTTATCCAAACTTCGCCCTGAGTCCAAATTTGACATTCGCATCGCGCGAAATCACTTCTAAACACTCGACGGGTCCTCCATAAACTCCCGTGATCCATAAATAAGCCCGAAGTCCACCACTTGTGTCCAAATTGCGTACAAACACCACCAACACACCACACAAGCCTTCGAAAGCTGCCAAACAACCAGAAAACTCCCCCGCGGGGAAACCAGGTCCTCACATCCTCCCCTACTAATAGGAAGTTTCGTCCCCGAAACTAAAACAACCCACAACAAAACTAAAACAATCAAATCAACCAAAGACGCAAACACTAAACTAGCAAGAAAGGTACGGCTCCACCAGCAGGAAAGTCATCAACCCCAACCCTCGATTGAGAAAACAGCTGAAATTAGCGAAAAGTCTGGAAATTTCGAAAGATCAGTGCCTTCGCCCCAATCAAACAAGAACAGGTTCGGGAACTGTCTCCATTACTAGAGCAATCTTTCGAAGTTTTCGTCCTATTCGTAAATTTCAGTACAATGGCGAGAAAAGGGAGGGAAGTGTTGGTGTCGTTCCTGCTGTGGCTACAAATGAACGCTACCACTAACGAGACTTCTAAGGACACAACCTCTAGTCCTAAACCTCACATCTGCTCCCGGGGTGGCGTCTGCCCAATGCCGCTGAAGCTGATGCCGCTGGAAGGATACGCCGACAATCCGAGAATACGAACTCCTCCAGTCCAACTCGCAGAAGGGTAACTGCTCTCATTCCGTTATCAGTCGTAGCACGGCACCGCACCGACCAGTCCAACCTGTGTGCTCAATCCAAGTTCTGGAGCTGTCCTTGAATCATCACATCAGCAGGTAAAGTTCCAAGTCTCAACTGCACTGATCAAACACCGTGATCCTCCTCTACTAGAGGGATACAGGGAAGAATCCAAACGCTAAAACATGTAGCAGAAATTCCTAACCCATACCCATGCAAAGATGCTGATGGAGATGCTCTACTAAATATGCAGAACAAAAAAATGCAGCGGTAACGAAAAGCTCAACTCAGCTAACAGAAATAAAATCATACCTGCCACGACACGATCTGCAGCCGGGGTGTCCTCCACCAAGGCTGCATAAACCCGTCCACTGGGTGCTGCAGATCGTCGTCCCGTCTGTCCCGACGTCGTGGCCCACTCTGCCTGACGGTGTGCCGGAGGGGCTTCCGCTGCAAGAATAGGCAAAGGAGGTGCTGTCGCAATCGGCCGCACTGACAAAATGGCATGGGGGCAAGCTGCGCGGAAATGTCCCAACTCTCCACAGAGGAAACACCGCCCCTGTCTCTGATCACACTGCGACGGTGGATGAGGCCCGCCACAGATGACACACCGCTCCTATTGCTGCTGCCGATACTGCTGCTGCTGCGGCGGCCCACCTGATCTCTGACGCCTACGAAACCCACGACCCTCAGGATGAGATCGTGGAGGTCTCGGAGGTCCCTGCCGGCTCGTCTGACCCTCATCATCCAGTGCTGGGCGCTTCGCCCCCGAAATCTCTACGGAAGCTGGGGCCACCCCGACCATAACCGTCTCTCCGTGCTCCACATAGAGGGCCTGCTCCATAGAGGCATCCAGAGTCTGCAATCTCTGCGAGAGGACAAACTGATAGATATCACGACCCAGTCCTCGCTCAAACATGTAGATCCAGTGCGCCTCATCCCTAGCCGCGTGGGGTACACAAGCCAACAACTGGTTGAACTCTGCGATGTACTCATGCACGGGCCGATCTCCCTGTCGGAGATTCCTCAGCCGCTCCTCCAACCTCTGCCTGACGCTCTCCGGGAAAAATGCTCCAAGAAGTAGACCGCGGAACTCCGTCCAAGTAAGCAGCTGGGTCCCAGGTGGACCAACTAGCCGAACAAGACGCCACCAGGCCTCGGCGTTGCGCTCCAAAAAGTGAGTCGCCAATAGGACCTGAAACCGCTCCTCGATAAATAAGCTCTCGAAATGGCGCTCCATAGCCATGATCCACGACTCTGCCTCCCACGGCTCCGAACTCTGCCCCGAAAAACGAGGTGGGTTAAACTGACGGAATCTCATCAACAAATCCACCACCTCTTGATGCTCTGCTCGGGTCAACTGCCCTGCCGTCCCGAACGGCTGTCTACCGATCTCTGGTGCAATAGGGGCTGCCTGCACTGCTGGTACAACTGGGGGTGCCACAGCTGGCGACGAAGGTGGGGGGAAACTCCCTGGGGGTGCTACAACTGGCTGTACCCTCTGCTCCAATATAAGCATCAATCGACCCATGGCCTCCTCCTGACGCCGCGAGGCCTCTTCCTGGCGTCGTAAGGCCTCCTCCTGGCGCTGTGAAGTCACCTCCTGGCGCCGTGAAGTCTCCTACTGGCGCCGTACAGCCTCTGACAACTGAGCCATCTGAGCCCGAAGCTCCGGCACCTCACTCTGCTGACCCTGTGCTGGCTCCTCCAATAACTCACAGCACAAGACGCACTGGCTGGAGATACTCCACAGCCAGGATCGACCCACAACAGAACACTAAACTCATAGGAAAGACCGACACCATAAGGGTTCGAAACCCGGTAGGCCGGTGCTTAGAACCCTATCAAACAAGAACAGACTCTAGGCTCCGCCTAACGAAGTTCCCGCCCCCTTATAGTTCGGGGACACAACAACCTCGGTACAACACGCAGAAGACACCAACTAGGGCCCGAAAGTCCCGGGAGACCTACACCTACAACCCTATCAAACAAGAACAGGTTCTAGGCTCGGCCCCCGCGGCTTCCGTCCCGAACGAAGGAACGGCCCCTAGAACCCAGACCACTCGAATCCTTTCGAGCGGGGAGATTATAGGAAACAGGTGACATTTGTTATTGAAAACCATTTTGATCTGGAAGAAATCCATATTTAATGATTTTAGTTCTCTTTAGAAAAACAGTTAGAAAATAAGTGTTTTACCCAAACCCCGAAGGGCTGATGCCTTTGTCCAATCAAACAAGAACAGACTCCAGCGGCCCTTCGATGCTTGGAAGAAAGCATTGGTAGACTAAAATCATGTGTATGTCGAAAAGGGTTCTAGGTTCTAGGTCCGGCTAACACTAGTAAACTACTGCCACTAACACAGTGGCGACAACCCCAAACAGGGGAAAAACAAGACCTCCCGGGGCCACCGTTTACCCCAAACGGTTCCCGGTACAGACAAGCGATCTACTACTCTACCAGACTCCACTCTGCTCCCAAGCACGAGTGCAAATGCATCCTACACTAAAAAGAAGTCCCGACCGCTCGGCCCACTACCCGGGCGAGGATAACACTAAGTCCAGGAATGAAACATAAAGTGTGGATGTCTAAACATAAAGAACCCTAGCCCAAGTGAGGGTTTTCTACTGGTCTGGTTACACATGCAACATATGGCGGGGGTGCTAGGTCAGGTTCCAAGATAATAAATATTTAACAGGTAGAAGGAAGCTGTGACGCCCCACTTCCCAGGGGGTCACCCATCCTAGAACTACTCTAGCTCTAGCACGCTTAACTCTCATGTTCCTCTTGGATCTTGCTGCCATCCAAAATACTATAGCCGGGATAGAGATTTAGTCCTATTATATCATTTATATAGAAGACTAATCCAAATTCCGGGGGTGTCACATTCTTCCCCCCTTTAAGCCCTGACGTCCACGTCAGGCTCAAGCACATTCACAAGCACCAGGCGATGTGAGACTCGTCTCGCTAGCCTTAGCCGACCTTGTGAGGAGCTGCACTCCACTCACAACGGTCATTAGCCGGGGAGCCTCGCTCTACCCGCTATATAACCCTGGCTCAGCCGAGACTCATCTCACATTTCCGGCTGGTGAATGGCTCTGATACCAACTGTGACGCCCCACTTCCCAGGGGGTCACCCATCCTAGAACTACTCTAGCTCTAGCACGCTTAACTCTCATGTTCCTCTTGGATCTTGCTACCATCCAAAATGCTATAGCCGGGTTAGAGATTTAGTCCTATTATATCATTTATATAGAGGACTAATCCAAATTCCGGGGGTGTCACAGAAGCAGAAGAGATCATCAGATAATTACAAAGAATATTAACATTCACATTCTAGCATGCTACCCAGTCCAAACACTATCATGCAAGATTCTATAACAATAGAATTAGAGCACAGTCCATAGATCCTGAAAGCAAAGCCACCCACCTGAAGGTGCTAACTGTCCGGGGTCACACAGCTGAGAGAACCAGAAAAACAGCAACTCTTATGTCCAACAGGTCCAGTACAGTCCACAATCCCTCCTGGGTACAACAAAAGGCTACAGTTACACTTAAATCCCAAAAAAAACTGCCCAAAAACACACGCTGAATTTTCAGCTGCAAAGAGGCCAAAATTTCACCGGCTGAAAGTGCTCAATAAATTCTAAATAAAATATCCCTGCGTTCTACGCGTCGATAGCTTCGAAACAAGTACCTGCACGCCCAAATCGGAGCCCCGTAGGTCAAGTTATAAATTCCACAATACGGGTGCGCGAGAACATCCAACCACACAACTGAAAAATCTTGCACAGATAAAGAGGAAGATGTATACCTTCGGTAAGGCCTCAATAAATTCCAAAAAAAATACCACGATGATCCTCGTGTCGTGTAGATGAAAAAAGTCTATAAGAGCGTCTCAATCCGATGCCCGGTTGCAGAGATAAAATTCCATCAATCTGCTGCCCTCAAAATCCACACAGCAAACAAGGTCCTCAGAGAGTAAGGTAGAACTCCTCGAAAAACGCGAAACCAGAAAATGTGCGAGAAACCAAAATCGTAGCCTCACCTATTGCGAATCCAACGGCGAAGAAATCGCTCAAAAAGATGGTCGGAGTAGGCCGGGGGAGCTCGTGCACCAAAGAGCGACGAAAGAAGCACCGAAGAAAGAGCGTCGCGCCGTGCCAAGAAAATGAGAATCTCGAAAAGCGTGCCCCCAAAAATCCCCAAACTCTGCAGATGGAAGCTACACAGCGAGGGGAACAACTTTGCTGAAGACCTCCGTCGGTTTGAAGCTCGGAAGTGGAAGAAAAGAGGAGGAAGAAGCAGCTCGGACCGTTTAAATAGGCCCAGAAAACAAAACAAATAATGACGGATGAGTCCAATTTTCCGGGCGCCCGGAAGTTCCGGGCTGCTACAGTGTTGGGCCCGGCCCAACATTGTGCAGGCCCGAAACCTCCACGGGCCTCCACGTCGCCCACAACACAGCGGACAGCTGTGCGGGGCCACCCAGCGGGCGACACGTGGCCCAACGAGGAGTCGAAACATGGCGGCTCCCCGATCAACGCGCGCCTGACGCGCCCACGTGCGTGCGCCAGCGCCGCCTGCGCACAGTGTCGGGCACGCGCCCCGAGGCGAGCGCACCAGCTCGGTGCACCTAGTGCACAACACCGCGCCAACAGCAGGCCGACAGGTGTCCATCCTCCGGTGCACGCAGGCGCTGTGGACCACGCACCTGCCCGCGCGCCTGCCCGCGCGCTGCGCGCTGCCCGCGCCTGCCCGCCGCCGTGCCTGCGTCCGCGCCGCCGCGCTCCGCCGGGCTCCGCCGCCGCCGCCGCCGGCCGGAACAGTACCAAGCTGCCTCGAAAACCGTGCACGACATCCGGGCTCCGAAAAATGCAAATAAATAGTCCATTTTCACCGTTTTCGCGCGCTGAATCCAAATCCGATGTCCGTTTCTCCAAATTCTCAACCGAAATTTTGCCGAAGGCCCCCGGAAAACCCACTTGATCCGATTTTCGCGCCGGGTCCATTCCAAAAATCCGGTTTACCAAATTTCATCTCTAAAAATTCCCGAAGGCATCCGTAGAGGTGATCTTTTATCCAAACTTCGCCCTGAGTCCAAATTTGACATCCGCATCGCGCGAAATCACTTCTAAACACTCGACGGGTCCTCCATAAACTCCCGTGATCCATAAATAAGCCCGAAGTCCACCACTTGTGTCCAAATTGCGCACAAACACCACCAACACTCCACACAAGCCTTCGAAAGCTGCCAAACAACCAGAAAACTCCCCCGCGGGGAAACCAGGTCCTCACAGGTAGAGCTTGACGATTGGATGTTGAGATTGATACTAGCGCCGATTTTAGCATTGCCAGTGTTGGGTGTTGGATTTGCGAGTTATAGTGATGTCTCCCTTAGGGGCTGTGGAGTTACTGTTGGATTATTATTGAGTACCCTGTATCACCCCGACAAGCCACGGTAGTGGCGGATACCTTGAGTGGGGGAGTTGTTTGGGGGTTGAGGTTGATGATTCCACAGCTGGTGTGGTGTGGTGTTGTTTTAGCTGCTAGGGCTTGAGGTTGTGTCCCTAGGGGTCGCGGTTATACTATAGTTTTTGTTTGTGCGGCCACAGCAAGAATAGCTTCAACACTTCTCTCCCTTTTTCACGTCTGTATGCCGAGGCTTGCGAACGGGCCGAAAACTTCGAAAGGCTGCTCCATAATGGAGACGGTGTCGAAGCCTGTTCTTGTTTGATTGGGGTTAAGGCACTGGCCTTTCGAAATTTGCGGACCTTTCGCTGTTGCCGGTGGTTTTCTAAATTGAGAGTTGGGGTTGATGATATTCCTGATGTTGGGCTTTTCTCTTTCCTGTTTGGTTGCGTGGGTGTGGTTTGGAACACCCTGGTTGAGTTGGTACGGAGGGTTTGATTTGCGGAGCTTGATGTCTTTCTTCCCCCCAGCCTTTTGTTGGAGTCCCTGAGGTTTTTCCACGTCTCAGCTCATAGGTGTTTTGATTTGTGGATCCCTTGCCCGTGATTGACTCGCTCTTTTTGAGACCTGGGACACGAGCTGGGGTCAGCTCGCTCGTGTTCGGCTCGATAACAGCTCGAATATATATATATATATATATATATATATATATATATATATATATATATATATATATATATATATATATATATATATATATATATATATATATATATATATATATATATATATATATATATATATATATATATATATATATATATATTTACTATTTAGATTTTAGGTCATCAATTTTTTTATAAATTTTAATTATTAGATTAAAATTTTAATTTTAAAATTTTTTTTCAACTTTACACCTAATAGTAGGAATGAAAATCAAACTTGTTGTTCGCGAGCCAGCTCGTGTTCGGCTCGTTAATAAACGAGCTGAACACGAGCGGAATTTTTCAGCTCGATATTTAAACGAGTCAGCTCGTGTTCGGCTCGTTTATTAAACGAGCCGAACACGAGCTGACCCCAGCTCGCTCATGTTCGGCTCGTTGACACCCCTAGCGACAACCCCACTGTGTCCTTGGATGTGTGTTGATGCATGGTAGGGTAATCGCCTATTCTTCCGACAAGTAAAGGATTATGAGAAAATTACTCAACGCATGATGTTGAGTCAGCAACTTTACCAGTATTGCGAGATCTTCACCGACCCCTAAAGCTTGAAGTATCCGTTCACCTAGATGGAGTTGAACCTGAGGCAGCGCCGGTGGTTAGAGTTATTGAGGGATTCTAGTGTGAGCATCCAGTATCATCTCGCCAAGGCCAATTTAGTGGCAGATGCTTTGAGCAGGAGAGCAGTGCAGAGCTTGAGCCTGATGATCGCGCGACAGGCGCCGCTACTGGAGCAGTTGAGACGATTAGGGCTAGAGATTGTGTCTCTAGGGGTTTCTTTTAGATTGTAGCTTTCGTTGAGCAGCCTACTTGGATGGGCAGGATCTGAGAGTGACAGCCACAGCAGGAACAACTTCAACACTTCTCTCCCTTTTTCACATCTTTACGCCGAGGCTTCACGAACATGCCAAAAACTTAGAAAGGCTACTCTAGAAATGGAGATAGTGCCGGAGGTTATTCTTGTTTGATTGGGGTGAAGGCACTAGCCTTTCGGGATTTTTGGACTTTTTGCTATTTTTAGCTATTTTCTAAACTGAGAGTTGGGGGTTGATGATATTCCTGATGTTGGGCTCCTTCCCTTCTTGGATAAGTTGGTACCGAGGGTGAGATGTTGGAGCGTGTTGCACTAGTTGCTCTTTTTTCTCCCACGATTTGTTGGAGTCCTCGATGTTTTTTTTTTCCATGTCCCAGCTCAGAGGAGATATGTTTTGAATCCCTCGCCTGTGATTGACTCGCTCCACTTGAGATCAGTGAGTGTCTGAGTACGAGGGATGCCCGTTGCGAATTCTGGCTCGTGAGATGAGAGGATTGCGCAGTCGGGCCAAGACGTACTTGTTGCTGAGGAGTAATCATGAGGAGCGAGCGGCGACTTGAGAACTGGAGATGGTGTTGATGGATACCTACCTTTTTGTTCCGAGACTCCCGTTTGAGGTATGTTAGTTTCGAGGACGAAACTTTCTTTTAGTGGGGGAGGATGTGATGACCCGGATCTTCGTGGATGATTGGAGCATGTCCAGTGGCTTCTAGATGCCCATTACTGTGTGATGGAGGTGTTTGTGTGCAAAAAGGACACAAAAAATGGACTCAGCGTGAAAAATGGATCAAAACGGTGCAAAAATAGTTTTTGGACCCTATTTTGGGTGCCCAAGCGAAGGATCCGGACGCTCGGTTCTCGGATCATTTTAGCGGGCAGCGCGGAGGAGCGGGACACATGTCACGTCGCCATTGGAGCCGTACTAACATGTGGTGGCACCGGAGAGGCTGGCATAGCAGGCGCGGTCCACGCAACACGGCGACTAAGGGCAGGGGCATATGGCAGCTTCCCATTGGCCAGGTGCGGATTGGGCGTGGAGCGGATGAGGTTGGCCACGTGTCGCGCGGGCATTGGCCGAAGCAGATTTCGCTGTCTGGCGCGGATTGGTCGAGGCTGGGACACACGGCGGCTGGCAATTGGGCGGAGACTTTGACCGCGGGCGCGGGATACGTGGCGTGACGCGGGCCGTCGATCGGGATTTCGGGCGTGCTTTGGATGGAGGGCACGTGTCCGGGCTCTCTACACGGGTCGGGCCTGAGGAGTTTCGGGCGCCCGAAATTTGGAGCAAAAGCTGAGAAACTTCAGATTTTGTGGGCTATAAAAAGGGGTCATCTTCTCCATTTCACACTTTTGGACTTAGCCATTTTTGGAGTACTTTTTACATAGCTCTTCCCCTACTTCTCCTCCACCATCCTTGAGCACATTGGAGGACTTTGAAGCTTCTACATCATCTTCTTCCTCAAGTTAAGGAGCTTCACCATTGTTGCTGTTCTTAGCTACCCCCGTCGCGTTTCGGTGCAAGGCCTCTATAGGACTCATCTCTTAGATTTTTTGGTTGATTTTTTATTTGGAATCTTCACAAGAGGTAGGCATACAACTTTGATATTGATCACTCCTCCCGGATTTGGTGTTTTCTTGGAGTTTTTATGCCATCTCTGGAGCCTTCATGCACATAGTATATTTTTGGACAACCCTTAGTATTTATGTAATTTCTCGGTGATTTGTGCATGAATTTTAGAGTTTAAAGACTTGATTTGTATCTACTCTCGAAAAGGAATTCATTGAGACCTTGCTTGCTAGATTTAGAGTTCGTTTGCCTAGATAACATTATCGATCTTCTTGACCCTGTGACAGAGGTTGCTGCAGTTTTTGTTTTGGGTTTTGTTTTGAGGATTGAGCCTTTGGATGCAGATTTCTTAGTGATTTCTTGATTATTTTTGGGATTTTAAAGTTTGGGCATCTTCTTAAGTTTAAGGTGAACAATTCCTCTTTTGAATTCAGTAGAAAATTTCTTATGGATTAGTCTCTATATTTCTTCGAAGTTCATGCTGAAATTTTAAGCAATTCTGGACAGCAATGTAATAATTGATTAAATTATAAATTAAAGGGAATTAGAGATGGATTCTTGAGGCTTTGAAAATGTGCTTGGGACAGAGGACACCTTAGATTTGCTGTTTGGAGCTTCACCTTGAGGTGATTAATGTAGAAATTGCATCTTTTTTATCAATTAAGTGCTTGCTAAAATTCTGGAATTAATCTGCGCAGCGTACGTTGTTCCTGCGATTGCGCCCAATCCGAGAGGAGATTTTGGGCGATTCTTATGGCGTTGGATTCTTAAGAGGCTGAGAATTAAGCACGCCAAATTTCAGCCAGATCAGACATCAGAACGGCAAGTTTCAGGTGGATTGGATTTTTCTTCAAAATTAGTGGGCGGCTTACTAATTCTACCTTGTAGTGGACATGCATGATAGGTTGTTATTTCACTCATTGGTTATGTTCAATGAAAGATTTTAGTGAATTATTTATTGATTGTGTTGAAAGTGAAAATGGTGGAACCTTGACTAGCACCCGTCATATGTTTGCATGTTTCTAACCAGACTATTAGAAAACTCTCACTTGGGCTAGTTTAATTTATATTCTAGCATTCCTACACACTCTTGCATGTTCCCCTTGACTTGGAGTTTCACCTCGCCCGGGTAGTGGGCCGAGTGGTCGGGATTGTCACGCCCCGGCATCGAAACTGCGACCCGGGCTCGCCAACAGATCCGTCGCCCATACGGGAAGCCCCGTATAGACAAAACGACTAACCTGCAAAAGATCAACTATACTATACAGATATCAGAGCTGAAAGTAAAATAATCTGCTGTAAAAGTAAAATCAACTATTGTACAACTGGAAATAAAGATACAATGTCCATCTCCCAAATACGATCATATACAAAGTCCTCTAATACAAAACTCAGAACTCAACAGGGAGATATCTCCAATAAATACATCAGTGTACAGGCTCTCAATACATAAAACATCCTCACTACATCAGTCTCTCAAAAGAGGAAAAACAACTAATCTACTGAAGCTCTCATCCGAAGGGGTACCGCTACACTCCAACGACGGGTAGGGAACTAGCTCGCGACTCCCTCGCCTCGGTCAGAAGAAACAGCAACTGGAGCAACAGGAACAGGAGAAGAAGTCCCTGGGGAAAAACACCACGACGGGTGTGAGAACTACTTCCCACAGTAGTTCTCAGTGGGTGCCGCCAACAAGCCCAACGGTCTGCCCACTAAGTCTACTAGAGGCATAAAGTAACAATAATAATACTGAAATGAAAGGGCTGGAAAAGTAACTCTACAGCTACTATGCCTCTATCTAGATGCTCAAAAAGTGGAACAGATGGAAACATGATGCATCTACTAACCCTCAACATCCAGATCACCCAATCTACCTGACTTCCTCCTCGGGTCCAGTCAAACCTGCGCCTACCTACTGCCGTTACATCCCGGAGGACCGGACTGACGTAGGGCGTCCGTAGCTGCCAAAACTGGGCCAGCCAGAGGGACTGTGTCCATAACTGCCAAAACTGGGCCAGTGAGAGGGACGGCGTCGACAAGTCGCGATACCAAAGTGCAGACCCACCCCGGACGTGGCACTCGAGGGGAGCGACCCCAACGAGGACAAGGGTATCCGCGCACTCTGTCGAGCTCAAGTGGCACTGCAGGCTATAGTCCAAAATCCACGCTCACGCTCTGAACGAAAAGACTCAGAATCCTCAATCATCTCGCACAACGGTCGGAGCACTCTCGACGACTCAGCTGATCAGCTCTCACGAACACGAGACACTAGCCTCCCAACAGCTCACAGCACAAAACACACTGGCTGGAGATACTCCACAGCCAGGATCGACCCACAACTCAGAGACAACAAAACAGGTCGGACAACACTCAACAACCCGGGACCACCGTCAATCCCGACAGTTCCCAACAACACAGGCCAGAAGATACCCGACAGCCAGGGATCACCGTCTACACAACGGCTCCCCGCGACAGAACAACAACTCACAGATAACTCAAGAAGGGCCAACACCATAAGGGTTTGGAAAACCCAATAGGTCGGTGCTAAGAACCCTATCAAACAAGAACAGACTCTATGCTCCGCCTATCGAAGTTCCCGGCCCCCTTATAGTTCGGGAACACGACAACCTCGGTACAACACGCAGAAGACACCAACCAGGGCCCGAAAGTTCCGGGAAACCTACACCTACAACCCTATCAAACAAGAATAGGTTCCAGGCTCGGCCCCCGTGGCTTCCGTCCCAACAAAGGAACGGCCCCTAGAACCCAGACCACTCGAATCCTTTCGAGTGGGGAAGTTTACAGGAAAAAGGTGACATTTGTTACTGAAAACCATTTTCACTCAACCCACGCAGGGTGAGGACTAAAAGTAGTTCCCTTTTTTGAAAAACTATCTTGATTTGAGAAGAAACCCATTTTAATGATTTTTAGTTCTTTTAGGAAAACAGTTAGAAAATAAGTATTTATACCCAAACCTCGAAGGACTGATGCCTTTGTCCAATCAAACAAGAACAGACTTCAGCGGCCCTTCGATGCTTGGAAGAAAACATTGGTAGACTAAAATCATGTGTATGTCGAAAAGGGTTCTGGGTTCTAGGTCCTGCTAACACTGGTACACCACTCACTGCAAGAAATTATAGCTATAACGACTAAGTTTTAACGACGGGCGCCATAAGTGGTCGTTAAAAGTAATCAATTAACGACGGGCGTAATTAATGGTCGTTAAAAATAATCAAATTAACGACGGGTGCAATATTTCGTCGCTAAAAGCAACAAAATTAACGACGGGTGCAATAAATAGTCGCTAAAAGTATGTAAATTAACGACGGGTGCAATACGTGGTCGCCACAAGCGTTTAATTTAACGACGGACACAATAAGTCGTCGCTAAAAGCAACAAAATTAACGACGGGTGCAATAAATAGTCGCTAAAAGTAGGTAAATTAACGACGGGTGCAATACGTGGTCGCTACAAGCGTTTAATTTAACGACGGACACAATAAGTCGTCGCTAATAGGAATCAAATTAACGACGGGTGAAATAAGTTGTCGCTAAATACAACAAAATTAACGAAGTGCGTAATAAGTTGTCGCTAAAAACAACCAAATTAAATGCTACCAAATTAACGACGAGCACAATAAGCCGTCATTAAAAGCTAGGAAATTAACGACGAGCACAATAAACCATCGTTAAAAACTACCAAATTAACGACGAGCACAATAAGCCGTTGTTAAAAAATACAAAATTAACGACGAGTACAATAAGCAGTCGTTAAAAGCTATCAAATTAGCGACGAGCACAATAAGTCGCCACTAAAAACAACCAAATTAAGTAAAAAAAAATTTATGGAGTTAATAACATGTGGTTTTGCTCTAAATAAAATAGAAAATCTTGTAATTAAAAAATTTTATGGTTTTAAATTTTGAAGTGCTTGGATTTTAAATAAAATTTTAAGTAAAAAAAATTTGAAGTGCAATCAGATTTCAAATCCGATATCCGTATCTTCCGGATCTGCGCGTTTTGCGAGAAAAGCAGACTGTAAACTCGATTATTGTGATTTCGGGTAAAATCGCAGTTTTTCTTCTCTGGTATTCGTGAAACCCGTTGAGTTGGGGTGGACAGGCGTTGGACACGGTTTTTCAAAATTTAAATTTCAAAATAAAATTTAGGATGATAGAAGAATTATATATCTCCTTGAGGACGTATCAGTAATTTGCCTATTTGGTTGTAAAAGAGGTGTTTTCTTTTAGAGTCCTTGGATAAATTTAGGGCTAATGAGACCTAATCCCTAAATTTACCCTTAACCCCTCTTCCTCCTCTTCCCCAGCCACCGATCACCTCTTCTCTTCCTCGTCCATACGCCCTCGTGTAGTAATCTAGAAATTCAAAATTGAATTTGAAAAATTCAGATGTGAATATGAATGAGAAAATGCAAAAGTAAACCTATGTGGTTGTATACCGGTGTGCAAATTACACAGTTTACGGAGCACTATGTCTGCCTTTCAGATCCGAGTCTGATCTCGAAAATCTGAAATCGCCAGTACGACCGTCTCGTCGAATCGATTGAAAATGATATAAACTGATTTTCGATCCGACAGTCGGATTGTCCAGAAATCAGCGAAGTTACGGGTGGGACCCGCGACTTAAGTGAATAGTACAGGTGAATAGTAACCCCTGATTCGGATTTACCGCTGGCAAACGTCAACCGATTTATTGTCTGGTGTCCGAATCTAACGGTCCAGGTAGTCGATTTTAACCGCTTCGTCATTCTGAGCGCTATGGCGCTGACGAAATTTGCATTTGACTAGCCTAAAGCATCGTAAAGCATGCCGAACTGTATAAATTACAGTATAAGATGGATTTTAAAAATTATGAAGCTCAATTTTAGCGAACCAAAATTGCTACATGATAGGTTTCGTCGAGCCAGACGTCGTAGTGGTGTCTGTTTTTTCGTTTGACGACTCAATCGCCTCAAAAAGCGTGAACTACTCAAAAATTCGCACTATTTTGCGAAAAGTTCTTATATTTTATGTATCAAATGGTGAGATACTTATTGGAGAGGGTATTCTATGCATTTTGAGTGTACAGAGATGGACCTAAGTCTTAAGGTGGAGAATTAAGGGGTCTAATGGCATTTTGTTGAATTATATGCCCTAAAACCACACGGAGGAACTCTCTAACCCTAGCCGCACTACCCTATAACTGCACACACGATCTCCTCTCGACCCCTTCTGTGATTCTCGAGCCGCACGCCGCCGGTCGCCACGTCGCCTCGCCGGAAAAAAAAGAAAAGAAGCAAGATTACAACCTTGCTTTAGTGTGGGTTGGGAAGGAAGCACACGGGGGCTGGTGGTTTATCAAAGGCTGCTTTGGAATCATCTCTGACATCCAGAGAGTGGGATCAAAGAGCCCCGAAGCCCAGAACCGCCACGCGCCGCCGGGCCATCTCATTCTTCTTCCTCGGGTCCGATAAGGTAAGCCTCGATTTTTGTTGAGTTTTCTTGTACTTGGTCCATGGAAGTCGGCCTCTGACATCAAGAGGGTGCTCCAGGTGAAGTGCCGCAGTCTCTGGACCTCCGGTTGCCGGCGGGCCATGGATAGGTCGCGGAACCCTAGTTTTGGCCGCTATTTTTGTGCGACGTTTCTGAGGTTTCTGTGGGGGAATAAACTTGATCAATCTCTTCTGTAGGAACCCAAGAAGACCTCCAAAAAGTTTGAAGCACTTTGGTGCATTGTGGAGTGCAGGGAAGCAAAACCTAGAATTCGGGTTCTTGGTGTTGGCCGCCCATCGCCGGCCGTCGCTCTCTCGGCGCCGGCCAACCCTGGTAAGCTTTCTTACACCATGGGAATCTCATTTATCCATTTGCATGCGGCCATGCGGCCCGGATAAAAACTTGCCATTAAAGGTCGAAGGTTGGCCCATTAATGGCGGCCGGCCATCCGCCGCTCCTCACCGCCGGCCACCGCACCCGCAAGCTTCCTTGCATCATATAGAAGCATTCTGGACCCTTGTACGAAGTGGGAAGCTCCTGTATTGAAATCCACCATTAATGCCAAAAAGCTTGCTCATGTTCTCCTCCTTGACCAACCATGGTGTTGGGCTGCCCAAGCTTGGTTGGGTGGAGTTCCTGCCACCTATTAGAAGCTTCTCCTACTAGTGCTTGCCTTAAGTGCTGTCCTGAGTGGGTGGGTTTGTGTGTTGCTCCAAACCGAGCTCTAGAACACCATGTAAGGGATCATCTTGCTCCATCTCTAACTCTGGCCATCCAACAGCTGTCTAAAGGTGAGCCCTAGTCTCCTGCTAGCTTCATAAACATGATGCTCAAGTTACTTTGGCAGATGACCAGGTGGATTAATTGATCCCACATGCCAAGCCCTAGCTTAGGCTATGTTGCCTTTTGCACTGTTCCAGCACCTTTGTAGCTTTGTTAGAGCAAGCCCTTGTGTCCACATGATCCCTGGAGCTTGATGCTCACTCTACTTCAGCAAATGACTGAGTATTTTAGAAGATCTAGTAAGCTAAGCCTAAATGAGTACTAGATGGCCCCTACGCTGTTCCAGCAGGTTGGCTGCACCCTCATGGTGAGCATCTGAGTCCTTTCGACCTACTGAGCATGATTCTCACCCTAAGTTTGGGTTTGGTCGAGTGTAAGTATTAAAAGTAGCATGTGAGCCTTTATGTCAAGGTGTATGTAATTAGACTTATATTAGATTGTATGTAATTTTGCTATAGGTACTGGACGTAAACATTCATACATTATGCTCTTCTTAAATGGAAACTACCTACTGGTATTAACTTCTTTTTTTTTGTTCTTTTCACCAACAATCTGCAAGTGAAAAAGGACGTAAACATTTATTTTTTTTTTGTTTTTTGCTCTTCTTTTCACCTATTTGTGGTTCTTAAATGGAAACTACCTACTAGTATTAATTTCTTTTTTTTTGTGCAAAAGACTTATATTAGACTTATATTAGATTGTATGTAATTAGACTTATATTAGATTGTATGTAATTTTGCTATTCCATTATATTATAGTAATTTTATGTGAAGTTGCTTATCGACTCTATCTTATTTAGGTAATTTTGAACTTTAATCTTTACCGATTTAAAAAAAAATGGCACCTAATAAGGATTGGATGGATTTGGTTGATGATCGACTGAATGAGGCATATGATAAGGGTGTTCAAAGTTTTCTTAGTTTTGCATTTAAAAGAACTGGAGAAAATAATAAAATCAGATATCCTTGTGTTAAGTGTAATAACACTGATTCAGGAACTCGTGAGATGGTAGAAACTCATTTAAAAGTTTATGGAATCGTTCGTAGTTATACTTTTTGGTATCATCATGGGGAAAAATCATGTGAGTCTCAATCTGAATCTGATGATGAAGATAATGAGGAAACAGAAGAAGATGAGAGTGATAACGAGGTGGAGAATATTATAAGAGATTTATATCCGGATTTTAGTGATCTCGGTATGAACCCCGAAAGCATTGGTGTCTCAAGTCATGAAGTGCATGAAGAGGAACCCAATGATAAAGCTAAAAAATTTTATAAATTATTAAGAGAGTCTAATCAACCATTATACTCTGGTTCTAAGAACTCCAAATTGTCAGTTCTAATAAAATTACTTCATATCAAGAGTCTTGGAAAGTGGAGTAATACATCATTTACTATGTTACTACAATTATTAAATGAAAATTTTCTTCCTGAAGGATCAACTTTACCAGATTCATATTATGAAGCAAAAAAGATTATTCAGGATTTGGGGCTCTCCTATAAAAAAATAGATGCATGTGTAAATGATTGTATGTTATATTGGAAAGACGACGAAGAATCTAATCATTGTAAAGTTTGTGGTGCTTCTAGATGGAAGAGTGATACAAAAAATGAGGAAATCAAGTATAATGTAAAAGATAAAAAAAATACCATCAAAAACATTGCGTTATTTTCCGTTGAAGCCTAGGCTTCAACGATTATTCATGTCCACAAAGACAGCTTCTTTTATGAGATGGCATTTTGATAAAAGAGTAGATGATGGAATTATGAGACACCCTGCTGATGCGATGGAATGGAAATCTTTTGATAAACTATATGAATCATTTGCCTTAGAGCCTCGAAATATAAGACTTGGTCTTGCAAGTGATGGCTTCCAACCCTTTGGAGATACGAGAAAACCATACAGTATTTGGCCAGTAATATTAATACCGTACAATTTACCACCATGGATGTGTATGAAGGAACCTAATCTTATATTATCGATGCTCATTCCAGGACCTTCAGGTCCTGGAGATGCAATTGATATCTATCTCCAACCTTTGATTGAGGAGTTAATGGACTTATGGGAAGTAGGTATTGAAACATTTGATGCGTCAATACATCAAAATTTTCAAATGCGTGCAGCTTTGTTGTGGACTATTAATGACTTTCCTGCGTATGGCAACTTATCTGGATGGAGCACTAAGGGTAAATTGGCATGTCCTTGTTGCAATAAGAACACTGTTTCAATTAGATTAGTCAATGGTGGCAAGCAATGTTATATGGGACATCGACGCTACTTATCTGCCAATCATAAATGGAGGAATGACAAATCTTCATTTGATGGCACAAAGGAGAGAAGGTTACCACCAAAACTACTTACTGGCAATGATATTCTTGAACAAGTGGAAGATCTTGAGGGGATCAATTTAACTAAGGCTGCTAATAAAAAGAAAAAAATATCACATGATATTCGAGGGGATAATTGGAATAAAAAGAGCATATTCTTTAAGCTTCCATATTGGCGAAATCTTTTGTTGAGACATAATTTGGATGTGATGCATATTGAAAAAAATATAAATGATAATTTTGTTGGCACATTCATGAATACCAAAGGGAAAACAAAAGACACAATTAAAACGCGTCTTGATTTGCAAGCAATGAACATAAGGCCAGAATTACACCCAATTCAAGATGGGAGTAAGTTTATACTTCCTGTTGCATGTTACACATTATCTTCAGAAGAGAAGCATTGATTTTGCCTTTTTCTTAAGCAACTAAAACTTCTAGATGGATTTTCATCAAATATTTCGCATTGTGTGAATCTTAAAGAGCACAAGATTTCAGGATTAAAAAGTCACGATTGTCATGTTCTTCTTCAACGTCTACTACCTCTAGCATTACGTGGTCTCCTTCCTAAAACAGTTTATGAGCCACTTCTTGAGTTATCTGTATTCTTTACAGTATTGGGTTCTAAGACAATAAGTTTGGATGATTTGAATCAGATTGAATCTCAAATTCCAATAACTCTTTGCAAGTTGGAGAGAGTTTTTCCACCTTCATTTTTTGATGTCATGATACATTTGGTAATCCATTTAGCAAATGAGGCTAAGCTTGGTGGACCTGTCCAATACAGATGGATGTATCCAATAGAACGAAACTTGTACACACAAAAGTCTAGTATACGCAATAGGGCTCGTCCGGAGGGATCAATTGCAGAAGGGTATATAACGACCGGTTTTTATATGGTCACTAATGAATACTGATTAACGACCGGAGATTTCTCCATCGTTAAAAAGCAATAACGACCGGTTTTTATAAACCGTCGTTAATTCTTTTAGTAAGGGAAGCAATAGCGACGGGTGACGACGAGATTTTATTCCGTCGTTATTTGTTTTTAACGACGAAAAATGGAGCAATAACGACGACTTTTCCTTTCGTTAAAGAGCAACTTTGTTGTAGTGTAACACAGTGGCGACAACCCAAACAGGGGAAACAAGACCTCCCGGGACCACCGTTTACCCCAAACTGTTCCCGGCACAGACAAGTGATCAACTACATCTACCAGACTCCACTCTGCTCCCAAGCACGAGTGCAAATGCATCCCACACTAAAAGGAAGTCCCGACCGCTCGGCCCACTACCCGGGGGAGGAAGACACTATGTCCAGGAATAGAAGAATAGTGTGGATGTCTAAAGCATAAATAAACCTAGCCCAGATGAGGGTTTTCTACTAGTCTGGTTACACATGCAACATATGACAGGGTGCTAGGTCAAGTTCCAATAACTATAATTTAACAGGTGGTAGGAAGAAAAAAAGATCATCAGATAAATACAAGGAATAACAATTCCTATATTCTAGCATGCTACACAAGAATCCACTATCATGCATGGTCCTACAATAGCAGAATTAATATCCAGTCCATCAAACTTGGAGACAAGGCCACCCACCTGAAGACGCTAACTGTCCAAGATCCAACAGCTGAAAACACCAAGAAAAGCAACCACCAATAATCCACAGTCCCAAAATCCCAGAACAACTCCTCCTGGGTACAACACAGGGTTCACAGTTACACTTTATTCCCAAAATTTACCCAAATTATCATAATCTGAAAACAGACTCAAAGATGCTAATTTTTCACCTGCAGAAAGGGCTCCAAAAATTCTGATAAAAATACTACAGCGATCCTCGCGTTGAGACCTTTGAAACGGGTACCTGCACGCCCAATTCCGAGCACCGTAGGCCAAGTTACAAATTCCACAGTACAGGTGCGCAAAATCTCACAACCACACAACTGTAATTCCATACACAGATAAAGGGAGGAAATATACCTTTGGAAAAAATCTCAGAAAAATCCCAAAAAAACACGGTGATAATCCTCGCGTCGCGTAGATGCAAAAAGTGCAAATGCTCGTCTCAATCCGATGTCCGAGCGCGAAGATATCCATGAAACAACGTGCGCTGTCCCAGAATTCCTCACAAAAAAATGGGGTCCCAGTAAGTATGGAAAAACTCCTTGAAAAGCGCAAAACTACGGGATACTGAAAGTACCTAGATCGAAGCTCTGTCCGTCGTGGATCCAACGGCGAAGAAATCGCCCAAAAAGTTGGTCGGAGTAGGCCGGGGGAGCTCGCGCACCGACACGCGACGGGAGGAAACACAAATGGACGAGCGTCGCGCCGCGCCGTAAAAAAGGAAACCTCCAGAAGCGTGCCACGTAAAATCCTAGAAATCCTCCAGAGGATGCAGAACACGAAGGGGAGCAACTTTGCTGAAGAGTCCACGGCGAGAAGAAGCTCAGAAATACCGGAAAAAGAAAGGAAGAAGCGGCTCGGATCGCTTAAATAGGCTGCTCAAACAAATCAGGAAATGACGGATGTGTCCCGGTTTCCGGGCGCTCGGAGAATTCGGGCTGCTACAGTGTTGGGCCCGGCCCAACACTGTGCGCGCCCGAATCCCTCACGGGCCTCCACGTAGCCCGCCAAACAGGCGACAACAAAAACATCCATTCACTGCACGCCGGGTGGCCGCCCCGGACGCCGACACATGGCCCGGCAGCCAGTCAACGTGCGCCTGGCGCGCGCACGTGCGCGCGCCAGCGCCGCCTGCGCACCCTACCAAGCACGCGCCCCGAGGCGGTCCAGCCTGCTCCGTGGTCCCGGTGCACTGCACCGGCCACTACAAGCCTGCCACGTGTCCAGAGCGGACCAGTGAAAAGATGCCACGTGGCAAGGCGCACCCGTGCGCCGTGCGCCAACGCGCCTGCCCGTGCGCCCTGGCCGCCGTGCTCCGCCGCTGCCCGCCGCCGCCGCCGCTGCCCGCCGGCCGCCGGAACAGTGTCAAGGTGCCTCGAAATCCGTGCGCGTCATCCGGGCTCCGAAATAAACAAGTAAATAGTCCATTTTAATCATTTTCGCGCGCTAAATCCAAATCCGAAGTCCGATTTGCCCAATTCCACTTCTAAAATTTCCCAAAGGCCTCCGGTGATGCAAACTTAATCCCAAATTGCACTATAAATCCATTTCTTGGGCCCGACACGCGCACAAACACTCCCAAAGGCCACTAATCCATCAGTAATCTCTTAAGTGGGGATTCGGGTCCTCACAGGGATAGTGTAGGACGTATTATGCGTTCATGCCTGGGGGCCGAGTAGAGTCTGGTAAATGAGGCTAGTTATGTGCTAGTGTCGGGAGCCGTTTGGGTAGACTGTGGTCCCGAGTCGTCAAGTATTCTCCAATCAGTTTGTCGTCACTGAGTTCGTGGCAGTTTTTAGCTTGTGAGAGCAGGACCTTAAATCCAGGATATTTTGGACACACATGATTTCAGTAAACCAATGTTTTCCTTCCAAATTTCGATGGGTCGCCGAAGTCTGTTTTTGTATGTTTTCCTTCCAAGTATTCGGCGACACACATGATATTTTGGACACACATGATTTCAGTAAACCAATGTTTTTGTATGATGGGTCGCCGAATACTTGATTTGGGTCAAGTATTCTCCAATCAGTTTGTCGTCACTGAGTTCGTGGCAGTTTTTAGCTTGTGAGAGCAGGACCTTAAATCCAGGATATTTTGGACACACATGATTTCAGTAAACCAATGTTTTCCTTCCAAATTTCGATGGGTCGCCGAAGTCTGTTTTTGTATGATTTGGGTGAAGGCATTAGCCCTTCGGGGTTTGGGAAATAAAACTTGTTTTTAACTGATTTTCTTAAAGAACTAAAATTTATTAAAATGGGTTTTCTCAAATCAAGTTGGTTTTCTAAAAATGAACTGCTTTTAGTTCTCACCCCGAGAGGGTTAGAGTGAAAATAGTTTCCAGTAATAAATATCATCTTTTCTTATAAACCACCTCACCCGAAGAGGGTTCGAGTGATCTAGGTTCTAAGAATTGTTTCTACATTTTGGGTCGAGAGCTACGCGAGGCTACGCCTAGAACCTGTTCTTGTTTGATTGGGTTGTATGCGCTAGTCTCCCGGAATTTTCGGACCTTCATTTGTGGTTGGCTGCTGAGTACCTCCGCCCAGTGGGTTTAGTGTGGTGAGTCGGGTGTTCTGTTTTGGGAGCCGTTTGGGTCGACGGTGGTCCTGGCCATTGAGTATCTCCGGCCAGTGGGTTAGTGTTGTAGTTGAGTATTGTCAATCTGTTTGATTGTGAATTTGGACTATAGCTTGCATGAGCCATATTGAGCTTGTAGTAACCGAGAATTTCAAAACGGTTTAAATGAATTTCTGGATTTATTAATAGCAGAAAATAATAAATAGGACCCCAAAAATATCGACTTTTGATCGGGGTCTGGTCTGGAAAATCCGAGATCACCATTGCGATCGTCTCGTCGAAACATAGAAGTTTCATATTCATATGTTTTCGATCTGACGGTCGGATCTTCCAGAAATCAGAAATCAAAATACGGGCCCCGCGACTTAAGTGTGAATAGTAACTCACGATTTCCGACCCCTCGCGAGCGACAGTTGGCCGATTCACTGTCTAAAGCCCTAACATAGGGGTATGAGTAATGGAACCTAGCTAATTTCGACGTTTTGAACGCAATGGCACTGACGGATTTCGTGTTTGGCGACCCGTGTGCATCGAAGTGCGTGCGTCAGATTGTGACATATAGAACAAGATGGCCCGAGAATTCATTTGTGCACCAAATCGAACAAATGAATAGCCTGTCTTGAAGGTCTCGACGAGCCGGACGTCGTGGCGGAGTCCATTTCGCATTTCGTTGAACGGATTTTCTCGTATTGCGTAAAGGCACCGAATTATTGCTTTTTCTTCAAATAACTTAATGGTGCTTGGGCCAAAGCCTTTGGGACCTTGTTATTGGGCTTCTGCCAACTTGTGAAGCCCATGAATATGGCTGGAATGATCTCGGAGCTAAGGGATTGAATGTGAAGGGGGTTAGTGCCAAGAATCTTGCATTAAGTGCAAGTATGCCTCTTGGGCTACCCTGGACCAGAGCTCGAAGAGTTTGGAGGAGAATCCGAAGCTCCATCCTTCCCTGTGTTCCCAGACTTAACCCTGAGTGTTGGGTGGCCGAGGAGTCACAACACCATAGTTGTGAACTCGGGAGAGAGAGAGAAGGAGGAGAGTTGAACCAAACCTTACCATAGTTGGACCTGAAGAGCTCTAAGGAATTCTTGGCATCTCTGGAACCTTGCTGGAGCTTGCCGTGGCCGCGCGTGAAGAAGGGACCAAGAACCGGCTTCTTCCTCCTTCACCAACTCCGGCCAAGGTGAGAGCACCTTAGCCAATGGTTCTTAAGGCCCGAGACCCTTAGCAGTAGACTTTCCATGTCCTAAGAGTGCTCTCTGCACAAGCCCGAGCCCCCATGCAGCCTGGTTGGCCGGCGGGAGCAAAGATGGCCGGAAACCTAGCCATTGCTCCGCCGCCGTTTTTCTCGGCAACCAGTAGACCAAATGGGAAAATAAAATGGTGGGCTTGGACTGTTGGAGATGGGGATCAACTCCACCAAATTTGGTGGAGTTTGATCAAGTGGATCACTCGCAGAACCTAACCCTAGTTTTCGGGTTTCTTGCACATGGCCGAGCTTACTGCTCCGGCGCCGGCACGCCTCCCCGCCGCCGGCCACTTGCCCAGAAGTGTTGCTAGGAGTGTAAGGAGTGCATCCATGCACTTGCATGCTGCCCATGCAGCATCGGGAAGTTGACGGCCATTATTGACCCGAAATGAAGGTTGTGGCGGCCGCCGGCGCTCCAGCCAACTCCGGTTGGGCTGGGTTGGTCGGGAAGCTTTGTATGGAGCAGAGGAACATTTCCATCCATGTTGGAAAGCTTCAAGTTGCCTCTGTGAAATTTCACCATTAGAGGTGTTTAAGCTCGAAGGGGAGCTTGGCCCTGCCGCGCCGCCGCCGTGCCCTGTCACGGGGCACGGGCTCGGGAAGTTTCACAAGGTGATTTGGCACCTGTTGGTGCATCTAGATGAAGCCCAGAATCCCTGGGTTGATCATCACGAATTTCAAGAATTGGGTCATCTTCTTTCTCGAGCCCGAGCTCAACCTGGGGGTGTTTGGTTGCTCCAGGTTGAGGGGAATGGATCAGTAAGCATAGAGGAGTGTTTTGCTCCAAGTTATTTGAAGTTTGGTGCAGAATTGGCTGAGATCCAACCTCGAGTTGGTGTTGAGAGATTGTGTGTGTAGTGTGCATGTTAGGTGTTTGTGGAAATGCCACAGAGAAGAAGGAATGGTTATTAGCTCTCGAGTTGTATATAAAAGTTACTCAGAATTGTCCCCTGAGCTTGATGCTCACTTCAGATCAACCTGGATCTGTGTGGACAAAGATCTGGTGCAATGTGAACTCAGTTGAGAGCAAGGGCTTGGTTCTGGTTTAACCAGCAAACCTGGGCTGCAAATAGGGTGAGCCCTGGTATCCTGGCATTGTCCAGAGCAACTTTTATATACAAAGTTTCCTTGTTTGGCAATTGGATTAAAAGTTGTGGTTAAACCAACCTTTAAAAGTAATGTTTGAATAAAACACTGTTAGGGTCTGTTTGGAAAATTGTAAAAGTGTACTCCTGGCTATTTTGGGGTCACTGAACGCGATGCTCACGTTTATTTTGGGTTTCGATAAGCCGAAGAAACGAAAATGCGTTTCGGCTAGGTTAGAAGAGTAATACATGGCCCGAAGTTTTCCTCGGGTATCGCGCTACCACAAATGTTTGAGCACGGCGTTCAGCAAGTCGAATGTCATCTACTGGAGGTGACGGCTCGTAAAAATGATTTACCGTTTGAGAGAACGAGCCAAAACAGTGGTTATTTTGTGTATAAAGCCCAATCTGAATAAACCCAGGGGTCCTGCTGCAGTTGTTACACCTTGGAAAGGTTAGATAAATGTTCTAAAGTAATGTTGGCCTATTAGTGGAGTTCTCTGGGGTTTCTGAAAAGCTAAATTGCTTTATGTTGCACAAATCGACGAAACGGTCGGTTCGCGCTAGTTGCGCCTTGAAGATGGATAGCCCTGAGTTGTCATCTGGTATTTTGTAGGCCCCAGTCATCAGGAGCCAGCCCGTGATCCGTCTTATCGCGACCGTCTACCTTCTGGTGGAGTCGTTGTTCCTTTTCCTCCTATATACAGGTGGGTTATCTTCGGTCCGCGTTTTATCAGGTCGGCCCTATTGGGTGCCGTGGTAGGTCGGACCCCTGTTCTTGGTATAGCCCTGAACCTATGCTTTAGCCTTACTATATGCTTTCATTCCAGCATTCAGTTATTTCAGCTATATTGCCTGATTATACATATGAGCCTTTCGTTATACTCTATTCTTCACTGCATGTTTAGAATAGGAGTTCTAGTCTCAGTACTTGGCATGAATTGCATCAGTATCGATATCCTAGTGGGGATTTCCTCGGCTTCTCGCCGTCTGTCCGGTCTACCGACCGTGGACTGAGATTTAGCAGTATGATTGCTATTGAGTTTATACCTGTTCTTACTACTTGCTTATCTACCAGCAGTTGCTTGATTACCCTACTGAGACATATCATGCTTATATTCCAGCAGTTGCTTGTTTACCATATTGAGATATATCATGCTTATATTCCAGCAGTTGCTTGTTTACCATATTGAGATATATCATGCTTACATTCCAGCAGTTGCTTGTCATATCGTGCTTACATTCCAGCAGTTACTTGTGTATCATGTGGAGTTATATTATGATTTCTTCAGCAGTTGTTATGCATTTCCTGGACACATGCCATGCTTGATTGGTCACTAGCATAGTCTATACCTGTCTCTATTCTTCACTGCATGATTAGAATAGGAGATACTACTTCAGTATGTGGCATGTTATACTAGTATCCCAGTGGGGATTTTCCTCGGCTTCTTGCCGTCTTTGTGGTCAGTGTACCATGGTTTGAGCATCAGCACAGTGTACCATGGTTTGAGCATCAGCATTATGATCGCCGTCGAGCCAAGCTTTCAGTCGCGCACACCGACGGTTTGGCCACCGTCACGGTGTTCTTTACCGGTAGAGAGGTCTGATCGACCCGTGAGCCTTTGAGGTTATGATAGCTTGATTTGGGTGTCCAAAAGTGGTTGTTGCCTGAGGCCCCAATGACCAAAAGTGGTAGTTGCCTGAGGTCCATATGCTCCATGGCAAATTTAGCCTGATGCCCTTGTGGCCAAAAGTGGCAGTGATTGGGTATATTTGTGATGATTACTTTTGATGCATTATCCTTGCTTATCATTTACTGCGTACCAGATTATCAGTGATAGCATGATTGTTTCCTGCTTATCAGTACAGTATATTTATTCCTGCTTGTCAGTTATAGCATGATCATTCATTCTTACTTGTAGTCTTATCAGTGATAGCATGATCAGCTCTATATATGATTACACTGCTCAGTTGATTAATCCATGATCGATAATACTCTGCTGAGATTATATATCTGTTTTCTATCTTCAGTATGTCCTACTTTTGCTATCCGCTTATTATTGTACCTAGTAGGTACGGCTTGCTATTTCCCGGCCCGTCGTGCCCACTGGGATACACTCCGGTGTGTCTCACACCCTCGGGTGACTGTTTTTCAGGTCAAGCGGGTGCTGGGATGTCGGGACGAGTTGGTGAGGTTCCGAGTTAGCTTCGACCCCTGGACAGCCGTTATCTTTGTATTAGCAATTGTCAAAGAGGAAGATTGTAATGTAATTGTGATGTTTAGTAGTACGTAGTTTAGACTACTCTGATGTTGTTGTAAAAGCTAGCCGTGCATATATAGAAAAGGCTTAATTCCATAGGGATTTGGGACTCTTCTATATATGTGGCGGTCTGTCATTGCCCTGGCTTGATTTTGAAACTCTGATATATATATATAAAAAAAAAAAAAAAAAAAAAATTTAGACCCACTTATGAATCTCGGGGCGTGACAGAGCTCGACAGAGATGCACGGATATTTCCTCGGCGGAGTCGCTCCCCTCGAGTGCCGCTCAGGAGCTAGGCCTGTTACTTTGCTATCGCGACTTATCGACGCAGTCCTTGCTGGATGCCCTACGTAATTCTAGTTCTCCGTGGATGTAATGGTAGTAGGTGGGCGCAGGTTTGACTGGTTCGCCCTACGTAATTTCAGTCCTCCGGGGATGTAATGGTAGTAGGCGAACTCATATTTGACTGGACCCTATGTGGCAGTCATTATGATTGGGTCGATTGGGCACCTCGAGTTAGAGTGGTTGCATATTGTCATTTGTTTCACCCATTGAGTATGGTAGATAGAGGCTTGATAGTTGTAGATTTCTTTCTAGCTTATCTTTTTATTATTACAGTTTTCCTGTTATCTTATGCCTCTAGTAGACTTAGTGGGCAGACCGTTGGGCTTGGAGACGGTACCCACTAAGAACTACTGTTGGATATAGTTCTCACACCCTTTGTTGGTGACAGTTTTGTAGAGGCTTTTCCTTCCGTTCCTGCTCTAGCTGGCTCGACGGATTGAGGACAGGGAGTCGCAAGATAGATCCCTACCAGTGTAGTTTATTTTGGTGAGATAGATGTACCATCTCGGATTGTGGGATTTTACTGTACACTGATGTATTTATTACTTTAGTTTACCCCCCTTTTTGGATTCATAGATATTGTATAGGAGGATTTTATTTGTACTATTCCTATGGATCAGATTATGTATTATTATTTTTGAGGGTTGGATCTTTCTTGTACCTTTATTTTTCAGTTGTACAGTGGATTGGATGTATTTTACTTTATAGCAGTTTACTTTTCCGCTCTGATATCTGTATAGCTGTTAATACTATATTTTGCAGGTTAGGCGTTTCACCTATGTGGGGTTTTCCGTATGGGTGGCGAATTAGTTGGCGAGCTCGGGTCGCAGTTTCGACCCCGGGGCATGACACCGTGAATCGAGCAATGTGCTCGATGGTGTTCTCGTTTTCTTCGCCCGAGAACTTGTCGAACTTCGACGTCTTCTAGTTGGCCGGGTACAGATGATCCGTATCGATGTGAGCAAAATACGGAGACCTAAACACTGGCAGAATTGCCGGCTTGGCCTCTGTGCCGAATGAGTTTCGGATAATTTCCTCCACATGGACGTGGATGTCGGTGAGCCCTACTTGAGGTGCTGGGGCCGCCAGCTGCGCCGGTGGAGGTGGCGGCCCATATTAGCTGGCCTGATTCTGAGGTGGTCCCTGTGTAGGGTGGTCCCTGTGCAGGGGGTCCCTGTGCAAGGATCTACCCGTCATTCCTGCTCCCAGCCATCTCGGTGAGCCCAGCTTGAGGTACCGGGGCCACCGGCTGCACCAATGGAGGTGGTGGCCTGTAATGGCCAACCTGCTGCTGAGGCGGTCCCTGTGTAGGGACCTGCCCACCGTTCCTGCCCCTAGCCTGAGGCTGGACAAACGACGGTGGGATAGGCAGAGGAGTCCCCCAGTAGTTCTCTAGTTGATGGTCGATGTTCTGCTCGATCGGCCTTAGTCCCGTCTTGTACGGGGCTACTTGCGGCTGTACTGTCCCCAGCGGCGGCGCCGCTTGGTAAGTTGTCGTCGGCGGTGCAACTCCTTCCTGTTGTACTGTCGGTATTGTCGGCGCTATCGGAATCGATTGCGTCGGCAATTGCTGGGGTAGTGTGGAGGCGAACCCTCCATTGTATGGCTTATTTCGGGTCAACGCTTGTCCGATTCGATCCACATTTTCATTCGAGGCCGTTACCGCAGCCAATACTGAGTCCAGGCGAGCGCCTTGCGCCTGGCTACTTCTTTCGAGGGATGCTTGAGTCCTCTCGACAGTCTCTAGCATTCAGGCCATTTGCCCGAATAACTCAAATAGGATCGGCTCCCGTGGTGCCGATGTCACGCCCCGGGGGTTTAAAATAAGCGAAAAACATGTACATCTTTTTTTTTTCTAAGTACACCCACCGGGCACGTGCGCAGATCCGCCACACATACAAATTCACCCCGCAAACGGACGGAGTCTCCTTTGTATATACACGGCGTCGCAAGCATAAATCGTACTTTAACCACACTAGCCAAGAAGTTAAGTTGAGGGAAAAAATATCATCATGCGCAATAACCAAGCCGGCCACCTACATTTTGAAAGGATAAATCCACGGGTTGTAAAACGGTGCCCACACGACACCTAAATTTTATTAAACATTTTTGCAATCTTTTTACTTGATTTGAAAAGAGTGGCCGAAACAACAACTAGTAAGGGGAAACGTTCATCCACGATAAAACACAGTTCAAACCCAACATCCACAATAATGTATCACACGCACATAAGCTAACTAACCGAAATAATCAAAACGTAAGTAAAAGAAAAGTCACCAGCCCCTAATCGGGCTAAAATCCTCGAGTTGCGGACTCACTATCGTCCCGGATCCCACCCCTGACCGAACCTGTCACAGTGTGGGAAGTCAGTGACCAAAGAGTAAGAGGTAGATGTAAAACATATAAGATGCTATAAGTACTGAAAGGAAAGCAAACCGATAAACCAGAGCATCCAAAACTCCCCCTCATGAATCCACAATATCCCTGTAAGTCAGAACGGAACACCTGCCAAAAGGTCTAAGGACCCCCAGCGAAACGAAACACCTTGCTCTCACCTCGGTGCCTTTAACCCCTCTACGGTACTTGTGCGGCACCTTAAGTAACCGTAAGGGGTCCCCACCATGTCACCTTGTGGGGTACACGGGTCAACGTACCACCTCTCCGGAAAAGTACACCGATGCGGTGGCCAAACCGCTGGTATGCGCGTAAGCAGCCATGAGCATAAGGACCGAAGTCGGTGTGTGATATAAAGCACCGCGACACCAGTCACAACAGATAATAATAAAGGGATACTCATGCGAAAAGGGGTTAGTTGAAAACCATCAGCACATCTACTTTACTTTTACATAGAACATGATGAGAAATCACTTTAAAAAGGACGCACGAAAAGGGTACCCACCTCAAAAGCCTCGACCGGAACACTCGGAACTGACCCGCGCCCTCGCACGACTCCCGGACTTAAAAAGAAAGTTCCCAACGGGTAAGTCTAGACTTGCCTGAAAAACTGAGATCCCATACGCGCCGAAGAAAATGAGGAAACCGAACGGCGGAGGCGGCGGCCCCCGCGCGACGCCGCAGCCCCGCACGGCGCACCGCACCGCGCCGCATTGTAATGTCACGACCTATCCTGCATTTCTTTAATCCCTTTCGGGATAAATTGGTTGTTAGGGGCTTATTTTATCGAGTTTTCTTGGGTAGAACGTTGGCGCATGCGGGTATTTTTCTATGAAAGAGCCCGAAAAAAAACGGTGAACGGCACTGCGATCGGATCTAAAATCCGACTTACGGATCTCCCGGAATGGGGTTTTGAAGGTCGCTGTATCCATAGTGTGCACCGAAATCCGTTCTAAGAGTTGGCACGCTTTTCGAGGAGGTGGTGATTTTATCTCTTGTAACTAAAATTAAGAATATCCTTAGAGTACCGGATATGGGGATTTTTCCTTTATACGTACATATGAAAAGGAAAAATAAAAGAAATAAATCAATAATAAGATATAATTATACCCCGTTCACATAAAAGAAAGAAACCCTAGTTTTTTAAAGACCGCCTCCTCTAACCCTTACCTCTTGTGCGTGCCGAAGACCAAAATGAAACACTAGTTCGGAGATAGAAAAGAGAGAAAAGAGAGCGGATCTTCCACCTTCTTCGATCAACGTGCCGGAAGCCGGGAACAAGACGTCACCGTCATCGGAGAGCGGATCTTCCACCTTCTTCGATCAACGTGCCGGAAGCCGGGAACGAGACATCACCGTCATCGGAGGGCGGATCCGGATTCCCACCACCGCAAAGAACGGGATCGGCTTGTCTTCTCCGGTAGATCAAGGTATGCTGCTTTAATTTTCGTGTTTCCGCCGTTGTCGTAGGCGTCATGGTTTCGTCGCCGTCGCGTCGCCGCAGCAGCGCCCACGCGAACCGCCGCCGCCACAGCGCGGGACGGAACCGCGCGGGCATTGCCGTAGACACCGCGCCGCGCGGCCCTGCTGCCGCGCGGGTTGCCGACCGCAGGCGGCGCGCGCCGCGCGGCCTTGTGCAGCGTGGGGCGCCGCCCGCAGGCGGCGAGCGCCAGCGCGGCCTGCTGCTGCGCGGGGTGCCGCCCGCAAGCGGCGCGCACCGCGCGGCCTTGTGCCGCGCGGGGCGCCACCCGAAGGCGGCGCGCGCCCGCACAGCCTGCTGTCGCGCGGGGCACCGCCGGCAGGCGACGCGCGCCCGCGCAACCAGCTATCGCGCGGGGAGCCGCCCACAGGCAGCGGCGCCCGCGCGGGTAGGTGTCGCGCGGGGCGCCTCCCGCAGGCGACGGTGCCCGCGCGGGCAGGTGCCGCGCGGGGGACCGCCCGCAGGCGGCGCGCGCCCGCGCGACCTGCTGTCGCACGGGGTGCCGCCCGCAGGCAACGGCGCCCGCGCGGGCAGGTGCCGCGCGGGGCGCTGCCCATAGGTGACGCACGCCCGCGCGGCCTGCTGCCGCTCGGGGCGCCGCCGGCAGGCGACGCGCGCCCGCGCGACCTACCGTCACGCGGGGCGCCGCCCGCAAGCAGCGGCGCCCGCGCGGGCAGGTGCCGCGCGGGGCGCCGCCCGCAGGTGAGTCGCGCGGGGCGCCGCCCGCAGGCAGCGGCGCCCACGCGGACAGATGCCGCGCGGACAGGTGCCGTGCGGGGTGCCGCCCGCAGGCGACGGTACCCGCGCGGGCAGGTGCCACGCGGGGGGCCGCCCGCAGGCGGCGCGCGCGCCGCGTGGCCTGCCGTCGCGCGGGGCGCCGTCCGCGAGCGGCGACGCGCGAGGGAGTTCGGCTACACGGGGGACTGTTTTGCAACGTTCGCCGCGCGGGGGGGTTGTCTAGCCCCGCCGCCCGGTCTGCGCTGTCCACCCGTGCGTTTCCTAGTCTGTTTCAATACTCGGGTGGGCTAGGTTCTAAATTAGGCTTTTCTAACATTTTTGTTGGGACTTTTAGGGGTCCGAGAATCGTGCAAGGGCGCAGGACGGTTTCATGCGTTCCGTCGACGCGACTTGAGGTGGGTACCTTTGTTGTGTTTTGAAGTATGGTTTCATCTCGTAATATGTAATGCGTTCCGTCGACGCGACTTGAGGTGGGTACCTTTGTTGTGTTTTGAAGTATGGTTTCATCTCGTAATATGTAAGAGTAGAGTAGAGGTGCTAATTGTTATTGTCTAACCCATTTTCGCATGAGTATCCCTTTTTATTACTATCTGTTGCGACTGAGCATCGCGGTGCTCTACGTTACACATTGATTGCGGTCATTCTGCTAAAGTTTTGCTTACACGTACACAGGCTATTACGGCTTTTTGTTTTGGCATATTTCGTGAGTTGAGTCAGAGTCTTGAAGTGATCAAATTGTCAATCAGCAATTGAAGACTCAGAGAAGATTCAACAAGATCTCAAGTTGGCACTCAGTGTTTTGAGTCTTGAAGATTGAAGTTGAAGAATTGTGGATCATATACATCAATCTTAAAGAAAATGGATTCGGATTGATCAGGTACGTTTAACTAAATAATTTTGGTGATCCGAATACATTTGTGTAGTTTAGAAACACTTGGATAAGTTTTCATTGCTTAAAAATCAAAAACTGGACAAATTGGATGTTCAGAGTCCGGATTAGAATTCCAGTCCTGAACCGATCCGGATCAGAATTCCGATCCGGATCAGAATTCCAGTCCGGATCCCGAACCTTGTTTTTTCAGGAATTGCTGAAAAAAGACGACAGTCAGGATCGCCGTAAATCCGATCCGGATCGTCGTGCGAGAAGAATTTTGTTAAGTCAGTTTTTGATGCTTATCTCTTTCCAAAGGTTTCTAAACTATAAATAGACACTTAGGGTTTCTCAAGAACTACCGATTAATTTTATAAAACACTTGAGAGCAACCCTAGAGGCTAGGTTTTTATCGTTCTTCTTTATAGCCTCTTTTAGGTCAATTCGACGGTTCTTCCAAGATCTATCTTTTGTCGAATTGATCTAGTCTTTGCTTAGAGATTCCTTCTACGGTTCTTCAATGATAATCTAAGCAAAGGATCACCATCGAAACCAATATTTCTATCAGCTAAGTTTGCCTCGTGGATTCGACGTGGCATCATGGATTCGGTGTGTTGAAGGCGTTTCGTGGATTCGAAACGTGTGCTCGTGGATTCGAGTGGCGTTCGTGGATTCGAACGTGTGCAGTGGACGTGCAATCGGTGGAGCGCAAGGTCCAAAGAAGTTGAAGGAGGGGTTGAGTCCGTGGATTCGGTAATCACCTTGTTATTCTTCTTTTCTTAGTGGACTGTTATTGCGTGTTCGGTGAGCGCAAGATCCGAAGAAGTTGAAGGAGGGG
This sequence comes from Tillandsia leiboldiana, assembly GCA_029204045.2. Lineage (NCBI taxonomy): Eukaryota > Viridiplantae > Streptophyta > Magnoliopsida > Poales > Bromeliaceae > Tillandsia > Tillandsia leiboldiana. The sequence goes on along the minus strand of CM055064.1, from coordinate 46,684,340 downwards.
TTGGAGTCCGTGGAGTCGGTAATCACCTTGTTATTCTTCTATTCATAGTGGATTGTTATTGCGTGTTAGTCCCGTGGTTTTTCTCCTGGATTGGAGTTTCCACGTATATCTCGGTGTGCTATTTTTATTTTCCGCATTGGTTTTTATTTTGCACTGAGATTGGTTTTATAAGTATTACACCTATTCACCCCCCCCTCTAGTTGTTTGATAGTACCTATTTAGATCCGTGTGGATCCTTAATATATAAAAACCTACAAGTGGTATCGGAGCGGGTTTTAGGTTTATCTATCATGTCAGGTGGAAGTGGTAATATTTATAGACCTCCGCTTTTTGATGGGACTAATTATGCTTATTAGAAAGTGCGGATGAGAGCTTTTCTCATCGCAATTGATGAGCGGGTATGGCAATCCGTGGAATACGGTTGGGTGCATCCTGTTAAGGAAGTAGGAAATTCTACTACCCCAAAACCTCGCTCTAGATGGTCCCAAGAGGAATTCGAAAGTTCTTCTTACAATGGGAAGGGTATGAACGCTTTATTTAATTCTCTTTCCTTGACTGAGTTCACACGAATTTCCGCGTGTGAAACCGCGAAGGAAATTTGGGATATTCTCAAAATTACACATGAGGGTACTAATCTAGTAAAAATTTAAAAGCTCCAGATGCTTACAAGTCAATTTGACTCTATTCATATGGATGAGCATGAATTGTTTACAGATTATTACACTAGACTTCAAGATGTGATCAATACTTGTGCTAATTTAGGAGAAAAAATCCCGGAGTCGAGAATTGTAAGAAAGATACTTCGGACTCTTCCGGAACGGTTTAGGGCAAAGGTTACCGCCATTGAAACCGTTAGTCATCCGGATGAGATGAGAGTAGAGGAATTAGTAGGTGCTTTGCAAACTTATGAAAGGACTTTTCCTACTAATCAAGTTTCTTCCAAGTCTTCTTCTAAGCTTACAGGTATTGCATTCAAATCAACAAAGGAAGAAGATAGCGAATCAAGTTCCGACGATGAAATCTCTTTCGCCGATTTTGAAGAACAATTGGCGCGGATCGTAAAGAAATTTCGTCGGAAGTTTTGGAAGAATCGAACCGATGGATCTTCATCCTCGAAAACATCTAAAGGATCATCGGGTTCTAAATCCTCTAACCTCAAAAGCTTTGCAAAACCTTCTAAGGAAAAAGATGAATTCGAAAGGGAAATCCGATGTTATAGATGCAAAGGCTACGGCCATATTTCAACGGATTGTCCTTCTCCGAAATCATATAAACAGAAGGCTTTGCAAGCGAAAACTTGGGACGATTCTACTTCTAATGAATCAACCTCAAGTAAAGAGGAAAAAGTTGTTGCTTTTCATGCCCCTCAAATTCCCTCTTCTAATGTTTGCTTATCATCGTTAATCACTGACTCTATTCCTTTGATTTTGCATGAAACATCAACATCCGGCGGAGAGTCATCAAGTGAGGGGGAGTCGGACGAAGAAGAACTCGTTGAGGCATATCAACAACTTCTTACGGAATCAAAGAAGATGGCCAAGCATATTAAGAAGTTGAGGAAGCAACGACTTGAGATTCAAGACGAGAATCATGCTTTAAAGATCAATCTTCATGATCTCGAGGAGGAACGAGAGCTTTTATTGGATAATAATAAAATCCTCCAAGAAAAGATAAACCAATCGGAGACAAACGCTAAATCATATATGGACAAGATTGGTTTTCTAGAAAAACAGTTTGAGGAAATTCATGTCACCAACCAAGCTTTGACCAAGCAAGTTCATCAACTTAAATCCGACATACAAAGGATTTCAACTGGTTCCAAGAAATTTGATTGTATGTCCGGATTAGGTCAAACAAACAAGGTTGGTTTGGGATTTAAAAAGAACCAAACTGTGAAGGCTTCAAGTTCCACAACTAAATTGAAAGGAAGAACTTGTTATCAATGTGGACTTGATGGTCACTTGATGAAGTCGTGCCCGAAAAAAAGAAAGAGGAATTCTTCGACAACTTCATCTACGGAGCGAACTCAACGGAATCAAAAGACTCATCAAGTCAAAGGAGTTCACTCAACCCACCAAAGGTCCGAGCCACAACATCAATCATTCAAGTGGATCACTGCGAGGCAAAGACCTAAGGTGGATCAACAGTCAAAGCTATCAACTCCCGACCACAGTGAATCAAGACAACCCAAAATTCGACGATTTTGGATTCGGAAAGGTGATATCTTTCCTTGTCTTAAGTTCTGAATAGCTTATGACTGTATGTAATGCTTTGACTGGTTTTCCTTTCATATTTTTCCGAATCTCTGCATTACATGTTTTCAATGCTCTTCGTTTTTATGTTTTGTTTTTGAACAAAAGGGTTTTAACGAACAAGTGCATTGAATAAAAAGGATTTCACTGTCAATCACTCCAATTTAATTTTAAATGAATTATCAACTTTACTCTATAATCATAATTCTTGAAGATACTTCATTATAAGAGTTTTTGATAATTATATTCATCAAATTTTAGTGATCATGTGTGATCTTTAGATGATTATTCTATCTCGGTTGTGTGAGTTCTTTGTGATAAACATGAGACAACCGATTGACTAAAATTTGGGATTTAATTCTTTCACATAAGAGATTGTATTTTCGTACAAGGGTAATGAAATGAATTGCAAAAGATGTGGAAAGAGTTACATCCGAAAGGAGTGTGAAAACTACCACCACATGTTGGAAAGAGATGCCACCCCGGTCGTCCGGTTTGTGTGTGAAGCTACCACATGTTATGGATGCTTGAAAAATATTTATGAAATTTTGTTTAGTTGAAGCATTCGGAGATTTAAATTCAAAGTTCTTATTTTGAACAATCTCCTGGTTGGTATAAGGTGGGATAGTTAAAAGATGCTCAAAGAGCCACCCTTAGGTATTTTAATGCATATCTCAATCTAAAAGGGTAAAATTCAAAATTGATGTCATTTGGAAATCTCTGTAAGTCATCTTTGTAAATCCGTTACATCTTGATAGACTTTGGATCTCAAGATTATTTTTGATGACTTGTGTTTGACGTATATAATATGAAAAACGGTTTATAATGTTTTATCTTTGTTTTTCATGATTTCGGAGTAAATCTTTTTAATTTTTGTAAAATTAATTGGATTGAATGACATCTATGTGATCTCATATTATTTTCAAGCACTTAAATTGTTTTCTTGATGGAATACAAATCGGTAATTCAAATATTTCAAAATCTGGATTTGTTTCAAGAAATTATTTGATATTTGCTTTCGAGTACCGGTACGCAATCTGTGTTTTTGTTATATACCGGAACTGAGCTTTTATCTCTCTTTCTCTATGAACTAATGTTGTTAGTGATTTTTTTTTGCCTATATTCACTGTTTGACAATTTGTGACAAAAGGGGGGAGAACAGAAATAGGGGAAGAACAGAGATAGGGGGAGAACAGAGATGCTCAAGAAAGGGGGAGATAAAGAAAAGAGATGATGAAAAAGGAGCCGAAAAACAAAAAGAACCAAAATGACGAATCAAACGTAGGATTCCATTTCTAACGACTAAACGTTTGATTTTGTTTGGAGTTTTTGTTTTGCAGGATATACATCACTTTAAGACTCCAAGTCCTAAGTCATAGAGTTTGTTCTAAGACTGGTTCAAATGTAATTTTTGTTTATTGGATCTTTCACGCAAAGAAAATCAATGTTTTGGTGATGACATTGAGTTTCGATTTTTTGGTTTAAGATGAGTGTCTTGAGCGTTTTATGTATTTTTGGGTTTTGTCACGAAATTGCCAAAGGGGGAGATTGTTACGGCTTTTTGTGTTGGCATATTTCGTGAGTTGAGTCGGAGTCTTGAAGTGATCAAATTGTCAATCAGCAATTGAAGACTCAGAGAAGATTCAACAAGATCTCAAGTTGACACTCAGTGTTTTGAGTCTTGAAGATTGAAGTTGAAGAATTGTGGATCATATACATCAATCTTAAAGAAAATGGATTCGGATTGATCAGGTACGTTTAACTAAATAATTTTGGTGATCCGAATACATTTGTGTAGTTTAGAAACACTTGGATAAGTTTTCATTGCTTAAAAATCAAAAACTGGACAAATTGGATGTTCAGAGTCCGGATTAGAATTCCAGTCCTGAACCGATCCGGATCAGAATTCCGATCCGGATCAGAATTCCAGTCCGGATTCCGAACCTTGTTTTTTCAGGAATTGCTGAAAAAAGACGACAGTCAGGATCACCGTAAATCCGATCCGGATCGTCGTGCGGGAAGAATTCTTTTAAGTCAGTTTTTGATGCTTATCTCTTTCCAAAGGTTTCTAAACTATAAATAGACACTTAGGGTTTCTCAAGAACTACCGATTAATTTTATAAAACACTTGAGAGCAACCCTAGAGGCTAGGTTTTTATCGTTCTTCTTTATAGCCTCTTTTAGGTCAATTCGACGGTTCTTCCAAGATCTATCTTTTGTCGAATTGATCTAGTCTTTGCTTAGAGATTCCTTCTACGGTTCTTCAATGATAATCTAAGCAAAGGATCACCATCGAAACCAATATTTCTATCGGCTAAGTTTGCGTCGTGGATTCGACGTGGCATCGTGGATTCGGTGTGTTGAAGGCGTTTCGTGGATTCGAAACATGTGCTCGTGGATTCGAGTGGCGTTCGTGGATTCGAACGTGTGCAGTGGACTTGCAATCGGTGGAGCGCAAGGTCCAAAGAAGTTGAAGGAGGGGTTGAGTCCGTGGATTCGGTAATCACCTTGTTATTCTTCTTTTCTTAGTGGACTGTTATTGCGTGTTCGGTGAGCGCAAGATCCGAAGAAGTTGAAGGAGGGGTTGGAGTCCGTGGAGTCGGTAATCACCTTGTTATTCTTCTATTCTTAGTGGATTGTTATTGCGTGTTGGTCCCGTGGTTTTTCTCCTGGATTGGAGTTTCCACGTATATCTCGGTGTGCTATTTTTATTTTCCGCATTGGTTTTTATTTTGCACTGAGATTGGTTTTATAAGTATTACACCTATTCACCCCCCCTCTAGTTGTTTGATAGTACCTATTTAGATCCGTGTGGATCCTTAATATATAAAAACCTACACAGGCGGTTTGGCCACCGCATGGGTGTACTTTTCCGGAGAAGTGGTCCGATGACCCGTGTACCCCACAAAGGTGAAAGTGTCGTGGTGGGGACGCCTCGCGGTTACTTACGGTGCTGCACAAATACCGTGGAGGGGTTAAAGCACAAAGGTGAGAGCAAAGTGTTCACTTTTACCCGAGGTCTTTAGACCTTTTGGTAGGTGCTTTGTTTCGATTTACAGGGGGTGCGGGGGATTCATGATGGAAAGTTTGGATGCTCTGGTCTATCGGTTTGCTTTTATTTCAGTGTTTACCACATTGTACTTGTTTACATCTACTCTTCTTGTCACTGACTTCCCACACTGTGACAGGTTCAGTCGAGGGTATGACCCGGGACGACGGTGAGGCTGCGAATAGAGGGTTCTAGCCCGTTTGGGGCTAGTGACACTTCCTTTTCTTACTTTCGATTATCTTGGTTATTTGGTTAGTTAGTTTTGTTGTTGCCTTTATTGTGGCTCTATGTGGTTGTTGGATTGAGCTTTTGACTTAGTGTTGGACCATCTTTAATATGTTTCTATTAGTCTTGCATGCGGCATGTTTTCAAGTAGGAAAATGATTGCGAAAACATTTTCAAAACTGAGTGTCGTGTGGGCACTGCTTTACAAACCCATGGATTTATCCTTTCAAAGTTATATTGCCGCCGAAAAAGAAATTGTGAAAATGTTTTAAAAACCTAGTGTCGTGTTGACACCGATTTGGCAAACTTGTGGCTTTATCCTCGTTCAAACTTGTGTTAATGTTAGTAGTTGTGATAAATCGTAATTCCCCTCTTTGGCTCTCAACGTGACTGTGTGGTTAAAGTATGTATTGTGATTGCGACGCCGTGCATATACAAAGGAGACTCCGTCCGTTCGCGGGGTGAATTTGTATATGTGGCGGGTCTGGCGCGCACCGGTAGGCGAGGTTGTTTTCAAAAAAAAAAAAAATGTATACGCTTTTCCGCTTATTTAGAACCTCCGGTGCGTGACTCGCATCCGCACACCGCGGCGGTGGTGCTCTAGGGCATCGCGGCGGCGGTGCTCGAGGGCCTCGCGGCGGCGATGCGAGCGGCACACGCAAGGCAAAACTACGAAGACCCCCGACACCCGAAACGGAAAGAAAACCAAGACACGGAAACTAGAAAATCACCGCTCACCTCGATCTTACGAAGAAGAATAAGAAGAAAACACGTCCCTCGCAGGCGATGAGAAACCGGTTCCGCTCCCTGATGACGGCGACGTTTCGTTCCCAGCCTCCAGCACGCTGGTGGAAGAACCGATCTCTTTTTCTCTCCGATTAGGGTTTTCCTTTTTCTCGTACGTACCAAAAAAATCCCTAAAATGCGATAGACGGAAAATTCTAACTAACATCTAGATAAGAGTGCCACCTAAGCCAAGTTCTACACCAGTCGGTGCGGATTTTGATGCACCAAAGCCTTAACGGGATCAACTTATCCCATCATACTCGTTAACACAAAAGACTCAATCCGGTAGGTCCGCAAGTCGGATTTCAGATCCGATCGCTCCGCCGTGCACCATTTCTCGGGCTCTATCATGAAAAAATATCCGCAAACCACCACGGTCTACTCAGGAAAACTTGATAATTTATTTCCCCTAATAAACTAATTTATTAAAAAGGAAATGGAAAGAGGACAGGAAAAGTCATGATACTACAGCCGACCTCCAGCTGTCTTGGGAATCTATAGTAACGTCAGTGGCGGGTTATCCACGTGTCCGGCGCTACTGGCCTGGTCCTTCCCTGAATGTTTGGGAACGACTCCACTTCTGAGGTTCAGGCCGTTATCATCTGCCATTTTGTCGGTAGGAGAAAATGTAAGAGTTTACATAAGTGTCCCACCGGGCGTGCCAAAAAGATGTTGGGGCCGAAATGTGATGCTGACCGTCAGCCCCGTGGGTGTGACCCTCGATGTGTGATGCGCCGCATGTCAAAGTATCAAGCGATTAGACCGAGGAGGGATCCGCTTGGCCGGGTTCTTCTCAATCAAACTCTTGAGAGAGTTCGGACTAGATTAGCCAAACTGGGATTTAGAGATCGGGATTTGACACGACCGAATAGCCGATTTTGGAATTATATTGCTCGAAAGGGGTTACAAAGGACCGATTACAAGTAAGACTAGTCCTAGGAAAGCAGTAAGGAAAGCAGTAAATGCTGGTATGAAAGTCTATCTAGGAAAACGGTAAATGCATGTATGAAAGATATTGAAAAGTAGGGGTGGTCACTGGCTTACAAGGTTGTAGGACCCTTTTTTTTTTCAATGGTTCAATTATTTATACTCATTCGAACCATGTGTACAACCGCCGATTTTAGTAATCGGCATGATCTAAGGGGAATCATCGCCTATCTCTGAACTACTTCCTTTTGAGTCGATTATCCTCAATGGGATAGTAGCTATTTTCCGTTCATGTTCATCCCCTAAACGGCGCGCCGAAGCGTGATCTACGGCGCTTTCCAATGCTGGGCGTCGTTTGCCATTTCGAAGTTAGTTACGAGATTCGCGCTCGGATCTCGTACTCTTTTCTTTTGCGGCTCGAGCAACCGAGAGTCGAACTTAGCCTCGCCTCTTTCGCTATTCGATGAGGCGGTTTGATATTTGCCTTCGGCTAAGGTCGGTCTTGGTCAAGACGCGGGTCCCTCTTCGTTGACTAACTCTTCTATCGGCTAATACCCTCAGTCGATGGTACACACCACGTGTCATTTCCTTAGGTGGCGAAATTTCTGACCTCAACAAGTTACATCTAACCTAACCGCATCCAGTAACTCTAATCATATTATAATTTAAGTTTCATAATTATATCTTATAGATAGTCGACTTATGCGCGGAACCCTCTCTACTTGGCGGTTGCTTGTGCTCCTTTAAAACAAATCTCATGAAGAGTCGACTTATACGTGGAACCCTCTCCAAGTTAGCGAGCGAATGAGTTTAAGACACTTAGGCCCCGTTTGGTTCGGGTAAAAATTTAAGAGGTATAAATTTTTTTATATCTGGGATAGCTTGCTATTCCGGGATAATCATGTATAAAAGTTAAATTGCGTTTGGTTCAAAAGTTAGTATTTTCTGGAATAGAAAAAATTGTGTTTGGTTAAAATTATGGAATAGTGGAGAATAGTGAAAAAAGATGATAGATTTTTTATCAAAATGCCAACTTTGTGTTAAGGATTTTGTTTTGCCGTTTTTTCGTGAAGTGGTAAAAGTCTTGAAGATTGAAGATGAAGAATTGTTGAACATATACATCAATCTCAAGAAGAATGAATTCAAAAGGATCAAGTACGTTTAACTAAATAATTTTGGTGATCCGAATACATTCTTATAGTTTAGAAACACTTTGATGATTTTTCATCGCATAAAAATCAAAAACTGGACAAGTTGGTTGTTCAGGATCCGGATCAGGACCATCTTGTCACGCCCCAGGGGTTTCATTCAGCGGAAACAGTCAACGAAAAGAGGATTTGTTTTGCGTGTAAATTGTTTTTGAAATTTCCTTCTTCCCCGGCGCGTGCCCAAACCCGCCGCATACACAGATTCGCTCTACAACCGGACAGAGTCTCCTCTGTATATGCACGGCGTCGCGGCTAATACTACATCCAATCACAGTCGTTTATTCAATCACAATAGTTTCTAAACATATATACACATACAGAACTGAATAACTCTCAAGGCCGATCAACTTGAAAGGATAAATCCACAGTTTTGAAAGCGGTGCCCATCCGGCACCCAGTTTTCTAAAACAGTTTCGAAAGCCATAAATCCACAGAGTTTTTAAAACAGTGCCCACACGACACTCAGGTTTTGAAATCCGTTTTTCGAAATCCATAAATCCACAAGGTTTTTAAAACAGTGCCCACACGACACCCAGAATTTTTGAAAATGATTTTCGTAATTCTTTTTCTTTTTCTTTTGAAAACGGCCAAACCAAGGAAGGAGATAAAATCCAACATCCTCATAACAAGAGAGTAATATGCCGACATCCACACCGACCCCACGAGGGTATCGAGAACCACACCATAGCCTACTAATAGTAAATGAAATGCGACGTAAAGGAGTAAATACAGTCTAGGGCCTCCATGGACCCAAAAGCTCCTGTCTCGGCCTCACCGTCGCCTAGCTCTCACCCCTGAAGAAACCTGTCATGGAGTGGGAAGTCAGCGACACGATAATAATAAGGAAAGCAGGAAAAAGTAGTAAATCCAACCGTAAGACTATCCGGAGCAACCACCCTCCCAAAAGGGAAATACAACACGAACACCTGTAAAACCAGACTATCCAGAGCAACCACCCTCCCAAAAGGGAAATAAAACACGAACACCTGTAACACCTGACCACGTCGAGCACCTACCCCGACGGATCGCACCGCTCACACCTTGGCGCCTCAAAACCCCACACCTACGGGGGCCCCACTACGTCACCTCATGGGTTTACACGGGTCATAGACCACTTTTCCGGAAAAGCGCACCCTTTGCGGTGGCGAAACCGCGGGTGCGCGTGCTGCAGCCTCGAGCATAGTAACCAAGTACACCAGATAAAACCGATAGTAATGAACCATAAAGATCACCAAATATACCAAGTATAACTCAATAGCAAGGACCATAGAGACTATCCACATTAGCACAGTTAAACGTATAATCAGAAGTAGTTGCAACCGTCGGAAGCCCGACGCTAAGTCCCAAAATAAAAAAACCCACCTCGAAGTCAGTCGAACGAGCCCCCTGAATGTAGGCCGATCCCGAACTCCCGCTAGACTAGACTGGTGCTGAACTGCTGGGCCCTGAACAGAAACTGTGATCAGAACTAGACTCACTCATACCCATCCCGACAACACTACAATAACATGTCGCTAATACGGGGAACTTAGCCGGAACTAGGCTTAAACCGAAATTCCCGAAAATTCACTGACCCTCCAATCCTGACCTGCCAACGGTCTAAAAATATCCAAATATCGTCCAACTACACCTGCTGTCCCTAAACATCATAATTTTGATGTTCGGGCAGACAGGGACCAAATCATAATTTCCTCTATCGAAATATTGCTATAAATACACCTTTATAACCGTTGTTTTCACTCGTTCTTCCAAACCAGGAAGCCAAAGACAGCGCCGTAAGTTTCAGCGTGTCCGAAACGACGAGACGAAGCTCGTGCTCACGGGCTTGGGCTTACACGAGGCCCGAGGGCGAAGTTGGCCCATAAACTATTTCGGCTCAAAAAGCAACTATGCTACTTGGTGCTGTACACCTGATCAAACTAAGCTTTAACTTGAGCATCATGCTTAGTCATGACAGAGAAGTGAGATGCTCACCTGAAGCCTGCCGGGGACTGGCCGGAAAGTTGCCCGGAGCAACACCACCACAAGGACCTAAGCTCGGGTTGGGTCTACTTGGATCAAACCAGGTTCAAACCTGAAGCAAAGTCAAGCATCAGTTCAAGGACCCTCCCAGAGGAAGTTTGGTCACGGCCAGGCTTGGCGCCGGCGGCCGGAGGCGGTGGTTGGCCGGAAAACCCCAACAAAACCCACCAAAACACAAGTTGGAAGAACTTTTCTTCCAGCAGCTCTTATCTCAAAATAAAATGATGGAAATTATGCTTATGGTCCAAACAACTTCCCTGGGTGGATGGCCGGAGCCCAGAGGCGTCGGCGGCGGCCGGAGCTCAACCTCGGGTTGTTCCAAGGTGCAACTACAGAGGTAAGAAACCCCACGTTAAAACTCTCATGCAATGGCATGGGAAACTTCGAAACAACCCTATGAACTCACCTGAGCCACCAGACGGCGACTGGGAGCGGCGGCGATCGCCGGAGCTTGAGATCAACCCAAGCTCGGTGAAGAAGAAGGTCTCTAATGGCGGATTCCGGCCGGCGGCTCCTGGACCGGCGCAACCTGGACCAAGGTGTTCCCCTCGGCTCCACGGAGCTTGCTGAGGTGGTGGTCGGCGGCGCGGGTGAGCGGCGGCGCCGGACGGCGAAGATCGGTGGAGCTTCACTTTTGCCCGAACCTAGGGCAGGCTTGATCGACTTGGATCCTTGCCCGATGATCCCCAAACTTCGGGAGTAGGTTGCAGTCGACGAGGAGATCAATCCCAATGTCCTTGATCTGAGTTTAAACGGTCGGAAAAGCTCGACCGCAGATCTGGCCGAAAATTGCACTTCCAGCAAGCAGATGCTCCCGCCGGCGATAGGGTCGACGGCGACCACTCCAACTTCACAGAAAATGTCCACTCGATGTCAGGAACACATTGCTTGGGTCCATGGGCCAATTAAAAATAAAAACTACCATAAACTCACCTCGCCGGAAAATAAGGAGGAAGAGAAGCCCTCCGCGGCGGCGCACGGCGGGGCTAGGCGTCGGGTTCACCTCGGCTCGACGTCAACCTCGCAGAGACACTCCCAGATGATGCTCGGAACCACCCAAGTCCTCTGGGAGCAATCCCTCACCTTCCCAACCGAGATCTAAGGGGTTCCTTGGTTCTTCTTCCTCTCCGGCGACGAGACGGCGGCGGCCGGTGGCGTAGCTTCCGTGGAGAGGGCAGAGGGAGATGGATGGTGTCTGGCGGGAGGCGGCTGGGCTGAGGACTACGGGATTAGGGTTTAAAGAGAACCCTAACCCAACATATACATATAGGCATGTTACAAGATGCATTTTAGCCCACTTTAAAAATAAGAATGAAAAATTATCTCCAATATAAAATTAATAGGCTATTAGATAGAAAGAAGAAATTACCATATAATGTATAGTCCTAGCAATCGACATTGTACCCACACGCGCAACCATAGTTTGTTTGCTTCTGTTTGCATGGTTTGCCTCACTAATACGCTATTAATTTGAGAAAATAGTTAGGAAATCATATATATATATGTATAAAATAAAAAGAAATAAAAAATATTTAGAACTATAAAAAAAAATTTACCTTAAAACTTTGGATCGTTCCAATAGTTAATAAGCCAATTCCAATCCTCTTGATCAATGTCCTCCGGGTAATGCGCTCGCCTTTGTTCATCAGTCTTATACTTTTGTCACGCCCCGAGTTCTAAAATAGAGTCTAATTTTTTTTTTTTTAAAAATTAGAGTTTAAAAGTAAGCCAGGGCACGACATACTGCCACATATATAGAAAATTCCCAATCCCCTTGGATTGAGCATTTTCTATACATGCACGGCTAAGCACTTACAGTCAATACCAGAGTAGTCTAAACTACGCACTAACTATAAAAGATTACAAAAGATTATTATTTAATATTTACAACAACTTATTCAATTACATGTTTACAATTGGTAAAATTTCAGCGGCTGCCAAGGGTCAAAGCTATCTCGATAACCTCACCAACACGTCCCGACATCCCAGCACCCGACCGACCTGAAAAATGGTCACCCAGGGGGTGTGAGATACACTGTACATGTATCCCAGTGGGCACGACGAGCCGAGAAATAGCTAATCGTACCTACTGGCATACAATAATTAGCGGATAGTAAAAGATAAGTAGGTAAGGCAGGTATAACAAGCTGATAACTAAATAATCATGAATAGAGTGCTGAGCATAACAGGGTACTGAACTATCATAATAAGAGCATGCTGATATAGATACTGAATCAAGAAACTGAGCAATCATAAGAGTATAATGACTAAGCATGCTAAGCAGGTAATCAATGCATCAATGATAGAATAATCAAATACCCAATCAAGCCACCATGTTGGTCAACAAGACCTCAGGGAAGAACGCCGAATAATCATAAATACAGTGCAGAGAATATCAGGGTATTGAAAACTAAAACAAGAGCACGCTAGTATAATGACTGGATGAAACTGATCAAACACTGGGCAATCATAAGAGTATAATGACTAAGCATGCTAAGCAGGTAATCAATGCATCAATGATAGAATAACCAAATACCCAATCAAAACCACCAACCACAACCATACTGGATTCCACATAGCCAAGCTGAACAGCAACCCCGTACCATTGATATAGCCGCGAGGATCCTCGTACCTAACGGTACAGCCGAGAGTTTCCTCATATCGGTACAGCCGAGGGGCTCCCCGTACCCAGTGATACAGCAAAAGGGGATAGCTCACGGGTCAACCAGACCCTTTACCGGTAAAGAACGCAATGCGGGGGATCAATCCCACAGCGTACGCGAGTGAACAGCAGGTGCACAACGATCATAATGCTAATGCTCAAGCTCACGGTCCACAGACCAGGTAATCGGCAAAATGCCGAAAATCCCCACAGGGATGCAATAACTGAAAGCCAATCTGATCTCATCTCATGCAATACTTAATGCAAGGAACAATGACTGTCTATACAAGAGTAATATCCAAGATATACTGAGAAACATAGTAATATCTGATAGCTAGCTAGTGACCAATCAGGTATGGCAAAAGTCCAAGATATACTGAGAACATAGTAAATATCTGATAGCTAGCTAATGACCAATTAGGCATGGTAAAAGTCCAAGATATAAGCTAGATGACCAATCCAACACGAAAAGTGTCCAAGTATAAACTAGATGACCAATCAAGCAGGATAAGTGTCTAGATATAATCAAGCATGATATAAAAATCTAGATATAAGCTGATAATAACCAATCAACGGAAAGAATGCTCAAATATAGAATCTGGGCTACCACAAGAACAGGGGTCCGACCAATTAAGGTACCTCAGAGGGCCGAAGAGATAAAGCCCGGACCGAAGATAAACCCACCTGTTTGCGGGCGATCTGACAACACCAACGGAATGCTCGAAGACTAGAGTCAAACCGTGCCAACCTGAATCAAAGATGTTGATCAGGGAATAACTCACACATACCCAAACCACAGACTCACTATTCTTACTTAAACCTGGATCTTTTCCAGATTGATGCCAAATTTACCAAAATACCCCTCCCGAAAATTCATTTTAGATTCCCGGGAGATACGGGCATCAACCCTATGCCGCTGGCTCAACCAGATTCTACTGGGACACATCAGACAGCAAGGCTTAATCGCTGAAATTCCTCGAATTGCGTGATTAACACCGGGATGCCGTTAAACCGACGATTTTGCCGATTTACGGACCAATAATCAATTTCTGCTCAACGAGAGCCGTTGGATCCCTAACGAAAAGCTTAGAGATCATGGACACACAGTCCAAGATAGCATGTGAGGTTACAATTGTGTTTAGACCCCTAGGATTTTCTAAAATTGCAAAAATACGCGCCTTTTAGAGCCTTTTTCGCTCGTATTAATTATCGGTGTATCATTTTAACGAACCGTCACCACCAGTAGGTGGCCCTCGACCGTGCTCACCATTTGGCAGCAACACGAATCCCAAGAAAAAACTATTACGGAATTTAAGTTGGCGTATTTCGTGAATTCGGTTAAGTCTTGAAGATTGAAGGTAAAGAATGTTGGATCATATAACTCAATCTCAAGAAAGAAGAATTCAAAAGGATCAGGTATGTTTAACTTAATATCTTTGGTGATCCGAATACTTCTTATAGTGTAGAAACACTTGGATGGATTTTTAATTGCATAAATATCAAAAACTGGACATGGGACATGTTCAGGATCCGGATCAGACTGTTCAATCCGGATCCCGAAGGTTGTTCGTTCATACACCAGTTCAATCCGGATCGTAGCCTTCCTTGATCCGGATCCCGAACACTGGGTTTACCATTTTATTTGAACGATCCGGATCAGGCTTTGCAATCCGGATCCCGAACGTTGATGTTTGGTGAACTGTATGAACGATCCGGATCAAGCACTTCGATCCGGATCCCGAACCTTCGTTTTTCTGGAAACTGTTTTTCTCGCTACTGCAATCCGGATCGCCGATCTCCGATCCGGATCGTCGTCATGTAAAAATTCCAGAAAACGATAGTTTTTGATCCTTATCTTCTTCCAAGGGTTTCTAACCTATAAATAGACCCTATGATTCTTTTTCTAGGGCTAATCCACATAATCAAAAAAGAAGCCGTCATCTTTTATACGGCCTAAGATCCACATATAGAGAAGAAAGGAAATCATAGATTCTATCTTATGTTTCTTCATCTATATTGATTGATTTGATTCTAGGTTTTCATACTCACATTTTGAGTAGAATCAAATCAATGAATACTTAGATGGTATTTCCGATCTATTTCTAATCTAAGTATTCGGCGGATCATCACCACCCAAAAACAACGATTTACCCCAAAATCGGCGCGTGGACTCGCGTGGCCTTGTGGATTCAAGGTGCTACCGCTCTCGTGGATTCGGAGCGAGGTACGTTCGTGGATTCGAAGCGTGCTACTGGGTGAAGACCGTGGATTCGGTCGGACGTCGTGGACTCGACGTTGGACGCCGTGGATTCAGCGTTGGACGCAAATCGTGGATTCGAGAAGCGTCGTGGAGCGAGCGGAGAAGATCAACTAGGAGCGTATGGAAAAGGTTGAGTCGTCTGTGAGTACGGTATATCACCTTGTACGTGTTTAATTCTAGTGGATTTCACCGTGTTATCGGTCCCGTGGTTTTTTACTCCGGTTTGGAATTTTCCACGTAAAAATCTCTGCGTGTTATTTATTTTTCCGCATTGGGTTTTATATCGCAAAGATTTTTGAGTGTTTATTGTTTACACCTATTCACCCCCCTCTAGGTATTTTTTCCCCTATTTAGATCCAATTATACATAACCCAACAAGTGGTATCAGAGCGGGAATAGGGTTGTAAACAATGGTTGAAGGTGGAAACATCAACAGACCTCCGTTCTTCGATGGAACAAATTATGCGTACTGGAAAGTACGGATGAAAGCCTTTTTAATTTCCATCGACGAACGGGTGTGGCAATCAATTGAATTAGGATGGTCTAATCCAACTGAATTTATTGGTGATGTTCGCACCATCAAACCTAGGTCGAAATGGACCAAGGAAGAGATTGATATATCTTCTTACAATGGCAAGGGAATTAATGCTTTATTTAATGCCTTATCACAAACAGAGTTCTCTCGCGTCTCGGCATGTGAGACTGCGAAAGAAATCTGGGATGTTCTTCAAGTTACGCATGAGGGAACTAACCTTGTGAAGATTCAGAAACTGCAAATGCTTACGAGCAAGTTTGACTCTATTTTCATGGCAGAAAATGAATCATTCACAGACTATTACACACGATTGCAAGACATCGTAAACTCATGTGCTAACTTGGGAGAGAAGATTCCAGAATTTAAAATTGTAAGAAAAATATTAAGAACTCTTCCTGAAAGATTTCGTTCCAAGGTTACAACCATTGAAACTATTAAACACCCGGACGAAATCCGTGTAGAAGAATTAGTTGGTTCTTTACAAACATATGAAATGACATTTCCTACTAACTATTCTTCGGGAAAGGCATCCTCTTCTAAGTCTTCAGGTTATGCATTGAAAACAACAAAAGAAGAAGACGCGGATTCATCCTCCTCAGGCGATGACGAGAACCTATCTATGGAGGACTTTGAGAAGCAGCTCGCTCTCTTGACAAGGAAGTTTCGCCGAAATTTTCGAAGGGGTAATTCAAGCAAAACTTCATCCTTCGGAAAGTGGAAGAAAGGCAAGGGTTCTTCAAGTTACAAGTCAAGAAAGCAAGAGGGTTTTTCTAAGGATAAGAAAAGCACAGAAGGACAAGTCCAATGCTTCAAGTGCCGAGGATACGGCCATATCTCAACGGAATGTCCAAATAAGAATCCATCCAAGAAGAAGGCGATGCAAGCCGTCACTTGGGATGACACCTCATCGTCAAATGAGTCATCATCAAGTGATGAAGAAGACAACGCAACAGCGTTCCACGCGTCCACATCTTCACCCTTCATGTGCTTAATGGCAAGTACATCCGAGTCATTGTCCAACTCCACTGTTGAAAAGAATGCAATGGACAATGAATCGGATGATTCGGAAGGTGAAGATTTTGCTCTAGCCTACCACAGACTTTTAAGGGATTCAAAGAAACTGGCTAAGCAAAACAAGGGGTTGAGAGGGAGATTGCAGGATCTCGAAGAAGAACTAAAAAGGGTAACTTCTCTCTCGACCGATCTTGAAGTGGAAAGGGATAATCTGATAAAAGCAAATGTTTCCCTTCAAGAGTCCAATGAGCAATTCGAGAAGAATTATATAGATATGGTGAACAAAGCGAATTACTTCTTGAAGCTCAACGGCGAGGCTCGACAGGAAAAATTGGAAATGACAGAGACCATTCTCCAACTCAAGGATGACTTACAGCGATTTTCATCAGGAAGGAGTAAGTTGGATAAGCTTCTTGGTCTTGGTCAATCAAACAAGTTCGGCCTCGGATACAATCGAACTGAAGACAACTTTAGTTCGGTTGGGACAGTTTTTGTGCCTCAGTCGGTATCTCCTCCTCCGACACCGGAATTCACGACAAGCGACGACAACAAGCCTACTTCACCCTCCTCGGAATCGTCAAGCACTAAGGTATGTTTTCGTTGTAATTTTGTAGGGCACATAAGGAGAAATTGCAAGATGGGAGCCAAACGGTCAACTCAAGCACTTCTTGCAAGGACTACCAAAAGGGTGATTCCTCGGAAATCAAATGCAAATTCTTTGAAGGAAAAGAGCCTCGGTAGTTCATCAAACAAGACGACGACGTCAAGGAAAAGCGACGGATCAAACAAGACGCTTTCACCAAAGGTATCAACCTCACAATCATTTCCGACGTACATCAAAACTCGAAAGGTTTGGGTACGTAAAGGTGAATTCTTCTTTCATCCTTGAATCACGTCGGTACCAAACGGCCCTTGGAATTATTGCATATGGATCTTATGGGGCCGACACGTCAACCATCCTTGGGAGGTAAATGGTATATTTTCTTATTGGTTGATGATTTCTCTCGGTATTTTTGGGTAGCATTTTTAAAAGAGAAAGCTGATACTTTTGATTCTTTTCACGAGATTTGCCTTCGTATTATGATTGAAAAGAATGAAAAGATCATTCGTGTTAGAAGTGATAGAGGTGGAGAATTCATAAATTCTAAATTCATTGATTTTTGCACTTCCAACGGCATTAAGCATGAATTCTCTGCACCCTATACACCTCAACAGAATGGTGTTGTCGAGCGCAAAAACAGGGTTGTTCAAGAGATGGCACGTGTTATGCTTCACAGCCGGAATTTACCGCTACATTTTTGGGCTGAAGCTGTGAACACTGCAATCTATGTTATTAATCGAGTTTATTTGCGCCCGGGAACGTTAAATACACCATATGAACTATGGTGTTGTAGAAAACCCAACATCAAATATTC
>CM055064.1:46468748-46665885 GCA_029204045.2 Tillandsia leiboldiana | reverse complement strand
CGGCTTGGACGAGCTCGAGGTATTGAAATAAATGAACCATGTCAAGATGAAACAAAGAATATCCCTCAAACTGAAATTGAATCTGAAGACGAAGAAGATTGGGACACATTTCTTACTGAAGTACAACAAGGTATTGATGAAGAAAATAAGGTTTACCTAAAGAACAAGAAGCTACTGAAGTCTTCCTCAATACTTAAGCAGCAAGCAAGGAAAAAGAATGTGCCAAGCAATGAACCTCTTGACAATTCACATTCTCTGCCAAGAAGATCTCCTCGGAATGAAGGTCAGACTGCTCCGTCAGTCGTCACACAACGTTCTTCAACTTCAAGAAGAACTGACCAAAAGGCAAACTTAGAATCTACCATCAACCAAGAACAAGATAAAATGGCTCTAGAACTCAGAAAGATGTCCAAGGACATACAGCAGATGAAACAAGAGTGTTCTACGATTTCGGGAATGCTTAAAGGAATTTTGAAAAAGCTGGGCTGCACGAGCTCTGAAGACTCTGCCTCAGATGATTGACTTGTGCTGATTTCTAATAATTTTCTCTTGTGCAGGTTTTTACGTTTTAGTTTTTAGTTTTTAGTTCTCAAACTTTTGGTACTTGAACTGTTAACTATTCTCTCCATTTTGGTAATTTTTGGCTAATTTTTGTGACAAAAAGGGGGAGAGAGAGAGATAAACAATGATACAATGTTTGTGAGAAACTTGAAACTATAGAGGTAAGTATAACCTCAACTTGAAAGGTAAGTAGAACTTCAACTTTCGTTTTTCATTTGTATTTGAATGCATGCCTCGACTAACTATTCGACTAACTATTTGGGCATGTAATATAACTAACAAGTTGATGTTCACTAACATGACATTTGGATTTTGATTGCATAGAAGATATGTTGGTGTTTTAACTATGATCAATTTACATATCTGAATGTATAAATGTCATGGTAAGTATAAATGAGTATAAACTTCATCTCTGTATGTGGTTTTTGAATGATATAAAATTCTTGAGGTATCTAATGTTACGGAATTTGAGTTGGCGTAGTTTCGTGAAAGGTTCAAGTCTTGAAGATTGAAGGTGAAGAAAGTTGGATCATTTAACTCAATCTCAAGAAAGAAGAATTCAAAAGGATCAGGTATGTTTAACTAAAGATTATTGGTGATCCGAATACTTCTTGTAGTGTAGAAACACCTGGAAGAGTTTTTAATTGCATAAAAATCAAAAACTGGTGTTCGGACAGGTTCAGGATCCGGATCAGAGCCAGCAATCCGGATCCCGAAGGTTGTTGTTTCATACATTACTTCAATCCGGATCGCAGCATCTCACGATCCGGATCCCGAACGTTGAGTTCTCAGAATTGTATGAACGATCCGGATCAGGCATTCCGATCCGGATCCCGAACGATTGTTTTTCTGGAAACCGTCTTTCTTGCTACTGCAATCCGGATCGCCCAAATCCGATCCGGATCGCCGTCCGTAAAAATTCCAGAAATGTTAGGTTTTTGATTCTTATCTCCTTCCAAATGTTTCTAACCTATAAATAGACCCTATGACTCTTTTTCTAGGGTTAAGGAAAATAGCCGTCATAATAAAATCTAATCATTTCATACGGCCCTAGATCCACATATAGAGAAGAAAGGAAATCATTAGAGAATACTCTATGTTTCTTCATCTATATTGATTAGTTTGATTCTAGGTTTTCATACTCACATCTTGAGTTGAATCAAACTAATGAATACTTAGATGGTATTTCCGATCTATCTTTGATCTAAGTATTCGGCGGATCATCACCAACCAAAAAACAACGATTTCCCCAAAATCGGCGCGTGGATTCGCGTGTCCTTGTGGATTCAAGGTTCAACCGCTCTCGTGGATTCGGAGCGAGGCACGTTCGTGGATTCGAAGGGTGCTATTGGGTGCAGACCGTGGATTCGGTCAGACGTCGTGGATTCGACGTTGGACGCCGTGGATTCGGCGTTGGGCGCAGATCGTGGATTCGAGAAGCGTCGTGGAGCGAGCGGAGAAGATCCTCTAGGAGCGTATGGAAAAGGTTGAGTCGTAAGTGTGTACGGTAAATCACCTTGTACGTGTTTTAATTCTAGTGGATTTCTGCCGTGTTATCGGTCCCGTGGTTTTTTACTCCGGTTTGGAGTTTTTCCACGTAAAAATCTTGCGTGTTATTTTTATTTCCGCATTGGGTTTTTATCGCAACGATTTTTGAGTGTTTATACGTTTACACCTATTCACCCCCCTCTAGGTGTTTCTTCCCCTATTTAGATCTATATTACATATAACCCAACAAGTGGTATCAGAGACGGAATAGGGTTGTGAACAATGGTTGAAGGTGGAAACATCAATCGACACCCCCTTTCTTTGATGGAACAAATTATGCGTACTGGAAAGTACGAATGAAAGCCTTTTTAATTTCCATCGACGAAAGGGTGTGGCAATCAATTGAATTAGGATGGTCTAATCCAACTGAAATTATCTCTGATGTTCACACCTTAAAACCTAGGTCGAAATGGACCAAGGAAGAGTTAGATTCATCTTCTTACAATGGCAAGGGAATTAATGCTATTTTTAATGTCTTATCTCAAACTGATTTCTCTCGCGTCTCGGCATGTGAGACTGCGAAAGAAATCTGGGATGTTCTTCAGGTTACACATGAGGGAACTAACCTCGTGAAGATTCAGAAACTGCAAATTCTTACGAGCAAGTTTGACTCTATCTTGATGGCAGAAAATGAATCTTTCACGGACTACTATACACGATTGCAAGACATCGTAAACTCATGTGCTAACCTGGGAGAGAAGATTCCAGAATTTAAGATTGTAAGAAAGATCTTAAGAACTCTTCCTGAACGATTTCGCCCAAAGGTTACTGCCATTGAAACTATTAAACACCCGGACGAAATGCGTGTAGAAGAATTAGTTGGTTCATTACAAACATATGAAATGACATTTACTACTAACAATTTTTCTGGAAAAGCATCCTCTTCTAAGTCTTCAGGTTATGCGTTGAAAACAACTAAGGAAGAAGACGCGAATACATCCTCCTCAGACGATGACGAGAACCTTTCTATGGAGGAATTTGAGAAGCAGCTCGCTCTCTTGACAAGGAAGTTTCGCCGCAACTTTCGAAGGGGTAATTCAAGTAAATCTCCATCCTTCGGAAAGTCGAACAAAGGCAAGGGTACTTCAAGTTACAAGTCAAGAAAGCAAGAGAACTTCTCAAAGGATAAGAAAAGTTCAGAGGGACAACTACAATGCTTCAAATGTCGAGGCTACGGCCACATTGCAACGGAGTGTCCCAACAAGTATCCGGCAAAGAAGAAGGCGATGCAAGTCGTCACTTGGGATGACAACTCAACGTCAAATGAGTCGTCTTCAAGTGATGAAGAAAAGAGCACCACGGCATTCCACGCGTCCATATCTTCACCCTTCATGTGCTTTATGGCAAGTACATCCGAGTCATTGTCCAACTCCACTGTTGAAAAGAATGCAATGGACAATTAATCGGATGATTCGGAAGGTGAAGATTTTGCTTTAGCCTACCACAGACTTTTGAGGGATTCAAAGAAAGTGGCTAAGCAAAACAAGAGTTTGAGAGGGAGAGTGCAAGATCTCGAAGAAGAAGCAAAAAGAGCAACTTCTCTCTCAAACGCTCTTGAAGTGTAAAGGGAAAATCTGATAAAAGTAAATGTTTCCCTTCAAGAGTCCAATGAGCTTTTTGAGAAGGAACATACAAAACTGGTGGATAAAGCAGATCACTTCTCAAAGCTCTACAACGAGGCTCGACAGGATAATCTGGAAATGACAAAGACCATTTTCCAACTCAAGGATGACTTGCAGCGATTCTCTTCAGGATGGAGTAAGTTGGATAGGCTTCTTGGTCTTGGTCAATCAAATCGGTTCGGCCTCGGGTACACTCAAACTGGAAACAGTCCAAGTTCGAGTGGGACAGTTTTTGTGCCTCAGTCGGTATCTCCTCCTCCGACACCGGAATTCAAGACAAACAACGACAACAAGCCTACTTCATCCTCTTCGGAATCGTCAAGCACAAAGGTATGTTTTCGTTGTAATTTTGCAGGGCACATTGAAAGAAATTGCAAGATTGGAACTCAAAGATCAAATCAACCACATCTTGCAACTGCTACCAATAAGTTCACTCCCCGGAATTCAAAGAGGGACTTTTCAAAAGAAAAGAACATTGGTAGTACTTCAAACAAGACGATGACAAAAGAAAAGGATCAATCATACAAAACGTCTTCATCAAGGAAAATTTCTCAACCATTGCCAACATACTCCAAAACTCAAAAGGTTTGGGTATGCAAAGGTGAAATCCTTCCTTGTCTTTAATCGCTCTACGATTAAATGTTGTATAGTTTATGTAGACTATTTATTTTCTTTTGGCCAACTCGTCAACCATCCTTGGGAGGTAAATGGTATATTTTCTTGATGATTGATGATTTCTCTCGATATTCTTGGGTAGCATTTTTAAAAGAGAAAGCTGATACGTTTGACTCTTTTCATGAGATTTGCCATCGTATTATGATTGAAAAGAATGAAAAGATCATTCGTGTTAGGAGTGATAGAGGTGGAGAATTCATAAATTCCAAATTCATTGATTTTTGCACTTCCAACGGCATAAAACATGAATTCTCAGCACCCTATACACCTCAGCAGAATGGTGTTGTTGAGCGCAAAAACAGGGTTGTTCAAGAGATGGCGCGTGTGATGCTTCATAGCGGAATTTACCGCTACATTTTTGGGCTGAAGCTGTGAACACCGCTGTCTATGTCATTAATCGAGTGTATTTGCGCCCAGGAACTTTAAATACACCAAATGAGCTGTGGTTTAGTAGAAAACCGGATATCAAATACTTTCGTATCTTCGGGAGTCGATGTTACATTTTACGTGACCGTGAAAATCTTGGAAAGTTTGACTCTCGAAGTGACGAAGGGATCTTTTTGGGTTATTCTACAAATAGCAGAGCATATCGAGTATTTAACATCGAATCTAAAACGATTGTAGAATCTATAAATGTTAAAGTAGATGAAGCTTTTCACTTTGCATCTGAAAAATCTACCCTCGATATCTCTCTAGATGATGATTCACCTGCCATTGCATCTCCTCATAATAATACTTCCAATATTAATGATGCATCTAATGGCTCTTCAAGTTTATCTGATGTGCAGGAATCATCTCATATACCTCCGAGTACTCCATTTCAACAAACGCTACGAATATCCAAGGATCATCCTGAATCAAACATCATTGGAGATCCACAAGAAGGAGTTAGAACTCGGAGGCAGTTGGTTTGTGGATTCGCTTGCTACGTATCTTTAATCGAACCAAAGAACATAGATGAAGCTCTTCAGGATGACTACTGGATTAAAGCAATGCAGGAAGAGCTCCATCAATTTGAGCGAAACAAAGTCTGGGATTTAACGAAGCCTCCAAAGCAACATAATGTGATAGGTACCAAATGGATTTTCAAGAACAAGAAAAATAAGGATGGTACTATCATCAGGAACAAGGCACGATTAGTTGCTCAAGGCTACTCTCAAGTAGAAGGTATAGACTTTGATGAAACTTTCACCCCTGTAGCTAGACTCGAGTCCATTCGTATACTATTTGCTATTGCTTGTCATTTTAAAATCAAATTATTTCAAATGGACGTTAAGAGCGCGTTTCTAAATGGGTTTTTAAATGAGGAAGTTTATGTGGCTCAACCGAAAGGTTTTGTGGACCATAAACAACCTAACCATGTTTGTCGTTTGAAAAAGGCTCTTTACGGTCTGAAACAAGCACCGCGAGCATGGTACGAAAGGTTGACAAAGCACCTTTTGGAGAAGGGCTATACTCGAGGGGGAGCAGACAGGACTCTCTTTGTGAAGCATTATCAAAATAACTTCATTGTTGCACAAATCTATGTCGATGACATTGTTTTTGGAGCAACAAAGGATAATGATGCTTCTAAATTCGCGGAGACCATGGAAAGCGAATTTGAGATGTCCATGATGGGCGAATTGACTTATTTCCTTGGATTGCAAATTAAACAAAATGATGAAGGTATTCACTTGAGTCAATCCAAGTATGCAATGGAGTTGGTTAAAAAGTTTGATCTTGAAAATTCGAAGGATTTTCCGACTCCAATGGGGACTAGCCACAAGGGACTTGGAAGTGATTCACAAAGTGAGAATGTAGACGAGAAACTGTATCGAAGTATGATTGGAAGTCTACTTTACCTCACGGCTAGTCGCCCGGATATATCCTTTAGTGTTGGGATTTGCGCGAGATATCAATCAGCACCAAAGGAGGTTCACCTGAAAGCGGTGAAAAGGATCATCCGGTACATTAAAGGAACCATAAATTTCGGAATTTGGTATCCAATGGGAACAAGTTTGGATATTGTTGGATACTCAGATGCCGATTGGGCAGGATCAATGGATGATCGGAAAAGCACGAGTGGTGCATGCTTCTATCTTGGCCATTGCCTTGTTGCATGGCACAGTAAAAAGCAGAACTGCATAGCACTCTCGACTGCCGAAGCGGAATACATTTCAGCTGGAAGTTGTTCAACTCAACTCATTTGGATGAAAAGCGTATTGAGCGACTTCCGGATTTCAGCATCTTCGGTAACAATTCTTTGTGACAACACAAGTGCAATTAACATTTCTAAAAACCCTGTGTTGCACTCTAGAACAAAACATATTGAACTTAGATATCATTTTCTTAGAGAGCTAGTTGAATCAAATACTCTTCAACTTTCGTATATTTCAACTGAGGATCAATTAGCTGACATTTTAACAAAACCTTTGGATCAAAAACGTTTTATTCATTTGCGAAAAGCAATTGGAATGCTTTCCTTGAAATAAACTTCTGTTTGAAACTTTTGCTTAGGATAGGTTTTGTTTTTGTTTTGTTTTGTTCTTTATCTATGTTTGTACATAGGACATTAATTGAGCATAGATCATAATTGACTTTAATTGCATCTTTTCGCACATTTAGAAATTTATTATGCTTTTGCCATCATAATATTTCACTGTTGCAATGATCATTTATGTTAATTAAATCATCTTCTAAGTAATCAAAGTCAATTTCTCTCTCAATGATCTCTTGGTATAGTCATTATCTTATTTGACTGCTTAGTCGAGTATGAAATCGAGATCAATTTTTGGTTGAATACTTTATATCTTAAATAATTGATAGCCAATTGAGGGGGAGTCAAAGAAATGTAAAATGCTCAAAAGATGTGGAAAGAGTTACATCCCAATGAGGAGTGTGAAAACTACCACCACATGGAGGAAAGAGCTACCACCTCGGTCGTCCGAGTATTGTGTGCAGCTACCACATGTATACCAAGCATGGTTGTTCAATTTTTGATTAAGTAAAATGCATGTTGAAATTCTTGACTCTGTCAAATTTCAAGGTTGGTATAAGGTGGGATTTTAAAGAAAGATGCTCAAAGAGCCACTCTCTTCAACAGATTGTCTAGATATATTATCTACCATATTTGGGATTTCAAACATCTATTGATCTTTGTATTTCATTTTCTTTACTGAATTGATGATTTGATAAAGGCATTACTCATAGGATCAAGTTAGATGTAATTGAAGGTGTTCAACTTTAAGCGATTTAATTTTTGTAAATTCTCATTTCATTTTTGGATATTATTGATAGATTTGGCATAATCTATTTCTTGTTGTATGAAACGATATTTTTTTGTTTAAAGTTGATACACGATTGTGCTTACATACTTTTTCTGGATTTTATGGAAATTTTTCTAAATTTTTCTGATGAAAAAGTTGGAGCCGATCCGGATCGGGCAAGCTGATCCGGATCTCGAACGCAGGCTTCTTCCTGTGGCTGGCCGATCCGGATCGAAATCTCGATCCGATCCGGATCACGGCTAGGGTTTTATTAAGAACAAGACGGTTTTGATTTCTTTTACCTTAATCTTTTGTTCTTAAGTCTCTAGAGCCTCTCTCTCTAGAAATATTGCACCTTGGAGCTTTCCAAAATCAAGTTCTTCGAATACAAGTAAGTTTTATTGATCAAAATCTCGGTTTTTCACCGTTTTTCTTTTTCCTCCTCAAACGTGATGAATTTCTTGGATCGATTTCGTTTGTGGATGGTTTTTGATCAAATTTCTTTTGAAATAAGAACTCTGGGTAGATTAGTTTTGATTATATGCTAGGTATTCTCCTGATTAACGGATTTTTAGGCTTCGATTTCTAAAATTTCGGTTTTAGGGCATATAATAAGGATTTTCGAAAATCATGCAATTGATCTATTTTTAAAAGTCCTTTTGCAAAACTAATTTGATTCTTAGTCTCTCTACATGATTATGATTGTTTGGGTACAATTTTTCAAATCTTTGAAAGTTAACAATTTCTCATGTGTTCTTGAGTTATTGTTCACAGGTTTTTAAATCTATTAAGCACTTGCACCTATGGTGTTCGCCTGGATAATCTTCCTTTTGGTAGCAATGGTAGGACCTAGTGCGTCTTCTATAAAAAGAGAACAAGATGACTCAAATCAAGAAGAGACAAAGAAAGTTTGTCAAAATGATTCAGAATCAGATGAAGAAGACTGGGAAGAGATTTGTGAACAAGCTCAAAAAGCTATTGACAAAGAAGATAGGTTGTATTTAAAGAACAAGAAGCTGATGAAATCTTCCTCAACAACCAAGCAGTACACTAGGCGAAAGAAGTCGAGGGAAACTGGAATTCAGATTGATAGACCCCTCACCAGAGCTCGCTCTCTCCCTAGAGAATCTCCATGGACTGAAGGTCAAGATGCACCGTCTGGTTCTATACTACATCCTTCAACGTCCTGGAGACGCACAGCAAAAGCGAATGTACGGTCCTCATTTCGACAAGAACAGCGAAGATCGTCTGCTGAACAAGACAGTGTATCTACAAATCTCAAACAGATTATCTCTGAGCAACATAAGATGAAAAGAAAGGTCTCCACAATGTCAAAAATGCTTCAAGCGATTTTGAAGAAGTTGGATTGTACCAATCCCACTAGTTCTGATTCAGACTGACTTAACTTTCCTTCTAACCCTATTCTGTGCAGGAGTTCAGTTTTTAGGACTTACTTTTAGTTCTAGTTCTTACATTTCGGAACAATTTTTGAAATTTTTAACTCTCCTTAAATTTGTGGTAATTTTGGCTTTGTTTGTGACAAAAAGGGGGAGAGAGTTTAAGAGAGAACTTTGACAATGATGAGTCTAGAACTTGAACAATGATTGAACAATGATGATGTGAGGAGAACTTGAACAATGAAACTTGAACAATGATTGAACAATGATGATGTGAATATGTGAACATTAAGGTAAGTATCACTTCAACTTTGACTTTGGTGAAAGGTAAGTATCACAACTTTGGTTTTTATCTTGTGATTTGTTGCATGTTCCTACTAACTATTCGACTAACTATTTGGACATGTATTATTACTAACAAGTTGTTTGATTACTAACAAAGCAAAGTTATGACATTTGGAATTTTATTGCTTAGAAGATATGTCAATGTTTGATTGTGATCTTTTTACATATCTGCATTACTCAATGTCATGGTGAGCATAAACTCTATCTCTGTTAGGTTTTGAATGCTAAATATTCTTGAGGTATCTAACGATCTCTTTTTGTCAAGAATGATTTCTTTGTGCAGAGAGTACAGATGTCTAAGTCTAGAGTCTGTTTTAGGAGTTTATCTCATGTTTTTAAATTTTTTGGATCTCCATTGTAAATTTTTGTTGTATGGTGATAGCAACAAAAATATCTTTTTGAATTTTCTTTAGTGGATCTGTGTTTTGTCACGAAACCGCCAAAGGGGGAGATTGTTACGGAATTTGAGTTGGCGTAGTTTCGTGAAAGGTTCAAGTCTTGAAGATTGAAGGTGAAGAAAGTTGGATCATTTAACTCAATCTCAAGAAAGAAGAATTCAAAAGGATCAGGTATGTTTAACTAAAGATTATTGGTGATCCGAATACTTCTTGTAGTGTAGAAACACCTGGAAGAGTTTTTAATTGCATAAAAATCAAAAACTGGTGTTCGGACAGGTTCAGGATCCGGATCAGAGCCAGCAATCCGGATCCCGAAGGTTGTTGTTTCATACATTACTTCAATCCGGATCGCAGCATCTCACGATCCGGATCCCAAACGTTGAGTTCTCAGAATTGTATGAATGATCCGGATCAGGCATTCCGATCCGGATCCCGAACGATTGTTTTTCTGGAAACCGTCTTTCTTGCTACTGCAATCCGGATCGCCCAAATCCGATCCGGATCGCCGTCCGTAAAAATTCCAGAAATGTTAGGTTTTTGATTCTTATCTCCTTCCAAATGTTTCTAACCTATAAATAGACCCTATGACTCTTTTTCTAGGGTTAAGGAAAATAGCCGTCATAATAAAATCTAATCATTTCATATGGCCCTAGATCCACATATAGAGAAGAAAGGAAATCATTAGAGAATACTCTATGTTTCTTCATCTATATTGATTAGTTTGATTCTAGGTTTTCATACTCATATCTTGAGTTGAATCAAACTAATGAATACTTGGATGGTATTTCCGATCTATCTTTGATCTAAGTATTCGGCGGATCATCACCACCCAAAAAAACAACGATTTTCCCAAAATCGGCGCGTGGATTCGCGTGTCCTTGTGGATTCAAGGTTCAACCGCTCTCGTGGATTCGGAGCGAGGCACGTTCGTGGATTCGAAGGGTGCTATTGGGTGCAGACCGTGGATTCGGTCAGACGTCGTGGATTCGACGTTGGACGCCGTGGATTCGGCGTTGGGCGCAGATCGTAGATTCGAGAAGCGTCGTGGAGCGAGCGGAGAAGATCCTCTAGGAGCGTATGGAAAAGGTTGAGTCGTAAGTGTGTACGGTAAATCACCTTGTACGTGTTTTAATTCTAGTGGATTTCTGCCGTGTTATCGGTCCCGTGGTTTTTTACTCCGGTTTGGAGTTTTTCCACGTAAAAATCTTGCGTGTTATTTTTATTTCCGCATTGGGTTTTTATCGCAACGATTTTTGAGTGTGTATACGTTTACACCTATTCACCCCCCTCTAGGTGTTTCTTCCCCTATTTAGATCTATATTACATATAACACAACATCTAACGATTTCTTTTGTCAAGAATGATTTCTTTTGCAGAGAGTACATATGTCTAAGTCTAGAGTCTGTTTTAGGAGTTTAACTCATGTATTTTATTTTGGATCTCCATTGTAAATTTTTGTTGTATGGTGATAGCAACAAAAATATCTTTTTCAATTTTCTTGAGTGGATCTATGTTTTGTCACGAAACCGCCAAAGGGGGAGATTATTACGAAATTTAAGTTGGCGTATTTCGTGAATTCGGTTAAGTCTTGAAGATTGAAGGTAAAGAAGGTTGGATCATATAACTCAATCTCAAGAAAGAAGAATTCAAAAGGATCAGGTATGTTTAACTTAATATCTTTGGTGATCCGAATACTTCTTATAGTGTAGAAACACTTGGATGAATTTTTAATTGCATAAATATCAAAAACTGGACATGGGACATGTTCAGGATCCGGATCAGACTGTTCAATCCGGATCCCGAAGGTTGTTCGTTCATACACCAGTTCAATCCGGATCGTAGCCTTCCTTGATCCGGATCCCGAACATTGGGTTTACCATTTTATTTGAACGATCCGGATCAGGCTTTGCAATCCGGATCCCGAACGTTGATGTTTGGTGAACTGTATGAACGATCCGGATCAAGCACTTCGATCCAGATCCCGAACCTTCGTTTTTCTGGAAACTGTTTTTCTCGCTACTGCAATCCGGATCGCCGATCTCCGATCCGGATCGTCGTCATGTAAAAATTCCAGAAAAAGATAGTTTTTGATCCTTATCTTCTTCCAAGGGTTTCTAACCTATAAATAGACCCTATGATTCTTTTTCTAGGGCTAATCCACATAATCGAAAAAGAAGCCGTCATCTTTTATACGGCCTAAGATCCACATATAGAGAAGAAAGGAAATCATAGATTCTATCTTATGTTTCTTCATCTATATTGATTGATTTGATTCTAGGTTTTCATACTCACATTTTGAGTAGAATCAAATCAATGAATACTTAGATGGTATTTCCGATCTATTTCTAATCTAAGTATTCGGCGGATCATCACCACCCAAAAACAACGATTTACCCCAAAATCGGCGCGTGGACTCGCGTGGCCTTGTGGATTCAAGGTGCTACCGCTCTCGTGGATTCGGAGCGAGGTACGTTCGTGGATTCGAAGCGTGCTACTGGGTGAAGACCGTGGATTCGGTCGGACGTCGTGGACTCGACGTTGGACGCCGTGGATTCGGCGTTGGACGCAAATCGTGGATTCGAGAAGCGTCGTGGAGCGAGCGGAGAAGATCAACTAGGAGCGTATGGAAAAGGTTGAGTCGTCTGTGAGTACGGTATATCACCTTGTACGTGTTTAATTCTAGTGGATTTCACCGTGTTATCGGTCCCGTGGTTTTTTACTCCGGTTTGGAGTTTTCCACGTAAAAATCTCTGCGTGTTATTTATTTTTCCGCATTGGGTTTTATATCGCAAAGATTTTTGAGTGTTTATTGTTTACACCTATTCACCCCCCTCTAGGTGTTTTTTCCCCTATTTAGATCCAATTATACATAACCCAACAAAAACTTCGGCCCATGATTTTTTCTACTAACATAGGCCGAATGGCATTTTTCAATTTTTCACTCGACCATTCTTATTTTTAAGGTGAGCATTACATTCAGTGGCCTCAAATTAGTCAACGTCTCACTTTCGAGAAGTTGCTAAGTCGCTAAAACAGCCCCGGGGTCAATTGGACCCACATAAGCCACCATTTACTAAAACTTTACTTTCTGCTTATGCAAACAGCAAAGAAGCTTGAGCATCATGCTCAGTACATCACAGGGACTCTAGGGCTCACTCTAGTGCAGCCTAGTTGCTACTGGATCAACAGATCCAAGCCCAAGCTCTTTAATGGACATGAAGGCTCCACACAAAAATCCACACAGTCAAACTTGAAACTGAAGTGAGCATCAAGCTCAGGGGATCATGTGGAGACATTGGCTCAATTGCTGGATGCCTAACAATGGCTAAAACCAACTTCGAGCTCTTGCAGGCAATTCATCAAACACTTGGTGGGCACAACTTCTTAACACACAAGCTTCCCAACTAAGATGGCAACTAGAGCATGCACGGATCTGAGGGTTCTAACTTGGTTGGAAAACCTTTACAAGGCAGCAGGAGCATTTCTCATCCAAGCTCGGACATCGTGCACCCATGCAAACCGAGAAGAAGAAGAAGATGAAGCTCGAGCACCACCTTGGGCAACAATGGTGGATTTCCATTCACAGCCTCTGGGCCACATGCAACAGCACCTACAGGTGCTTCTCGACCCCACGAAGCTTACTGGACCCATGCACGGCGATAAGACACGGCGGCGGCGGCGGTGGAGCAAGCTCAACCTGAGCTTCCACCAATAATGGTGGAACTCCACCCGGGCTGCATGGACCCCATGCAAATGCATGGTTAGACTCACCTTGATCCCAGGAAGCTTTCTGGGCTGGTGGCCAGCGGTGAGGAGCGTCGCCGGCGCCAGAGCAAAGAGCTCGGCCAAAGCACAAAAACCCAAAAACTAGGGCTCGCGTTTGCGACGCACAGGGCCAACCAAACTCCACCAAATTTGGTGGAGATGATCCTCTAGTCCTATAGTTCTTACCCATGATTTTATTTTTCGTTTGGACGAGTGGTTGTGACGCAAGGCCGAGGCGGAGCAAAGCTAGGTTTCCGACGAGAACCTTCTCCCGCCGGCAACCGGGGCCATCCCAAGGGCTAGGGCTCGACAGTGAGCATCCTTACAACCTACGGAGGCTACTTCCTAAGGTCCTAAGGGCTAAGAACCAGAGAGAAGAAGAGACTCACCTCACCGGAGTTGGTGAAGAAAAGGGTTGTGGCCGGTTCACCTCCCCCGCGCTGCGCAGCCACCAGCAAGCTTGGCTCGATCACAGGACGCAAGAGATCACTCCAGAAGTCACCACGAGCAAGTTGGGAAAACTTTGATCCAACTTCCCTCTTCCTCACTCTCTCTCGGGTTGGCATCAATGGTGATGGCTCCTCGGCTTTCCCCGCACCCAGGGGTTATGAGGAATAACTCATTGGAGTTAGGAAGCCCAAACAACCAGAGTTGGCCTCTCGTGTAACCACCCAAAGGAGACCAAAAGCCACATGCATTAATGCATGGAATTTTGCAAAAATTTGCAAATAACTCCCTACACAGCCAACCACAAGCCCATAGGTCCCTGCTGTAGATTAAAATTACCACTAAGACCCTAACCTTAAAGCCCTAAAACCTATGGTCCAAGAAAAGCATTGGTTTTTCGACACTTTTCGCACATTTCGAAACAAATGGTTCGTCGAATTGCGAAACGGACTTCGCCACAACGTCCGGCTCATCGAGACCTATCAAACAGTGCTCTTGCTTGTTTGATTTGGTGCTCGAATAAAATATCGGGCCATAATATACTATAGGCTATACTGCAATGCACGCATTTCGATGCACCAGAATCGCCAAACGTGAATTCTGTCAGTGCCATTGCGCTCAGAACGTCAAAAATAGCTAGAAACGACTACTCATACTCTTATGTTTGGATCATAGACAGTGAATCGGCCAACGACCGATCGAGAGAGGACCAAAAATCAGGGTTACCATTCATTTACTATTCATACTTAAGTTATGGGCCCCGTTTTTCGTTACTGATTTGCGGAAGATCCGACCGTCGGATCGAAAATTTGTGAATATCAATCTTTCATGTTTTGACGAGACGGCCGTACTGGTGATCTCAGACTTTCGAGATCAGTCCCCGATCAAAAGTTGATATTTTTGGACCACTTTTACACTATTAATAATTTATTTTTGCCAATTAATAAATTCCGGAAATTATTTAAACTTAATTTTGGTTTCAAAAATCATGGTTACTACAACTTTTTGTAATGAAATTTATACAAACGATAACGCCATACATTGAAATGATCACGAAGTTGTTGCACAATAACACCAAGAACATGAACCTCATCCGGAAGGGCAAATTTTTCCTTTAAAATAGTAGTATAAATATGAAAAGAACAAAAACAAATAAATAAATAATTAGAAATATAGTAACTATAAAAGATTTTAGTTAAAACAAAGTAAAAGGATAAAATTCTAATAAATACTTACATTAACAAGTTGAACCATCTTATCAATTGTATAAGTAGGGATTTTACTCCACTTATCAACATTCAATGGAGCATGTTGTTTGACTATTTGAGGTGTCTCCGTGATTAATTGTTGGGCATTGTCACCAACTACTCATCGTAGGTCTGATGGAATCTTTAACGGTGGTTTGGTCGTCTCAGATGATTTTCTTATTTTGGCCCACTTTATATCCATAGTCTTTCCACGTGTTCTCTTTCTATTAGTACATGAAGCTAACATAAAATAATAAAATTCGTTATTTTACAAAATAACAGATATGAATATTAGCTATATTTTCAAAAAATAAATAATTTGCATGAAATTGAGAAGAATGTAAATAAGGTTTAGAAAGAAACTATATTCTAAGTAATTAGTAATACCAGCACTACTCCCATTGAGTGCATTGTGTGAATCTGTTGATAGATGATCCGCTCGAGGTTGTGGTATATTAGATTCCATTCATGGGTGATGCTCCCCAGACTCTTCAATTGATGTTGTTGGATTGGCCTGTTGAGTTACAGCTCTACTCCTACTATTTCCATGTTTTGCTCTGCTCGTCATTATATCTGTAAAAAAATCATTAGAAGAATATCAATTGTATCATAAGAGAACAAAAAAATATAATTGAAGTTTGTAGAGATAGGATTTTTTTTTTATAGAAAAAATCATAAAAATGAGAACATAGAATAAAAAAAGTATACAAGACAACTTACCACAGACAATATCATACCAATTATTCGTGCAATCCTATTCATCTTCGGCAACTTCCATTTGTTCATCCCCCTCTATGTCTTCACCAACTAAAGTTTCATCTTGTGCAATTTGCTCTATTTCTTTGAACAATTGATGATCTTTATTGATAATAATGCTATCAACATCATTTCTCCTCAAAGAAGAAATGACATCATCACTACTAGCAACATATTCTGGTAATGAATTAGAAGTATATTCCTTTCCATATCAACTTGTTCCAAATCAAGTTCTTCATATCAATTGACTCTTCATCAGTGATAGAAAAATTATAGAAGTTTCGAGGTGTTGTCTTGATAACCAACTGCCAATCATAATTTTTATTATCTGCTACGTAATAAACTTGTTCCACTTGACATGCTAATACATAAGGCTCGTTGACGGCCAAGTGTCAAGTAAAATTAATAAGGGTGATTCCATTGGCTTCCTTCTTAAAACCTCTACCTTCATTATAAGTGTCCCACCAGTCACACTTAAAAATTATTATTTTATTTCCTCCGTCATAATCTAATTCAATAATATCCTGTAAAACTCCATAATATTCTCTATTCTCCGATTGCTCATCACCTTTGACGACAACACCGCTACTTTGAGTTTGGCGTCTATTCTCACGCTTATGAGTGTGAAACCTATAGCCATTGACTATGTAGCCCGTATAGTGATTCACCATTTTATTTGGTCCACAAGCTAAATTTAAAAGTTCGACACTCACGTTTTCAGTACTTTCATGATATAAGTGTGTTACCTGTTACGAGACAAATATATAGAAAAGTTAAATAATTATTAATAAAAAAGAATTACTAAGTATATAATTATAGTACATTCACTTACTCGTTGTTTAAACCATTTAACAAATGTTGCATCCTGTCGTTTTTGTCACATTAATAGAATCCTCCTTTTCCAATTCTATCCGGTGTTCTCTATGTGATTTAGCAAAGAAATATAATTAGTAGTTTAGATAAATAACTAACAAACAAAAAAAGTACTCAAAATAATTATTTGTGATTAATCTTACTCAAGGAAAGACTGAACTTCACAATCTTTTAGGACATAAAGTTGAGCACGATTCCATTCTTCTTGAGTTAGTTTCTTGAAAATTCCCTTACCATTATTAAGTGGCCTTCCATTTCGTCAAAAAAATGGATAACTTTGAGGTATGATCTTCATAACCCTCAAAGTTTCTCTCAAGTCGATTGAATTTTGTCTCAACTCTATTCAAATATTTAGAACAAAAGTTTAAACATTCCTCTGCAATGTAGCCTTCGGCAATAGATCCTTCTGGATGTGCTTTATTACGCACATACGACTTCAACTTGCGCAAAAACCTATCACAAAATAATCTTAAATTATTCTATTTCTGATAGTATTAATAGTAAAAATTTATAAACTATAAAATAAATAACACCTATTACCTTTCAAATGGATACATCCAGCGATAATGCACAGGACCAGCCAATTTTGCTTCATATGGAGGTGAATAGGCAAGTGTAGCATAATATTAAAAAATGCAGGTGGAAAGATCCTTTCCAGTTTGCAAAGTGTAATTATAATATTTTGCTCCAATTTTTCTAATGTATCCAACTGTAAAGTCTTCGAACATAACTCTTTAAAGAATGCAGTTAGTTCCACTAGTGGTTCGTATACCTCTTTCCGTAAAATACCACGAAAAACTGGTGCTAGATGATCGTGAATAAAAACATGACAATCATGAGTTTTCATTCCAGATAGATTTCCTTCTTTTTTATTGACGCATCGAGAGATATTGGACGAATATCCATCTGGCACTTTCAAGTTAAGTAGAAAATCACAAATATCTCGTCTTTCTTTTAAAGTTAAAGTGTAACATGCTTGAGGAATAACATAATTATCACCATTATTTATAGGATGTAACTCAGATCGCACTCCCATTTCTTTAAGGTCAAGTCGAGCATTTAAAGTATCTTTTATTTTTCCATCAATACCAAATAGTGTACCCACAACATTGTCATGAATATTCTTTTCAATGTGCATCACATTAAGATTATGATGCATTAGAAGTGTTCTCCAATAAGGCAATTGAAAAAATATACTTTTCTTTTTCCAATTGTAAATTAAGGTTGGCTCACTCCGCTTTCTTTTATCTCTGAACTTGCCAAATCTCACATTTGTAACCTCGCTTAACTGTTCAAGTATTTCATCACTATCCAATTTTTGTTTTGGAGCTTGTCGATTTTCTATCGTTCCATCAAATGCCTTTTTATCTTTTCGCCATTTATGATCGGGTTTCAAAAAACGCCGATGTCCCATATAACACATCTTCCGTCCATACTTTAATCGAAGAAAGCATGTATTTTTATTGCAATTTGGAC
Organism: Tillandsia leiboldiana; assembly: GCA_029204045.2. Lineage (NCBI taxonomy): Eukaryota > Viridiplantae > Streptophyta > Magnoliopsida > Poales > Bromeliaceae > Tillandsia > Tillandsia leiboldiana. Next base: position 46,647,530 of record CM055064.1, on the reverse strand, counting down.
AAGCCAGTGCTCCTTTAGTACTCTAACCAGATAAATTGGCATATGCTGGAAAATCATTTATAGTCCACAATAATGAAGCATGGAGCTGGAAATTAGATTTACTAAATGCATCATAAGTTTCAATTCCCACATTCCATAAATTATTTAATTCATCTATTAAGGGTTGTAAATAGACATCAATATCATTCTCTGGCGCTCGTGGACCCGGAATCAGCATAGACATTATGAAATAAGAGCTTTTCATACACATCCATGGCGGCAAATTGTATACAACTAAAATAACTGGCCATATACTATATGAAGTACTCATCAATCCGAAAGGATTAAAGCCATCGCTTGCTAAACCTAACCGAACATTACGTGGATCAGAAGCAAAGGATGGATGCAATTCATCAAACGACTTCCATACCAAGGAATCTGCTGGATGCCTTAAAATCCCATCATTATGTCGTTTTTCTTTATGCCATCGCATTTGAGAAGCTGTCTTGGATGACATATACAATCTTTGTAATCTTGGTATGAGAGGAAAATAACGCAAAGTTTTTTCAGAAATCTGTTTTCCACTCTTCATTTTACGACCATGAGTATTATTTTGATCATCATCACCATATTTCCACCTAGAAGTTTGGCATACTGGACAACTTTCATATTTTTCATATTCTTTCCAATAAAGAATACAATCATTTTTACATGCATCAATTTTAATATAATCCAAACCTTGATCCCGAATATACTTTTTCGCTTCATAATAATTTTTCGGAAGTGTTTCACCAGAAGGAAGTGCCCTTTTCTTCAATTGGAGTAATGCAATAAATGATTTATCGCTACAACCATGAAGGCATTTAAGTTGTAATAAATTTACAATATACTCCAACTTAGAGAACTCTTTACATCCAGGATATAATTCTTGTTTTGCATCCGCTAATAATTGGTAAAATCTTTTTGCAGACTCATTTGGTTCCTCCAAGTTGAAATGCACAGAGTCATTTATATTTTCAGATGGATTCAAATCTTGTAAAAGTTCATGCATCTCATCACTACTCTCCTCTTCACTCTCTCTGTTATCATTATCGGTGCTTTCGCTACTCTGATCTGGTTGTTCTTCTCCATGGCACGACCACTATTTGTAATCTTTTAATATCCCATGCAAGATAAGATGCCCAAATACAACATCTCGAGTATGAAAAGCACCATTGACACATTTATAACAAGGGGACCAAACTTTATCTCCTCTCGCCGCATGTGCAAATGCAAAGTCAAGAAAACTATTCACTCCTGTTATGTATTTCGAATGTTGCCTATTATCCATATCCATCCAAGTCTTATCCATCTTGATATTTATATATCTGCAGTATATTTAGATATTGTTAGATGTGACTTCGATATTACCATTTGTTTTAATTGTACAATCAATTATAAATTATTTATGGTAATGCAATCAATTTCTAATTTGAATTACCATTTGTTTTATTTGATTTAAATTTGAACTCAAGTTTTATAATTTGATTCAAATAAGAACTCAAGTTTTAATTGTACAATCAGTTATAAATTATTTGTTGTAATGCAATCAATTTCTAATTTGAATTTTTTGAAAATACTATATTTCAAATCAAACTTAAAACTTTCACAATTATACTATAGAGTCGGCCCATGAAGTTATATTTGCAATTTAGTCCCTAGGGTTTTCTAAATTTGCATAAATATACCCAAATAACCCATGTTTCGACTCGTTCTCTCAATCCGAGAGGTTTTAACTTACACCGTAAACACCAGTAGATAGGTCTCGACGTAAGCGAACCCGTGCTCGCTGTTAGAAGGTGGCACGAAGCCCGAGAATAAAGTCGGATCCATAAAAACTAAGTCCACACTAGGCTATATTGCAAGACTAATCTATCTACTCATTCTCAGCAGCAATTAGTATGAGCATTATGTTCTGGAGGGTCAATAGAGTCAAAGGCTCACCTTTGGTGCGTCGCAGACTCGCCGGAGCAAGATGATCCAACCTCCAACAAGGCTAGAGCTCGGTTTGGCCGAGCCTTGCTCAAATCGGGATCAAGATGCAAACAGGGGCGAGAAGCAGTTGGAGAATGGCCACAGAGGAGGCTCGGTCACCACCAGACCCAACGCCGGTGACTCTGAGCGGTGGTTGGCCGGAATAGTGCTTCTTGCGGTCACCTTGGGTACAACATGGGAACATTGGTAAGCAGGGCTCCTATGCTACATGCAAATACATGGGAAGCTTACTAAGGACTTCTAGAACCTACCTGGGTGATCGGCCGGCGACTGGAAGCGGCGGCGGCAGCCGGAGACCAAGCTCGGGCAAGCTTGGTGCTCTAATGGCAAAAACCCAACCGCGGGCTTTGAGGTCTGACAACCTGCACAAGATCACTCCTCTCGGTGTTGTGAAGCTTGTCAGGGGTGTTGTCGGCGGCGTGGGGCAGCGGCGGCGCCGGGCAGTGAAGATCGGCCAAGAAGTTGACAACCCGCAACTAGGGCACGCTCAATCCGGCTTGATCCTCAACCGATCACTCAAACTTGGAGGAGATCTTGCAGTCGATCAAACGAAGCTTCCCAACGTGCTTGATCTCGATTCCAACGGTCAGATAGAACCCCCGCACGGATCTGGCCAGATCTAGGTTTCCGGCGACTAGGTTGCTCCCGCCGGTTAACCGAAGCACGGAAGAGCCTGAGGCTTCATAGGGATGATCATCTTGATGTCAGAAGATGATTGAATGGGTCCAGGAACCAACAAAAATGAAGGAAATGGGAAGCTTACCTCGCCGAAGCAAAGAAAGAGAAGAAGGTCCCCCGCCGGTGGCACGCGGCAGAGCAGGGTGCCGGGATACCTCGGCTCAGGTCTCAAACTCACAGAGACAACTCCAGAAACAGTCTGGAGGGATCCAAGCCTCTTTGCTGCTTTCTACTCCAATCTAACCCGAGAATAAGGCTTCTCTTTGCTTCTTCTTTTTTTCCGGCGAGGAGAGGCGGCGGCCGGCGGCGTAACCGTCGTGGAAAGAGCAGAGGAAGATGGAGAGACTTGTGGGCGTGGTAGGGCAAAGGGTTTCTAGGATTAGGGTTTCTAAACTAACCCTAAAGCATACAAAATGCCAACAGCCCCTTCCTCTTTTGGTATTTTGAGCCAAATCCTTCACAACAACTTTATTTCGCAGTAAAGTCCCTTTTCCTGCATTTGCACGACTTTCGGAGCATAAAATATAAGGGTTCCTATGCAAATTTCTGTATTTTTCATTGTTTTTGCACTTTTCGAGGCATTCTAGTCGCCAAACGGAAAAACGGACTTCGCCACGACGTCCGGCTCGACGAAACCTATCAGGTAGCGATTTTTGCTCGTCGACAAAAAGTCCAGATAAAATGCAGATCCATAAAATACTGCAATATTTACAGTTCGTCATGCTTCTCGAGGCTTTAGGGCTGGCAAACGTAAATTTTGTCTGCACCATTGCGCTCGGATCGACGAAACCATTAAAATCGACTACTTGGATCGTCGGAATCGAATTCCGAACGGTCGATTGGCCAACGCTGGCCGAAAAATCCTGTAAAACATAGGGTTACTATTCATTTAAGTCATCCACTATTCAACTCTATAAATTAATACAGTCGTCGAAAACCACTAAAATCTTTCGGAACTTGATTTCTTTATTTATTTCAATTTAAAATATCTCGATTATTATATTTAAATTTTAAATTTTAATTTAAATTTAAATTTTATATTTTATATTTTATATTTGAATTTTTAAATTTGTAAATTGAAATTTAAAAATTAAAATTTCACATTCAAATTTTAAAATTTTAAAATTCAAATTTAATTTCCAAATAAATTTAAAATTTAAATCCTAATTTTAAAATTTTAAAATTAAAAATTTAAAAATAATATTTTAAAATTTAAATTTTTGTATTGATAGTTTAAAGTTTAATTTCCAAATATATATATCATACCTATTTAATTTGGGCTCCAGATCTAGATACTTAAATTACTAATATATCAATCTTTTATTTGAGTGGATCTAGATAGCGACATAAACCTTAGAAAATTTGTGACATCAAACTTTGCAATAATTATTTTTTATTGTGTTTGTCGCCAAAAAGTTTCGATGGTCACAAATAGTTAATCGAATTAGTGGCGCTCATTAAAAAACTCCTACCGTAGATATATAAAAATTTGGATTAAGATTAATAGTGAGGACGAACTTAAAATAGCCACCAAAATTTTTGAAAATATGTGACAACAAAATTTGCCACAATTATTTTTTATTATTTTTGTGGCCAAAATCTATTGACGACCATAAATGGTGCATGACGCTTGTTAAGAAATTTCTACCATAGTCATATAAAGATTTTGATTAAGATTAATAATGAGGACAAGTTGAAAGTGGTCACAGAAATCGTAAATAATGTGTGGCAACTGAATTAGCCATAATTATTTTTATTATTTTTGTGGCCAAATCTTATCTATGGCCATAAATATTGAATCGAATTAGCTAGTGACAATCATTAAAAACTCCCTACCGTATAATACAAAAATCCATATTAAGATTAATAGTGAGGACAATTTAAAAGCAGCCACATAAATCTTAGAAAATATACGGTGATAAAATTTGCCACAATTATTTCTTGTTGTTGTTGTGGCCAAAATTTATCGAGGGCCACACATAGTGCATCGAATTTGTGACACTCATTAAAAAATTCCTACCGTAGGTATATGAAAATTTAAATCAACATTACTAGGTAAGGACAAGTTGAAAATAGCCACGAAAAGCTTAAAAATTGTGGGGCAACTAAATTCGCCACAATTATTTCTTATTGATTAAGTGGCCAAATTTTTTCGACGGTTACCAATAGTGAATTGAATAGATAAATGTGTGGCAACAAAATTTGCCACAATTATTACTTATTGTTATTGTGGCCAAAATTTATTGTTGGCCGCAAATAGTGCATCGAATTAGCGACACTCATTAAAAAATTTCTACAGTAGGTATATTAAAATTTGAGTTAAGATTGATAGTAAGGACACGTTGAAAGTAGCCACAAAAAAGATTAATATAGTGGAGTTCATTAATTCACAAAAATCGTAAATAATCTATGGCGAGTGAATTAGCCATATTTAGTTTTTATTATTTTTGTGGCCAAATCGTATATATGGCCATAAATATTGAGTCGAATTAGTGACGATCATTAAAACACCCCTACCGTAGGTATACGAAAATTCAGATTAAGATTAATAGTGAGGGCAAGTTGAAAATAGCCACGAAAATCTTAATAAATGTGTGGCCATACAAATTCGCCGCAATTATTTATTATTGTTTTAGTGGCCCAACGTTATCGATGGTGACAAATGGTGAATTGAAAAGTAAATATGTGGCGATAATATTTGTCACAATTATTTCTTACTATTATTGTGGCCAAAATCTAGTGATGGCCACAAATACTGCATCGAATTAGCGGCGCTCATTACTAAATTCCTACAGTAGATATATGAAAATTTGAGTTAAGATTAATAGTGATGACACGTTGAAAATAGCCACAAAAAAGGTTAATATAGTGGAGTTCATTAATTCGCCACAAATATTTGGTCACAAAATATCTATTTTCTTGTAGTGATAGTTTAGAAACCATAAGAGGGATCTCCAATATCTCTCTTAAAATTCAAAAACTCTCAAAATCCTAAAACTCTAAAAACTCACCTCATTGTTGCTTGCCAAAACGCGGAGAGAAGAAGCTCCTCTTCCTCCTAGGGCTCTTCCTTGAAGCCCTCCTTCGTTTTCTTGCCTTGGAGGAGATCAAAACCCACCAAAAGTGCTCCTTCCACCTCTCTCTTTTCTAGAGAGAGAAAATGAAGAGAGGGAGTGAGAGTGTGAGCGAAAGATAGGAGAGGGTGAACTGATTGTGGGTTAAAGAGTTTTGGGTCCATTTTATAAACCCACTTTGCCAAAATTATACAAATGCCACCCACATTACTATGCGCCTAGACCGCTCAAGGTCCGAACCTTGACCCAAGGTTCAGTCCCCGAATATGGGTATTTTGGCTATGCGTTGATTGACCGGTCCATGGATCGCAGTTCGGTCCCTGAACATGGACCTCTCAGGATATGCAACCATGCACGGTTCGGACTCCCCTTCCAAAGTCCGGCCTCATCCGCCAAGGTTCAGACTTCCAACCCAAGGTCTAGACTTCCAACCCAAGGTCTAGACCTGAGAGTTATTTGCTCAAATTTTCTTTTTCTCGAAATGTGTGTTTTCGCTCCACGAAACTTTAACCCTCTTTTAATCATTATGACATATTCGGAATACATTCTTAACACGTGCACAATCTCTTTGACTATTTTGGAATATTTTTGAGCCGAAATTCAATACAGTATTTTCTACAAAACTCATTTTCGGTCCGAACTTACGTCGAAAATACTCAAATGAGCTTGGAATTTCGTCCAAATTATAGAGATGGTTTCTCCAAGCTATTTTCCACCCGACTCAGCTAATTTGTACGAGTCTGGTTCACCACATAGGGGAGGAATGTGGCAGAGACATGGGGGCGGTGGAGGAGGAGTGAGAGGAAACGGAAGAAGAAAAAGAGTAAGAAGAAAGAGAATAAAAATATATTGATCAGTTTTTTAAAAAACTCGATCCGAATTTGCAAAAACAAAAAAAAATGGTCCGTTTTTGTAAAATTATAAAATTAGCAAATTTTTTATGCAAAATAGCAAATAAAAATAATTTTAGGACATATGATAGAAAAATTGTAATTAAGCTACAAAATAACTTGAGGTTGAGGTGGTCTATGAACATATGTACATATTATGTCACGCCCCGGCGTCGAAACTGCGACCCGGGCTCGCCAACAGATCCGCCACCTATACGGGAAACCCCGCATAGACGAAGCATCCAACCTGAAAAGTAACAACTACCAATAATACATATATCAGAGCAGAAAATAACTGTTGTAATAAAAATCTGAAACCACTGTATAACTAAAATAAAGGTACAATATCCATCTCCCAAAATAATAGTACAATAATCTGGTCCACTGAGACTGAATACAAGTAAAATCCACCTATACATCATCTATGAATCCAAAAAGGGAGATAAACTAAAATCATAAATACAACAGTGCGCAGTAAAACCCACAATCCGGGTAGGTACCTCTATCTCACCAAATGACAACACTGGTAGGGATCTATCACGCGACTCGCTCACCACGGTCCGTCGAGCCAACTGAAGCAGGGACGGAAAGGAAAGCCTCTGCAAAACTGTCATTAACAGAGGGTGTGAGAACTAGACCGTCACGTAATTCTCAGTGGGTACCGTCTCCAACCCTACGGTCTGCCCACAAAGTCTAATAGAGGCATAAGATAATGTGACGCCCCACTTCCCAGGGGGTCACCCATCCTAGAACTACTCTAGCTCTAGCACGCTTAACTCTTATATTCCTCTTGGATCTTGCTACCATCCAAAATGCTATAGCCGGGTTCGAGATTTAGTCCTATTATATCATTTATATAGAGGACTAATCCGAATTCCGGGGGTGTCACATTCTTCCCCCCTTTAAGCCCTGACGTCCACGTCAGGCTCAAGCACACTCACAAGCACCAGGCGATGTGAGACTCGTCTCGCTAGCCTTAGCCGACCTTGTGAGGAGCTGCACTCCACTCACAACGGTCATTAGCCGGGGAGCCTCGCTCTACCCGCTATATAACCCTGGCTCAGCCGAGACTCATCTCACGTTTCCGGCTGGTGAATGGCTCTGATACCAACTGTGACGCCCCACTTCCCAGGGGGTCACCCATCCTAGAACTACTCTAGCTCTAGCACGCTTAACTCTCATGTTCCTCTTGGATCTTGCTACCATCCAAAATGCTATAGCCGGGTTCGAGATTTAGTCCTATTATATCATTTATATAGAGGACTAACCTGGCTATAGCATTTTGGATGGTAGCAAGATCCAAGAGGAACATGAGAGTTAAGCGTGCTAGAGCTAGAGTAGTTCTAGGATGGGTGACCCCCTGGGAAGTGGGGTGTGACACCCCCGGAATTTGGATTAGTCCTCTATATAAATGATATAATAGGACTAAATCTCTAACCCGGCTATAGCATTTTGGATGGTAGCAAGATCCAAGAGGAACATGAGAGTTAAGCGTGCTAGAGCTAGAGTAGTTCTAGGATGGGTGACCCCCTGGGAAGTGGGGCGTCACAGTTGGTATCAGAGCCATTCACCAGCCGGAAATGTGAGATGAGTCTCGGCTGAGCCAGGGTTATATAGCGGGTAGAGCGAGGCTCCCCGGCTAATGACCGTTGTGAGTGGAGTGCAGCTCCTCACAAGGTCGGCTAAGGCTAGCGAGACGAGTCTCACATCGCCTGGTGCTTGTGAATGTGCTTGAGCCTGACGTGGACGTCAGGGCTTAAAGGGGGGAAGAATGTGACACCCCCGGAATTTGGATTAGTCCTCTATATAAATAATATAATAGGACTAAATCTCTAACCCGGCTATAGCATTTTGGATGGTAGCAAGATCCAAGAGGAACATGAGAGTTAAGCGTGCTAGAGCTAGAGTAGTTCTAGGATGGGTGACCCCCTGGGAAGTGGGGCGTCACATGGGGCGTCACAGATAACAGAAATACTGAAGATACAATAAAATAGCTGGAATAGAAATCTACAGCTACCATGCCTCTATCTACAATGCTCAATGGGCGGGTAAAATAGATGATGATATGCAACCACTCTAACTCGAGGTGCCTAAAAATACCCAATCGTAATGACTGCCAAAAAGGACCAGTCAAGCCTGCGCTAACCTACAACCACCTCCCAAGCATTAGGCAGGAATTACGTAGGCATCCCAACGGACTAATAAACGCTCACCTACAACCACCTCCCACTCATGGGCAGGATTTACGTAGGGCGTACCACGAACCAATATACCCTCGTATCCGGAGCGACACTCAGGGGGAGCGACCCCACTGAGGAAAAGAACCAAGCAGAGATTGCGAACCAGAACTGTAGCACATGCAGGCTATAATCGAAACCGCGATCGAATAGATCGAAAGAACTCGCCAACCCAACACACGAACCCAACTGTCTAACCACACCGAAATCGGAACACCCATCGACCCAACATCGAACCCAACCGACCAACAACACTGGGACCGAGAATTCCGGGAAGCTGACGCCTACAACCCCAATCAAACAAGAATAGGTTCCGGGCACAGCCGCCCGTAGCTCTCGTCCCGAAAGGAGGCAGCCCTTGGAACCCAGATCACGCAACACTCAGCGGGGTGCGAAAATTTATATATAAAAGATGACATTTGTTTCCGAAAACCCTTTTGCTCGGCCCCTCTCTGGGCGTGGACAAAAATATAACTTCCTTTTTAGAAAACCATCTTGCTTGGAGGAAAACCCAATTTTAATATCATTTAGTTCTTTAAGAAAATTAGTTAAAGACGGTTTTATTTTCCTAAGTCCCGAAGGACTGGTGCCTTTGCCCTAATCAAATGAGAACGGGTTCTGGCATCCCTCAGGAGCTTGGAAAGAAAACTAGTTTACCAAAATCATGTGTATCCAAAATTATCTCTGGGTTCAAGGTCCTGCTAACATAAGATCAATATCACCCCTACTCCGTGGCTATGAACCAAAACCAGGGGAAAAACCCAACAATCCGGGATTACCGTCATCCCAAACGGTTCCCGACACTAGCACCAAACTAACCTCTACCACCCGACTCCACTCGGCCCCCCGCACGAGCGTAACATGCGTCCTACACTGTCCCGACCACTCGGCCCACTATCCGGGCGAGTAGAAAACTCTAAGTCCGGGAAGAAACATGCAATGTGTAGGAAGGCTAAAGCATAAAAGAACCTAGCCCAAGTGAGGGTTTTCTACTAGTCTGGTTGAACATGCAGCATATGACGGGGTGCTAAGTCAAGTTCCACAGTTTAACATGCAATATAACCGATGCTCAAAATGCCAACACTAGCATATAATCATTTAACCAATCATTATTCTCGGATACTATCATGCATCATCCTACATCGGTAAATAAATCCCCCCCGATATCATGCATATATCTGGATCAATAGATATGTCACTAACTCTATCATGTATGTCCACTATCATATAGAATTAGAAAGTCGTCCGTCGATTTGGAGGAAAATCCAACCCACCTGGAACGCGCAAATCCGAAGCCCCTCAGCTGAAAGTATAGCGCGTGCGTTCCCACAGAGGCTACGGTCCCAACGAAACAAGAATCTCCTAAAAACTCCTCCTGGATCAGCGGTGGTGAGCAAAACAGTGAAGTGCTATCCAACAATGCGGTGTACAAGTATCAGCGGGCGCGCAATAAAGGTGCAGATAAGAAATCACACATAATTTGTGAGGACCCAAAATTCCCACGTATGGTTTACTGTTACATCTGCAGCTTTTGGATGCCTTTGTGGTGCGTCGGCGGTGTTTGTGCTCAAATAGGGGATAAGTGATGGACTCAGTGTGTTAAATGGATCACGAGAGTAGTTGGATGACCCCGTCGAGTGTTTAGAAGTGGTCTCGCACGGAACAGACATCAGAATTGGACTCAGTGCGAAGGGTTAGGAACACTTATCTGGATGCCTTCGGAAAATTTGAGGATTGGAATTTGGCAAAACGGACAGCGGATTTAGATTCAGCGCGCGAAAACGATGAAAATGGACTACTTATTTGTATTTTTCGAAGCCCGGATGCCCGTGCACGGATTTCGAGGCAATGGCACTTTTTCGGTGGCTGGGGCAGCGCCGGCGACGGCGGGGCGTGGCGGCGCGGGCTCGGGAAGGCGCAGGCGGGAGGCGGGCAGGCGCGGGTAGTGCGCGGGCAGCGTGCGGGTGAGCGCGGTGCACGAGGACAGGAGTACCACGTGGCGTTCTTCTATTGGGCTAGGGCAGACACGTGGCAGTTGCGGAGAGGCTGGTTCAGTGGTCGCGGTCCACGGTGCTGTGAGGGAGTGCCTCGGGAAGCGTGCGTGCAAAGGGCTCAGGCGGCCAGCGCAGGCGCGTTGACGGCATTTCCCGCGCTCGGGCGCGCCACGCGTCGGCGTCCGCGGCAGGCCACGCAGCGCAGAGCAGCGGCCAGTTCGGGCGCGCGATGGACGGTTGGATTTGGCGGCACTGTTTGCGCCCGGAAATTCCGGGCGCCCGGAAAATGCACCAGGAAGTGTATTTTTCTTCCGGATTTCAGCCTATAAATAGGCCTTTGGTGCCCTCTGGTGCGGGTTTTGGAGGTTTTCTAGAGCTCCCCTTTGTGCAGAGCCCTCACCCCCTTTGTCCTCTACTCTCCGACGGATCTAGGATATTTTTGGAGGCCGCAGCATCGGCATTTTCTGCGACGCGGCGCACATCGACGCTCCTTGGATTTTCGCTTTTACCGTCGCTTTTCAGTCCGCGAGACACACCGGATCACCCCGATGGATTTTTGAGCCTATTTTAACTGCAGCCCGTTCACGAGAGGTAAGGCTTCGTTTTCTGTGTTGATCACTTCTCCTCATTTCGAGTTTTCGGCACAGTTCCCGAGGTGTTTTTGTGACCGTTTGTACTGCTGTGAGGTAACGGACAGCAGTGGAGTAATGTTGGGATTTCTCGGCCTACGGGCATCGGAATGAGGCGTATGAGGACTCGATCGGCATCTACACTTTGAGAGGAACACGCCCGTATTTTTGTTGGATTTTTCTGAGGACTCTTCGAAGGTGAGATTTAAGCTTCTTTGGGGTTGTATCCCGCAGTTTTTGCAGTGTTGTGGATTGCCGGCGCAACGCATTGTTTAATTTGTATCTTGGCCTACAGGTGTCGGAACGGGGCGTATAAATACTCGTTTTGGGCCTACTCGTCGCGAGGATCGCAACCGTGATTTTTCTGGGATTTTTGGAGGACTGAATGCAGATGAGAAATGCCCTTCTTTGTGCTGTTTGGGAAAAACAGCAATGTTGTTTGGTGTGTGTTTGGGGTATTGATTGTGTTGTGATGTTGTTTGTTGTGGTGTTGCATTGTTGGGGTGATGTTGTTTGGAGTCGAGGCTTGCGCGACATGTACCGAGGATGCGGGTTCAACAGATTTTGTTGGCAAGTGGCCACGCTCTTCATCGACTTCAGCTTTGCCTACGGAAAGCGTTTCAGGTGGGTTGCTTCATCTCCAGAACCAGTGGACGGTTCTCTAATTCTGTATGTTTGAATACATGCATGTTTAGGATACAATATTTGTGATTAAGGGGTAAGCTTAGGGATGACAGTTATACAAGGAATTGCAAGTGAATATTCGTGTTAAATATTATTGAGGACTTGTTAGATTTGAATATCCATAAAAATAAATAGTAAAAGCTTACCTAAAGTGATTTACCCTATGTGATTGTTAGCATGCATGTTTAATTGTACAACATTTAGCATCGAGATGGAATGTCACGCCCCGAGGTCGAAACTGCGACCCGGGCTCGCCAACAGATCCGCCGCCCATACGGTGAACCCCGTATAGACGAAGCGTCAAACCTGCAAAAGGAATATACTATACTAAACAGATATCAGAACTGAAAGTAAACTGCTAGAAATAAAATATACAACACAAGGTCCTCACCAAAAGTACATAAGTCTCTCTCAGTAATGAAAGAAAAGTACAACTCTATACCTCACTACAAGGTCTCTCAACAAGAAACTCTCAAAATAATAAGGGTACATCTACTCTCAGGACGACGACTGGTAGGGATCTAGCTCGCAACTCCCTTACCTCGATCTGAAGAAGCAGCAGCTGGAGCAGCAGGAACAGGAGTAGACGTCCCTGGGGAAAAATACACCACGACGGGTGTGAGAACTACCTCCCACAGTAGTTCTCAGTGGGTGCCGCCAACAAGCCCGGCGATCTGCCCACTAAGTCTACTAGAGGCATAAAGTAACAAATGCAGTGCTGAAAGGAAAGAGCTGGAAAAGAATAACTCTACAGCTACTATGCCTCTATCTAGATGCTCAAAAAGTGGAACAGATGGAAAACATGATGCATCTACTAACTCTCAAGTATAATCACCCAATCTACACTGACTGCCACATAGGGTCCAGTCAAACCTGCGCCCACCTACTGCCGCACATCCTCAACAGGACGGGTCTACCGTAGGGTGTCCGTGACTGCCAAAACTGGCTCAGCCAGAGGGACTGCGTCGACAAGTCGCGATAGCAAGTAACAGGCCCAACTCCGGAGTGGCACTCGAGGGGCGCGACCCAACCGAGCAAAGTATCCGCGCATCTCTGTCGAGCTCAATATGGCTCATGCAGGCTATAGTCCAAACCACGATCAACAAGATCGACTAACAACACCAACTCTCACTCACAGGCTGGAAAACCACACAGCCGGGACTACCGTCCACCCGACGGCTCTCACAACAGAACACCAAACTCAGGAAGGACCGACACCATAAGGGTTCGAAAATCCCGATAGGTCGGTGCCTAGAACCCTATCAAACAAGAACAAACTCCAGGCTCCGCCTATCGAAGTTCCCGACCCCCTTATAGTTCGGGAACACGAAAACCTCTGTACAACAAGCGAAAGACACCAACCAGGGCCCGAAAATCCCGGAAGACCAACACCTACAACCCTATCAAAGAAGAACAGGTTCCAAGCTCGGCCCCCGTGGCTTTCGTCCCGACAAAGGAACGGCCCCTAGAACCCAGATCACCCAAACTCTCTCGGGTGAGGAAGTTGTAATAAAAAGATGACAGTTATTACTGAAAATTATTTTAATTTGAGAAACCCAATTTGATATATTTTAGTTCTTTTAAGAAAATTCGTTTAAATAAGTTTTATTTCCAAACCTCGAAGGGCTATTGCCATCACCCAAATCAAACAAGAACAGGCTCCGGCGACCTCTCGAGATTTGGAAGAAAACATTAGTTTACAGAAACCATGTGTGTCTAAAAACAGTCTGGGTTCTAGGTGTGACGCCCCACTTCCCAGGGGGTCACCCATCCTAGAACTACTCTAGCTCTAGCACGTTTAACTCTCATGTTCCTCTTGGATCTTGCTACCATCCAAAATGCTATAGCCGGGTTAGAGATTTAGTCCTATTATATCATTTATATAGAGGACTAATCCAAATTCTGGGGTGTCACATTCTTCCCCCCTTTAAGCCCTGACGTCCACGTCAGACTCAAGCACACTCACAAGCACCAGGCGATGTGAGACTCGTCTCGCTAGCCTTAGCCGACCTTGTGGGGAGCTGCACTCCACCCACAACGGTCATTAGCCGGGGAGCCTCGCTCTACCCGCTATATAACCCTGGCTCAGCCGAGACTCATCTCACATTTCCGGCTGGTGAATGGCTCTGATACCAACTGTGACGCCCCACTTCCCAGGGGGTCACCCATCCTAGAACTACTCTAGCTCTAGCACGCTTAACTCTCATGTTCCTCTTGGATCTTGCTACCATCCAAAATGCTATAGCCGGGTTAGAGATTTAGTCCTATTATATCATTTATATAGAGGACTAATCCAAATTCCGGGGTGTCACACTAGGTCCTGCTGACACTGGTAAACAACTGCCACTAACACAGTGGCGACAAATAAAATATCTCGAGACCACCATTTACCCAAACGGCTCCCGCCACAGATGAACGATCAACTACATCTACCAGACTCCACTCTGCTCCCAAGCACGAGTGTAAAATGCATCCCACACTAAAAAGAATCCCGACCACTTGGCCCACTACCCGGGCGAGTAAAACACTATGTCCAGGAAGAAAAGAAGTGTGGATGTCTAAAGCAGAATAAACCTAGCCCAAGTTGGAGTTTTCTACAGTCTGGCTGAACATGCTGCATATGACGGGGGTGCTAGTCATCAACTGCCAACTCTCAATTTAGAAAAACTGCTGAAATTAACGAAAAGATCGAAAATTCTGAAAGACCAGTGCCCTCGCACCAATCAAACAAGAATAGGTTCGGGCACCGTCTCCATTTCTGGAGTAGCCTTTCGAAGATTTCGTCCTGTTCGTAAATTTCAGCACAAGGGCAAGAAAAATGGAGAGAAGTGTTGATGCCGTTCCTGATGTGGCTAAAAAAGACGGAAGCTACGATCTATCCGTGGCCCTAAAAACACAACCCTATCCGTGACCCCTAGAGACACAACCTCTAGTCCTAGGCGTCACCTACACTCAACGGGTAGCACCAACCCAAAACCGCTGAAGCCACTTGTAATGACACGACTTTTTAGTAATATTTTACCCTCCTTCTAATAATGTACCCCTTTGAGTGGATCGAAATTATCGAGTTTCTGTAAGTCGGTCGGTGTGTTGCATGAGTATTTTTCAGTGAAAGAGCATGAAAAACGAAGACCGACGGTCCTACATCGGATCTGAAATCCGATGTAGGAATCTCCCGGAACAGGGTTTTTAGAGTTGCGGCGACTTAACGTGCATCGGAATTTGTGTAAAATATCCTGCACATTTTCCGAGGAAAAGGTGGGTTTATCTCGTGCGATTAATTAGTTAGATAATTAGTTATTCGGTTACGGGTATTAAAAGGTGGGTTATCCCGTAGGATTAATTAATTAAAGAATTAATTAATTGGTGACAGAAATTAAAAGGCGGGATTTATTTGTACGTACGAAAAGGGAAATCTCACTTTTCGCAAAAAGAGAAACCCTAGCCGGAGAGAACGAGGGAGAAAAAGAGAAGGAAAAGACGGAACCCTAACCGGAGGAGGAGAAAGAAGGAAAGAGGAAGGAGACGGAGGAATCCGATCACCCCGAACAATGTACCGGAATTAGAAGAGAGTTCGGTCGGCTTCCCCGTCGGAACTTTCGGTAAGTAGATTTCGTTTTGTTGCGTTATTGGGGTTTTTCGGTGTCTTCATCGCCGTCGCCGTCCCCGATGTCATTGCCGACCCCGCCGCCGCCACCACCGCGCGACCTAGGGCGCGGAGTGGGCGGGCGGATGACGTGCGATGCCGCTAGGGCACCGCGCGGACGCACGGACGTGCGGACGACGCGCGGTGCCGCTAGGGCACCACGCGGACGGGCGGACTACGCCAGCGCCGCTAGGGCGCCGCGCGGGCGCCGCCCCCGGGCGCGCAACCGCGCGGCCTTGCGCCGCGCGGGGCGCCCGCGGGCGCGCAACCGCGCGGCCTTGCGCCGCGCGGGGCGCCCGCGGGCGGGCAGCGCCGCGCGGGTGCCGCGCGGGCGCCGCCCCGGGCGCGCAACCGCGCGGCCTTGCGCCGCGCGGGGCGCCCACGGGCGGGCGCATACCGTGCGGGCGCCGCCCCGGGCGCACGCCGCGCGGCCTTGCGCCGCGCGGGGCACTCGCGGGACAGGCGGGCGCCACGCGGGCGCCACCCGCGGATGCACACCGCGCGGTTTCGGGCGGCGCGGGGCATTCGCGGGCGGCGGCGTCCGCGCGGGGACCCGTCAGGTGTCGTAATTGTGCAGTTTTGGGTCTTTCTTCACGGGGTTAGTTTCTGACTTCCATTTCCGCGATGTTAGTGCGTTATATTGATGTTCATCTTCCTTTGGGGACTCCTTTAGGTCCAGGTGTGCAGCGGGAGCGAGTTAAAAGATCCAAGTGCTCCGATCTTCCTGCAACTAGGTGGGTACCCTTGCAATAAGTGCAATAAGTGCAATAAGTGCACCATATCATTGTAAAAGATTCAATAACCTGTCTAATAAAGTAGATGAACTGTTAAACCTTTCGCGTAAATGTGTTTTATTCTTTCATTATTAAATTGTGGCGACTGAGGGTCGCGGTGCTTGATACACGTCGACTTCGGCAAACCTTGTTGTTGGATGTTGCACGTACACAGGCGGATTGGCCTCCGTATGGGTGTACTTTTTCGGAGAAGTGGTCTGAATGACCCGTGTGCCCCACGATTGTGTAGGTGCCAGTGGGGACCCCTTCACGCCAGCTAAAAGTGCCGCACTAGTACCGTGAAAGGGGTTAAAAGCATCATGTAAGTAAGGTGATTGTGCACGAGGGGAGATCGTCGACTCCCCGACAGGTACCAGGTGTAATTAAATCAAGTGAGGTGGACACATGAGGTGGAAAAGCGAAAGGTTTCGGTGTACTTGTTTTATTTTAAAAGCTATTATAAATTGTTGAAACATCTACTTTATTTGTCACTGACTTCCCACACTGTGACAGGTCCGGCTAGGTATAATAACTGGGACGGTGGTGAGACTGCGTCGAGAGGACCTTAGCCGTATGAGGCTTTATTACGCTATTTCCCGTTCTGTTTATCTCTTTTCTCCTTTCAGTTTAACTGTTAGTTTAATTTGCTTGAATGTGGATCATGTGGGATGTTGGATAATCAGTTAGTTAGCACTGTGGATTTGATATACTTTTATGGACTTTTATGCGGCATAGTTTACAACTAACAAAATGGTTTTGAAAATGCTTTCCAAACTAAGTGCCGTGTGGGCACAATCTTGGTAAACCCCTGGATTTATCCTTTCAAAAAGGTATGGCCGCTTAGGTGTGAATGTGTAAATGTTTTCAAAAACTGGGTGTCGTGTGGACACCGTTTGCAAAACCCGTAGTTTAACTCTGGATATGATTGAATGAAATTACCTTTCCTTCCTTGTTCATTGTGATTGTGTGGTTAAAGAATGTTGTTGATGTTGTGTTGTAAATGTGACGCCGTGCATATACAAAGGAGACTCTGTCCGATTGAAGAGTGAATTTGTAAATGTGGCGGGTCTGACACGCACTGGGGGGAGGTCGATACTTATTTATAAAGAAAAAAAAATATATACGCTTTTCCGCTTTACCTAAAAACTCCCGGGGCGTGACACCACTGCTGCAGAAAGGATGCCCCGGTGACCTGTGGAAATGATCTCCTGTTGTCCAACTCGCGGGAAGGTCACTGTTTTCAATCCACAATCAATCGTTGCACGATACCGCACCAACTGGTCCATCCCGTGTGCTCAATCTGAGTCGTGGAGCTGTAACTGAACCGTCACTCCTGCTGGTGTACTTCCTCAAGTCTCAGCTGTCCCTATCACGTCCCAAATTCACCTCTGCTCGCAGGATACTGGGAAGAATCCAATCGCTCATGCATGTAACAAAATTCCTATCCCTTATTCATGCAGAGATGCAAATGCCCTACTAAGAAGTGCAAAAGGATGCAGCGGTATCCAAAAAACTCTACCAACTGACTGGAAAATAAAGCCATACATGCGGCGATAAGATCTGCTGCCGGGGTGCCCTCCACCAGGGTTGCGTAAACCCGTCCACTGGGTGCTGAAGGCCGTCGTCCCGTCTGTCCCGGCGTCGTACCCCACTCTGTCTGACGGTATACCGGAGGGGCTTCCGCTTCCTGAACAGGCAAGGGGGGTGTTATCGCAAGGGGTGGCATTGACAAAATGGCCCGGGGACAAGCTGCTCGAAAATGTCCAAACTCTCCACATAGGAAACACCGTCCCTGTCTCTGGTCACACTGCGACGGTGGATGAGGGCCGCCACAGATGACACACCGCTCATGTCGCTGTTGCCGATACTGCTGCTGAAACTGCTGTCGCTGCTGATACTGCGGCTGCTGCGGGTGCCCACCTGAACTCTGGCGCCTCTGAAACTCACGACCTTCAGGGTGAGATCGTGGAGGTCTCGGAGGTGCCTGCCGACTCGTCTGTCCCTCGTCAATCGGTGTTGGGCGCTTCGCCCCTGGAATCACTGCGGGAGCTGGAGCCACCTCATCCATCACCGCCTCTCCGCACTCAACGTAAAGTGCATGCTCCATAGACGCATCCAACGTCTGCAATCTACGCGAACGGATGAACTGATAAATCTCCCGGCGCAAACCCAGATCGAACAAGCAAATCCAATGCGCCTCGTCCCTGGCCGTGTGTAGTATACAGTCCAATAGCCGGTTGAAATCCATGATGTACTTCTGTACCGAACGGTCCCCCTATTGGAGGTTCCTCAGATCCTCTTCCAGCTTCTATCTAACACTCTCGGGGAAGAAGCTTCAAGAAGGAAGCTGCAGAACTCTGCCCAAGTAGCAGCTAGGTCCTAGGCGGACCGACAAGTCGCACTCGGCGCCACCAAGCCTCGGCAATGGGCTCCAAGAAGTTTGTCGCCAACAGTACCTGAAACCGCTCCTGAATAAACAGGCTCTCAAAATGTCGCTCCATGGCCGTGATCCAAGACTCAGCCTCCCACGGCTCTGCACTCAATCCAGAAAAACGGGGTGGATCGAACTGGCAGAACCTCATCAATAGATCCACCACCTCACGCTGCTCTGCAGGGGTTAACTGTTCCACCGTCCCGGACGGCTGTCCACTGGTAACCGGTGCAGTAGGGGCTGCATGTGCTGCTGATACAACTGGGGGTGCCACAGCTGGCGAAGGAGGTGCGGGGAAACTCTCAGGGGGAGTAACAACAGGCTGCGCTCTCTGCTCCAACATGCGCATCATCAGGTCCATGGTCTCCTCCTGACGCCGGACAGCCCCCGACATCTGTGCCATCTGGATCCATAACTCTTGGGTCTTGCCCTGCTCTGATAGCTCTGCCTCCCGCTGCTCGGGTTACTCATCAGATGCGGGATGTGCCCTCTTCACTACACGACGTCTCAGGGGCATCGTAGTCCACTGCACAATAACAAACATCAGGACAGCACCAAACAACACTCGACCCAATCCAGCGAAAGTCTAAGACATGTCATTCCTTCCATAGCATTATATTGTCTGCAGCCAACATAATCGCTTAGGAGAATAAACATGCCAATCACTCATCCCATCCCTTGGGAGAGGTATAAAACTCAATCAGGACTCTCGCTAAAAGTCACGACACTCACGTAGTCATCCTAATGTCCAACCACAAGCCTAGGGTTTCTAAGTCCTCAATGACCTACAACCTAGGCTCTGATACCACTCTAATCTGTCATGCCCCGGGGTCGAAACTGCGACCCGGGCTCGCCAACAGATCCGCCGCCCATACGGTGAACCCCGTATAGGCGAAGCGCCAAACCTGCAAAAGGAATATACTATACTAAACAGATATCAGAACTGAAAGTAAACTGCTAGAAATAAAATATACAACACAAGGTCCTCACCAAAAGTACATAAGTCTCTCTCAGTAATGAAAGAAAAGTACAACTCTATACCTCACTACAAGGTCTCTCAACAAGAAACTCTCAAAATAATAAGGGTACATCTACTCTCAGGACGACGACTGGTAGGGATCTAGCTCGCGACTCCCTTACCTCGATCTGAAGAAGCAGCAGCTGGAGCAGCAGGAACAGGAGTAGACGTCCCTGGGGAAAAATACACCACGACGGGTGTGAGAACTACCTCCCACAGTAGTTCTCAGTGGGTGCCGCCAACAAGCCCGACGGTCTGCCCACTAAGTCTACTAGAGGCATAAAGTAACAAATGCAGTGCTGAAAGGAAAGAGCTGGAAAAGAATAACTCTACAGCTACTATGCCTCTATCTAGATGCTCAAAAAGTGGAACAGATGGAAAACATGATGCATCTACTAACTCTCAAGTATAATCACCCAATCTACACTGACTGCCACATAGGGTCCAGTCAAACCTGCGCCCACCTGCTGCCGCACATCCTCAACAGGACGGGTCTACCGTAGGGTGTCCGTGACTGCCAAAACTGGCTCAGCCAGAGGGACTGCGTCGACAAGTCGCGATAGCAAGTAACAGGCCCAACTCCGGAGTGGCACTCGAGGGGCGCGACCCCACCGAGCAAAGTATCCGCGCATCTCTGTCGAGCTCGATATGGCTCATGCAGGCTATAGTCCAAACCACGATCAACAAGATCGATTAACAACACCAACTCTCACTCACAGGCTGGAAAACCACACAGCCGGGACTACCGTCCACCCGACGGCTCTCACAATAGAACACCAAACTCAGGAAGGACCGACACCATAAGGGTTCGAAAATCCCGATAGGTCGGTGCCTAGAACCCTATCAAACAAGAACAGACTCCAGGCTCCGCCTATCGAAGTTCCCGACCCCCTTACAGTTCGGGAACACGACAACCTCTGTACAACAAGCGAAAGATGCCAACCAGGGCCCGAAAGTCCCGGAAGACCAACACCTACAACCCTATCAAACAAGAACAGGTTCCAGGCTCGGCCCCCGTGGCTTTCGTCCCGACAAAGGAACGGCCCCTAGAACCCAGATCACCCAAACTCTCTCGGGTGAGAAAGTTGTAATAAAAAGATGACAGTTATTACTGAAAATTATTTTAATCTGAGAAACCCAATTTGATATATTTTAGTTCTTTTAAGAAAATTCGTTTAAATAAGTTTTATTTTCCAAACCCCGAAGGGCTATTGCCATCACCCAAATCAAACAAGAACAGGCTCCGGCGACCCCTCGAGATTTGGAAGAAAACATTAGTTTACAGAAATCATGTGTGTCTAAAAACAATCTGGGTTCTAGGTCCTGCTGACACTGGTAAACAGCTGCCACTAACACAGTGGCGACAAATAAAACATCTCGAGACCGCCGTTTACCCAAACGGCTCTCGCCACAGATGAACGATCAACTACATCTACCAGACTCCACTCTGCTCCCAAGCACGAGTGTAAAATGCATCCCACACTAAAAAGAATCCCAACCACTCGGCCCACTACATGGGCGAGTAAAACACTATGTCCAGGAAGAAAAGAAGTGTGGATGTCTAAAGCAGAATAAACCTAGCCCAAGTTGGAGTTTTCTACAGTCTGGCTGAACATGCTGCATATGACGGGGGTGCTAGGTCAAGTTCCAAGATAACAATAATTTTACAGATAACAGACAGCAAGGAGATGACAAGATCATCAGATAATACAAGGAATATTAACATTCAAATTCTAGCATGCTACCAAGTCCAATCACTATCATGCATGATTCTATATAAATAGAATTAGTGCACAGTCCATAAATCCTGAAAGCAAAGCCACCCACCTGAGAACGCTAACTGTCCAAGGTTCCACAGCTGAAAATACCAGGAGCAACAATAACTCCAAATCCAACGGGTCCAGCACTATCCACAAACCCTCCTGGTACAACACAAGGCTAACAATTACACTTAATTCCATAATTTACCCAAATAAGTTACAGTCTAAAATCAGCCTCAAAGATGTCACTTTTTCACCTGCAAAAAATGCTCCAAAAATTCCAATAAAAATACTACAGCGATCCTCGCGTCGATACCTTCGAAACGGGTACCTGCACGTCCTATTCCAAGCTCCGTAGGCCGAGTTACAAATTCCACAGTACAGGTGCGCAAAAACTCACAACCACATAACTGTAATAATCAGCACAGTAAAAGGGGAAACAGTATACCTTCGGACAAGCCTCAGAAAAATCCCGAAAAAATACGACGATAATCCTCGCGACGAGTAGATCCAAAAAGTGTATAGGCTCGTCTCGATCCGACGCTCAAGCGCGGAGATAAAATTCCGGCAAGGGCTGCTGTCCCAAAAACTCCACCAGCAAATAGTGGCTTAGAAATGTCTCGAAAACCATGCCATGAACTTAGAATCCAGAAAGGTGATCAACACAAAAGTCGAAGACGTACCTCTCGTGAATCTAACGCAGCAAAAATCGTCCAAAAATACTGTCGGAGTAGCTCTGTGGACCTCTCAGACTGAAATGCAGCGATAACGGGCCTCCGATGAAAGATCGTCGCTCTGTGCTACGATGCCGAAGTCGTCGACGCCGCGGCTTCCAAAAAATCCGGGCCTCTGCCAGAAGATGCGCAACACGAAGATCTCCAACTTTGCTCAGGGGTCCAAAGGCAGGGGAGCTCGAGAAAACGGGCAAAAAGCCCAAGCAAAGGGGCTATTTATAGGCCCAGCCCGAAAAAAAATCCAACTTTGGACTTTTGGGCCCAAAATCCGGGCGCCCGGAACATTCGGGCCGCTACAGTGTTGGGCCCGGCCCAACACTGTGCGCGCCCGAAATCCCGAGAGCCCGACACGTGGCCCGCCGACATAGCCCGCACCCGGCGCACGCGGGCCCGCCAACCGCAAGCCGCCACGTGGCCACCCCCGGTGCACCGTGCACCAGCGCCGTTCCATGGACCGCGCCTGCCGCGCCGGCCAATAGGGAGGCGCCACGTGGCCAGCGCCCGGTGCACGCCTACCACGGTGGACCGCGCAGCTGCGCCTCCACCCGCCGCCGCGCTCCGCCGCCAGATGCTGCCGCCGGCGCCTCTCCGGCTGCCGGAACAGTAAATCCACACCTCGAAATCCGTGTTTTCGCGTCCGGGCTCCGAAAAATACAAGTAAATAGTCCATCTTGACCGTTTTCGCGCGCTGAATCTAAATCCGATGTCTATTTGGCCCAATTCCACTTCTAAAATTTTCCGAAAATTCCCGGAAAAGTGAACTTGATCCATTTTTCATGCCGGGCCACTTCCTTGGTTCCAATAAGTGCGCAAAAACCTCAATCATCCAATATGGGCTTCCTGTTAAGCAATCTTGCTCCCATGTACACAAGGAATCCATTTCCGGGGCCCGACACGGGCACAAACACTCCCAGAAACCACTAATCCAACAATAAACCTTTATGTGGGGATTCGGGTCCTCACATGGAAGCTTGTGAAATGGCCTAGATTATGCAGATTGATATACTATAGTAGTGATCTTTTAGCATGCCATGTTACACATAGTCTTTTATGTTATGATTACTCGATGGAGTAGGAGGCTATATCTATGTGCGGGTATTATTCTGATCATTCTTTTGATGGACCCTGGATTATGGACAGGTGTAGTTTATTAGGGATTCTAGCATGTTGTTTATACCTTTGTGGAGCTATTATGTGATTTACTCCCTTTCATTTCCTTGAGGACAAATGCATGCTTGTATGGACATCTAGATAGGCCATCTTTTATTGCTACACTATCATGTTGGAATCTGACTTAGGAGAAACCATGTCTGTTCTTTCTCCTTTCTTTCTAGATTCTAGATTCGTGTTGCTCGGGTTCGAGTAGGGATTTGGGATAGTGTAGTCGGGACTTTATGTCTGGGACAGGTTGGATTAGTTTGTGGACTTGTGGGGTTTTGTGGCGACCGCGGATATTGGGCGGTTGACCGGATATGTACTTGTGCATCAGATTGGGTATCAGATTTCCCTTTAGTGGATGGAGTTTCCCACTTATTGGTTACTATTGTTTCAGATTGGGGATCGAGTTTTCCTTTAGTGGATGGGTTTTCCCACCTTGATCAGAGTCGTGATCCAGTCCTGCTATTTATGATACTGATGATACTGGTTACAGTGATACTTTACTCGAGCGGGTCGCTCCCCTCGAGTGCCACTCCGGAGTAGGCTTATGACCGAGCCGTGTGCCGGTCGATTGGTTATATTGGGATCGAGCCGTGTGCCGATCAACTACTGAGTTCGTGAGATTGACGACAGAGCAGGCAGTACCGGGTTTTATACCGGTTTATTTGATTGGGTTTATTCGGTCAGATACTTTTATTGTTGCACTTGTGCCTGGGGGTTGAGTGGAGTCTGGTATCATAGTTTAGACCAGTGCTAGTGTTGTTGGGAGCCGTTTGGTTTGACGGTGGTCCCATGTCGTTGAGAGTATTTTGACCGTTGTGTGTGAGGTTGTGGACCTTGAGTCTATCCGTTCTGAGAGAGAACGTGAATTTTGACTATAGCCTGCATGTGCCACTATTCGATAGCGAGTTAGTCTGTATGGACACCCTACGTAATTCCTGCCCGTCAGTGGGAGGTGGTTGTAGGTGGGCGCAGGTTTGACTGGACCAGATGTGGCTGTCAGCTCGATTGGGTCGATTGTGCACTTCATGTGCTAGTGGTTGCATACCATTCTTTGGTTCTCCCCTTTTGAGCATTTAGATAGAGGCATGGTAGCTGTTGAGTACCTCCAGCTTTCTTGTTCAGTTGTTACCGCATTGTTATCTTATGCCTCTAGTGGACTTAGTGGGCAGATCGTCGGGCCTGGCGGTGGTACCCACTGAGAACTCCCTTTTTGGTGTAGTTCTCATACCCGTTGGGGGTTTTCCCCCTCCTTTTTCTTTCCTCTCATTTGTTTTGCAGAGTCTTAGTGGGTGTTGCTGATTTTGCGGTTGTTGATCGAGGCGAGGGAGTCGCGAGCTAGATCCCTACCCGTCGTTGGAGAGTAGCGGTACCCCTTCAGAGGAGATCTTCAGTAGATTAGTTATTTTATTCCCTCTTTTGAGAGACTGATGTAGTGAGGATATGTTATGTATTGAGAGCCTGTACACTGATGATTTATTTCGGTTTACCTCCCTGTTGAGTTTTGGATTATTGTATCTGAGGACATTGTATGATTATCACTTATGGGAGATGGATATTGTACTATTATTTCCAGTTGTACAGTGGTTGGTTTTAGTTTTACAGAAGATTTTTATTTATAGCTCTGATATCTGTTAGCTGTAGCACCTTTTCTTGCAGGTTGGACGCTTCGACTATGCGGGGTTTTGTATAGGTGGCGGATCTGTTGGCGAGCCCGGGTCGCAGTTTCGACCCCGGGGCGTGACACAATTCCTGTCCGGGACCAATAAGTAAAATGCTCACCCCGATTGTGATGACAAGTTTCAACCTTCCCTTTCCTCGCGCAACACTGAAATCCCAACAAAAACTGCAACAAAGTAGAATACAGTGCAAAACTTAGTCCCAACAAAACTGCACTATGCTGTCTGTGAAATCAGTCACAAAGATGGCTAATTTTTATCTGCGAAGAGTCCTCCAAAAATTTCAGAAAAATCACCTTGCGATCCTCGCGAAGTGTATATGCAAATCGAGTATTTATATGCCCCGTTCCCACACTCGTAGGCCGAGAAAACCCATAATTACTCCTCCGCTATCCAAAAATCTGTCGCAGAAAATGGGTTCTAAAGGTGAACCGAAAAACCCAATAAAAACTCGAAACGGACGGAAGTGGCAAATACAAAAAATGTGGGCCTACCTGTCGTGAAACCGCTGCCGCAAGAATCGGCTAAACACTCCTTCGGATGAGCACAGGAGAGCTCGCGGACCGAAATGCGACGGAAAGAGCCACCGAAAGAGGAACGTTGCAGTGTGCCGAATCGCAGAAATTGCCGATGTCGCGGTCTCCAAAAATCCTCAAGATCCCAAGAAATATGGCGGATTGGGTGGAGAAGGTCCTCAGCCAGAGAAATCCCCAAGAACAGCTCCAAAAACCCGAAAAAAAGGGCTCAAATGGCCTATTTATAGGCAAAAACCAAAAATAGGGGTTCTGGGTACATTTCGGGTGCCCGGAGCTTCCGGGCGCCGCACTGGAAACACCCAAGGCAGCGCCCGGATCGCTCCGAGCGCGCCATGTGTCCCATACCACGGGACAGCCGGGCGCGGCCAACCGGGCTGCGCCACGTGGCCCGTCAAGGTGGGGGAGTGGGTGGCGGCCGCCAGTAGCGAGGCGCCACGTGGCGCCCCGCCCGCGTGCGCGCCACGTCGCCCACCCGCTCCCGCCTGCTCCCACCTGCCGTACCTGCCCGCCGTGCTCCGTGGACCACGCCGCCTGCACCAGCCACTCAGCGACCGCCACGTGTCCACCCGGCGGTCTACAGCCCCCGTGCACCAGAAAACACAAAAAACTTCTGGGTGTCGGTTTTCGGGTGTCCGGACTCCGAAAAATACAAGTAAATAGTCGATCTTAACCGTTTTCACGCGCTGAATCCAAATCCGCAATCCGTTTTGCCAAAATCTACTTGTAAAAATTGGCGAAAGCATCCGAAAGGTAACCTTGATCCGTTTTTCGCGCGGGGTCCATTCCTTGAGTCCGATTCGTGCACAGACACCTCTATCACACCGAATAAGTCTCCATAAGCCGCTGCTCACACTGTAAAACCTCTGCGGAAATCGGGTCATCACATATTATGTCGACGTAGTAATAAAAATTCCAATTCAAATATGTATAAGGGCATTATAGTAAAATAAACAGTCTAGACACTACTAAGGGAGCGTTTGGCAACGGGAATAAGGAGGGGATAAGGGGGTTATCCCCCACCTTATCCCCAAACACCAATTGGTTGGGGGGGGGGGGACAGCTGTTCCCCCCATTTGGTGGAACAACTGTTCCATCTCTTTCCACTTTTTTTTTTCTTTTTTTTAAAAAAAATTTAAAAATTTTAAATTATAAGATATTTAAATTTATAAAATTTAAAATTTAAAATTTTTTATTTTATAAATTTTAAAATTTTTAATTTTACTTTTTAATAAATTTAATTTATTTTAAAATTTTTTATTAATTTATACAAATTCTTTTATAAATTTTTTAAAAATTTATAGAAATTTTAAAATTAAAATTCTTACTCTCACTTTTATAATTTTTTGAGACAATTAAAATTAAAATTTTTAACATTTATAAAATTTTAACTTTAGATAATTTTTAAACTTTATAGCTTTTAAAATTTTTAACTTTAATTTTTAATAAATTTAAAATTTTATAAAATTTATTAAATTTAAAATTTATACAAATTTTTAAATTTTTAACTTTAACATTTAATAAATTTATACCAAATTTTTTAAATTTTAAAATTTATATCAATTTTTATATACAAAATTTTGAATTTTAAAAAATTTATAAAGTTTTAAAAACCAATTTTTCTTAAAATAATATATATATATATATATATATATATAAGTAAAATATAAATTTTAATAAATTTTTGTAATAAATATATTAAATTAAATATTTAAAATCATAACAGTAAAATTTTTATCTTAAATTAAAATTTTCATCCCTTCTATTTTTCTTATTTTTCTTTAACTTACCAAACATAATTTTTCTTATCTCCGGTACAACTCTTATACTCATCCAAACACAAAATTACTTTAATTTCTGCTTGTACCTAAACTTATATCTATCCCGAGTTCGCTTATACCCGAACCAAACACAGCTTTAAACTTTGCATGTGATTATCCATCTCTCTCTATGGTTCTCTTACTATCTCGATTGTGATCTCTCCAAATTTAGCTTCTTTTTTTTTTTTTTTTTTTTTTTTTCATGAAACTCTAAGTTAACGTTTCTGATATTAGAGCATTTTCACTCAAAAATATGCATTATATTTGAACTGATCTAGTTTAATTTGTATAATTTAAGTTTATAGACTTTATGGCTGCGTTTGGTTCAGATATAAGCGAAAACTGATTATTCGAATAGGTATAAGTTTAGTTACAAACAGAAATTAAAGTAATTTTGTATTTGGTTGAGTATAAGAGTTGTACCGAAAAAAAAAAATTATTTTTTGTAAGTTAAAGAGGAATAAGAAGAATAAAGAGGATTAAAATTCCGGAATAGGTATAAGTTCAGTTACAAACAGAAATTAAAGTAATTTTGTGTTTGGTTGAGCATAAGAGTTGTACCGAAAAAAAAAAAAAAATTATGTTTTGTAAGTTAAAGAGGAGTTCAGTTACAAACAGAAATTAAAATAATTTTGTGTTTGGTTGAGTATAAGAGTTGTACCGGAAAAAAAAAAAAAATTATGTTTTGTAAGTTAAAGAGGAATAAGAAGAATAAAGAGGATTAAAATTTAAATTTAATATAAAAATTTTACTAATATGATTTTAAATATTTAATTTAAAATATTTATTAAAAGATTTATTAAAATTTATATTTTACTTATATATATATATATATATATATATATATATATATATATATATATATATATATATATATATAAATATTAAAATAATTTGGGTTTTTGAAAATTTATAAATTTTTAAAAATTCAAAATTTTGTATATAAAAATAGATATAAATTTTAAAATTTTAAAAATTTGGTATAAATTTATTAAAAATTAAAGTTAAAAATTTTAAAATTTGTATAAATTTTAAAATTAATAAATTTTATAATTTTTTAAATTTATTAAAAATTAAAGTTAAAAATTTTAAAAGGTATAAAATTTAAAAATTCTCTAAAGTTAAAAATTTATAAATATTAAAAATTTTAATTTTAATTGTCTCAAAAAATTACAAAAGTGGGAGCAAAAATTTTAATTTTAAAATTTGTATAATTTTAAAAAATTTTATTAAAAAATTTGTATAAATTAATACATTTTTTTTAAAAAAATAAAAATAAATTTTTTAGATTTAGTAAAAAGTAAAAATTTAAAATTTATAAAAAAAAATAAATTTAAATTTTATAAATTTAAATATCTTATAATTTAATTTTTTTTAATAATAATAAAAAAAAAAAACGAGATAGAATAAGATTGGAACCCAACCTTGTTCTCCCGTCACGAAATACTGTTTGGGGATAAAGAGAAATAACCTCCTTATCCCGATTGTACCGGTTGACAAACGCAATCTAAAGTAATATTGTTTGGTTTGAAAATAAAAAGAAAAATATAAAAAATAAGAGTCTCATTCGTTCTTTGTTCCAAAGAAAAAAAGAAAAAATTCTTATTTTCCTCTTAACGCGTTAATCTAAGATAATCTTTCATTCTTTTTTTTTTTTTGGTAGAAGGTGGAACAACAATTCCTTTTTCAATACTTCAACTAATTTAATAATAAAATATTATTAATTAATATATTATATATTAATTAATTAGTAAGTAACCACTTGATTTATTTAACTATTTGAGCAATTAATTTATTATTTATAATTAATTAGTTAATTAAAAAATTAATTATTTAGTGTGTTTATACAATAACTAATATGTAAATTGGTTAACTAAATTTTGACTAATCTAATTATTTTTTTATCTAATTATCTAACTTTTAAATAATTAACTAATTTATTTTTTAGTTTATATTCATTAAATTATTAATGATTAATTAATTTATTAATTAACGGTACTTATTGTTAATTAATTAATGTTAATTAATTTATTAATTAACATTTATATTTATATTAGTATTCATAATTAATTAATTAATTAATTAAATTAAATTAAGTTATTATTTAATTAATAATTTTATATTAATTAATTAAATAAAATATTATTATTTTAAAATTATTATTAATCTTATTTTCATTATTTTAATTTTCAAACATTTTTATTTTATTTTTAAAAATAATCTAAATTTCATTTAAACTTAACATTGATCTTATTAAAAATTGTATGTATAGTAGGAGTCATAAGAAATCTCACTTGAGAAATAACTCAACAACAACCTAAGCAGCATACTTGACCCATTCATTTATCATTCCAACATTCCGAATCTACCCCTCTCGTGCCGATTCTTGTCGGCGTCCTGCGCCATCGACGAGGACGAGGACGAGGACGAGGACGACGACGACGGCGAACTAGGGTTTTCCTCCTCTCGACCGCGAATCGATCCGAACCCAAAACCCTAATGCGATTCTCGACCTCGTTTTGAAGCGATTTAGTGTGAGATCGAAGGGACTTGGGGCTTGGGGGGGTGTTTAGAAACCCTAGCGATGAAGGCCTCTTCCGGCGCGATCAGCATCGAGAGGATCGCGAGGAAGGTCGATGTCGACGATCGGATCTCGCTCCGTAATTACTACCGGATCGCGGATAGTCTTATTAGACAGGTATTAGTTCTTTAATTTTTTAGGATTTTTTTTTTGTAATCTATTCATCAATTATTTGAGAGGAGGAGAAGAGGAATTTGTTTTGCTTTGATTTATGTATGAATTGGTGTGATTTGCCTGTTTCTATTGTTATATATGTGAGTTCATATGGGAATTTGGTCATTTTAGGTTGCTTTTATTTGCATTGTTGTTGTTCTTGTTTATTTAGGGGAATTTAGTCTTGCTGTTTACTATTAGGCTCTGATTTGTCTTTTGAAACACTGTTGGGAGGTTTAGTCGTAAATTTATTCGATATTATACCTGCAATTATTTTCTTTGCAAACTTCATTGTAGTTTAAAATTGTTGCCGATGTGTGTAAAACTTTCATATATTTCCTGTTTTACATTTGTATATGGTGTATATACTTCTGAGATCTTGTTGAAAGGCAGTGCGGACTGTGGCAACATGGTGTTTCGGCATGGTTGATGCCATTCCGTAGAATCTCAAGAATGATAGATCGCTGCAGTATTAGAGTAATTTACAGAATTGTAGAAGATCACCTTGGCTGCTAGAGTATCCATTCTATTGCAACTCTTTGTCGGTGGTGTTGTTTAATTCATTCTGTAGTTATGAAACTTAATTAACTGTAGAATGAATTTCTGTGCAGTTGCTTCAGAAGGTGCTTCATTTCCAGACATTTGAAAGTAGTTTAACTAGAACTCCTCTTTACCGCTTCCCACCTTCATTGTTTTGGCTAAAAAGAAATACTTTTCTAAAGACCTTTCTTCTCTTGTTTAAAGTCATTAGTGAATCAAGAGGTCAACCCCTGTCAATTTACTCGCTTCAATTACTATTATGGCTGCGGAATGGTTCTAGCAGGCAGCATAATAAGCTTTTTCCCTTGCTCGAATGTCTTAGGGAGTGAAATGTGTGGCGACGTCTAGGGTGGGCAATGTCTTCAATGTGAAAGAGACATGATGATGGGGATGAGAAGGGACAAGCAGGCCTCAAATGCTAGGCATAGAATACGATGCTTCTATCTCCAAAGGAGTTGTGTATGTCTGCTTCTTGTTTGAGTAATCAGGAGAGCATTGACAAGAAACTCTGTTGTTGTTGTTGGTTTTATTTTATTTTTTAAGTGCCGGGGGAGGGGGGCGGGGGGGTGGGGGGAGGGGGTGTGTGAGACTGCTGTTTTTTTGGCTAGAAAGTGGAATAGCATTCGCACATTGAAAGTCCAACTTCATTTAATTCTCTTGGCCACGTATGCTGTAATATCTAGCGTCTGCTGTCTACATGAATGTCTTTCCTGGTCTGGTCTGAACACTACCATCCTTTAGTTTCTTTGTGAACTGCATCTAGAGCAGCCAATTATATTTTTGATGTTTCTTTAAGAACGCCAATCGTGCCAATGCTTTCTACTTCCAGTTGTTTTATCAGGATGAATTGTGCTCATATTGGTTTCATAATCTAATGTACATTCGTTTATGACATTATTAGAAATTAAAGTCAACATATTTGCTATTATTTATGCATATTTCTAAACTAACAGTTGCTGTGCTCTTGTGCGTTATTTCATTTTTGTTAAAGCCTCTAAGTTATTATGTTGCTAAAGCAAGTCTTATGTTATTGAATGAAAAACAATGTCATCCTGTAACGTAATTGATGTTTTTCCTGCCTAATAATGAGAACTGACCTCTGAAATTGTTGCTTTATGTAGGCCAATATCTATCGTGAGGAGAAGAACAACATTGATCTGTATGTAATGCTTTTGAGGTTTTCAAGGTAGGGGTTATTCTGATATTACCATATGCATTGGTTGAGTTTTGATAAGTCATCAACATGATAAGTCATCAACCATGTCGTTGATTCAAAAACTTCTTTACTGTGTCATCAACATGATAGAGCAGGAGGCACTTAGCATCTTGTTTTGTAACTTCTATCAGTTCCAATTATAAATGCCTCAAGTGGTTTGACTTTTACTGATGCAGTCTGATTACTGAGACTATACCACACCATCGTGACTACAAGTATTCTCTGCAAAGTGAAAAGCTTTACTTTCGAAAGGTATTCACAAACTGTTGAATTATCTGTCAGTCTTGTTCAGACTTCATGATCTATGATGAGTAGTTGTATTATATTCATCAGACTAGCTGCTTCTGTATTTTGATGTGCTTCAACCTTTTGTACCCCCTGTATTTTGTTGTTACCTGCTAGAAGGCTATCAAACTGCTTAAGCAGTCCCAAGTTTACCTTTTGTATGTCTAGGCAGTACATTGTTCCGTAGATATTAAATATATAGATTAGTTTTACTCAGGAGTTAGTTTTGTAGCTATACGCTGATGATGAATGTATAAGAATAACTCTCATTAAGCATATCATAAAACTTGTTTCTTAAAAATGTGGCTTGTTACGTTTTATATGTACTGCTTAAAACTCAACTTATTCCAGGAAACAAATGCACTTGGTATCCATAAGCTAACAAAGAGCTTTGTTTGGATATGCAC
Source organism: Tillandsia leiboldiana (assembly GCA_029204045.2). Classification (NCBI taxonomy): domain Eukaryota; kingdom Viridiplantae; phylum Streptophyta; class Magnoliopsida; order Poales; family Bromeliaceae; genus Tillandsia; species Tillandsia leiboldiana. The sequence goes on along the minus strand of CM055064.1, from coordinate 46,614,597 downwards.
TTATGCAGTCTAAAATGTTGTCCCTTCCAGTAGATAAGACCTGATCTGACAATTAATAGGAATACGGATAATCACCTATTAAATAGGAGTTATGTTGGGTTATATTCACTGCCTTCAGAAGAGACAAAAAACTACCATAAATTATTTTAATACTGTTATAAAGATATGTTGAATATATTCTAGCTTAAATTGGCAAGTGCCAAGTAGTAAAGACCTGGTAAAGGCACCTTTTAAACACATAATTACTATGTTTATCTATGTTTTGGTATAGTGCCATGATGCCTAGCTTGGATTGTATGTCGGCGGCAGTCATCTACTTTTTTGTAGCTCAGTCTCCTAGAATGCTTTGCGTGGATGCTTTGGTCCCCTGTGGCGAAATTACTGATTTTCAAGGTTTTTCTCGATTTTTTCATTAAATACTTATCTGGAATTTACAACACTTTTTTGTTCAGAAACTATTGAATGCGCTGACTGAGCTGGAGAAACTACAGCCAGCTGTGCGACAACGGCTCGAAGAACTTAATGGGACGTCTAGAAATCTAGCAAAAGGAAGAGCACAGGCTAAACAAAATGGATTTGCTGATGATCCATTTAGATGGCTTTCGGTCAACCATCAGAAACCAAAATTTTTTGAATCGAATATGGTATGATTGTCCTCTCATTGACATGGGTACAAATATTGTTTCAACAAATTTATATTTAACCTGCTTTTGGACTGTTGCATTCATTTCCTCTTCTTGTCTTCACAAGTGTGATTTGTGTCTCAGGTTCAGAGCAGCATTGTTGGACGAGATAGCTGCTTTCAAAAGCCATATACTCAAACAGAGAAATTACCACTAGCTAAGACAAGAGAAGAGCAAATTCATAGATTGTAAGGCTTGCTATTATCAAAATTTTGTAAATTAGTGTTAGCAGAGAATTTTCATATATATATAGTAGAGCTTATATACTTTTAAAAGCACAAGCCCAACTATACGTGTGAATTTTTCACCATTGGATTTGTATTGAGATCCGTGCTATTGTATTTTCTCTTTTTTTCTCTTTAGTTGACTATACAATAGCACAAATCTCAATACAAATCCAATAGTAAAAAATTCACAAGCATAGTTGGGCTTGTACTTTTAAAAGTATATAAGCTCTACTCTCCCTCTCTATATATATATAGAGTTCGTCTACTATGCTTGTACAAGCACCAAGAAATTGGTGCTTGTAAGTTTTCTACCGTTAGATCTATCCCTTTGACTAATTTCATCCCTTGGATCATTCTATTCCACCAACCTCTCACTTAACCTAAGGGGCCCACTGTCATCCTAACCACACATCTTTTCATCCAAGGGATAAAAACCTACAAGCACCAATGACTTGGTACTTTTAAAAGCATAGGAGCTCAATTTTTTTTATATATATATAGAGAGAGAGAGAGAGTTAGGGTGGTATGCTTTTATAAGCACGGAGTCCTCCGTGCTTATAAGTCGTTTTCGATCTCCGAATTGACGATCGATTCCATTAGACTTGATCTAGAGTATTTGAAGTACTTAGGAAATAAATTTCGCGATTTTTTGATATTTTGCCCAGTGATTTAAGAGGCTCAAAATCAACAATTTTAATAATCGCGGTGAGCTGTTATCATCACATTTTGTGAGATTTTTATTTTTAGCTGTTGATTTTGAGCCCTTTTGATTACTACGCAAATGATATCGAAAAATCGCAAAATTTATTTTTTAGGTACTTCAAATACTTTAGATCAAGTCTAATGGAGCCGATCGTCGATTCGGAAGTCCCAACATAAAAAACAACTTATAAACACGGAGGATTCTGTGCGTATAAAAGCATACCGGCCGCACTATATATATATATCTATATATACATAGAGAGAGAGAGAGAGAGAGAGAGAGAGAGAGAGAGAGAGAGAGAGCTGGAATGCTATCAGTAGCAAACCGGCTCGGTTGCCACCTATTTGTTTTTGATGATGTAGCTTCTAAATTGACGATCGGTGCCGTTGAACATGATCTAGACCATTTAAACTATCAAGAAATTAAATTTCATGCTTTTTAGATATTCTTTTTCTGTTCATCTAGTGGACAAAAAAATGAACGGTTGAAAATAAATATTCTTCAAAAAGTGATGATAGGAGTCTTATAATCAAGATCAAGAGTATAGATCTTATTTTAAATAGTTTAGAAAATTTTCTAACAAAAATTCAATTAATTTAGATCTCTTTACACCGTTAAACGAGCAAAAGGTTTATATCTACTATTAAAATTATAAATTTTATAATCTTTTGATCATTAGGTCAATGATGTCGAAAAGATTTGAAATTTAATTTCTAAATACTTCCAGTGGTCTAAATCATGTTCATCAGTGCCGATCGTCGATTTGAAAGCTCCATCATTGAAAACAGATGGGTGGCAACTGAGCCAGTTTGCTACTGATAGCATTCCAGCTCAACTCTCTCTCTCTCTCTCTCTCTCTATATATATATATATATATATATATATATATATTTAGAGATAGGCTCCTATACTATCTATAGTATCGAAGCTCCGGTACTATAGTCTCGTTTTCGATCTTAGGGTGTTCAAATTAAATGATCCACACCGTTAAAATTAATTTAAGATATTTAAAGTTTTTAGAATTTTTTTTTTTTTTTTTTTGACATAGTTTACTTTATGATCAAATCATTTCAAAATTGTTAATTTTCAATGGCTACTACGGCGAGTTTGTAGTTTAACGGTGTAGAAGAATCTAAATTTATTCAAATTTTGATAGAAAATACTTTAAACTATTTAAATCAAGATCAACATTATTGATCCTGAATTCAAAAGTGCTATCCTTAAATTTTAAAGATTGTTCAATTTTCACCGTTCATTTTGACGTGATTTATTTACTAAGTAAATGATGCCGAAAAAAATTAAAATTTTATTTCTAAGAACTTTATAAACCCTGGATCATATTTAACGATGTGGATCGTTGATTTGAATACCCTAAGATCGAAAATGAAACTATAGTACTGGAGCTCCGGTACTCTAGATAGTATAGGAGCCTAGCTCTCTCTCTCTCTCTCTCTCTCTCTCTATATATATATATATATATATATATATAGAACTAGGCTACTGTGCTATCGATAGCACCAAGTCCTTGGTGCTATTAGGTTTTTGACTCTTGGATGAAGGAATGTGTGGTTAGGATGATAGTGGGCCCCTTGGGTTTAGTGGGTGGTTGGAGAAATAGTATGAGCTATGAGGAGGAAATGATCGAAAGGGTAGATCTAACGGCGGAAAACTTGGTAGCACCAAGTGTTTTGTGTTATCGATAGTATAGTAGTTGGATTCTATCTATCTATCTATCTATCTATATATATATATATATAGAGTAGGGCTGGACCCCTTTGTACTAATAAGTTGTTGTCGATGATGGGACTTTTGAATTGACGATATATATCGTTAAATATGATCTAAAGCATTTTAAACTTTTAGAAACTAAATTTCATAATTTTTCGAAATTATAATCATGTCTGTCAAGTGAGCATGAAATGAACGGTTAAAATTGAACGACCTCATAAAAATAGAGAATCAGATTCTTCAATTTAAGATCGGAGTTATAGATCTCTATTTAGGTAGTGAATAGAATTTTTTATCAAAAATTCGACATATTTCGATTCTTTTACACCATTAAACTAGCAACTATCCTATATCGGCCGTTAAAAATTATCAATTTTTAGATATTTTGATCGTAAGGTAAATGATGTCGAAAAATTATGAAATTTAATTTCTAAAAGTTTCAATTGCTCTAAATCATGTTTAACGGTATGGGTCGTCAATTCGGAAACTCTATTATCGAAAACAACTTACGAAGTCAATCGTACTCATAAGAGTATAGTAGTCGGACTTTATATATATATATATATATATATATATATATATATATATATATATATATATATATATATATATATATAGAGTAGAGCTTATATGCTTTTAAAAGTACAAGTCCATCCATACTTATGAATTTTTTACCATTGGATTTGTATTGAGATTTGTGCTTTTTACTTTATCTTTCTCTCTCTTTAGTTGACTTTACAAATACACAAATCCCAATACAAATCCAATGGTAAAAAATTCACAAGTATGGATGGACTTGTGTTTTTAAAAGCATATAAGCTCTACTCTCTCTCTCTCTCTCTATATATATAGAATTAGCTTACTATACTATTAATAGCACCAAGCCATTGGTGCTATTAGGTTTTCAATCCTTGGATGAAAGGATATGCGGTTAAGATGATAGTGGTTCTCTAGGGTTTAGTGGGTGGTTGGTGAAATAGTATGATCTAAGAAGTGAAAATGGTCAAATGGATAGATCTAATGGCAAAAAACTTGAGAGTACCAAGTGCTTGGTACTATTGATAGTATAGTAGCTGGATTATATATATATATATATATATATATATATATATATATATATAGAGAGAGAGAGAGAGAGAGAGAGAGAGAGAGAGAGAGTTGAGCTCCTGAACTTTTAAAAGCATAGAAGCATCTGCACTTGTGACTTTTTAGCTGTTGGATCATCTCAAGATCTATGCAGCATTAGGAAGGGACTTAAGCGGAATAGCGACCTGTTACTCCATCTCTCTTTCTTTCTCTCTCCCTCTCCCTCCCCCCCTCCCCCTCCCACCCCGATCTCTCCTTATCTTTCTCTCCAGCCTCGATCTCTCTCTCTTCCTCTCTCTCTGTGCCCCGATCTTTTTCTCTCTCTCTTTCTCCCCCGAGAGAAACAGAGAGAGATCTGGGTTGGAGAGAGGGAGAAAGAGAGATCGGGGTGGGAGAGGGGGAGGGAAAGGAAGAGGGAGATCGGTCCAGAGAGAGAGAGAGAGAGAAGAAAGAGATGGAGTAACGGGCCGCTGTTCCGTTAAGCCCCTAACTAATGCTGCACGGATCTCGAGGCGATCCAATGGCTAAAAAATCACAAACACATATACTCCTATGCTTTTAAAAGCACATGAGCTTAACTCTCTCTCTCTTAATATATATTCCTATTTCCTAATGTGCTGTGAATACTTCTATCTGCACATTACAAATAGCAATAGATTATGTTGTCATAATGTGATTGTTACATCGACTTGTATGTTTTGGAATATTAAGACGGATGGTTGAGTTATGTTTTATAATCTTGAATTTGTTCTCTTCCTTTCATATCGGTCGCGAATTCAGATGTCTTTGATTGGAATTTCTTAAAACAAGTTAGTGCACTTGAACGTTTAAATTATTGAGGTACACTTCGAATTATTGCTTTTATGTATAAAATCATAACTTCTCAACAAAGGCATGCAAATTTGTGGAAAACATTATTTTCACTTTTATTGTAAATGATATTAACGGTCTTCTTTGAAGTTACTTTTACAAACCATTATTGCACAAGTAGCATTCATTTTGTGGGTTATGGGATCCAAGGATCTAAATAGGGGAAAAATTTCCTAGAGGGGGGGTGAATAGGTGTAAATAATAAAATTTTGAAATCTTTGCGTAAAAATAACCCAATGCGGAAAATAAAAAAAATACGTAAGATTTTACGTGAAAAACTCCATCACAGGAGTAAAAAACCACGGGACCAATCACACGGAAAAATTCACTAAGATTAAATACGTACAAGGTGATATAACGCAACACTACGACTCAACCTTTTTCATACGCTCCGAGTAGATCTTTTCCGCAGTCCACAACGCGCCTCGATCACACGATTTGCATCCAACTTCGAATCCACGAAGTCCAACGTCAAATTCACGACGTCCAACCGAATCCACGGTTTTCACCAATTTGGCACGAGTCGATCACACGAGCGCGCCTCGCTCCGAATCCACGAAGTCGATAACACCTTGAATCACAAGGCCGCGTGAATCCATGCGCCGATTTTTTTTTCGGAAATCGTTGTTTGTTTATTGGTGGTGATGATATTTGAATACTTAGATAATCATAGAAAGACAAGAAAACACCGTCTAAAAATTCATCAATTTGATTCTACAAGAAATAAAGAGTTTGAAAAACTCTAGAATCAAATCGATCAATATAGAAAAAGAAACATAAAATAGAACGTGTTTTCCTTTTTTTTCTATATGTGGATTATCTACGATTCCTTTTTGGAATACTCTAAAAGATGATCTTAGGATCTATTTATAGGTTAGAAATCTTTTGGAAAGAGATAAGAATAAAAAACTGTCTTAACAGAATTTTTCCCGCACGGCGGTCTGGACTGGACTTCATCTGATCCGGACTGTCGTCACAGCCAAGAAAATTTCCAAAAATAAGGTTCGGGGTCTGGACTGGATGGGTCTGATCCGGACTGATTCATGCGATTTAACAAAAGCAATGTTCGGGGTCCGGATGGATAGGGGTTGATCCGGACTGGTTTTTCGCATGAACCAACCTATATTCGGGGTCCGGACTGGATCTGCCTGATCCGGATCCAGAACATATAAAATGCCCAGTTTTTGATTTTTAGCACATGAAAAATATTCCAAGTGTTTCTAAACTATAAGAATGCATTCAAATCATCAAAAATATTTAGTTTAACATAACTGAACATTTTGAATTCATTCTTCTTGAGATTGATGCATGTGATCTTCAAGTCTTCAACTTCAATCTTCAAGACTCAAAACACTTCATGAAATACGCCAATACAAAAATTCTTAACACATTTCTGTTCCAGAAGAACTATTTTCCTTTTCTTCTTATCCTCTTTGTTTATTGGCTACCTTGGAATAGATTTGAAACTTTTGGGCATGCCTGTTCACCATCCTTTATCCATGGTCATGATGAATGTTTCATGCATCATTCTTTGGGGTGAATGGCAAAAATTTACTTTTGAAAGGAAAAAAATCATGAGGGGGAAAAATTGACGGAAAACAAGAGAAAATTCTGAAGAGAGGAAAATGGAGAGAGTTTAGACAAGGAAGAGTTAGAGGAATAGAGTCTAGTAATTGATAGCTATATTTTTTCTAATACGTATCCATGTTACTTTTGTTTTTACTTGTTTCAAAAGAAGGAATGAACATGACTCTAGTAGTTGATTGGCATGTTTCATGTTTTTTAGAAGAATAGAATCTCACTAGCACATTAGTTGATCTATTTCGTAATGTGAGATGAATGTCGCAAGCACATTAGTTGATCTATTTCGTAATGTGAGATGAATGTCGCAAGCACATTAGTTGATCTATTTCATAATATGAGATAATTATATATATCATTGGTGAGATTACTTATTTTGGCTCTTAGAGCTGCTACTTTTGGCCCAAAAATGAAGAATTTTCCTTTATAGTATTAGACTCTGGATATCTATTTATGTTGTGAAAACTGTCTAGCAAGATAAGCTAAAGCTATTCTAGTTATAGCACTAAAGGTTAGTCTATGCTAACAACAAGGAATTAAGTATCCATCCGTGCCTTACGGCACGGAGCGATACGTATCGTGCCACCAATTAGGCGGCACGGTACAGAGGGGGTCTCTCTTGGGCCTCCTGTACCGCGATACCCTTTGAGTATCGGAGGAGACAGAGCGATACCCAGAGAGTATCATGGTACGTGCCGCTGCGTGCCCACACAGGCACATAGTGTTTTTTTTTTACTTCGATCTTTTGTATTTTTTGGTTTCTTGTATAGACCTTTATCCCTCTCTCATCTATTTTCTTCTTTTCACTTCTACCTTTTCTTCTATTCTGTATTTTCTTTTCTTTCCTCTCACATCTCTTACTCTCTTTTTTTCCTTTCTATTTTTTTCTTCTCTTTTTTCTCATATTTTTTTTTTAAAAATTTTTCCTTTCAATCTCTTATTATTTTTTGATCACTTTGATCTTAAAAGAAAAAGTAAAAAAATAGTAAAATCGAAGATTTACTTATTAGGTAAGTCAAGAAAGTTACAACTTAATTTTTTTTTCCATACATTTAGAATATATTTAACTTGTAAAGTTTCTTTTGTAAAGAAATATGAAATTATACAAATTTTATTAACAATTTACAAAAATCTGAAAATATATCTACTTGATTTAATCATTATATGATCCATTTTTAATTTTTTTGTACGGATTTAGTATTTTGTGCGAGATTTAAGATATTCTTAACTTTGAAAATTTTATTATTAGATTTAGAAATATAAAAATCGAAAACTAAATAGAAGCAATTGATATTTAAATTTGCTTAATATATATGTCATATGGTTTAGTGTTAAATTTTTATAAATAAATTGCACAATTTTCTTATTTAAATTTAAGAAAAATTAATTGTTTTGGATGAACTTGCAAATTTTTCATAAAAATTTTAAAAATTTTTAATTTTTTTTGGATTTATATTTTATAATTTTTAAAATTCTAAAAAATAAAAGATAAATCAACATTTTTTTAAAAGTTAATCAATTTTTATTATTGCTTAATTTATTCATAGTATGATTTATTATTAAATTTTCATGGACAGATTTTATATATTTTTTAAAATTTTTAGAAAAAATAAATTTCTTTGATTTTTTATAAATAGTTTATAAAAGTTTGAAAATGAAAAAAAAACTATCAATGCACTTGGGGTCTCATTCTAGTTTAGTTTAGTCATCATATGATCCTTCATCGAATCAATACGAATGAATCTTCCAAATTTTTATAAAAATTTGGAGAAAAAATAATTTCCTCTATGAGCTGTAGTTGTATTTAACTTCACCTATAAAGAAGACTACTATTATATTAAGCTCTTAACTAGTAAGTTAGTAAGTTATTATTGACATTAGATCAAGACAAATCAATACATAGCCAAAATTTATAAATATTACTCTAAAATTTTTAAAATAACATTCTAAAGCCTTATTAGACAGATAAAATTAAAATAAGACCGTGCCAAAGCGTGCCACTAGGAGGTTGTGCGTGCCGACGAAGCGTGCCATGTGTCGGCACGCAAGCGTGTCTGTGCCGTATCGTGCGTGTCTGTGCCGTATCGTGCCAGGCAACGGCCGGCATACCCCCGTGCCATGGCACTTTAATCCTTGGCTAACAAATATGTAGAGCCGGAGCAGTTATCTGGTCTTTCCTTCTTTCGTGCTTCACTCAGCTTTGTTATTTCATGGCAGGTCTCTCAATATCCCACGTCCAAAGCAGGAAACTTTATCGAGACATTCCATCTTGGGACCGAACGGGCTTCATGGGCAGTGGCAGCCTCCTATTGTTGATCGAGGGGTATTACTAAATTTACGAAATGTTCAGATTCATAATTGCACAGGAGTACATCTGACTCTTATCTCTGTTTCTATCTTATTTTCTAATCAGATTCAATATCCAAGCAACCTGGATTTGACTTCAGTTGACATCCCCAGGTTATTATTTTTAATTTTCGTTTATCATATATCTTTGTCTGAATTATGGACACTATTGATTTAGGACTTTATATAGGTACTCAAACTTTGATCTTTTCTTGCATGACATTTAGCAGGAAAATGTTTTACAAGATAAAATTGATATTCTTGGGTTTATCCTGCATTGTTCGCTGTATTGAAAGCTGGTTACTTTTTTCACTTTTTGAGCCAATAGGGCTCTAACTTCAGGTGCAAGAAGGAAACAACTTAACTATTCAATAACAGGATTCGAATCTCAGACATGCGTGTAAAGGGCCTCCTTTTTCTACTTTATAAGCCTAGTTTACTCCAAGGGTACGCTTGGTCCGTGCTATATTTTTTGGATTCCCTGATATCCAGTAAATATTATAGCATATAGGTAATCTCACTTAGTAATCTGAGTTAGAAAGTTTTTATTCTGAACTCCTAACAGAAAATAATGCTTCTAGAAGGGTGAATAAGTAAATTTTTTGAGTATAAGGGTAATCCTAGAAAATTACCAACGTTATTGGCTATATTACTATTAATCTAATGATTAAACCGAATACAGTAATCTCAATATCTTTGGTAATCTGAGATGAGATCACTATACGAATCAAGCACATGAATGCTACATTTCTGAGGAATCTAGTTCTTAGAAATGAGGTTCTCTTAATCTAGCTTATTTTGGGAATCCTTTATATCAAGGATTTAAGTGCCGTGGCACGGGGTCGTGCCGAAAACTTGCCGGCACGGTATGGCACGGTGCGTGCCGAGCCGTGTCGATTAGTGCTGGTCACAAAAAATACATGCGTGCCGACACATAATGGCATGAAATATTTATTTTCTTTGGCAACAAATTTTTTTAATTGCTTATTTTGTATCGTTATCAAATATTTTGAACTTTATTGAGAAAATTACTTAGTAATTTTAAGAAAAAAGGGTTTTAAATTGTGCCATCGGCACGGGGGTTGTATCGTGCTGGTATCTTGTTGGCACGGTACGGCACGGTGGATATGGCCCGTGCCGATGGATACTTAAATCCTTGCTTTATATTGTGATCTAAATGCACTGTAAAGGAAATTCTGCTCTTATTGATAGCTCAAGCTATTACATTATACAAAAGAGCAACTGAGAGTCTTTAGTCTGCAAATCCTTAATAGAATGCTAAAGTGATTAGATCTGAAAACAAGGGAATAAATTTTTAATAAATGAGACTTAATATAAGAGACAAATTTAACTTGAAAACAAAAATCGTTAACTTATTGGAAAATCATGGAATTGGAAATTTGCTGCATGTATTGACAAGTTGGCCTAATTACCCCGACGACTCAATAATTAAGTTACCTATCCTGCTGCTGTTTGCTTCCAACTTGAGGGGCCAACTAAGTTGGTTGATCTGTTGGCTGGCCCGACTGGTCAACCTCTCTTTGTTTCATTCTATTTCATGTATTTGCAGAATTATTTGTGGGCTGAAAATTAGGGTGTCTATTAGGAATTCTCCTTAAGAATGAAACTTCTTAATTAGGTCCTTGAGTTTCTTTTTTGCCATTTTGTAGATGAATCAACATTTTGGGTACTTCAGAGTCCTAATCCGACTCAAATTTTTTTGAGTAGGTCCTATGAGAGTAGCAGATAAATGCAGGGATTGGTTGATTGTTTACAACTACTCTACAGGGCCATCTTGGTCCTTTATATGACAAGAACTTAGTTTTTCCACTCTTTCCGTCATCTACTGGTTTTCTCATTTAAAATCCCTTCTGAACTTAGTTTTTCCACTCTTTTCGTCATCTCCTGATTTTCTCATTTAAAATCTCTACTGTTAACTGCAATTTTCTTATTTGTCTGCTGGAAATAAAGTTCTTAGTATCTCTGTTTCATCAACTTAATCTAATCTCAATCTGATAGCAGCTGGTCTCTCTTCAATATGGTGTGACTTCTCATGCAATCATTGCATTAAAATGATGATCGACTCATTTACATCATAGGATTATGTTAAAACATTATATTTGTTTAACCAATGACTAATTAATTTTTCACCAAGGTTTCTCTAGCTATCAAAATCATCATGTTCTCAGAAGTATTGTTTTCATGAAATCCACATACAAGCATACACCTGTGCTTCTTCAAATACACATATATGCACTTATAAATTAGCATTTTGTTACAATGAAAAGTACTGCTCAATATGTTAGCATCAAGGATTTAAGTATCCATCGGCACGGACCGTATCCACCGTGCCGTATCGTGCCAACAAGATACCGGCACGATACAGCCCCCGTGCCGATGGCACAGTTCAAAACCCTTATTCCTTTAAATTACTAAGTAATTTTCTAAATAAAGTTCAAAATATTTGATAAAGATACATAATAAACAATTAGAAAATTTTGTTGCTAAAGAAAATAAATATTTCATGTCATTATGTGTTGGCACGCATGTATTTTTTGTGACCGGCACTCATCGGCACGGCTCGGTATGCACCGTGCCGTACCGTGCCGGCAAGTTTACGACACCACCCCGTGCCACGGCACTTAAATCCTTGGTTAGCATACCCAAAAAATTATGTACTATTATTGTTCGTACATAAAATTGGTAGTGTTTCCTGCTTAGTGTTTGCCATTATCACTCTATTTTCTCTTTCTTTTTCAAACCTCATCTCTTGTCTTCTTATACTGGTTCCATCCACTTTTTCTGCTCTATGAGATTGATTTTATGTATAAGTTGACAAGTTATTCTTTTTTCTTTTTTTTTCATTTTGTTTGTAGCATCTTGGTTCAGCCAATACAAGATGAACCTGTTGAAACGAAAGATAGTGAACCAACAGAGAAAGAAAAAACTCCACTTGAGGAAGTTCTTTCCTTGCATGATACTACATCATCAGTTCTGGAAGAGTCTCGTCCTATGATTACTTTTGACATCGCAGAATCTCTTGCTAAGATGGATATCACCTCCGAACCTTCTCCTCCACCTGTTCTTGCAGAAGTTCAGGATTTGGTTGCTGTTTCTTCACAACTTTCTGATTCAATTTCTGGAGAAACAATACAGTTGCAAGATGAGCTCATTCGTGCGCAATCTCCTGTGCAAGTTCATATAGTAAGATACTATAGACTTCTTTGATCTCATGATGATTCTCTTTCTTTCTCAACCACATTGTATATCAGAGAACCTATGATGAAGAAGTTTAATTTTGTCATTTTATGTATGTATATAATTCATGAATTAATTGCTTTTCTTTCTGGTATTATATGACAGTCAACAACAATGATGGACAACTTCATGAGATTTGCAAAATCAAACACTGACAGAAACTTAGAAACCTGTGGTGTACTTGCAGGTTCACTTGTAAGATATGAGCATTGTAAAAACTATCAGTAAACTGTAGGAAGTTTGAAATTATATATTTATCTATTTCTTGCACTTTTGTTTGTCACAGAAAAATAGAAAGTTCTATGTGACAGCTCTTGTCATACCAAAACAGGAGGCAACTTCTGATTCAGTAAGATAGTTAAGAGTATTGTGCTTCTTTTCTATGCAAACTTGATGCATTTATCTTCCTGACAATTTGTTTTCAAAATTTTCAGTGTCAGACAACAAATGAAGAGGATGTATTCGACTACCTGGATAAGAATTCACTTTTTTCCCTGGGGTGGATTCACGTGAGTGTCTCTCGTCAAAAACTGTTATATTCATGATAACCTGTTGCCTTGTTGACGATCAAGAGTTCCAATTGAATAAATCTTTATAGATCTCTTTATTATAGGATAGTTTAGGTCTCCTTTAATTATAATAATAATGTGCATGCAAATTGTTTATGCTAAAACTTAGGTTATTCCCATATTGATTAGTAAAACTCTAGGATACGATATGCAGTTATTTTAAATATAGTTTAATATATGTTGATTATATGTAATAATATATTGAGGACAACAAGATATCTGGATTATATTAAGGAAAATATCTATGTATCACGGACACTTCTATAAGTCTCGCGTGTCCGTTTCGGACACTCGCGTATCCGTGTCGGACACGTGTCTGATGTGGACACTTTTTGGATGCGTGTTCAATACCGAACCATAGTGCATACAATTTAAAAAGTATATAATATTTTTATTTTATTTATTTATACATATATAATGTGAGATGATAAATATTTTATCTTTTTGATGAGTACATAGAAATTTTTTTTGAACAATATAAATAAATTATGTGTGGTAGAGAATTTTTTCCTTAGAATATATGAATTATCAATGAAAAATTTAATAAACTTTCATTCGTATAAGAAATATAACAATATTTTATCAAAATTTATATTTTATATATAATAAACATATATTATTATATTAATAATATTATATTTTATTATCTGTATTCATGTCGTGTCCGTGTCCTAATTTTTTGGAAGTTGCTGAGTCGCCGTGTCCGAGTCGTGTCGTGTCCCGTATCGGTGTCCATGACGCTTAGGAAAATGTACTCATATACATTAGCTTGTATAGTTGTTCTAAATTCGTTCATAAAAGAGGATAATCAATTGTATGAAATAATAATTCAAAAAGTATCAACCAACTATCTTACAACTTGATCAAATAATAACACTAGATATTAAGTTGCACAAACTAGATAATTACCTATTCATCATATATGTCTGTTTTATTAGATTCTATTATATAAAACAGTAATAAAAAAAATGCTAGCACTTTGATAGAAGAAGAAAAAAATTATTCTCTATAACTTTTGTTGATTAGTGCTAGGTTGACAAATTAGATAAAAGAAAATAAAAGCTAAGCTGTAAAGCGCTGAACCATAACTTAATACTGTATGGAAATAGAGCGAGAGTGAGCGCCTTCAACCATCCAAGAGAAAAAAGACAGAAGAAATGGCGAATTGAAGAGAGATTGGTATTTTTCTCACTCTTTTCCTTATTTCCAATGGGTTAGGATTGGGGCTTTTCGAAAAATTTTGAGTTTCGATCATTTTAGATCGAAAAAAAACCTGACTGTATCCCCCGCGTGTCCCCTCATATCCCTCATGTGTTCCCCCATGTTCCTCCCGTATCTGAGCCGTATCTGCTATTTTTTTATTTTTCAGAAATGTTGGATACTTCATTCTCGTATCCGATACGTATCTGGCCCGTATTGGGGGCGTATCGGTATCCGATACGTGCCCGATACAGAAACGACATGAAATTTGAAGTATCCACACTTCATAGTTTCTTCTTGCTTCCCTTTCTCCTGCATGGAAGATGTTGTGAAAGTGTTTTGTGCGTAAGTGTTGACTTTGACCTAAGCATTTTTGTGAAGTGCTAATACAGTGCTTTCAGCCTTTTATAATATAAATTTGGCTTTGTGAATATGTTCTCAAACCTTTCAATGTGGTTATACATTACTATTATTCTATGAAGCATGAACACTTCAAATTTCACACTGTTTTTGTATCGAACACGTATTGTATACCGATATGCATTTGATATGCGAATGAAGTATCTGTCATTTAAAAAAAAAAAAAAAAAAATCAGATACGGCTCGGATACGGGAGGATGGGGGGATACGTCCAAGTTCTTTTTTGGTCTAAAATGATCGGAATTCTAAATTTTTCAAAAAGCCACATTTTGACCTATCGGAAATAAGAAAAAAAGTGAGAAAAATGCCAATCTCTCTTCAATTTGACATTTTTTCTATGTTTTTGCTCTTGGATGGTTGAACGCGCTCTTTCTTACTCTATCTCCACATAGTTTTAAGTTATGGTTCAATCCTTTACGACTTAGCTTTACTTTCTTTATTTAATTTGTCAACCTAGAACTAATCAATAAAGGCCATAGAGAATGATTTTTTTTTTCTGCTTCTATTAAAATGTTAGCATACTTTCTTTTATTACTATTTTATATAATAGAACCTAATAAAATAAACATAAATAATGAATGGTTAATTATCTAGTTTATGCAACTAAATATCAATTGTTATCATTTGATCAAGTTGGATAATAGTTGGTTGATACTTTTTGAATTATTATTTTGTACGATTAATTATCTTTTTTGATGAACAAATCTAAAACAATTATACAGGTTAATATATATCAGTATATATTCTTTAATATAATCGAGATATTCTGATTCTCCTCAATATATCATTATATATAATTAACATATTTTAAAATATATTTAAAATAATATTTTATTCAACTATGCCCCGCGTATTGTATTATAGAGTTTTTTGGAACTGCCCTATCATCATATCCGTAATGTGTCCTTATCTATATCCCCGTCTTTGTATTTGCGCAACATACTTATTATATCTTTGGCCTTTGCATGCTTTCCACCTGATTGATTTGTCGAGATTGGTTGATCTCTCAAATAGAATGTATCAGGTGTTAGGCTGGGCTCCTGTTCATTCCAAGCTAATTAGTTACTGTTTGCTAACAGAGATTGTTTCTTCCTCAAATTTCCTTCGAATATCAATTGTGTAATCATGAGTCAAATGACTTTAAGGCAAGGATTTAAGTATCCATCGGTACGGGCCGTATCCACTGTGCCATATCGTGCCAACAAGATACCGGCACGATACAGTCCCCGTGCCGATAGTATAGTTTAAAACCTTTTTTTCGGTATTCATCGGTATGGGCCTTATCCACTGTGCCATATCGTGCCAACAAGATACCGGCACGATACAGTTTCTGTGCCGATGGTGTAGTTTAAAACTTTTTTTTCTTTAAATGACTAAGTAATTTTCTCAATGAAGTTCAAAATATTTGATAAAGATACATAATAAGCAATTAGAAAATTTTGTTGCTAAAGAAAATAAATATTTCATGCCATTATGTGTCGGCATACATGTATTTTTTGTGACCGATACTCATCGACACGGCTCGGCCCGCACCGTGCCGGTAAGTTTTCGGCACGACCCCGTGCCACGACACTTAAATCCTTGCTTTAAGGAAATAACACTTTAGGCAGTATAAGCTTCATCTTGTTTTTCTCTTCTACTGTGATAGAATTTTGGATGTCTCTGCATGTCAATTACTAGTGTATCCCTGCAACTTTTGGAAGTAACTCATATATCCCTCTAAACCTGAAGATTATTCCCACAAACTTTTGGAAGTAACTGGCATATCCCTAATGTTGAATATAATATATATAAACACCGTTCTCTAGCAGCTTAAGCTTTTAGAGTATAACGGTTGTTTAATATAATTTTATATGGTATCAGAGCAAAAGGTCCTGAGCTCGAGTCCCACCAGGCTCCTAGCGTTATTTAATTTCCTCCCATTTAATTAAGCCCATGTCTTGTGTCTATTAAAAAGTCTCGAGCCCAGAAGTGAGGAGTGTTTGAATATAATATATATAAACACCGTTTTCTAATAGCTTAAGCTTTTAGAGTACAACGGTTGTTTCATATAATTTCACACCTAACTTTTGAAAGTAACTGACATATCCCTCTAAACTGAAAGTATGCTGCTGTTTGGGATGCTGATCTCCAATTTGTAGACTTCCATTAGATTTGACTCTTGTACGCAATGGAGGAAGTTGATTGGTTTCCATTAAAAGGCATTTATAGAAAATACCATCAACAGGGGTTTTCTACAAAAATATCTGTTTCGGTCTTGTGTGGCTCAAGCAGGCAGTTCGATGGTGGGGTATGCTTTACTTTGACCGTTGGGTGATGTGCATGGTGGAAGGAAGAGAGAGAGTCTCACAAAACTAGAGGGGATAAAGTCGGATGGGCTTAAACCCTAGATTGCAGTTCCAAAATTATGTTTGTACAATGAGGCCAGAGAGACTTGTTTGAAGGTTGAAAGTTTAACAATCCTCTAAGTAAGAGAACTATAATTATCTAGAGATAACACTAATTCAAATAAATAACTATACTCCATTTGTACAAATTTTAAATAACAGCCAGTAAACCATCAACGTCCTGAATCCTAAAATGAGCAAAATACCATAATTGAAAATAGATCAGGACACGAACTTAGCTGGGTTGCATTCAAACACCACTGATTTGGGCTGCATTATGCCTGTTCTCGTTGCTTTGATGTTGTGTTACCTGGAGGAGTGGATCTTTAGAAAAGACTCGTATCCACATTATGTCCACGGAAAATCATATAGTTTATAGTTTATAGTTTTTCTTTTGAGCAGGTTCCACATAGAGACAACATACAGGGTCTCTAAATCCCAAGAGAAATTTACTACTGCATCTATAGTGAATTTCAGAGCCTTTTTTCTTTTCGTTGCTAGTATTGATCTATTGAGACCTTACTGAGTTAATTGGTATGATCTAACAATGCATTTTGCCTACTCTGTACTCTTTTGACTTATCCCAAGCAAGATGTACTTTGATAACATCTTTGTATCAATTTATGTTTCTGTTCAATTCTTTGCCAACATGTTGTCAATGTTCTCAACATCTCTACCGCATTTTGCATATTTTACGTTGTCACTGGTCCCCTTTAATTTATTTCTCATAGAAGTCACCTGCTTATTGTTCTAGTGATATACAGAGTACCTTGATAGGCCTTATCCATTTTTTTAGTTTTTAACACATCAATGTTGATTTTAAACTATAGACCCATTGGAGAAATGGTATATGTATATTGTTCCTTGAATAGACGCACACAAATTGTTACCTTTTAATTGACCTAATGTTTATTTTTCACTGTGCAGACTCATCCCACTCAGTCTTGTTTCATGTCATCAATCGATGTCCACACACAATACTCTTACCAGGTAGGTTTTTTCAATGCTAGATCCGTCTTCTGCTATGATATGCTTCAAACTGATGTTTTAATCTTAATATAAGTTATTATGGTCTTATCGTTATCGTGCCGAATGCACTTACTGCTGAAATATGATTTAGGTAATGTTGCCTGAAGCCATTGCAATTGTTATGGCACCAAAAGATGCTTCAAGGTAAGAATGCCTCCTAAATATTTGAGACTTCAAATAGTATTGTGCTTCTCTATTTCGTAGATTTCCATTTTATATGATAAATGCATAATCGACTGTTCATGAAGTTCCTAATCTCGATCTTGGGCTCTACATTACTTCTGCATGGAGAATTTTTTTGTGGTTTGAGCCTTCAATTATGAGAGGAGGCATGTATTTATTCTGCTGATTTATGGAAGCTCTGGTTATATAAACTTTATTTATGTAGAATCAATTCATAGAAATTACACAGAAATGAGAAGCTGAAAATAACTTGAAACATTTACACCGCCTATAATATTTTCCTTGATTTCAGTTTCCAGGTATATATTTTGAGTTCATTGAAAATTCCTGTAGAACAACTCAAAACTTCAGATGTCTAATGAATGGAACTTTTATAGACACTATCTAACGGCAAATTGCTGATAACTGAACAGCATAATTTCATTGAATTGTTTCAAAATTAACGTATACTATCACAAGGTTTTACCAGGAGTATAATAGATTTTTGTTGCATGAAATTTGAAGAGACTAGTTCATGTTTTTCCTTTTTCAATCATGTTAGGACTCACGGGATATTTCGACTGACTTCGCCGGGGGGCATGTCGGTTATAAAGCAGTGCGAGCAGAGAGGCTTCCATCCCCACCCATCACCGCCGGATGGTGGTCGCATCTACGGCCACTGCAGCGATGTTTACATGAATCCTAGCATCAAGTTTGATGTGGTGGATCTCCGGTGACTACCATTCCGATTTTGGAGTTACTAGTTGCATTCGATTGTTTTACTTGATTCAATATAGATGGTATCTATATGATAACGTCATCAATTGTACATCAAACGGTATGTATACATAATATATACAAGGGCATTTTTGTGATGCTTTCCTGTACATATTGTTATACCGTAGAGATTGATGTTGGGTGATGCATTGCACCATTTGTTGAACAATTCAAGTAACTGAATTTGTTTTCTACTTCAAAATATACATATCCTGTACTCTTACCGGTGTAAATGCTTTTGTAATGGCACTTTTCTTAAACTGAGATATCCGTAATACACGTGACGCAGATCTGGATGTATAGAGATTTCATACACATTCCTGCATTGAGATGGGTGAATGTACATTATGTGTAGGGCAGATACTATATGTCAGTGGCAAACGGAGCTGGAATGCTATTAGTAGCAAATGATTTTCGTTCTCATCTATTTGTTTTCGGTGATAGATCTTTTAAAATCAACGATCAGCACCGTGAACATAATCTAGATCATTAAAAGTATCTAGAAATTAAATTTTAAATTATTTTGACATTATTGACCTAATAATTGAATAGTTATAAAATTTAAAATTTTACTTATAAATACGAGCTTTTTGTTCGTTTAACGGGATAAAAAAATTTAATTTAATTAAATTTTGGTTAGAAATTTTGTTTAATTATTTAAAATAAGATTTATACTCTCGGTTTTGATTATAAGATTCTTATCATGTCATTTATTTTTGTGTCCACTTGATGGATAAGAAAAAAATATCGAACAAGTATTAAATTTAATTTTTAAATAATTAAAATAATCTAAATTATATTTAAATTCATCGTTTTGGAAACTTCATCATCGAAAACAAATAGGTGGCTATGGAACTTGTTTTCTAATGATAGGGTCCGGCTACTACCTCTCTCTCCCTCTCTCTCTCTCTCTCTCTCTCTCTCTCTCTCTCTCTCTCTATATATATATATATATATATATATATATATATATATATATATATATATATATATATATATATATATATATATATATATATATATATATATAGCTAGGCTGGAATACTATTAATAGTACGAAGTCATTGGTGCTATTAAGTTTTTAATCATTGAATTAAAAGATGTGTGGTTGAGATGATAGTGGGTCCCTTGGGTTTAATAGGTGGTTGGGGAAATAGTAAAATCTAACGGGTGAAAATAATCAAAGGAGTTGATCTAAGGGTAGAAAACTTGATAGCACCAATAATTTGGTACTATTAATAGTATAGTAGCCGGACTCATATATATATATATATATATATATATATATATATATATATATATATATATATATATATATATATATATATAGGTTAATTGCATACGGCTCCCTGCAAACATATCGAATAGCAGATATATCCCTACAAAGTTCAACTTTTCATATTTATCCATTCAAAAGTCCAACGTTATTCATATATATCCCTACCGTCTATCTCTGTTAGAAAAATCTAGTTAACCATAGATTAAATACTTAATCTTGATTAGTTAGTGCGGTAAATTTATCTTTTTACCCTTCCAGATATTTCTGCATTATTTTTTGGAGGAACATTTTTGAAAGGGCAAAACTGTTATTTCACATATAATCTGTTAAAAAATAAACAATGAACTAACGATAATAAACTGGAGGGATATATATGAATAACGTTGGACTTTTGAAGGGATAAATATGAAAAGTTAAACTTTGTATGGATATATCTGCTATTCGATATGTTTGCTGGGAGCTGTATGCAATTAACCCTACACACACACACACACACACACACACACATATATATATATATGCTAGAATACTATTAGTAGCAAATGGGCTCCGTTATTGTAATAATTGTAATTTCAAAATTTTGAAATTTGAATTTGAAAATTTTATTCAAACATCGTGGCCGAGAGAGAGAAGGTCAGTTTCGTGAAACGGGGATCGTTTACGATGAAACAAAAATGCTACTTTATTGGCCCTGTCACGTACCGGGGTCGAAACTGCGATCCGGGCTCGCCAATAGATCCGCCACCCATACTGAAATCTCCGCATAGGCGAAGCGTCTAACCTGCAAAAGATAGTATCTAACAACCATACAAATATCAGAGTTAAAAAAAACTGCTGTAATAAAAATCTGAACCACTGTATAACTGACATAAAGGTACAATATCCATCTCCCAAAGTAATAATACAATAATCTGGTCTACTGAATCAAAGTACAAAAAGGATCGTCCTATATAATATTTATAAATCCAAAATGGGAGATAAACTAAAATAATAATACAACAATGTACAGTAAAACCCACAATCCGAGTTGGTAAATCTATCTCATTGTAAGGAACAACACTGGTGGGGATCTATCTCGCGACTCCCTCACCTCGATCCGCCGACACCGCAACCGCCGTGAAGAAAACTGAAAAAAAGACTGAGTAACCACGAATGTGAGAACTACTAGAAACAGTAGTCCTCAGTGGGTAAATCATCAATACTCCGACGTACCCACCGAGTCTACCAGAGGCAAGGAAGGAAAAAGGTGGTAAAAACTGTAAATAAATCTGCTGATAAGGAAAAACTATAACTACTATGCCTCTAAAGCTATGATGAAGGATAATAGATGTAAATGCATGCATCAGTGTAAAATAACCGCCGAGGTAAACCCAAACTAGTGGATCTGTACAACTATCACAATCGGCTACACCCAGCTATGTACCACCGATGTGCAAGGGTAATCAAGTATCAGTCCAGTCGCCTACTCAACCATCACAATCGGCTACACCCAGCTATGTACCACCGATGTGCAAAATCACCCAAGTAACTGGTCGGCACTCACTGATCGGTATAACCACCTACTCCGGAGTGGCACTCGAGGGGAGCTACCCACAAGAGAAAAGTAACCATATCAAAAGTATCTCAATAAGCAGGACTTGATCAAGACTATATTCAATGTGGAGAACTATATCCACTAAAGAAATCCCGGCCCCGACCTGATGCAAAATTCATAACCGGCACAACCATCCAAAATCCACGGTGGCCAAACCAACCCACGAGTCAAAAATCCGGTGTAAGCCCACCCCGACTCGATAATCTCAACTATACCTCTCCAAACTCAAGCTCAACCCGGAGCAACATATAACACCTCCACATGTGTATAAAAGAGGAGAAAAGAAACCAAAAAGAGTTTTATCCTAAGTCAAATCCAATATGATCGTGTAGCAGAAAAATGTGGCTTATCTAGATGTCCATACAAGCATGCATTTGTTCTCTTTTGAAAAGGAATAAAGATCATCAAGTATAATTGTTCTCACATAGGGTAGAGTAGATATCAACAACAATACTTAGCCTCACAAAGAATAGGTAGGGGTTAACGACAACAACCAATTACACATGAAAGGGCTAAGAACCCTCAATATAAGTTAATCCCACATAACCATAATAAACCAAATAACCACTTCTCATGTAAATGGAATAACCACTCTCACATAGCATGGACTTAAGGATTATCAACAATAATCGATCTCGCATAAATAGGCTAAGGTTTAGAAGCAGTCATTGTTCTCACATAAAGTCGGCTTAAGGATAATCCACAATGATCAATCTCACATGAATAGGCTAAGAATCATCAACAATATTAGACCTCACATAGAATGAACATAAGAACTACTAACAACATCCAATCTCATTTGAAGGAACTAGGAGTCATGAACAATACTTAACCTCACAAGGAAAAGATGTAACTACATCAATCATTTTATAAGAAGGGTTTAGGAATCATTATCACAAACCATTCTCACATGACTAGATCACCGACCAACCACAATACACATTCTCACATAGAATAGTCTAAGGATCAACTACTATGATCAATATCACAAGATGTAGGATGAAGACCAACAAAATTAATGTCACGCCCCGAGTTTCGAAATGCAGGTTAATTTTTTTTTTTTTTTTTTTTTTTTTTTTTTTTTTTTTTTTATATATATATATATATATCAAAGTTTTTAAAATTAGACCAGATCATGAATAGATTGCCACATGTATAGAAAATTCTCAATCCCCTTAGACTGAACCTTTTCTATACATGCACGGCTAAGCACTTACAGCCAATATCAGAGTAGTCTAAACTATACATTCAACTATACAAGATTAATCATTTACAAATATTTATTACAATTAACTTATATATATATATATATATATATATATATATATATATATATATATATATATATATATACAGGGACGAAGCCATAGTAGGGCCCAAGGTGGCCATGGCCCCCCTCAATATTTTAATATTACTCAATAGTCCTTGATACTAATTTATCCTTTTCTCTCTTTTAGATAATAATGCCCCCCTCAACTTTTTAATATTTATTTTTGTGCCAATATAATTTTTTTTATTTTTTATTTGTATATATTTTAAATAGATGAAAATATATTAGGGGTCTCGTACTTACAAGTTATTTGAAATACATATCTTAACTCCAAATTTTTTATTTCATATTTTTTTATTTCTAACTATTTTTGGTAAGCTATTTTATTTAACTAAATAAAATATTATACTAAATTTAATAGATCTTTTAACTAAAGTTGTTGATATAATTGAATTATCGTTATATTTAGTAAAAATTTTAGTTATTTAAATAAAATAATTAAAAATTAAATATTTTTAAATTAAAAAAAATTAATATTTTTATATTAATTACTTAATTAATAAATTTTTTTAAAAAAATTGATGATGTACTAAAATTTTTATTTGAATATATTTTGGCCCCCCTCGTAATTAAATTCTGGCTTCGTCCCTGTATATATATATATATATATATATATATATATATATATATATATATATATATATATATATATATATATATATATATATATATATATATGGGTTATGAATAATATGGATCTGAATAGGGGAAAAACTACCTAGAGGGGGGGTGAATAGGTGAAAACAATAAACACACCAAATCGTTGCGTAAAAAATAACCCAATGCGGAAAATAAATAAAGTACGCAAGATTTACGTGAAAAACTCCGTCACAGGAGTAAAAAACTACGGGACCGATAACATGGCGAAATCCACTAATATTAAACACGTACAAGGTGATTTACCGTAACCCTACGACTCAACCTTTTTCATACGCTCCTAGTTGATCTTCTCCGCTCGCTCCGAACGCTCATCGAATCCACAATTTGCGTCCAACTTCGAATCCACGAAGTCCAACGTCGAATCCACGACGTCCAACCGAATCCACGGTCTTCACCGATGCGGCATACCTCGATCACACGAACGCGCCTCGCTCCGAATCCACGAGAGTGGTAGCACCTTGAATCCACAAGGCCACGCGAATCCTCGCGCCGATTCTTGATAAAATCGTTAATTTATTTGGTGATGATCCTCCGAATACTTAGATCAAAGATAGATACAGAAATACTATCTAAGTATTCTTCAATTTGATTCTACAAGAAATAGAAGTTTGGAAACCCTAGAATCAAATTGAACAATATAGATGAAGAAACATGAATTTAATCGTGTTTTTCTTTCTTCTCTATATTTGTGGATTTTTCTAAAATTTATCGATTATCTCGATTAATTTTTGGATTAATTCTCGGTTACCCTAAAAGATGAATGTAGGGTGTATTTATAGGTTAGAAACCTTTGAAAGAGATAAGCATCAAAAACTGACTTAACAGAATTTTTTCTGCACGGCGGTCCGGACTGGATTTGGCTGATCCAGACTGTCGTCTTTTTTCAGCAGATTTTCTAAATAACGCAGTTTGGGGTCTGGACTGAAACAGGGGAGGTCCGGACTGTTCATGCAATTTTGCATAATTTAAGGTTCGGGGTCCGGACTGAAACAGGGGTGGTCCGGACTGGAAAACCGCATGAACTAAACTATGTTCGGGGTCCGGACTGGAATGGTCTGATCCGGATCCTGAACATCCAACTTGTCCAGTTTTTGATTTTTATGCAATGAAAACTTATCCAAGTGTTTCTAAACTACACAAATATATTCGGATCACCAAAATTATTTAGTTAAACGTACCTGATCATTCCGAATCCATTCTTTTTGAGATTGGTGTAATTGATCCACAATTCTCCATCTTCAATCTTCAAGACTTATACCACTTCACGAAATACGCCAAAACAAAATCCTTAACAATCTTCCCCTTTGGCGGTTTCGTGACAAAACAAAATCCACTTAAAAAAATCACAAAGATATTTTTGTTGCTATCACCATACAACAAAAATTTACAAGTATGATCCAAATAAAAATGAATATAAGAGATAAACTCCTAAAACAGACTCTAAACTTAGACGTTTGTACTCTCTGCAAAAGAAATAATTCTTGACAAAAGAAATCGTTAGATACCTCAAGAATTCAAATAAACAATTAGAGAGATGGAGTTTATACTCACCATGACATTAATTATCAGATATATATAAAAATTTAGCAAACAAAGAGTCACATATCCCTAATCATTAAAAATCCAATTGTCATGTCATAACAATTAACAAGTTAACAAATATGTCAATTATCAAGCAACTTGTTAGTAATATTACATGCCCAAATAGTTAGTCAAATCGTTAGTAGAGGCATGTACTCAAAGTACACAAAGTTTTCATACTTACCTTTCCTTCGCCTTTCAAAGGTTCACAAAGTTCCAACACAAAAGTGTTTTCAATGTTCTCTTCCCAAGTTCCAAAGTACTTACCAAAAGTTCCAAATACAGTTCCAAATAGTTAGTACTCAGTTTTCAGTTCTCTCCCCCTTTTTGTCACAGAAAGTTAGCCAAAATTACAATAAAAGGGAGTTAAAGTTTGTAAAAACTAAAAGTAAAAGTAAAAACCTGCAAGGAAAAGATGAACATTAGAACAACATGGTCAATCTAGATCTGACTTGTCCGAGCTGCTACAATCCAATTTGTTTAAAATTTCCTTGAGCAGTCTTGATATTCTTGAACATTTTCTTTTCATCTGTTGTTGTCCAGAAGTGATACGTTGTATGTCAATGGACATTCTTTCTTGTTCTACAGACAATCTTCTCTGTTCTTGTCGGATAGAGGACATAAATATATCATCCTCTGTCGTGTCTTTCCTAGTGGTCGAAGGAGGTAGCGAGGATGCATATGGTGCATTTCTACCTTCAATCCATGAAGATTCTCTAGGAAGAGATTGTTCTCTAGCGAGGGGTTCATTAATGTGAATTCCACTGCCCCTTGGATTCTTTCGTCTAGCATATTGCTTGGTTGTTGAGCAAGACTTCATCAGCTTTTTGTTCTTTAAAGCGAACCTGTCTTCTTCATCAACAACTTGTTGTATTTCTCTGCAAATTTCTTCCCAATTTTCGTCGTCTGATTCTGAATCATTTTGAAGGACATTCTACGTCTCTTCCTGACTTGCTTTATCTTGCTCCTTTTTAATTGACGCTCGTGTGCCAACCATTGCGACAATGAGCACTAATATCCATCCAAAAACCATTGCTGCTGGAGTGTTTGAAACAAAAATCCTGCGAGTAAGAACTCAAGAACACGAAAAAAATGTTTAATTTCAAAAATTTAAAACATCATACCAAAATAATCATTATCGTGTATAGAGACTAGGAATCAAGTTAGTTTTGCAAAAAGAATTTTAAAAAGATCAATATTATGATTTTAGAAAAATTCCAAAATTTTGCCCTAAAATCGAATTTTTAGAAATCGGAGCTCAAAAATTCATTAATCAAGTGAATACAAGGCATAGAAACAAAACTAACATGTCCAGAGTTCTAATTTCAAAAGAATTTTGATCAAAAACCGTTTAGAATTGAATTCGTAGCATGAATTTCACCCACGTTTTGAAGAAAAAGAAAAAACAGTGAAGAACAGTGATTTTGATCAAAAGAACTTACTTGAATCGAGAGAAAACAAGTTTGAGAAGGCTCCAAATCTCTGAATTCTAAAGAGAGAAACTCTAGGAAGTAGAAAACAGAAGTTTAGAAGTGAATAGGAATCAAAAGACACTTCGTTTCTATTAAAACCTAGCCGCGGTCCGGATCGGGTTTGAGTTCAGTCCGGATCGGCTACTGTAAGGAAATCTTGTTGGGTTATGTATAATTGGATCTAAATAGGAGAAAAAACACCTAGAGGGGGGTGAATAGGTGTAAACAATAAACACTCAAAAATCTTTGCGATAAAACCCAATGCGGAAAAATAAATAACACGCAGAGATTTTTACGTGGAAAACTTCAAACCAGAGTAAAAAACCACGGGACCGATAACACGGTGAAATCCACTAGAATTATAACACGTACAAAGGTGATATACCGTACTCACAGACGACTCAACCTTTTTCCATACGCTCCTAGTTGATCTTCTCCGCTCGCTCTGCAACGCTTCTCGAATCCACGATCTGCGTCCAACGCCGAATCCACGACGTCCGACCGAATCCACGGTCTTCACCCAGTAGCACGCTTCGAATCCACGAACGTACCTCGCTCCGAATCCACGAGAGCGGTAGCACCTTGAATCCACAAGGCTACGCGAGTCCACGCGCCGATTTTGGGGAAATCGTTGTTTTTGGGTGGTGATGATCCGCCGAATACTTAGATTAGAAATAGATCGGAAATACCATCTAAGTATTCATTAATTTGATTCTACTCAAAATCTGAGTTTGGAAAACCTAGAATCAAATTAATAAAATAGATGAAGAAACATAGAATTTAATCTAGTATTTCCTTTCTTCTCTATTTGTGTGGATCTATCTATTTCGGTCGTATTTTTCCCTTTTTCGTGGTTACCCTAAAAGATGAATTAAAGGATCTATATATAGGTTAGAAACCATTGGAAGAGGATAAGAATCAAAAACTAACATTTTCTGGAATTTTTCAGGACGGCAATCCGGATCGGATTTCGGCGATCCGGA
The DNA here is from genome assembly GCA_029204045.2 of Tillandsia leiboldiana. NCBI lineage: Eukaryota > Viridiplantae > Streptophyta > Magnoliopsida > Poales > Bromeliaceae > Tillandsia > Tillandsia leiboldiana. The sequence continues at coordinate 46,586,672 of CM055064.1, read as the reverse complement.
TTGCAGTAGCGAGACAAACAGTTTCCAGAAAAACAGAGGTTCGGGATCCGGATCGAAGTGCCTGATCCGGATCGTTCATACAATTCACCAAACACCAACGTTCGGGATCCGGATTGAAATGCCTGATCCGGATCGTTCAAATAAAATGGTAAAACCAGTGTTCGGGATCCGGATCAAAGGAGGCTACGATCCGGATTGAATTTGCGTATGAACAAACACCCTTCGGGATCCGGATTGGAATATCTGATCCGGATCCTGAACATGTCCCATGTCCAGTTTTTGATTTTTATGCAATTAAAAATTCATCCAAGTGTTTCTACACTATAAGAAGTATTCGGATCACCAAAAATAATTAGTTAAACATACCTGATCCTTTTGAATTCTTCTTTCTTGAGATTGAGTTAAATGATCCAACTTTCTTTATCTTCAATCTTCAAGACTTAACCGAATTCACGAAATACGCCAACTCAAATTCCGTAACAATCTCCCCCTTTGGGGGTTTCGTGACAAAACACAAATCCACTCAAGAAAATTCAAAAAGATATTTTTGTTGCTATCACCATACAACAAAAATTTACAATGGAGATCCAAAATAAAATAGATACATGAGTTAAACTCCTAAAACAGACTCTAGACTTAGACATCTGTACTCTCTGCAAAAGAAACCATTCTTGACAAAAGAAATCGTTAGATACCTCAAGAATTTTATGTCATTAAAAAATCACACACAGAGATGAAGTTTATACTCATTTATACTTACCATGACATTTATACATTCAGATATGTAACTGGATCATAGTTAAAAACCAACATATCTTCTATGCAATCAAAATCCAAATGTCACAAAATTGTTAGTGAACATCAACTTGTTAGTTATATTACATGCCCAAATAGTTAATCGAATAGTTAGTCGAGGCATGCATGCAATCACAAAAGAAAACCAAAAGTTGAAGTTCTACTTACCTTCATGGTTCACAACTGGACAATCGACAATCGATCATAGTTTCATTGTTCAAACTGTAGTTTCATTGTTCAAACTGTTCTAATATTCTCTCCCCCTTTTTGTCACAAAGTAAGCCAAAATTGCAAAATAAGGAGAGTTAACAAGTCCAAAAATTGAAGGAAACTTAAAAACTAAAACTAACAACCTGCACAAGAAGAAAAAGAAAAGTTAGAGACTGAGGTTAGATCATCCAGAGTCAGAACTGGTGGGATTGCTACAATCCAACTTTTTCACAATTGCTTTAAGCAATTTTGATATTGTGGAACACTTTCTTTTCATCTTGTGTTGCTCGGAGATAATCTGTTGGAGGTTTGTGGACAACACGTCTTGTTCAGCAGACAATCTTCGCTGCTCTTGTCGAATGGAGGACCATGCATTCGCTTTTGCAGTGTGTCTCCAGGACGTTGAGGGATGCAGTGTAGATGCAGATGGTGCATCTTGACCTACAGTCCATGGGGGTTCTCTAGGGAGAGAGCGAGCTCTGGTGAGGGGTTCATCAATCTAAATTCCAGTGCCCCTTGAATTCTTTCGCCTAGAGTACTGCTTGGTTGTTGAGAAAGATTTCGTCAGCTTTTTGTTCTTTAAGTACAACCTGTCTTCTTTATCAACAGCTCGTTGTGCTTGTTTACAGATTTCCTCCCAATCTTCTTCATCTGATTCTGAATTATTTTGACACTCTTTCCTTGTCTCTTCTTGATTTGATTCATCTTGTTCTTCTTTTATAGTCTTACGTGTGTGCACCATTGCAACTAGCAGAAAGATGATCCATGAAAACGTCATAGTTGTTATTACTCGTGAAAAGAAATCCTGTGAGCAACAACTCAAGAACACGAAAAATTGTTAATTTTCAAAAATTTGAAAAATTGTACCCAGACAATCATTATCGTGTAGAGAGACTAAGAATCAAAATAGTATTGCAAAAAGAATTTTAAAAATAGATCAATCGCATGAATTTCGAAAATTCCCATTATATGCCCTAAAACCAAAATTTTTGAAATCGAAGGCCAAAAATCCGTTTATCATGAGAATACCTAGCATACAATCAAAACTAATATACCCAGAGTTCTTATTTCAAAAGAAATTTGATCAAAAATCATCCACAAACGAAAAGGATACAGAAATTTCATCACGTTTTGAGGAAGAATATGAAAAACTGTGAAAAACCGAGATTTTGATCAATAAAACTTACTTAGAATCGAAGAACTTGAGTTTGAAGGCTTCCAAGATGGATGAATTCTAGAGAGAGAAGCTCTGGAGACTTTGGAACAAAAGATTGAAGTAAAAAGAAATCAAAACCCTTTTGTTCTATATAAAACCCTAGCCGCGATCCGGATCAGTTCGTGATTTCGATCCGGATCGGCTACCCGCAGAGAATACCTGCGTTCGGGATCCGGATCGGCTTGTCCAATCCGGATCGGCTCCAACTTTTTCTTCAGAAAAATTCAGAAAAATTCTAGAAAATCTAGAAAAAGATTGTAAGCACTTTTGTGTATCAACTTTAAATGAAAAATCATCATTTCATATTAAAAGAAATAGATTATACTAAATCTATCAATAATAGCCAAATAACGAAATGAAGATTTATAAAAATTAAATCCCTTAAAGTTGAACAACTTCAATTACATCTATCTTGATCTTATGAGTAATGCCTTTATCAAATCATCAATTCGGTAAAGAAAATGAAATACCAAGATCAATAGATGTCTGAAATCCCAGATAAGTTATATAATATATCTAGTCAATTTATTGAAGAGAGCGGCTCTTTGAGCATCTTTCATTAAAATTCCCACCTTATACCAACCTTGAAATTTGACAGAGTCAAGTATTTCAACATGCATTTTGTTTAATCAAACTTGAAAAACCTTGCTTGGTATACATGTGGTAGCTGCACACAGTACTCGGACGACCGAGGTGGTAGCTCTTTCCTCCATGTGGTGGTAGTTTTCACACTCCTCATTGGGATGTAACTCTTTCCACATCTTTTGAGCATAACACTTTTTCTTTGACTCCCCCTCAATTGGCTATCAATTATTTAAGATATAAAGTATTCAGCCAAATATTGATCTCGATTTCATACTCGACTAAACAGTCAAATAAGATAAAAACTATACCAAGAGATCATCGAGAGAGAAATTGACTTTGATCAAAACAAAGATGATTTAATTCACATAAATGATCATTGCATCAAATGAATTATTATGATATCCAAAGTATAATAAATTTCTAAGCATATAAAGGGATGCAGGTAAAGTCAATAAAACTAATGCTCAATTAATGTTCTATGTCTAAGCATAGATAATGAACAAAAACACAAAAACAAAACCTAACCTAAACAAGAGTATCAAAAAGAGGTTATTTCAAGGAAAGCATTCCAATTGCTTTACGCAAATGAATAAAACGTTTTTGATCCAAAGGTTTTGTTAAAATGTCAGCTAATTGATCTTCAGTCGAAATGTAGGAAATTTGAAGAATATTTGATTCAACTAGCTCTCTAAGAAAATGATATCTAAGTTCAATGTGTTTTGTTCTTGAGTGCAACACAGGGTTTTTTGAAATGTTTATAGCACTAGTGTTGTCACATAAAACAGTTACCGAAGTTGCTGAAATCCGGAAATAGCTCAACACGCTTTTCATCCAAATGAGTTGAGTTGAACAACTACCCGCTGAGATATATTCCGCTTCGGCAGTCGAGAGTGCAATGCAGTTTTGCTTTTTACTATGCCATGCAACAAGGCAATGGCCAAGATAAAAACATGCACCACTTGTACTTTTCCGATCATCCACTGATCCTGCCCAATCGGCATCTGAATATCCTATAATGTCCAAACTTGTTCCCATAGGATACCAAATTCCGAAGTTTACAGTTCCTTTGACGTACCGAATGATCCGTTTCACCGCTTTCAGGTGATCCTCCTTTGGTGCTGACTGATATCTCGCGCAGATCCCAACACTAAAGGATATGTCCGGGCGACTAGCTGTGAGGTAGAGTAGACTTCCAATCATACTTCGATAGAGTTTCTCGTCTACACTATCACTAAGAGATTCACTTCCTAATCCCTTATTGCTAGTTCCCATAGGAGTAAGAAAATCTTTAGAATCTTCTAATTCGAATTTCTTTACCAACTCCTTTGCATACTTGGATTGACACAGATGGATGCCTTCACCATTTTGTTTCACTTGCAATCCAAGAAAGTATGTCAGTTCGCCCATCATAGACATCTCAAATTCGCTTTCCATGGTTTCTGCGAATTTAGAAGCATCATTATCCTTTGTTGCTCCAAATACAATGTCATCGACATAGATTTGTGCAACAATGAAGTTATCCCGATAATGCTTCACAAAGAGAGTCCGATCTGCTCCCCCTCGAGTATAGCCCTTCTCCAAAAGGTGCTTTGCCAACCTTTCGTACCACGCTCGCGGTGCTTGTTTTAAACCGTAAAGAGCCTTTTTCAAACGAAAAACATGGTTAGGTAGTTTACAGTCTACAAAACCTTTCGGTTGAGCCACATAAACTTCCTCATTTAAAAACCCATTTAAAAACGCGCTCTTAACGTCCATTTGAAAGAGTTTTATTTTAAAGTGACAAGCAATAGCGAATAAGATACGAATGGACTCGAGTTTAGCTACAGGGGCGAATGTTTCATCAAAGTCTATACCTTCTATTTGAGAGTAGCCTTGAGCAACTAACCGTGCTTTGTTCCTGATGATGGTACCATCCTCATTTTTCTTGTTCTTGAAAATCCATTTAGTACCGATCACATTGTGTTGCTTCGGAGGCGTCGTTAATTCCCAGACTTTGTTTCGTTCAAACTGATGGAGCTCTTCCTGCATTGCTTCAATCCAGTAGTCATCCTGAAGAGCTTCATCGACGTTCTTTTGTTCGATCATGGAAACGTAACAAGCGAATCCACAAACCAACTGTCTCTGAGTTCTGACTCCTTCTTGTGGGTCTCCAATAATGTTTGATTCAGGATGATCCTTGGAGATGCGTAATGTTTGAGGTAATGGAGTACTCGGAGGTACATGAGATGATTCCTGCACATCAGATAAACTTGAAGAACCATTAGATGCATCATTAATATTGGAAGTATTATCATAAGAAGATGCATTTACAGGAGTATCATCATCAAGAGAGATATCAGGGATAGATTTATCAGATGCAAAGTGGAAATCTTCGTCTACTTTAACATTAATGGATTCTACGATCGTTTTAGATTCCAAGTTAAATACCCGATATGCTCTACTGTTTGTAGAATAACCCATGAAAATCCCTTTGTCACTTCGAGAGTCAAATTTTCCAAAATTTTCGCGGTCACGTAAAATGTAACACCGACTCCCAAAGATACGAAAATATTTGATGTTTGGCTTTCTACAAAACCATAGTTCATATGGTGTATTTAAAGTTCCCGGGCGCAAATAAACTCGATTAATAACATAGATTGCAGTGTTCACAGCTTCAGCCCAAAAATATAACGGTAAATTTCGGCTATGAAGCATAACACGTGCCATCTCTTGTACAACTCTGTTTTTGCGCTCGACTACACCATTCTGTTGAGGTGTATAGGGTGCTGAGAATTCATGTTTAATGCCATTGGAAGTGCAAAAATCAATGAATTTAGAATTTATGAATTCTCCACCTCTATTACTTCTAACACGAATGATCTTTTCATTCTTTTCAATCATAATACGAAGGCAAATCTCGTGAAAAGAATCAAAAGTATCAGCTTTCTCTTTTAAAAATGCTACCCATGAGTATCTAGAGAAATCATCAACCAATAAGAAAATATACCATTTACCTCCCAAGGATGGTTGACATGTTGGCCCCATAAGATCCATATGCAATAATTCTAAGGGCCGATTAGTACCAACGTGGTTCAAGGATGAAAGAAGAATTCACCTTTGCGTACCCAAACCTTTCGAGTTTTGGTGTACGTCGGAAATGATTGTGAGGTTGATACCTTTGGTGAAAGCGTCTTGTTTGATCCATCGCTTTTCCTTGACGTTGTCGTCTTGTTTGATGAACTACCGAGGCTCTTTTCCTTCGAATAATTTGCATTTGATTTCCGAGGAATCACCCTTTTGGTAGTCGTTGCAAGAAGTACTTGAGTTGAGCGTTTGGCTCCCATCTTACAATTTCTCCTTATGTGCCCTGCAATACCACAACGAAAACATACCTTGATGCTTGACGATTCCGAAGAGGGGGAAGTAGGTTTGTTGTCGTTGTTTGTCGTCAATTCCGGTGTCGGAGGAGGAGATACCGACTGGGGCACAAAGACTGTCCCAACCGAACTAAAATTGTCTTTAGTTCGATTGTATCCGAGGCCGAACTTGTTTGATTGACCAAGATCAAGAAGCTTATCCAACTTACTCCTTCCTGATGAAAATCGCTGTAAGTCATCCTTGAGTTGGAGAATGGTCTCTGTCATTTCCAATTTTTCCTGTCGAGCCTCGCCGTTGAGCTTCAAGAAGTAATTTGCTTTGTTCACCATATCTACATAATTCTTCTCGAATTGCTCACTGGACTCTTGAAGTGAAGCATTTGCTTTTATTAGATTATCCCTTTCCATTTCAAGATCGGTCGAGAGAGAAGTTACCCTTTTTACTTCTTCTTCGAGATCCTGCAATCTCCCTCTCAACCCCTTGTTTTGCTTAGCCAGTTTCTTTGAATCCCTCAAAAGTCTGTGATAGGCTAGAGCAAAATCTTCACCTTCCGAATTATCCGATTCATCGTCCGTTGCATTCTTTTCAACTTGGGAGGAGGACAATGACTCGGATGTACTAGCCATTAAGCACATGAAGGGTGAAGATGTGGACGCGTGGAACGCCGTTGCGTTATCTTCTTTATCACTTGACGATGACTCGTTTGACGATGAGGTGTCATCCCAAGTGACGGCTTGCATCGCTTTCTTCTTTGACGGATTCTTATTAGGACACTCCGTTGAGATATGGCCGTAGCCTCGGCACTTGAAGCATTGGACTTGTCCTTCTGAGCTTTTCTTATCCTTAGAAAAACCCTCTTGCTTTCTTGGTTTGAAACTTGAAGAACCTTTGCCTTTCTTCGACTTTACGAAGGATGGAGTTTTGCTTGAGTTACCCCTTCGAAAGTTTCGGCGAAATCTTCTTGTCAAGAGAGCAAGCTGCTTCTCAAAGTCCTCCATAGATAGGTTTACGTCATCGTCTGAGGAGGATGAATCCGCATCTTCTTCTTTTGTTGTTTTCAACGCATAACCTGAAGACTTAGAAGAGGATGCTTTTCCAGAAGAATAGTTAGTAGGAAATGTCATTTCATAAGTTTGTAATGAACCAACTAATTCTTCTACACGGATTTCGTCCGGGTGTTTAATAGTTTCAATGGCCGTAACCTTGGATCGAAATCTTTCAGGAAGAGTTCTTAATATTTTTCTTACAACTTTAAATTCTGGAATCTTCTCTCCCAAGTTAGCACATGAGTTTACGATGTCTTGCAATCGTGTGTAATAGTCTGTGAACGATTCATTTTCTGCCATGAAAATAGAGTCAGACTTGCTCGTAAGCATTTGCAGTTTCTGAATCTTCACAAGGTTAGTTCGCAGTCTCACATGCCGAGACGCGAGAGAACTCAGTTTGAGACAAAGCATTAAATAGAGCATTAATCCCTTTGCCATTGTAAGAAGAAAAATCTATCTCTTCCTTGGTCCATTTCGACCTAGGTTTGATGGTGCGAACATCAGCAATAATTTCAGTTGGATTAGACCATCCTAATTCAATTGATTGCCACACCCGTTCGTCGATGGAAATTACAAAGGCTTTCATCCGTACTTTCCAGTACGCATAATTTGTTCCATCGAAGAACGGAGGTCTGTTGATGTTTCCACCTTCAACCATTGTTTACAACCCTATTCCCGCTCTGATACCACTTGTTGGGTTATGTATAATTGGATCTAAATAGGGGAAAAAACACCTAGAGGGGGGTGAATAGGTGTAAACAATAAACACTCAAAAATCTTTGCGATATAAAACCCAATGCGGAAAAATAAATAACACGCAGAGATTTTTACGTGGAAAACTCCAAACCGGAGAAAAAAACCACGGGACCGATAACACGGTGAAATCCACTAGAATTATAACACGTACAAAGGTGATATACCGTACTTACAGACGACTCAACCTTTTTCCATACGCTCCTAGTTGATCTTCTCTGCTCGCTCCGCAACGCTTCTCGAATCCACGATCTGCGTCCAACGCCGAATCCACGACGTCCGACCGAATCCACGGTCTTCACCCAGTAGCACGCTTTGAATCCACGAATGTACCTCGCTCCGAATCCACGAGAGCGGTAGCACCTTGAATCCACAAGGCCACGCGAGTCCACGCGCTGATTTTGGGGAAATCGTTGTTTTTGGGTGGTGATGATCCGCCGAATACTTAGATTAGAAATAGATCGGAAATACCATCTAAGTATTCATTAATTTGATTCTACTCAAAATCTGAGTTTGGAAAACCTAGAATCAAATTAATAAAATAGATGAAGAAACATAAAATTTAATCTAGTATTTCCTTTCTTCTCTATTTGTGTGGATCTATCTATTTCGGTCGTATTTTTCCCTTTTTCGTGGTTACCCTAAAAGATGAATTAAAGGGTCTATATATAGGTTAGAAACCATTGGAAGAGGATAAGAATAAAAAACTAACCTTTTCTGGAATTTTTCAGGACGGCGATCCAGATCGGATTTCGGCGATCCGGATTACAGTAGCGAGACAAACAGTTTCCAGAAAAACAGAGGTTCGGGATCCGGATCGAAGTGCCTGATCCGGATCGTTCATACAATTCACCAAACACCAACGTTCGGGATCCGGATTGAAATGCCTGATCCGGATCGTTCAAATAAAATGGTAAAACCAGTGTTCGGGATCCGGATCAAAGGAGGCTACGATCCGGATTGAATTTGCGTATGAACAAACACCCTTCGGGATCCGGATTGGAATATCTGATCCGGATCCTGAACATGTCCCATGTCCAGTTTTTGATTTTTATGCAATTAAAAATTCATCCAAGTGTTTCTACACTATAAGAAGTATTCGGATCACCAAAAATAATTAGTTAAACATACCTGATCCTTTTGAATTCTTCTTTCTTGAGATTGAGTTAAATGATCCAACTTTCTTTATCTTCAATCTTCAAGACTTAACCGAATTCACGAAATACGCCAACTCAAATTCCGTAACAAATCTCTCGTTCGGGATCCGGATCGGATTCATCCAGTCCGGATCGGATTCAACTTTTTCTCCAGAAAAATTTGTAAAAATTTCAAAAAATCCAGAAAATGAATGTAGGTATTTTTGTATATCAATTTTAAACAAAAATTATCGTTTCACATCAAAAGAAATAGATTATGCTAAATCTATCAATAATATCCAAATAATGTAATGAAAATTTATAAAAATTAAATCCTCTAAAGTTGAACAAGTTCAAAACATCAATCACGATCTAATGAGTAATGCGTTTATCAAATCATCAATAAAGAAAATGAAGCACAAAGATCGATAGATGTTTGAAATCCCAAATAAATTAGATAATGTATCTAGTCAATATATTTTAGGGATGTGGCTCTTTGAGCATCTTTCAATTTGAAATCCCACCTTATACCAACCTTGGAATTCGACAAAGTATTCCAAAAAGCATAAACAATACTCACCATGCTTGGTAAACATGTGGTAGCTGTACACAGTACTCGGACGACCGAGGTGGTAGCTCTTTCCTCCATGTGGTGGTAGTTTTCACACTCCACTTAAGGATGTAACTCTTTCCACATCTTTTGAGCATGAAACTTTAATAATAGACTCCCCCTCAATTGGCTATTAATTATTTAAGATATGAAGTATTCAACCAAAAATTGATCTCGTGTTCATACTTAACTCAACTATCAAATAAGATAAAAACTATACCAAGAGATCATTGAGAGAGGAATTGACTTTGATCAATTAAAGATGAACTAATTGATATAAATGATCATTGCATCAAATGAATTATTATGATATCCAAATCATAATAGATTTCTCAAAATATGAAAGGATGCAATTAAAGTCAATTTAACAAATGCTTAGTTAATGTTCTATATACCAACAAAAAGAAAGAACAAAAACACAAAACAAAACCTAACCTTAGCAAAGGTTCAAAAGAGGTTATTTCAAAGAAAGTATTCCAATTGCTTTACGCAAATGAATAAAACGTTTTTGATCCAAAGGTTTTGTCAAAATATCGGCTAATTGATCTCCAGTTGAAGCATAAGAAATTTGTAAAGAACTTGATTCAACTAGCTCTATTAGAAAATGATATCTAAGTTCAATGAGTTTTGTTCTTGAGTGCAACACGATTTTTTGAAATATTAATGGCACTAGTGTTGTCACAAAGAATTGTTACCGAAGTCGCAGGAATTCGGAAGTCACTCAATACGCTTTTCATCCACATCAATTGAGTTGCACAACTTCCTGCTGAAATGTATTACGCTTCGGCAGTCGAGAGAGCAATACAGTTTTGCTTCTTACTATGCCATGCAACAAGACAATGGCCAAGGTAAAAGCATGCACCACTGGTGCTCTTCCGATCATCCACTGATCCAGCCCAATCGACATCCGAATATCCTATTATGTCAAGGGATGTGCCCATAGGATACCAAATTCCAAAATTTAACGTACCTTTGATGTACCGGATGATCCGTTTCACCGCTTTCAGGTGAATTTCCTTCGGTGCTGATTGATATCTCGCGCAAATCCCAACACTGAAGGCAATGTCCGGGCAACTAGCCGTAAGGTAAAGTAGACTTCCAATCATGCTTCGGTAAAGTTTCTCGTCTACTTTTTCTCCGTGAGATTCACATCCAAGTCCCTTATTGCTAGTTCCTATGGGAGTCGGAAAGTCTTTAGAATCTTCTAATCCAAATTTCTTGACCAACTCCTTCGCATACTTGGATTGACACAAATGAATGCCCTCTTCAGTTTGTTTTACTTGCAATCCAAGAAAGTATGTCAACTCGCCCATCATGGACATCTCAAATTCGCTTTCCATTGTTTCGGCGAATTTTGAAGCATCATTATTCCTTGTAGCACCAAACACAATGTCGTCCACATAGATTTGTGCTACAATGAAATTATCTTGAAAGTGCTTCACAAAGAGTGTCCGATCGGCTCCCCCTCGAGTATAGCCCTTTTCCAAAAGGTGCTTTGTCAGTCTTTCGTACCATGCTCGCGGTGCTTGTTTTAGACCGTAAAGAGCCTTTTTCAATCGAAAAATATGGTTTGGAAGTTTATGATCAATGAAACCTTTCGGTTGAGCAACATAAACCTCTTTATTTAGAAAATCATTTAAAAATGCGCTCTTAACGTCCATTTGAACAAGTTTTATTTTGAAATGACAAGCAATAGCAAATAAAATACGAATCGACTCGAGATGGGCTACCGGGGCGAAAGTTTCATCAAAGTCTATACCTTCAACTTGTGAATAGCCTTGAGCAACTAACCTTGCTTTGTTCCGAATAACGGTACCATCTTCATTTTTCTTGTTCTTGAAAATCTATTTTGTACCGATGATGTTTTGTTGCTTCGGGGGCTTCGCTAATTCCCAGACTTTGTTCCTTTCAAATTGATTGATCACTTCTTGCATAGCTTCTATCCAATAGTCGTCCTGAAGAGCTTCATCAATATTCCTTGGTTCTACCATGGAGACGTAGCATGCGACTCCACATTCCAATTGTCTCCGAGTTCTTACTCATTCTTGAGGATCTCCAATGATATTTGATTCCGGATGGTCCTTAGAGATACGTAGCGTTTGAGGTAACGGAGTACTCGGGGGTAATTGCGATGATTCCTGCACATTAGATGAACTAGAAGAACCATGAGATGCATCAAAATTTTCAGAAGATTTATCATGCAAAGATGCAATATCATTAGCAGGAGATTCATCATCAAGAGACATATCAAGAGTAGATTTATCAGAAGACAAATGAGAAGCTTCATCTACTTTAACATTAATTGATTCTATCATCGTCTTCGATTCAAGATTGTATACTCGATATGCTCTACTTTTTGTAGAATAACCCATAAAAATTCCTTCATCACTTCGAGAGTCGAATTTTCTAAGATTTTCTCGATCGCGTAAAATGTAACAGCGACTCCCGAAGATACGAAAATACTTGATATTAGGTTTTCTACTAAACCATAGCTCATATGGGGTATTCAAAGTACACGGGCGCAAATAGACGCGATTGATTACATAGATCGCGGTGTTAATTGCTTCAGCCCAAAAATATAAAGGGAGTTTTCGGCTATGAAGCATAACACGCGCCATCTCTTGAACAACTCTATTTTTGCGCTCGACTACACCGTTTTGCTGCGGTGTATAAGGTGCAGAGAATTCATGTTTTATGCCATTTGAAGAGCAAAAATCAATGAATTTTGAATTAATGAATTCTCCACCTCTATCACCGCGAACACGGACAATCTTTTCATTTTTCTCAATCATAATACGATGCCATATATCATGAAAAGAGTCAAAAGTATCCGCTTTCTCTTTTAAAAATTCTACCCAAGAATATCTAGAAAAATCATCAACCATAAGAAAGATATACCATTTTCCACTCAAACTAGGTTGACGAGTTGGCCCCATTAAATCCATATGCAATAATTCTAATGGGCGTTTTGTTCCTACATGGTTCAAATTCTTGTGAGTGGATCTCGTTTGTTTTCCCTTTTGGCAACCACCACACACAAGATTTTCTTTGAAGTTCAATTTAGGAACACCTCTAACTATGTCTTTGTTAGATATTCTAGATAGTTCCTTAAGGTTAATGTGACCTAGTCTTTCATGCCAAAGTGTTTCATTATCAAGTGACACTGGGTTACAATTTTGACTTGTTTTACCAGGAACTACATAGCAATTGTTCTGTGACCTAACCCCTTTCAAAATGAATGAATGATTTACATCAGTTACAAGACATTCTACAGAAAAAAAATTAACTGAAAAACCATCATCACAAAGTTGGCTAATGCTTATGAGGTTAGTCTTAAGGCATTCAACAAATAAAACATTATTCAAAGCCGGGCCATCTGGAATAGCAATTGTTCCTTTGCCAACTATTTTTGACGATCGTCCATCTCCAAAACTACAAGTCTTCCGGAGGTTTTCTCAAGGGTTTGAAAAACGTTTTTATCTCCGATCATGTGGCGTGAGCAACCACTATCCAGATACCAAGACGAATTGTCATACGCATAAAGTGATGTGTGAATGACAAGACAAGGAAAGAATTAACCTTTGCGCACCCAAACCTTACGAGTTTTGGAATACGTCGGCACTGATCGTGACATTGATCTCCTTGGTGAATGCGTCTTTGGAATCCATGATGATGTCGTCTTGTGGGGTGTACTACCATTGTTCTTGACCTTTGGTTGATTTCTTCTTGAATTCAGGTCTTTTGTTCTTGATGGTAGTTGTTGCAAGAGGCGCTTGATTTGATCGCTTCGCTCCATACCTTTGTGCATGTTGAACCCGAAGTAGATGTAGTAGGCTTGTTAACGTTGGATGCAGTGATTTTCGTTGGAGGAGGAGAAACCGACTGGGGCACAAAAACTGTTCCACTCGAACTTGGATTCTTGCTGGTTCGAGTGTATCCAAGACCCAATCAATTCGTTTGACCGAGACCAAGCAACTTGTCCAACTTGCTCCTTCCAGAAGAGAATAGCTTCAAATCTTTCTTAAGTTGGAGTATGGTATTCGTCATCTCCAATTTTTCTTGTTGAGCCTCGGAGTAGAGCTTCAAGAAGTGATTTACATTATCCACCAATTTGATATTTTCCTTCTTGAATTGCTGGTTCTTCTCTCGAAGGGAAACATTGATTTTGACCAAATTATCCTTTTCCTCTTCAAGAGCGTTTGAGAGAGAAGTTGCCTCTTTTGATTGTTCTTTAAGATCCCGCAATCTTCTTCTCAAACTTTTGTTTTGCTTTGCCAATTTCTTTGAATCCTTGAATAATTTATGGTAGGCAAAAGCAAAGTCTTCACCTTCGGAATCGCTCGGTTCATCATCCGTTGCATTCTTTTCATTTAAGGAGGAGTTGGATAATGAACCAGAAGAAGTCGCTGAAAAGCACATGTAAGGTGAAGTTGTGGACGCGTGGAATGCTGTGGCGTTATTGTCCTCATCACTGGAAGATGACTCATTAGAAGTGGAAGTGTCATCCCATGTGATGGCTTGCATAGCCTTCTTCTTTGACGGATTCTTGTTGGGACACTCCGTTGAGATATGGCCATAACCTCGGCATTTGAAGCACTGGATTTGTCATTCAGAGTTCTTCTTGTCCTTTGAAGAACCCTGTTGCTTTCTTGACTTAAAGCTTGAAGATCCTTTGCCTTTCTTGGACTTAACGAAAGATGAAGATTTACTTGAATTTGCCCTTCGAAAGCTTCGGCGAAATTTCCTCGTCAAGAGTGCAAGTTGTTACTCGAAATCCTCCATTGATAAATTCTCATCAGCGTCTGAGGAGGATGAATCCGCGTCTCCTTCTTTTGTTGATTTCAAAGCAAAACTGAAGACTTAGAAGAAGAGGAAGGCTTTCCAGAAGAATAGTTAGTAGGAAAAGTCATTTCATACGTTTGAAGTGCACCAACTAATTCTTCTACCTTGATTTCGTCCGGGTGTTTTACTGTTTCAATGGCTGCGACCTTAGGGCGAAATCTTTCCGGAAGAGTTCTCAAAATCTTTCTTACAACTTTTGATTCTGAAATTTTCTCTCCCAAGTTAGCACATGTATTTACGATATCTTGCAATCGTGTATAATAATCTGTGAACGATTCATTTTCTGCCATAAAAATACAGTCAAATTTGCTCGTAAGCATTTGCAGTTTTTGAATCTTCGCTAAACTTGTTCCCTCATGTGTAACTTGTAGAGTACTATCCCAGATTTATTTCGCAGTCTCACATGCCGAGACGCGAGAGAATTCGGTTTGCGATAAAGCATTAAATAAGGCGTTAATTCCTTTGCCGTTGTAAGAAGATGCATCAATTTCTTCCTTAGTCCATTTCGACCTAGGTTTGATGGTGACAACATCGACAATAATCTCAGTAGGATTTGTCCATCCAAACTCAATTGATTGCCAAACCCGTTCATCGATGGAAATTAAAAACGCTCTCATGCGTACTTTCCAATATGCATAATTTGTTCCATCGAAGAACGGTGGTCTATTGATGTTTCCACCTTCAACCATTGTTTACAACCCTATTCCCGCTCCGATACCACTTATGGGTTATGAATAATATGGATCTGAATAGGGGAAAAACCACCTAGAGGGAGGGGGAGGGTGAATAGGTGAAAACAATAAACACACCAAATCGTTGCGTAAAAAATAACCCAATGCGGAAAATAAATAAAGTACGCAAGATTTACGTGGAAAACTCCGTCACAGGAGTAAAAACCACGGGACCGATAACACGGCGAAATCCACTAAGATTAAACACATACAAGGTGATTTACCGTAACCCTACGACTCAACCTTTTCCATACGCTCCTAGTTGATCTTCTCCGCTCGCTCCGAACGCTCATCGAATCCACGATTTGTGTCCAACTTTGAATTCACGAAGTCCAATGTCGAATCCACGACGTCCAACCGAATCCACGGTCTTCACCGATGCGGCACGCCTCGATCACACGAACGCGCCTCGCTCCGAATCCACGAGAGTGGTAGCACTTTGAATCCACAAGGCCACGCGAATCCTCGCGCCGATTCTTGATAAAATCGTTGATTTATTTGGTGATGATCCTCCAAATACTTAGATCAAAGATAGATACAGAAATACCATCTAAGTATTCTTCAATTTGATTTTACAAGAAATAGGAGTTTGGAAACCCTAGAATCAAATTGAACAATATAGATGACGAAACATAAATTTAATCGTGTTTTCCTTTCTTCTCTATATTTGTGGATTTTTCTAAAATTTATCGATTATCTTGATTAATTTTTGGATTAATTCTCGGTTACCCTAAAAGATGCATGTAGGGTGTATTTATAGGTTAGAAACCTTTGGAAAAAGATAAGCATAAAAAACTGACTTAACAGAATTTTTCCCGCACGGCGGTCCGGACTGGATTTGGCTGATCCGGACTGTCGTCTTTTTTCAGCAGATTTTCTAAAAAATGCAGTTCGGGGTCCGGACTGAAACAGGGGAGGTCCGGACTGTTTATGCAATTTTGTAGAATTTAAGGTTCGGGGTCCGGACTGAAACAGGGGTGGTCCGGACTGAAAAACCGCATGAACTAAACTATGTTCGGGGTCCGGACTGGAATGGTCTGATCCGGATCCTGAACATCCAATTTGTCCAGTTTTTAATTTTTATGCAATGAAAACTTATCCAAGTGTTTTTAAACTACACAAATATATTCGGATCACCAAAATTATTTAGTTAAACGTACCTGATCATTCCAAATCAATTTTTCTTGAGATTGGTGTAATTGATCCACAATTATCCATCTTCAATCTTCAAGACTTCTACCACTTCACGAAATACGCCAAAACAAAATCCTTAACAATATATACATGATTTGCGAAAGATAAAATATAACGGCGACACATGGGTCTTTGCTACCCGTTAATCTTGTAATCCCACTCCAATCAATACAAATTTCTAATTGGCTTCTTAGCCGTGTCAAATCTTTGTCTCCATACCCCAGTTCGGTTATTCTCTGCCGAACTGTCTCTTTCTACCTCCATATCCCGATTCGGCTAATCTAAGCCGGACGGTCGCGAGAGTTTGATTGGGAAGAATCCGGCCAAGCGGATCTCTCCTCGGCCCGATCGCTTGATCTATTGGCACGTGGCGCATCGCATCCATAGGGTCAACCAATCCGGGGTCGATCGATGATCGAGCTCGGTCAACGGTTAGCGTGACATTTTCGACCCCAACACATATAAATCACTAACAAAATCTAACTCTATAAATATATTTGAAAGAATTTAGAGGTTAGAAGGATAAATAAAAAATCTAAAACTTTTCAAGGGTATATAATCAATTGCCCCTTAAAAGATAAATATTTATTAAGAAAATATGCTAGTAAGATTAGAGGCGGAGAGTTATTTCGACTCATTTTTATCTCTCATAAAATTTTAAGCTAGATTTAATCCGGAATGACTTAACGGGTAATAATAATAAAATTATTCTTAAATAGCTAAAAAAATATTCAAGAGTTATATTTAAAATAAAAAAAATTAGAGGCATATAAGATATTTCAAAAGTTTGGAGGATATATATATATATATATATATATATATATATATATATATATATATATATATGTAATAATCTCTTAAATTTTTAATTTTTAATTTTTAATTTCAAATATTATATATCAAATTCTAAATTTCATATTGAAATTTAATTTAAACTTTTATAATTTAAATTTAAATTTTTAAAATTTTATATTTTAAAATTTAAAGTTTTTAAAATTCAAAATTTAAAATTTAAAATTAATAAATTTTAAATTTTAATGA
This sequence comes from Tillandsia leiboldiana, assembly GCA_029204045.2. Lineage (NCBI taxonomy): Eukaryota > Viridiplantae > Streptophyta > Magnoliopsida > Poales > Bromeliaceae > Tillandsia > Tillandsia leiboldiana. The sequence continues at coordinate 46,569,156 of CM055064.1, read as the reverse complement.
TTAAAATTAAAATTAAAAATTAAAAATTTTATTTATAAATTTTAAATTTATAAAATTTTAAATTTTATAAAATTACTGTAAAAAATTTACCAAATAATGATACAAATTTAATTCAAAAAAATTACTTTTATACCCGATTGAGCTGAATGCTTTATACCTTTTAACTAAAACCAATTCATCGAACCAACATTATTTCAGCAAAAATCACTTCTTCACATGCTTCCTGGGACATTGGATAGTTCGCTAAAACTTATAGCTGCATTAGATTTTGGTCATTAATAAATAACAAAATCTACATTATGGCGATCTAAAAGTATATTTAGTTTAATTTCAAAATTAATGAAACTACTTGGTAATTTATGTAACCAAAGTAGCTTAAATGAAAACAAATAAAGGTGAAAATTATCAATAACAAAAAAAAAAAATCAAAGACCTATAATTGCTTGTAGTTGAGATATAAAACTTTACACAAAGAACAAGAACAGGTAGAAACAAAATACAACTCATAAATATATATATTTACAGCCGCACACAAAGACCTTGTTTGAGGAACCCAACAAAGCAATGAATGAAAGCAGGGGGTCCCTATTGTTTCTTCCCATGTTCCCTTCCCCTTGAGCATATTTGATGATCCCCATGCCCACCATCCTTTTCACCCCTTTCCACCACCACCACCACAATCTCTCCCCACAAAACCACTCCAAACAACAAAGTGAAATACAAAGAAAAAGGAAAAAAAGAAAAGAAAAAAAGGGAAGCTCTAGGAAGAGATAGAGCATCAAAAAGTTGCTCCTAATAATTTCAAGAAACAAGCCCCACAAACATGCAATTAATTACCCACACATGCTGTCTCAACACCCCCCGCCCCCGCCCCCCCCCCCCCCCACTTTAAGGGAGAAAGGAAATCAATTCTTTGAGTAACCCTTATGACTACCCTTCTACATATCAAATTCTGCTCAGGCGCGCACTAGCAAAAATACCGAATTATGCTCAGACGCGTGCTAGCAAAATAAATTTGAAAAATCAATCTCAGTTGTTTAAATTAAAAATAGTATTATTAATCTGCGACATGAATGATAAAGAAATATTATAAAGGATATATCAATCTCGATCATTCATCACTTTTCAAAAGAAATATAGAATATGATGGACGATGGCATCGGGGCCTTCAATCTTTAATTTGATTGCGCACATTTTAGTATCTGAACTCTATACCGATATAAATGCGATCTGCATGTGACACATTAGCAGCATTATATACATAAATACTTTTTAAAGTCAATCTGCATGTGGCACGTTGGCAAGCATTAATTTTAGATACGCACAATTGCAGTACCTGTATCGCGACTCCTACTAAGGAGTGCATTGGAGGGCCAATTCTCTCCGCATACTCCTATTGCCACAGGTACACAGCAGGTAGTTGAAAATACTCACGCCAGTCGTGGTTGTTGCAGCAGCACTACCCGCCGGCTCGTTCAGAATCGGACTTATTCTAATTCCACCATTATTATTATTAATAGTAGTAGTAGTATTATGCCCATTATTAATATTTCCATAATTATTACTATTATTATACGATAACGGCCGCTTTGGACTGGCGCCGCCGCCGGCGTAGTTATAATAAAGCCCGCGGTTCTTGCGTGCCGCCGGTATGGAGTTTGCGGGACCCAGTGCCGACCCGGTCGACTTGCTGCGGATTAGCGGGAACGGGCAGAAGGAGCCCGATGATGACGACGAGGACGGCCGGGCTCGGCAGCAGCTGATGCTGCTGCTGCGCCCGAACCCCCAAAAAGGCGCCAATGCCTTCTTAGCGGCAGGCTTTTCGTTGGGGGCTGCAGGAGGTGTCTGCTGCTTTTCGGAGTAGAGAATTATAGTTGGTGTGGACGTTATTGTTGTTGGTGGTAGAGATGAAGGGCGGGGTGGGTGGTGGTGGTGGTGGTGGTGGGGTTGGGGGTGATGGGGGGGAGGGGGAGGAGTTTGCCGTCGGAGAATAGTGCGTCGGCGGGGGAGGGATCGCCGTCGGGGAGGGAGAAGGCGAAGTTGAAGTCGAAGTCGCAGGCGAAGGCGACGGCGGGGGGTTCGGAAGCATCAAGACGTGCGGCGGCGGCGATGTCGGATTGGGAGAGGTCGTGGGAGAAGGAGATTCTTGGACTGGCTCCCGACCATTCCCAGCTCTCACTGGTGTGCATCGCCATCGACATGGAATTAAGAGAGAGAGAGAGAGAGAGAGAGAGAGAGAGAGAGAGAGAGAGAGAGAGAGAGAGATGGTACAAAGGGGAGAAGGATACTGATCTAGGGGACAGGGACGCGGGCATAGTTAGTAGGGGGAGAGGGGGAAAGTTAACGGGGAAATAACGTGGAGATAATGGGGAGTTAACAACGAAAAAGATATACTACCAATTATGAGAAATGAGGGGTATAAATGAGTTTTCGACAGTAATAAGCGAAAAAGATAAATTAGACTCTAAAACCTTACAAAATTTATCTACATTATCAACTACTTTGGATCGTTTGCACAACATTTTAAAATTTTAATTTTATAATTTAATATTTTAATTTATTTAATTTAAGTCATTAGTTAATTATGTTTTGACTTTAAAATTTAAATGTGTTATCTATCTTTACAGAATTTAAATGTGTTATCTATCTTTACAGATATAATTAGTATACTTTATTTAATTCTCACAACTATAAATTCGCTAAAATAAGTAATTACCATAAATTTTAAAATCAAAATATTAATTAACTCATCTTAAATAAATTGAAAGATTGAATAATAAATTTTTTTTAAAAAAGAAAAAGTTAGATAACTAATTCAAAATAATTTATAGCTTAGTTAAATTTTATATGTTTTTTGTAGAGTAACGGGACTTTGTGTAGTGTACCGACTCCGCTGAGTAGCATGGTGCGGGAAAATCGTCTGTGGCGTGTTCATTTTATGTGTGCAGATGAGTTCGAGGCATTTCGGATCGACGCGGAAGCCTTCGGATTGAAAAGTGAGTTGACGGCGTCGAAATTGGGAGTCCCAGTTTTTTGCAGTTTTGAGGGGCATTGCGTACCAGTACGCGAGGTTGGGTACCGGAGCGAATTTATTGGGGATCCGATAGAGAGTTTTTGGTTGGGGATGCTGCGAAATTTTTCTAAGTCCTTGGGTACCGGTACTGAGCTTTGAGTACCGGTACGCCAAACCCCAATTGACTTGAGTACCGGAACGCCGAGGAGGGTACCGGTACCCTGTGTTGGACTAGGCAGAGTTGGCCCTCTGATGGGAAATTTGTGCTTGGGTACCGGTACTGGGAACCAGACTATCGGTACTCAGCCTCCAGAACTTGGGGGCAGTGTGGTAATTCCCTGTTTTAAGTCGGGGCGAATTAGTAACTTCACACCCCTGCCATCCCAACCACCCCTCTGCACAGCATTTATTCTTCTCCACCTTCTATATAGACCACACCCTCCTCCTCCTCTTCTCAGTTGGAACCAAGGGAAAGAAATAGTGAAAGAACGAGAGTGAGAGAGAGAGAGAGGGAGTTAGCGGTGAGTTCTTGGTGGATTCTTTTCGCGCCGAAGCTTCGGATTTCGATCGTGAGCCTGGGAGAGAGCTTGTCCTGTTGAGGAAAGCTTGGTAGGAGCTTGCGCGCGCGGGCACAACACCAGAGGTGAGTACTGTGCGTTTCCGAGATTTTCAGATTTTTCCTCGGATTTTCAAATTTTGGCTGAGATTGGATTTTTGAGCTTGGGATGTGGTTTCTTTCTCTTTTCTTCTTCCCTGTGATGAGAGGAGCAGCTTGGTGCTGCGTGGGCTGTTGGAGCTTTGGAGTTGCCCTGTGCACTGTGTGGAGCCGCAGAGAGCGTGGGCTGCGTGAGTGCTGTGTTGGCTTGGTGGAGATTGGCAGTGGAGTGACCTGAGCTTGGAGAGAGCCTTGCTAGAGGCGTTGGAGCTTGCTGTGAGCTCCTGGGAGATTTTCGGGACGCTCGGCAGAGTTGCGCGCGCCGAGGTGCCGAGAGGCTGTTTTGGCATATTTCGACACTGAGCGAGCCCGTACTTCACCGACTTCGGCTTAGCCTGTGGAAAGCAATCCAAGTGGATTGGAAATTCTTCCAAGCTTTGTGGAATGCCTTCTAATGCTATTGTATGCATGTTTAGCATGTCTAGATTGTCTATTATTATAGCTGGTAATCTGATAGTTGCCTAGAAAATTACAGATTGATGATCGGAACCCCAGATTATTTTTAGTATACTTGTGACATCATATGACACTAGATTGCATGGTTAGTTGACATCGGAGTTGCATCTGAACTGTTTTAAAAATCGCTGAACCCGTTTTAATGAAAAACTGGCTTTAAAAATAGTTTTTAAATATTGAGGTCGCCCAGAGGGGTCGGATAGGTTCAGGATGCATGTATCCTCGTGCCTGGGGGCCGAGTGGATTTTTATTGACTCAGTGGATGGGTTTTCTAGTGTCTTGGGGGTTTTATGGGCTTTATCAGATTGAGTCGTGGAGGATTCTCCGACCTAGACATGATTGTGAGGTTTTTGGCATTCGAGTTTCTGATCTGTTTGATCGTGGATTATAGCCTGCAGATGCCGCTTATTATACCAGATGAGACACGCTTGTTCCTCGGTGGGGTTGCTCCCCTCGAGTTGCCGCTCCGGATGCGATGGTGATGCGCCTGATGAGGCTGCTGTGCGTGGTACTTGATAGTCCGATTGGACACCCTTCGTTGATACACGAGGGACCCTAGTTGATACACTAGGGGGCGCAGGCTTGACTGGACCAGATTTGGCAGTCAGAGAGATTGGGTTGATGTGAGCACCTCGTGAGTGAGTGGATGCATAGCATGTTCTTAGTTGAGTTTTTCCTTTGAGCATGATACTTGAGGCACATTAGCTGTAGTTTCATTTCAGCTTTATTATTATCTGCATACATATATTGTTTTGCCTCCAATAGACTTAGTGGGCATACCGTGGATATTGGCGACGGTACCCACTGAGAACTACGTGTTGGTGTAGTTCTCACATCCGTTGCGGTGACAGGTTTTCTAGAGGTTGCTGTTCCAGCTTCTGTCCGTGCGGAGACAGCTGATCGAGGTAAGGGCCTGGCCGAGTAGCTCCCTTCTCTTTTTATTTTGAGAATCAGAGATAGAGGTACCATGTATTTTGAGATTCCACTTTTGTACTGGACAGTTTGGGAGATTTATATCTTTTTATTTACATAGCAGGAGAGACTATGTGTGATGACCCGGATCTCCACAGAGCTTTTGCAGGGTGTCTGGCAACTTCTGGAGGCCTTTGCTTTGTGTTAGAGGTGTTTGTGCGCAAATCGGACCTCATGTTTGGACCCAGCGCAAAATTTGGATTAAGACTACTTATCTAGATGCCTTCTACAAATTTTAGAAGGAGAATTGGGCAGAACGGATGTCGAATTTGGACTCAGCGTGCGAAAATGATGAAAATGGACTATTTACTTATTTTTTTTCGGAGCCCGAATGCCCAAGCACGGATTTCGAGGGAAGAGGGTACTGTTCCGGCGGTCGGGGCAGCGCCGGCGGCGTCGGGCAGGCGGCGGAGCACGGCCGCGCGGCGGCGGGCAGCGGCTGCGGGCAGAGGCGCGGGCCGCTCGATCCACGGGCGTGGTGTGCACCGGGGGTTGGCCACGTGGCGGCTCCCGGTTGGCCGGCTCGCAAGGCGCAGTCTACGGGAGTGCGCGGGGAGCCGTGGACCAGGGCGGGGCCACGTGGCGGCTGCTGGTTGGCCAGTTCACGTGCGCTCGGTCCACGCGAGGAGCGGAGCAGGCGCGGTGCAGCGTCGGTGGTGTGCCAAGTGGCGTCTTCCCATTGGTGCAGTATGACACGTAGCAGCTTTGGATTGGATGGTGTATTGGGCGCGGTCCACGGAGCGGGTGCGGCTGGTACCTCGAGACACGTGCGCGGAGTGGGCGCCGGCAGCGCGACGTGCGCGCACGTGGGCGCGCCGACCGAGGCGTTGACGTGGGTGGGCGTAGCGCGGTGGTGCGGCCACATGTCGAGAGCGGGTTGGCCGAACTCGCTGTTTGCTGTGCAGGGACACGTGGCGCAACAGGGTGGATTCGGGCGCTGATGGTTCGGGGTACATTTTGGAGGTATTGTAGCCGCCTGAATGTTTTCGAGCGCCCGAATGTGGGGACCCATTTGGCATTATTTGAATTGTTCTGTTTGGGCTATAAATAGCCCCCTTTGGCTGCTCTTTTGGCCCTTTTCCCGAGTACTGCTGGTGGTGAGCTCTTAAGCTAGGTTGCTCTACCTTGTGTTCTTCATCTTGTGGTGGATTTCCGGATTTTTTGGAGGCCGCGGCATCAGCGTTTTCTGTGATGCGGCGCACTTCGATGCTCCTTCATTTGTTGCTCTTTTCGTCGTTTTTTACTGCGCGAGGCCCCCTCAGCTACCCCGATAGACTTTTGATCTGATTTTTGCGGCAGCGCGTTCACGAGAGGCACGCCTTCGATTTCTGTGTTCATCACTTTGCCTCATTTTGGGTTTTTGGTGCGGTTCCCGAGGTATATTTTGACCCCTTGTACCGCTGCGAGGTATTGGACAGCGGTGGAGTATTGTTGGGATTTCTCGGCCTACGGGCATCGGAACGAGACGTATGAGAACTCAATCGACATCTACGCTTCGAGAGGAACGCACCCGTATTTTTATTAGAATTTTTGAAGGACTCTTCAAAGGTGATATTTAAGCTTCTTTGGGAATGATTTTCTGCAGAATTGCGATTGTGGATAGTTTGGCTTACCGTGATGTTCTATTTTTATCTTGGCCTACAGATGTCGGAATAAGGTGTATAAGTACTCGATTTGTATCTACTCGTCGCGAGGATCGCAGATGTGATTTTTTTGGATTTTTTGGAGGACTGTACGCAGGTGAAAAATCACCTTCTTTGTGCTGGTTGGTAAAAACAGCAAGTGTTGTTTGGGTTGTTTAGTGGTGTTGACTGATTGTTGGCTGGGATGTTGGTTGGAGCAGAGGCTTGTGCGACCGTGTACAGAGGGTGCGTTTCCGGCGAATTTTGTTAGCGAGTGGCTACGCACTTCACCGACTTTGGTTTTGCCTGCGGAAAGCGATTCAGGTGGGTTGCTTTGTCCCCAGAACCGGTGGACGTTTATCTAATTCTATCTGATAGAATGCATGCATGTTTAGGGTGCAATGTTTGTGATTGAGAGGTAAGCTTATAATGATGATTGTATAAAGAATTGCAAGATTAATATTCATGTTATATATTATGAGGACTTGCAAGATTTGGACATCCATGTTGATGATTAGGAAAAGCTTACCTAAGGGAATGTTACCCTATGTGATTATTAGCATGCCATGTTAGCACATAGTCTTTTATGAGATTTGATTATGCGACGGGGCAGGATTATGTATCTATGTGCGAATATCGCCTGAGATGATTCTTATGAATCACGGATTATGGACAGGTGTAGTTGATTAGTGATTTTGGCATGTTGGTTATACCATGTGGAGCTACTACTTGTTATATTATCTTTTATCTTTCTCGAGAACAAATGCATGCTTGCATGGACATTTAGATAGGCCATCTTTTATCGCTACACTATCATGTTGGGACTTGACATAGGAGAAACCATGTTTGCTTCTTCTCTCCTTATTCGCCAGTCGTGTGGTTCATGTTGCTCGGGTTCGAGCAGGGGTTTGGGATAGTGTAGCCGGGATCTTGGTGTCAGGGACAGGTTGTAGATGTTTGTGGATGGCGGGGTATTGCGGCGACCGCGGATATTGGGCGGTTGACCAGATATGTACTTGTGCATCAGATTGGGTATCAGATTTCTCTAGTGGATGGAGTTTCCCACTTTTTGAGTACTATTGCATCTGATTGAGGACCGGGGTTTTCTTTAGTTGATGGGTTTTCCCACTTTGATCAGAGTCGTGATCCAGTCTTGCTATATCGTGATACTTGTGACAGAGATACTTTACTCGTGTGGGTCGCTCCCCTCGAGTGTGACTCCGGAGTAGGCGATTTACACAATGGCCAGTGAGTACCGGACAGATGAGTGCCGGTCAGTGAGTGCCGATCTGTTAGCAAATACTTGAGACAGTTTGAGAAGGCAGTGCCAGTTTTTACTGGAACATTGACTGGGTTTATTCAGGCAGATACTTTTATTGTTGCACTCATGCCTGAGGGCTGAGTGGAGTCTGGTAGCTGGGATTAGACCAGTGCTAGTATTATTGGGAGCCGTTTGGGTTGACGGTAGTCCTGGGTCGTTGTGAGTACTTCGACCGTTGTGCGAGATGTTGAGGATCTTGAGTCTTTCCGTTCTGAGAGAGAGCGTGGATTTCGACTATAGCCTGCATGTGCCACTGTTCATTAGCGAGTTAGTCCTATTGGACACCCTACGTTGATACACTAGGGAGGCGCAGGCTTGACTGGACCAGATGTGGCAGTCAGCTCGATTGTGTCGATTAAGCACCTCGTGTGCGAGTGGTTGCATATCTTTCATCGGTTTTCTCCATTTGAGCATATAGATGGAGGCATGGTAGCTGTAGAGTATCTCCGGCTTTTCTTGTTCAGTTTTCATTGCATTATTATCTCATGCCTCTAGTAGACTTAGTGGGCAGACCGTCGGGCTTGGTGTCGGTACCCACTGAGAACTACGTGTTGGTGTAGTTCTCACACCCATTGGGGGTGATCCCCCCCCCCCCCTCTTTTCTTTCCTCTTATTTGTTTTGCAGAGTCTTAGCGGGTGTTGCTGATTCTGCGGTTGCTGTTCGAGGCGAGGGAGTCACGAGCTAGATCCCTACCCGTTTGTGGAGAGTAGCGGTACCCCCACATTGGAGATTTGTAGTACAGTCAGTAGATTATTTTATTTCCACTTTTGAGAGATCATTGTATTGTGAGGATCTGACTTGTACTGAGAGCCTGTACACTGATGTATTATTTTCGGTTTACCTCCCTGTTGAGTTTTGGGTTATTGTATTTGAGGATATTGTATGATTATCACTTATGGGAGTTGGATATTGTATCATTATTTCCAGTTGTACAGATGGTTGGTTTTGAGTTTTATAGCAGTTTTATTTTATAGTTCTGATATCTGTTTAGCTATAGTCTATTTTCTTGCAGGTTGGACGCTTCGCCTATGCGGGGTTTTGTATAGGTTGGCGAGCCCGGATCGCAGTTTCGACCCCGGGGCGTGACACTATGCACTGTGGATTTATGTATATTCGGATGTTCAGTTTATGATTCTATAGCTACTAGTTTTATTTCAGCTTTGATGTATGTTTAGCTATAGATCTGATTTGCAGGTTAGACGTTTCGTCTGTGCGGAAATTTTCGTACAGATGGCAGGTCTGTTAGCGAGCCCGGGTCGCAGTTTCGATCGCGATGCGTGATATTTTTACTTAAAAATATCATGTCATTTAGAGCAACTCTGTTATACTAACAAGTTTATCACAATACTGTTTTTTATTTTGTAGGATGATAAAATATTTTATGAAGTTTAAATTTCTATCATGCACGTCGAAATTCTGCAATGAATGAAGCATTGAATTCTCATGTGCGAAAATCAACTTTGAAAATTTCATGAAGCAAACAAACGCTTGGGCCTGTTTGTTTGTCCGCATATAATGTTCAGGTTAAAAATAGCTTTTAGTTTAACGAAATTTAGATAAATTTTTTTTATATTGTTTGTTTGATTAAAAATCAACTATTATGAAACTGTAGCTATTTTATTTATTTATTTTTAATTAATTTTTTTTTATATTAGTACGTAAATGATGAAAAAAAAATTAAGAGAAAAATAACATATTATCCTCGTTTTATTAAAGATTTTGAATTCGTTTATTTTTTTTAAAAAATAAATTTAGCTGGAAGAAGCAACTAAACTTCAAAACGCGAAATCTCATATATCAACTATTAAATTCTTTATCACTTACACTAGAAACTATCAATAAAAAAAAAATTACAATAACTTATTTTTCATAATTTTTTCTATTCCTTTCTCTCTTGAAATTTTAATTTATGACAATTCAAACAATGAAAGTGAATATTAATGATAAAAATTTATTTTACAATTTTTATTTTCTTGGTCGATAAATAATTATATTGCAATTTTTATTTTTTTGAAATAAAATAAATATATTTCTGAAGATTACTTAAACAGTATTTCATCAAATAGTAACATATCTTGTTATAGAAGGAGGAGTTATTGTAGAGTTAACGGGTTAGAGGATCGAAAATAAATTATGAGAGACCGAGGGGTACAAATGAGGAGCTTATTGGTGGCGTGTGATCTTGCTTTCCATAAAAAGAATAATAGTTTATTGTTGGTAGTTTTTTTTTGTTTTTTTGTTTTTGTTTTTTTTTTTCTTAACTTTTTTTTTATCAGATGTAATTGTTAAAGTCTTTATCCAAATGTTGGATTCGGGTTGCATAAATAAAATAACTTTATCCAGTTGTTGATAAGCTTATGAATATGGGAGAAAGACTTAATAGGGATTTGTTACATAGAGGATAAACTTTAAGATTTAGCATACTTTTATTTGATTATGATAAAGAAAATAAATTTTAATTATTTTATAATTATATTTTTGCCGTAATGTAAGAATCGATCTATCCCTAAATTGCAGGTGCATAGCAAGCTGTAGATAATAGAATAATAATAGCTATGTTGTGTAGATCATAGGATAATCAATGCTATTTTGTAACATACTGCGACTTGCAACTAGGTTTCTATATATAGAGTAAAATAAAATTAATTTTTAAATAAAAAAATAATAAAATAAAATTTTGGTTAATCAAAGAGCGGTACATTGAAGATACTCTTTAATTGTTGGAAGGCTTGGACTTATCTTAAAAGAACTAAAAAATATTTTAAATAAGAAAGACAATTTTATTTAATAGAACTTGCTACAATTACCATACAACTGGATACCCTACAACACAACACATGTCCTCTATATATAGAACATGAAACAAAGCAACTTTTCACGAAAAAAACTAGCACCCTTTTACGAACAGACACACCTCTAAACAAAAGGACGCAACCCTATTCTAAGAGACACAACCCTATACGAAGAGATACAACCCTATACAAAAGTAAACAAACTTATAAACTAACATTAATAAAATATAAAATGCAAGTTTTTTTTTTTTTTATCTTTCAAAATAATAGAAGTGAAATGTTTGGTAACAAATATTTTAAAAATTTCTAAATTTTTATGCTATAAAGCTAAAATAAACTTCTGGATTAAAAGCAAAATCTTCAATTTCGTGCTTCCATATTAATTTGTTGCAACTACAATTTACTACAGAGCATTTTAACTGTAAATATATATTTTTGTTCTTTTTTTAACTAGTTCTACTCAATCAATCCTCGCGAACAATCTCTTAAACAGATTTTAAGTGCCTTAGATTGCACGAGTTCAAAAATAAGTTTTTGGAGTTTTGAAAGCTAATATGTCCAATTTGAAAGTTATAGAACTTCGGTCAAAATTTGCTAGCTAGAGAGATTTCAAGAATAAGTTATTAAAATCTTTTTATGAAAACAATACTTTATATAAGAGCTCTACTGTCACGCCCCGGGGTCGAAACTGCGACCCGGGCTCGCCAACAGATCCGCCACCTATACGAAAATTCCGCATAGACGAAATGTCCAACCTGCAAGAAAAGGTACTACAGCTAAACAGATATCAGAGCTATAAAGAAAACTGCTGTAAAACTAAAATCCAACCACTGTACAACTAGAAATAAAGGTACAATATCCATCTCCCAAGAATGAATCATACAATATCCTCTGATACAAAAATCCAAGAACTCAACAGGGAGGAAAATTGAAATACAATACACTAGTGTACAGGCTCTCAGTACAAGTCATATCCTCACTACAATAATCTCTCAAAAGCAGAAATAAAACTAATCTACTGACTGTACTACAAATCTCCGAGGTGGGGGTACAGCTACTCTCCAAAGACAGGTAGGGATCTAGCTCGCGACTCTCTTGCCTCGAACAGCAACAGCAGAATCAGCATCTCCCAAAGATAACTCTGCAAAACAAAAGAGAGGAAAGAAAAAGAAGGGGGAGAACCCCCAACGGGTGTGAGAACTACTGTCACGCCCCGGGGCGATACTGCGCCCCGGCTCGCCAACAGATCCGCCGCCCATACGGGAAGCCCCGTATAGGCGTAGCGACTAACCTGCAAGGAAACATCTACACTAGCAGATATCAGAGCTGAAAGAGAAAAGCTGGAATAATATACATAAAATAAAACTACATCTCACAAATATACAGACCAACCTCACCAGAATACAGGAGTCTCTCAGAAAAGCAGAAAAGGAAGGTACAACTCAAAACCTCACTACAAAAGTCACTCGACATAACACACACCAAAATAGTACAGGGGTACATCTACTCACACACTGAAAATGACAGGAGGGGATCTATCTTGCGACTCCCTTACCTCGGTCAGAAGGAGCTGGATCAGCAACAGGAGCTGCAGGAACCGGAGCAGAAGTCCCTGGGGAGAAAACACCACGACGGGTGTGAGAACTACATCCCACAGTAGTTCTCAGTGGGTGCCGCCAACAAGCCCGACGGTCTGCCCACTAAGTCTACCAGAGGCATAAAGTAACATATGCAGTGCTGTAAGGAAAGCTGGGGAAAGTAACTCTACAGCTACTATGCCTCTATCTAGATGCTCAACAGTGGAACAGAAAGAACATAATGCCACAACTAACTCTCCTCCCTGATCACCCAATCAAAACTGACTGCCACATCGGGTCCAGTCAAACCTGCGCCAACCTACTGCCGTTACGTCCCGGAGGAGCGGACTTACGTAGGGCGTCCATGGCTGCCAACAAAAGCACAGCCAGAGGGACAAATGCAACAACAAGTCACGAAAGAACATCTCAAACTCACGCGGGTACAACAACCCGGTCTCGCCTACTCCGGAGTGGCACTCGAGGGGAGCGACCCGCTCGAGTCAAAGTAACCCATAAGAATCTCTGTAAAGTATCTCTGTAAAGCTCAAATGTGGCTCATGCAGGCTATGATCCAATCCTCGATCAACAAGATCGACTACCAAACAAATCACTGACTCACTCACTGGCTGGAATCTACACAGCTGAAACTCACTGTCTCTCTGACAGTTTCCAAGAACCCAGATCTACCATCACTATCACTCTCCCAAAGAAATCAAATCTACAGACTGCTATCAACTCCACTCGGTCCCCAGACACGAGTGCAAATACATCCCACAACCACCCGACCTCTCGGCCCACAACTCGGGCGAGGAAAAGCTAAGTCCAAAGTGAAATGAAGTATCGTGATGTGGAATGTCTAGAGCAGTAAAAACCTAGCCCAAGTTGGAGTTTTTCTACAGACTGGCTGAACATGATACATATGACAGGGGTGCTAGGTCAAATTCCAAGATTTCATTACTTAACATAGAGTAGGAATCAAAAGATTCATCAACTGATATACAAGATACAACATACAGTTTTACACATGCTAATACTCCAATTTCTAACATGCATGATCCTACACACATAGAATTAGTACACAGTCCAGAGTTCTTGGAAGCAAGGTCACCCACCTGAAAGTGCTAACTGCCCGGAATCGTACAGCTGAGAAAGCCCAAAACAGACAAATCACAGATCCCACCAATCCAACAACACGGTAGAAGTGCTCACAACCTCCTGGGTACAAACATACACCAAAATTACACTTTAATCCACACAAAATCCAAAATCCCAAAATCTGTGGCGAACAGTCCCATTCACACGAAATTTTCACCTGAAAAACTTCCTCCAAAAATTCCAATAAAAATATGACGGCGATCCTCGCGAAGAGTAGATGTCGATAGAGTCCTGAAACGTCGAATTCCGATGTCCGGATGAGGAGATAAAAATCCGACAAGTAGGTGCTGTCCAAATCAACCAACAGTCGCAAAGGGGGTTAAAAATGTACCCAGAACCCCAAGAAAAGCTCGGATCCAGAAAAAGTGTCCAACACGGAAAATGTAGATTTACCTCTTACGAAACCGTCACCGCAGAAATCGTCCAAAAATAACGTCGGGGTAGCCCGGTAGACCTCCCAGACTAAACTGCGACGAAAATGGGCCTCCAACAGTAGATCGTCGCTCCGCACCCCGATGCAGAAGTCGCCGTCGTCGCGGCCTCCAAAAAATTCTGAACCTTCGCCGGAAGATGCACAAGAGGGAGAGAAAGAAAATTGGTAAAGGGCTTAGGGGCTAAAACTCTCGGGAAAAGCTTCAAAAACGAGCCCCAAGGGGCCTATTTATAGGCCTCACCTGAAATCAGCCCAAAAGACAAGTCAAAGGGGCTTTCGGGCCCAACTTTCGGGCGCCCGGAACATTCGGGCGCCTACAGTGTTGGGCCCGGCCCAACACTGTGCGCGCCCGGATTGATCCGGTGCCGCCACGTGTCCCCCCGAATAGGGGACAGCGGTGCGGGGCCACCCGATGGCCGCCACGTGTCCGGCCCCGCGCTCCCCGCGCCCGGCGCACATGCGCCCACCAATCATGGCGCGCCACGTGTAGCGAGGTCCACGGCGGCGACCACGGGCCGCGGTTCACGGCGGCCCACCTGGGTCGCTGCGCCCGCCAACCAGCGGGCGACACGTGGCCCGGCGGGTCCATCGTGCGCCGCGCCCGGCGCGGTCCACGCGCTGTCGCGCGTGCGTTGACCCGCCAACCGGCGTCTGCCACGTGGCACTGTGCCGCGTCGCATACGCCAGGTGCGTATGGACCGACCAACCAGAAGAAGCCACGTGGCCCGCCTCGGTCCACTACACCAACCGCGCGCCCCCGTGGACCAAGCCGCGTGAGCCCGCCAATGGGCAGCCGCCACGTGTCCAGGCGCCGGTCCATGCACCAGCGCCCAAGCTCTGTGGACCGAGCGGTATGCGCCGGCCCAATCAGAAGCTGCCACGTGGCAGGGGCTGGTCCACGGCTGTTCCCATGCACCGAAATGTGCGAAAAACTTCCGGGAGTCCGTTTTTGGGCATCCGGACTCAGAATTTAACAAGCAAATAGCCGTTTTCAAGCGTTTTTCCGTGCTGAATCCATTTCCGACCTCTATTGGGCCTAATTCTTTTCCGAAATTTCGGCAAACTCAGCCGAAGGCCTACACAGCTAATAATAACACACAGGGTCCATCTGTGGCATCCCATTGATGCACCATGGGCCAGATACACCAACACTGGGTGCTCCAACAGTGGATTCATCGGAAGAACGCTGCATGGGAACCAGGGCCACTACAACTACATCAACACGTAGTTCTCAGTGGGTACCGCCACCAAGCCCGACGGTCTGCCCACTAAGTCTACTAGAGGCATAAGATAACAATGCAGTAAAAACTGAACAAGAAAAGCTGGAGATACTCTACAGTTATCATGCCTCTATCTAAATGCTTAATGAGTGATACAGATGAAAAGATATGCAACTACTCGTACCCAAGGTGCTCAATCGACCAAATCGAACTGACTGCCTCATAGGGTCCAGTCAAGCCTGTGCCTACCTACTGCCACACATTCACAAGAGGACGGGACTTACGTAGGGCGTCAGTGACTGCCAAAACTGGCCCAGCCAGAGGGACTGCGTCGACAAGTCGCGATACAGGCCCACTCCGGACGGGGCACTCGAGGGGCGCGACCCTACTGAGGAAAGAGGTATCCGCGCATCTCTATCGAGCTGAAAGTGGCTCATGCAGGCTATAGTCAAAATCCACGCTCACTCTCAGAACGGAAGGACTCAAGATCCTCAAATACCACGCACGACGGTCGGAACACTCTCAACGACCCAGCTAACCAGCTCTCACGAATCTCGAGGAACTAACGAACTCAACCAACTCGTGGCACTAAACCCACTGGCTGGAGATACTCCACAGCCGGGACCACCGTTGTCACGCCCCGGCGTCGAAACTGTGACCCGGGCTTGCCAACAGATCCGCCGCCCATACGGGAAGCCCCGTATAGACGAAGCGACTAACCAGCAAAAGAAAGATACTACAGCTATACAGATATCAGAGCTGAAAAGTAAACTGCTAGAAATAAAATAAATACAACCCAAGTCCTCACAAATACATAAGTCTCTCAAAATAAAAGAGAAAGTACAAGTTTGAACCTCACTACAAAGGTCTCTCAAAATAAAACTCTCAAAAATAAAAAGGGGGGTACATCTACTCTTTCAGGAAGACGACTGGTAGGGATCTATCTCGCGACTCCCTTACCTCGATCAGCAGGATCAGCTACTGGAGCAGCAGGAACTGGAGTAGAGGTCCCTGGGAAAAAATACACCACGACGGGTGTGAGAACTACATCCCACAGTAGTTCTCAGTGGGTACCGCCTACAAGCCCGACGGTCCGCCCACTAAGTCTACTATAGGCATAAAGTAACAAAAGTAATACTGAAAGGAAAAGGGCTGGAAAAATAACTCTACAGCTACTATGCCTCAATCTAAATGCTCAAGAAGTGGAACAGATAGAAACATGATGCATCTACTAACTCTCAAATATAATCACCCAATCTACACTGACTGCCCCATGGGGTCCAGTCAAACCTGCGCCCACCTACTGCCGCACATCCACAAGAGGACGGGTCTACCGTAGGGCGTCCGTGACTGCCAAAACTGGCCCAGCCAGAGGGACTGCGTCGACAAGTCGCGATAGCAAAGTAACAGGCCTAACTCCGGAGTGGCACTCGAGGGGCGCGACCCCACCGAGGAAAGTATCAGCGCATCTCTGTCGAGCTCAATGTGGCTCATGCAGGCTATAGTCCAAATCCACGATCAACAAGATCGACAAAAACCAACATCACATCTCTAACTCACTAGCTGGAAATATCCAACAGCTAGGACTGCCGTCAACCCAACGGCTCCCCAAAACAGAACACCAACCCATAACGACACAACACAGACCGACACCATAAGGGTTCGGAAACCCCGATAGGTCGGTGCCTAGAACCCTAATCAAACAAGAACAGACTCTAGGCTCCGCCTATCGAAGTTTCCGACCCCCTTACAGTTCGGGAACATGACAACCTCAGTATGACATGCGGAAGACACCAACTAGGGCCCGAAAGTTCCAAAGGACCAACACCTACAACCCTATCAAACAAGAACAGGTTCCAGGCACGGTCCCCGTAGCTTTTGTCCCGAAACAGAAACAGAAAAGGCCCCTAGAAAGAATAACAGCTCGACACGCAACTCACTAGCCGGGGGTACTCCCCAACCGGCAACAATGAAGGGTCAGAGAACCCCGAAAGACTAGAACCTACAACCCAAATCAAACAAGAACAGGCTCTAGGCATAGCCCCTCGTTGTTCTCGACCCAGAGAAAAGGCAGCCCTTAGAACCCAGACCACTCGAATCATCTCGAGTGGGTAAGTTTATAGGAAAAGGTGACATTTATTACTGAAAGCCATTTTGATCTGAGAGAAATCCATTTTTAATGATTTTTAGTTCTTTTTAGGAAAACAATTTGAAAACAAAGTTTTATATCCAAATCTCGAAGAGCTAATGCCTTCGTCCAATCAAACAAGAACAGACACAGGCGACCCTACGATGCTTGGAAGAAAACATTGGTTGACTAAAATCATGTGTGTGTCCAAAAAGGTTCTGGGTTCAAGGTCCTGCTATCACTGGTGAACTGCTGCCACTAACACAGTGGCGATAAATGAAATAAAGAACAAAACATCCCGGGATCACCGTTTACCCAAACGGCTCCACTGTGACGCCCCAACTTCCCAGGGGGTCACCCATTCTAGAACTACTCTAGCTCTAGCACGCTTAACTCTCTTAACCTCTTGGGCCTTGCTACTACCCAAAATGCTATAGCCGGGTTAAGAGATTTAGTCATATTATATCATTTATATATAGGACTAATCTAAATTCTGGGGGTGTCACATTCTTACCCCCTTTAAGCCCTGACGTCCTCATCAGGCTCAAAGACACTCACAAGCACCAGTCGATGTGAGACTCGTCTCGCTAGCCTTAGCCGACCTTGTGGGGAGCTGCACTCCACCCACAACGGTCATTAGCCGGGGAGCCTCGCTCTACCCGCTAAATAAACCTGGCTCAGCCGAGACTCATCTCACATTTCCGGCTGGTGAATGGCTCTGATACCAACTGTGACGCCCCAACTTCCCAGGGGGTCACCCATCCTAGAACTACTCTAGCTCTAGCACGCTTAACTCTCTTAACCTCTTGGGCCTTACTACCACCCAAAATGCTATAGCTGGGTTAAGAGATTTAGTCCTATTATATCATTTATATATAGGACTAATCCAAATTCTGGGAGTGTCACAACCGTCGACTCAAACGACTCCCAAAACGAAACACCCAACTTGCCACGCTAAACACACAAGCTGGAGATACTCCACAGCCGGGATCGACCCACAACTCAGGGCTAACAAAACTGGTCGGACGACACTCAGCGACCCGGGACCACCGTCAACCCCAACGGTTGCCAACAACATTGACCGAAAGATACTCGACGGCCCGGGACCGCCGTCTACCCAAACGGCTCCCAACAACACTAGCACAGGTCTAAACTTAGCTACCAGACTCCACTCAGCCCCCAGGCACGAGTACAACAATGTCCCACAGTAACCTGACCACTCGACCCACTACCCGGGCGAGTAAAATCTATGTCTAGGAAAAGATGCAAAGTGTGGGATGCCTAAAGCATAAAAGAACCTAGCCCAAGTAAAGGTTCTCTACTAGTCTAGTTAAACATGCATCATATGACGGGGTGCTAGGTCAAGTTCCAATAATCAATATATAATCCTCTAACCATGTTAAGCATAAAACTGAACCAACAATATGGACAATTCATAACATGCTTGTTTCCAATCAAAAGTAGTATACTCTAGTCATACATGCTCACAAGCTTAAACAATATAGAGTAGACATGCATCAATCATATTTTCCAACAAGTAAGTGAACATCATCATCTAGCATGCTTTTCCACTAGTATAGGATAACCATCTTTATCTTGTAACTCTCCCTCATGTATAAGGGTAAATAAATCATACAACGCTCAAATCCACATATCATGTACAATTTATCAATTAAGCCTCAATCCCATCATTCAAACTATTTCTCATGCTTAGATCACAATCATTAAAATTGTACATTAAACCATGCATGCATACTAACAAATAGAGTTAGAGAACCGTTCATCGGTTCTGGAGACGAAGTAACCCACCTGAATCGCTTTCCGCAGGCAAAGCCGAAGTCGGTGAAGTGCGTAGCCACACGCTAACAAAATCTGCCGAAACCGCACCCTCGGTACTCGGTCGCACAAGCATCTGCTCAAACAACATCGCAGCCAACAATCAATCAACACCACAAACACACCCCAAACAACATTTGCTGTTTTGTCAAAACAGCACAAAGAAGGGGATCTTTCACCTGCGTACAGTCCTTAGAAAAATCCAGAAAAATCACAGCTGCGATCCTCGCAACGAGTAGATACAAATCGAGTATTTATACTCTTCGTTCCGACACCTGTAGGCCAAGATATAAATAGAACACCGCGGAAAGTCAATCAATCAACAACTCGAAAATCTGCGGAAATCAGTCACGAAGAAGCTAAAATATCACCTTCGAAACGACCTCAGAAAAATCCGATAAAAATATGGTTGCGTTCCTCTCGAAGCTTAGATACCGATCGAGTCCTCATATGCCCCGATCCGATGCCCGTAGGCCGAGAAATCTCAACAATACTCCACTGCTGTCCCAAACATCGCAGTAGTTCAAGGGGTCAAAAGGTACCTCGGGAACACCACCAAAAACTCGAAACAGAGCAAAGTGATCAACATAGAAATCGAAGGCGTACCTCTCCTGAACGCGCTGCCACAAAAATAGGCTCAAAACTCCATCGGGGTGATCCAGGGGGCCTCGCGCACTGAAATGCGACGGTAGAAGCCACGAACGAAGGAGCGTCGAAGTGCGCCGCGTCGCAGAAAACGCCTATGCTGCGGTCTCCAAAAATTCTGGGAATCCATCAAGAAGTAGAGGACAAGGTGAGGAACAACATTGCTTAAGGCCTCAACCCAAGAGGAGCTCGGGAAAAGGCCCAAAGAACAGAAAAAAGGGGCTATTTATAGCCCAAAGTCCACACACAAGAGGATCCGGATTCGGGCACAGGATTCGGGCGCCCGAATCCGGCCCGGCCCAACACTGTGCGTGCCCGAATCTCTCTCAGCGCGCCACGTCACTCGCTCCGCGCCCCGCGCGCCCGGTGCACGCGCGCCCGCCAATCGCGGCGCGCCGCGTGGCGACGCGGTCCACGACGGGGTGCACGCGCCGCGGTCCGCGCCGGGCCACCCGGGTCGCTGCGCCCGCCAATGGGCGAGCGACACGTGGCCTGGCGGGTCCACCGTGCGCCGCGCCCGGCGCGCTGTCCCGGGTGCGTTGACCAACCAATCAACGCGCGCCATGTGTCCCGCCGAACGCCCGCTGGTCTCGGTGCACGCCAGGTCCCGTGGACCGGCCGCCCGCGCTGCTGCCCGGGCCCGCTCCGCCGCTGCCCGTCGCCGCCGACGCTGCCCAGGCTGCTGAAACAGTAACATCTTGCCTCAAAATTCGTGTTTTGGCATCCGGGCTCCGAAAAATACAAGTAAATAGTCCATTTCTATCGTTTTCGCGCGCTGAATCCAAATCCGATGTCCGTTTTATCAAATTTCGCTTATAAAATTTGTCGAAGGCATCCGGAAAGATATTCTTATTTCAAATTTCGCGCTGGGTCCAATCCTGAGGTCCGATTTGCGCACAAGCACCTCCATCACACCGAATAAGCCTCCAGAAGTCGCTGATTACCCAGTAAAAACTCTGCGGAGATCCGGGTCATCACATCTACTATGCTAAGAACAATAGTGTAAGAATTTGCTTTGAATTTGGTTCACACCTCTTGTACTTTTGGTCGACCTCTTGGTCTTTATATAATGTGCATAGGTCTCTCCGTTTAATACCATAAGGTCCCGTTTGGTTCGAGAATATAACGAATATTAAAATAATTTTTTTTATTTTTGAAATAGGTTACCATTCCGAAATAGTCAGGAATAAAAGTAAAATTATGTTTGGTTTGTAATACTATTATTCTTAAGAATAATTGAAATTAATTGTATTTGATTAATTTTATACAATAACATAGAATAGTGAAAAAAAATTATGATTAAATTAAATATAAAATATATTTTAATAAAAATAATTTATTATAATATTTGATAAAAATAATTTATTATAAATTTAATAAAAAAAATTTATAATTTTTTTTTTCAACTTGGATTTAAACTTAAATTTAATAAAAATAATTCATTAATATTTAAGTATAATTTATTATAATATTTTTAAAACATAATATGTATTAATATATATAATTACTAATTTTATAATAAAAATAATATATTATAATATATAATAAATTATGCCTACATAATTTAGCTTTAATTCAATTTATAATTTTAATAAAATTTAGAATTAATTCTTAAAATATCACTATTCCACAAAAATGATAGAATAGTTTATCTCAAACTATTCCGAAACAGCCGAGAATAATAAAATTTAACCGGGATAAAATATTCCGGCCGAAAAATATGTTGATATACAATAAATTATTCCCTCTTTATTTATCAATCAAACGGTACCAAAAATTTTCGATTGGTTGAATTATTAACATAATCCAACAAAAATGCTTTTGAAAATATCTTTTCAGGCTTTAAATAAATAAATTATATTGACCTATGATTATGTCAGAATTTCAAACCAAGAAAGCTATCTGGTATAATTTTGTAATATTTTTTGATGAAGTGCTGTATAAATAGAGACTAGATAAGACAAGATATTTTTACATTGCATTGGCAGATTAACGGGTTATTTGAATTTGAACCTTAAAATAGAGAATTTTACAGATGTGATGTTGTTTCTAGCTATATCCCAACCTTTTTGTTTTGGCCTTAATGTTGTGTCTTAAGTGGGGCCAAAGTAATTATACTTGTGAAAAAATGTTTATGAAAAAGAGCACTTAATAATTTAATTCATTTGGGTGATTACGTATGAGGTTCCCTACATACCCTTGCAATTTTTATCGGATGGTTAGGTGTAAAATGATTAGAAGATTCTATTTTAAAAGTTTTTTAGGCCAATTTAATGGACACTTGTTTATTTAGGGCATGCCTGGGAGATTAGAATGTGCTTGAGTTTAGTATAATTAGTTAAACTCATCAAAGAAAATAACATCGTAAGATGTGTGCACTTGATGATTAGGTGGCTTAGGCTTTACTATTTTTCACCATATGGTACTAATAAATAAAAGACAAAAGTCAAGAATCTAGGGGCTATGAGGTTGTATACCGTTGTCCCTATATTGCAGATCTAACTATATTTAGAGAGTCAATTTTTATTTTTTTTGAGAGAAAGGTAGCATGCTACCGCTTCGTTTATTTTTGAAATAAACTTAGCTAGAAATGTGAAGCAACTAGGCTTCGAGCGCGGTGGCGGCGCAGCGCATGCAGCCCCACGCGGGCACCTCCCCCGCGCGGCGCGTGCGGTGCGGCAGCCCCGCGCAGATCCCTCAGTGGCGCACGGGTAGGGCGCGCCCTGTTCGCGCGGTGGCAGCGAGGCGCAGCCCGGTGGCGGCGCAGCGCATGCAGCCCCGCGCGGGCACCTCCCCCGCGCGGCGCGTGCGGTGCTGCAGCGCCTCGCGGATCCCTCAGCGGCGCGCGGGTAGCGCGCGCCCTGTCCGTGCAGCGGCAGCGAGGCGCAGCGCGGTGGCAGCGCAGCGGTGGCTAGGGCATCCTAGCATCGTATGGCAACAAAGACGCAAAAACACAAAACCCTAGGCGGCCAAACACGCAAAACGAAACAACGAAAAGAGAGAGAGAAAGAGATATGCCGCTAACCTTGCTCTAACGGAGAAGACGACCCGATCTCGTTCCACGCAGGTAGTGAGAATCTGGATCCGCTCCCCGTTGACGGTGACATTTCCGTTCTTGGTCCCCGGCACCACGAGAAGGAACGAGAAAGAAGTAAAGAGACCCCAGATGGGATGCGGTAAAATTAATTATTTAATTCTCGTATACGTAGCACCTCCAAAACTCAGGTATAAAAAGAAGAGAAAAATCCCAACCGACTTCTCGATAAGCGTGCCACCTACGCATCGTTTCAGAACAGTCGGCACGGATTTTAATGCACCGACCACTTAACGGGCTCGACTTACCCGATCGTACCCGTTAACCCTAAACGGCCCATTCCGGGAGATCCGTGAGTCAGATTCTCTCCCCGATCGCACCGTTGTTCAAGGCTAAGCGAGCTCTACCGCAAAATAGCATTCACACCCGAAAACACACGAAGGATAAAATACCTAAAAACTAATCTTATTCATAAGTCAAAAGTAAGGATTAAAAGTACCATTACATCACACACCCCTTAAAAGAAATTTCATCCCCGAAACTTAAAAACTGCTCACGTCGGATAACTCCGGAAAACGTTCCCTTATGTCAGACTCCAATTCCTAGGTAGCTTCGCATTCCTCGTTATTGCTCCAATGCACCTTTACGTAAGGAATCGATCGATTACGCAGCTTCTTGTCTTCACGTGCCAAGATCCGTACTAGAGTCTCGTCAAAGCTCAAATCCTCCCGAAGCTCAATAGCTGAAACGTCGATGATGTGTGACGGGTCCGAAAGGTAATTCCGGAGCATTGACACGTGGAAGACGTTATGCACCCGGTCAAGATTTGGTGGCAGGGCCAATCGATAGGCTACCGGACCGATACGCTCCAGGATCTCAAATGGTCCAACGAACCGCGGGCTCAACTTGCCACGCAAACCGAACCGTTTGATCCCCTTGGATGGTGACACCCTGAGCAACACATGCTTCCTGACCTGGAACTCCAAGTCGCGACGCCTCCGGTCCGCGTAGCTTTTCTGCCGGCTCTGAGCGGTCAATAACCGCTGCCTGATGATGCGCACCTTTACCTCAGTCTCCTCCACTAAATCGGGACCCAACAGCTTCCGCTCACCCAGATCGTCCCAACAAATAGGAGATCTACACCGACGCGCATACAAAGCCTCGTATGGCACCATTTGAATACTTGCCTGGTAGCTGTTGTTGTAGGCAAACTCCACTAAAGGCATGAAGCGAAACCATCCTTCACCAAAGTCAAGTACACAAGCCCGGAGCATATCTTCGAGGATCTGGATTACCCGCTCTGACTGTCTGTCACTCTGCGGATGGAAGGCCGTGCTGAAATGAAGTTTGGTCCCCAAAGCCTGCCGCAAACTCTGCCAGAAGTTCCACCTCATTGATATACAGTTGCGCTAACCGATCCCGCGACCATGTCGTGTGAATAGGTAGGAAATGAGTCGACTTTGTAAATCGGTCTACTACCACCCAGACCGCGTCATGACCTTGCTGCGATCGTGGGAAACCAGTGACGAAGTCCATGGTGATCCGTTCCCACTTCCACTCTGGAACAGGAAGAGGTTGCAATTTTCCCGTCGGGCGCTGGTGCTCGGCCTTTACCTGCTGACATACCAAACAGTGTGCCATAAAACGCGTTACGTCTCTCTTGAGTTTTGGGCCACCAAAAGGTCTGCCGAAGATCCTTATACATCTTCGTGCTCCCAGGATGCGCCGTATAGGGAGCACAGTGTGCCTCTGTCAAAATTTCTTCCCTCAAAGCTGGCAAGTCGGGCACACAAAATCATCCTCGGAACCATATTGCGTCGTCCGCTCTAATCGAAAAGTCACCCTCATGATCCAAAGCGTTCCTGTCCCGTACAAGTTGCAATTGTGCGTCTGTCTTTTGACCTTCCAGGATTTTCTCAAGCAAAGTAGGCTTGACCACAAGGGTTAAGAGTCGGGCAGCCGTACCCTCTGGTACAACCTCCAGTCTCAAACGCTGGAAATCCGCAACTAACCTGTCCTGCTGGGTAATCGCACTCACTGGTAACCCTTCTGTCTGCCCTTTTCTGCTCAAGGCATCCGCAACTACATTTGCCTTCCCGGGATGGTATTGGATGGCCAAATCGTAGTCCTTCAACAACTCCAACCAACGCCTTTGCCGCAAGTTCAAGATCGTGGGTAGGGTAGTTTCACTCATAATCCTTGAGTTGTCTTGACGCATAAGCTATAACTCTCACCTGCTGCATCAGTACACTACCCAGACCGTTCCGCGATGCGTCACAATACACCTCAAAATCCTCACCCGGCCTTGGTAGTCCAAGCACGGGTGCCCGTGTCAGCCTGCTCTTGAGTTCCTCAAAGCTCTCCTGGCATTGAGGCGTCCAAACAAACCTCTCCCCCTTCCGGGTTAAACGATTCAGAGGAGTGGCAATTTTGGAAAAACCTTCTACGAAGCGTCTGTAATACCCGGCCAAACCCGAGAAACTACGGATTTTCGTTACTGTAGTCGGTCGGGGCCAGCCGGTTACTGATTCCACCTTCTTAGGGTCCACCACAATTCCTGACGCTGAAATTATGTGTCCCAAAAAGCCCACCTCACGAAGCCAGAACTCACACTTCTTGAGTTTAGCAAACAATCTCTAGTCCCGGAGAGTCTGAAGAATCACGCGCACATGACCCTCATGCTCCTCGTCCGTACGAGAGTAAATCAGAATGTCATCAATGAAGACCACTACAAATTGGTCCAAGAAGGGTATGAAAATCCTGTTCACCATATCCATGAACACTGCTGGAGCATTCGTAAGTCCAAATGGCATAACCGTAAACTCGTAATGGCCGTATCGAGTTCGGAAAGCCGTTTTAGGTACATCCTCACCCTGAACCCTAAGCTGATGATAGCCAGATTGTAGATCGATTTTAGAGAACACCGTTGCTCCTTGCAATTGGTCAAACAGGTCGTCAATCCGAGGTAAGGGATACTTATTCTTCACCATGACCTTGTTTATTTCCCGCTAGTCAATGCACAAGCGCAAACTTTCGTCCTTCTTTCGTACGAAAAGAACAGGTGCTCCCCAAGGCGACACACTCGGCCAGATGAACCCCTTATCCAGAAGATCTTTTAATTGCGCCTTGAGTTCCTTTAGTTTCGCAAGAGCCATTTGGTACGGTGCCTTTGTAATAGGTTAAGGGCCCTGAAAAAGCTCGATAGAGAATTCGATTTCTCACTCGGGGGGCATTCCAGGGAGTTTGTCCGAAAAAACGTCCGGGAAATCCCTGACAATCGGGGTATCCGCTAGCTGTGCTGAAGGCCGAGAGATCGAATCCACCGAAGCCAAGAATGCCATACATCCACCCTCCACCAGTTTTCTTGCCCACGATGCAGAAATGAAAGACGAGAAAAAAGTGCTCGTACACGCTAAGTAAACGTGTTCCGGGAAGCCAGGTTCCTGGAGACGCACTTGGCGCTTGTCGCAGTCAATTACCGCCTGGTGCTTAGTAAGCCAGTCCATCCCGAGTTCTACGTCGAAATCCCTTAGCGGGATTACCACCAGTTCCAAGGGCATATCAACCTACCCAACCTTATCGGGCAGGAAGGAACATAGCTACCTGCCTCGAGGGGTTGCCCATGGGTTTGAACGAACCTATTTCTACGAAGGGGGTCTCTTCTAAAAACTATGGGTATGGGCGAAAATACAAGATATGAAAGAGTGGGATGCTCCGCTGTCAAACAAGGTCCTATCTCGAAAAAGAGAACTAAGAGTAGAGTAATACCTACTACTACGTCCTCCGGGGCAGCTCGTCCCCTGCTGAGCCGTCGCGTAAATCCTCTCGCGGGGCTGTGGCGGCGCTCCTCTCCTCGTGTCGTGATGCTGAAGGTGCTGTTCCCGGGTTCAGGGGGCAGTTAGAGCGGAAGTGCCCCGGCTTGCCACAATGGAAACAATGGTTGTGCCTCTAGGAACATTCGATCACCCGGTGTGCTCCTCCGCAAATGATGCAAGGCCGGTCCCCCGGCTCCTGTCCTCTCGTCGGCGTGCTCCTGGTTCCTTACTGCGTCCTTGGGTGCTTAGGTGGTCGGCTCCCATTGAAAAAGCCATCCGCAAGATAAAACTGTGGTCGTTTCTTCTCCCAATTATGCTCATAGCCCTCCTGCCGGGCACGGATGACAGCCAATTCTCGCTCCACTAAAGTGGCCCTGTCAACCACCTCTTGAAAGGTGGGCAGACCTGCCGCTGGTACTATCTGAAAGGAGTCACTCCGTAGACCATCTACGAAGAACCGGTGTAGTAGCCCCGATCCCCGTGCATCTTTCCCCATGACCCACGTTGTGGAACACCTATTATTGGTCTGTCGGACCCGCAACGCGTCAAATGGACACGTTGGACGGACACTGTGAGGCTTCTAGATTGAGCCTGCCTTCTGGCTGCTTTTGTCGAATTTTAGAAAGGGTTTCAGGCTAATTCGAGGCCGGATTTGGATTCAGCGCGGAAAAACGCCGAATATTGGCTATTTACTTATATTTTTCGGAGTCCGGATGCCCAAAAACGGACACTCGGAAGTTTTCTGCGCGTTTTGGTGCATGGGGGAAGCTGTGGACCGAAGGGAGGACGCGTGGTAGCCTGGGATTGGCCGGATCACGCACGCGCGGTCCATGGGAGCACGCGCGGGGAGCCGTGGACTAGGGCGGAGCCACGTGGCAGCTCCGGATTGGCGGGCTCACGCGGCGCGGTCCACGGGCGCGTGCGGTGGGTGCAGTGGACCGGGGCGGAGCCACATGGCGGTGCCGGATTGGCGGGCACACAAACGCGCGGTCAACGCGGCACGGGGGCAAGTGTACAGCGGAGCAAGCGAGCAGGTGACCGACGTGCGGGGCAGGTGGCCGCCGTACGCAGGGCGCCACATGGCGCCCTGCGATTTGCGGGCACCACCCGCCCCCGCTGACCAGTCGGGCCACGCGTCAGCACCCGCGCCGCCTTGCATGCGCTGTTCCCCGTTCGGGACACACGCCAAGCGCTGGGTGATTCGGGCGCTGATCGCGGGCCGGGCCGCGGTGCTGGGTTGCGCACTGTAGGCGCCCGAAACCCCAATAGCTTGGGTTTTTTTTGGTTTCTTTTGGAGGGGCCTATAAATAGGCCCCTTTGCTCGGCCTTTGGGCCCTTTTCCGGATCTCCCCTGTGGTTGAGTGCTTTAGAGAAGTTGTTTCTCTTCTTGTGCTGCATCTCTCGAGGGAGTTTCGGATTTTTTGGAGGGCGCAGCATCGACGTCTTTGACAATTCGGCGCAGTGCGACGTTCCTTCTTCGGTGGCCCTTTTCGTCGCGTTTCGGTCCACGAGATCCCCAGAGCTACCCCGAAGGAATTTTTGAACAATTTTTATGGCATCGGTTTCACGAGAAATAGACCTTCGATTTCTGTGTTGATCACGTTGCTTTATTCTGAGCTTGTGGCATGGTTTACGAGGCATCTTTAAACCTCTTTCCTACTGGTGGTTTTTCTGGACATTGGAGGCTTGTTGGATTTTTATCTCTATGCTCGGTTATTGGATTTCGGCTTATGAGGACTCGATTGATATCTACTCTTCGCGAGGATCGCCGTCGTATTTTTATTGGAATTTTTGAAGATTATCTCACAGGTGGTATTTAAGCATTTTCTGGACTGATTTCACAGCAGCATGTGCTTGTGGGAATATTTGCTTTTTGCAATGTTTGGACCATATCTTTGTACCGAGGAGGAGTTTTCTGGTGTTTTTGGACCCGTTGGAATCGTGGGAATCCGAGGATTGTCTCCGTTCAGTTTCAGCCTATTTGGATCTTGGTTTGACGCGCGCTTCAGGTGGTTGCTTCGTCTCCAAAACCGGTGGACGGTTCATTAATTCTATTGTATAGGAAGCATGCATGATTGTGAGATGTTGTCTTTCCTGTGTCGTTATTGAAATCATGTTGGTTAATGTTCCCTGATCTTGCATTAGATAAACTAAATGCTATTATTGGAACTTGACCTAGCACCCTGTCATATGTTGCATATGTAACCAGACTAGTAGAAAACTCTCACTTGGGCTAGGTTTATTTATGCTCTAGACATCCATACTTTACTTTCTATCTCTGGACATAGTGTTTTCCTCCCCCGGGTAGTGGCCCGAGTGGTCGGGATTTCTTTTAGTGTAGGATGCATGTTACACTCGTGCTTGGGGGCTGAGTGGAGTCTGGTAAATGTAGCTAGTCTTGTATCTGTGGCGGGAGCCGTTGGGTAAACGGTGGTCCCGGGTTGTTGTATTTCTCTGTTTTATTTGTCGTCACTATGTTAGTGACAGGGGTATACTAGTGATAGCAGGACCTAGAACCCAGACTATTTTTGGACACACATAATTTCTATAAACTAATGTTTTTCCTTCCAAACTTCGAGGGGTCGCCGGAGCCTGTTCTTGTTTGATTTGGGTGAAGGCAATAGCCCTTCGGGGTTTGGAAAATAAAACTTATTTGAACTGATTTTATTAAAGAACTAAAATATATTAAATTGAGTTTCTCAGATTAAAATAGTTTTCAGTAATAACTGCCATTTTTTATTACAAACTTCCTCATCTGAGAGAGTTTGGGTGACCTGGGTTCTAGCGGCCGTTCCCTTATTTCGGGACGAAAGCTACGGGGGCTGTACTTGGAACCTGTTCTTGTTTGATAGGGTGTGTTGGTCTCCCGAAACTTTCGGACCCTAGTTGGTTTCTTCCGCATGTTTTACCAAGGGAGTTGTTTTCCCGAACTGTAAGGGGCCGAGAACTTCGAGAGGCAGAGCCTGGAGTCTGTTCTTGTTTGATTGGGGTTCTAGGCACCGACCTATCGGGGTTTACGAACCCTTATGGTGTCGGTCCGTTCTGTGTCATCTGTGAGTTTGGTGTTTTGTTTTAGGGAGCCGTTGGGTTGATAGCGGTGCTGACTGTTCGAGTATTTCCTGTTAGTGAGTTAGAGAGGTGATTTGGGTACTGTCGATCTTGTTGATCGTGGATTGGATTATAGCCTGCATGAGCCATATTGAGCTCGACAGAGATGCGTGGATACTTTCCTCAGTGGGGTCGCGCCCCTCGAGTGCCACTCTGGAGTTGGGCCTGTTACTTTGCTATCGCGACTTGTCGACGCAGTCCCTCTGGCTGGGCCCTTTTTAGGCAGTCACAGACGCCCTACGTAAGTCCAGTCCTCCGTGGATGTAATGGCAGTAGGTGGGTGCAGGTTTGACTGGACCCCATGTGGCAGTCACTGTGATTGGGTTGATTGAGTATTTGGGTTAGAGTCGATGCATCATTTTCATCTGTATCACCCATTGAGCATTGTAGATAGAGGCATGATAGCTGTAGATTTCTTTCCAGCTTATCTTTACATTAGTACAGTTTTCCTGTTATCTTATGCCTCTAGTAGACTTAGTGGGTAGACCGTCGGGCTTGGTGGCGGTACCCACTGAGAACTACGTGTTGGTGTAGTTCTCACACCCGCTGGGGGTTTTTCCCCCTCCCCTTCCTCTTTCCTCTCCTTTGTTTTGCAGAGTTTTCTGCAGGTGTTGCTGATCCTTCTGTTGCTGACCGAGGTGAGGGAGTCGCGAGCTAGTTCCCTACCCGTCCTTGGAGTATAGCTGTACCTCTTTTTGGAGCTTAGTAGTACAGTCTGCTGGAATTTTGTTGTTAGTTACTTTTGAGAGTTTTATTTTTGAGAGACTTTTGTAGTGAGGTTCAGACTTGTACTTTTGGAGTTGTATTATTTCTTATTTCAGTAGTTTACTTTTCAGCTCTGATATCTGTATAGCTATAGTATCCTTCTTCTTGCAGGTTAGACGCTTTGTCTATACGGGGTTTTCCGTATGGGCGGCGGATATGTTGGCGGGCCCGGATCGCAGTTTCGACCCCTGGGCGTGACAACCAGGCCATGTGGGATTCATCCCTCATGACGAAGGGGACACGATCGGCTGCTCCGGCGGTTTGCGTCAACCAGTACATTCGTTCTGTGAGTGCTAATAGTTGCCCGGCCATCTCCTGTAACAGTTGTCAAAGTAGTCGATTCTCCGCAGCTGTCGATGCCATCCTATCCACTCCTGCGCCATCTGTTGAAGACCAAGTCTGGGCCATTATCTGAGCATACATAGCAACCAAGTCAAACCTAGACTTAACAGATTAAAGGACCATGTCATATGATCAGACAGGGATTCCCCCCGCCCCCCCCCCCCCCCCCCCCCACCCCTCCCCGCCCCCGACACTCGCGCTCTACGCACCTAGACTTTGATTATTTCATGGGTTAGCCGCAAGTGATAATGTATTCTGTGGATGTTGGACAGTAACTACCATGGTTGAAGTTGTTTTGCTCTGATACCATCTTAATCTGTCACGCCCCGGGGGTTTATTGAAGCGACAACCGTAATATATATTTTTTTGGAAGAACACCCGCCGATCACGTGCACAGACCTGCCACATATGCTAACGTTGTTCCGTTTTACAACAAAGTTACCCTTGCGTATGCACGGCGTAAAAACCACAACTATACTTTAACCAAGCAAGCGAAGGATGAAGAATAAAAGAAAACCATTAAATAACCACATAATCCAAAACGGCAACGTAAGTTTGAAAGGATAAAACCACGGGTTTGTAAAACGGTGTCCGCACGACACCTGGTTTTTAAATCATTTTCACAATCCCTTGTGATATAAAAGAAAACGGTTGTACTGAAAGCCTAACTGAGAACATAAAGGAAACTGGTCGACCACAGAGTCAAAAGTCTAACCCAACATCCACATCATTCACAATAAATAGAATCACATGCACGAAAACTAACCAACCAAAATAATCAACTAAGCAAAAGGAAAAGTGTCACCAGCCAGAATAGTGCTAAATACTTCTAGTCGGAGCCTCACCGCCGTCCCAGATCCCACCCCTGACCGAACCTGTCACAGTGTGGGAAGTCGGTGACATGAAGAGCAAAAATAAAACATAACTAAGAGTACGATGCTAAAAGTTGCAGATAATAAATCAAACCGTAAAACCAGAGCATCCACAACCCCATCCTACAATCAACCATACCTCCCCTGAGAAAAACCTGAACTGAGCACCTGCCGTGACGGTCCGGGGACCTCAGGCAAAAGAAAACCGTCCCGCTATCACCTTGGTGCATTTTAAACCCCCACTACACAAGTGCAGCACCGCAAATAGCCGCAAGGGCCCCCACTAACGTCACCTTGTGGGGTTCACGGGTCATTAGACCACCTCTTCAAAAAAGTACACCGACACGGTGGCCAAACCGCTAGTGTGCATGCAAGCGCCATGAGCATAATAACAATAATGAAACGTGTGTCATAGACTCCTGCGACACTCAGTCGCTCCAAATAAATAAGATACCGATACACAAGCATAACATGGGGTTAGTCACCATCTCATAATATTGTTTAAACCGAAACTACCGTACTCATAAATAATGTAACTGTAGAGGAAACATCTATGACGAAGAAAGGGAAAGCTCGGTATGATTCCACCGACGACATTCCCTTTTTTCGGATAAGGTACCCACCTCGAAACGCGTCGACCGAACCGCCAGAAACCGCCCCACGTCTTCGCACGACTTCCGGACCTAAAAGAAAGTCCCAAGAACACAACAATAAGACTAAGCCTTGCCCTATGAAAACAGTGGATCCGACCGCTGTCCGAAAATAGACAGACGGCACCCGAAAAATGCACCGCGAAAATGTAGTCACCTGATACACAAGGCATGCGCTGAGAAAACAAGCGGCGAAGGAAAAACCAACCTGTCGCGGTTCAAATAGCAGCACGGCACAGTAGCCCTGCGCGGCACGGGCGGCGCAGCCCGTGCAGCAGCACCGCGCGGCGCAGGCAGCAGGCCCGCGCGGGTCCTGTCCCCGCGCAGCTGCGAGCGGTGCGGCGCAGCGCAGTAGCCCCACGCGGGCACCTCCCTGCGCGGGCGCGTGCGGCGCGGCAGCCCCGCGCGGCAGCCCCGCGCGGTTCCTTCGGCGGTGCGCGGGTAGCGCGCGGCTTGTGTAGAGTACCGGGACGTCGTATAGTGCACCGACCTCGCAAGATGGCGTGGTGCGGAGAAATCACCTTGGGCGTGTTCTATTTGTGTTTACAGATGAGTCCGGGTTGTTTCGGATCGACGCGGAAGCCCCAGCTTGAATCGCCGTTTTCAGGGCATTGCGCGCCTGTAGAGTATTGGATTGGATAGAGAACTGACTCCGCAGTGGCGCACAGAAAAATTGGAAAATACTTGGGACATGTGTATTTTATGTTTACAGTGGAGTTCGGGAGGTTTCAGAGTGATGCGGAAGCTTCCGGGGCAAAAAGTGAGTTGGCGGCGAAGAAATCAGAGGCTTCAGCTGGAATTCAGTGTTTGGAGCATTGAGTTCCGGAACCAAAGCCTGGGTTCCGGAACTGCATGCTCAGTTCCGAAACCAGATGCTTGGTTCCGAAGCCAAATAGCATTGGTACCGGTACCCAGCTTATGGTACCGGTACCCAGCCTCCAGGGAACTCAGTTTTGGTCTGTTTTGGATTTGTGTGAGAGGGGCACTATGGTCTTTTCACTTCCCAAGTGTTTTGCCCCACGCCACCTTCTATAAAGAGCCCAGCCACCCTGCCTTCTTCTCCACGACAGTTAGAGGAAAAAGCAAGGAAAAGAAAGAGAAGAAAGAAAAGAGAAAGAAAGAAAGAAAAGAGAAGAAGAGAAAGAAATAGAAGGATTGAGAGATTGAGTTAGAGAGGGAGTGGCTGTGGGTTTTGGCAGAGTTGTTCTTCGTGCCGAGGCTTCGGATACCGATTGTGGACGTGTTGGAGAGCGTGACCGGTTTGAGGAGAGCTCGGATGGAGCTCGCGCGCATGCGGACAGCCGATAAAGGTTAGTACTGTGTGTTTCTGAGTTGTCGGATTTTCGGATTTACCGCAGATTTTAGTTTTGACAGGACTAATTTTTGAGCAATGGAATTCCTCCGTTTTTCCTGTTTTCCCTGTGATGGAGTGGAGCCGGAGGGGGATGCGCGCGCTGCGGAGGAGCAGCTTGCTGCTGTGTGGGCTGTTGGACCCCTCGGGTTGCCCTGCGCACAGTGCGGAGCCGCGGCGGAGCGTGGGCTGAGTGCGCAGGATGGTTGGCGGAGCTACGGAGGTTTTGACCGAGCGCAGTTGGAGCCTTGTTAGAGGCCGTGGAGTGTGCTGTGAGCTTCCGGTGATTTTTCTGGACACTTGGCAGAGGTGCGCGCGGCGAGGAGCTGAGGTGCAGTTTTCGGCGAAATTTGACAGTGAGCGGGTCCGCGCTTCGCCGATTTCAGCGTTGCCTATGGAAAGCGTTCCAGGTGGGTTGGAAATTCTTCAAGATGTATGGAATGCCTTCTAATTCTATTGTATGCATGTTTAGCATGTCTAGCATACCTGTTTATTATAGCTAGTAAATCTGATAGTTGCCTAGAGAGTTGTAGAAAGACAATCATGAGCCCCAGACATTTTTAGCATGATCTAGAGATGACTTGACACTAGACTGCATGGTTAGTTGGCATTAGAACAGCATTCGAACTGTTTTAAAAATCACCGAGCTGGTTTTAAGGAAAACTAATTTTATAAATGATTTTTAATTATTGCGAACGCCCAGAGGGGGTGGGATAGGTTCAGGATGCATGTATCCTCGTGCCAGGAGGCCG
Source organism: Tillandsia leiboldiana (assembly GCA_029204045.2). Taxonomy (NCBI): domain Eukaryota; kingdom Viridiplantae; phylum Streptophyta; class Magnoliopsida; order Poales; family Bromeliaceae; genus Tillandsia; species Tillandsia leiboldiana. The sequence continues at coordinate 46,534,581 of CM055064.1, read as the reverse complement.
AGAGGATTTTTAGAGCTCTATGAGATGAGTTTCTAATGTCATGAGAGTTTGATCATTGTTCTACTTCGGGGGCAGAAGCTACCGGCGGTTGTGCCTGCAGCCTGTTCTTGTGGGATCAAGGTTGTAGACGGCAGTCTTTCGGAATTTCCAAGCCTCCCGTGCGAGAGATTGAGGATTGATTCCCTTGTTGGGTTGATTGGGTTACTCTAGATCATGAGTTGTGCTTTAGCAGATTGAGTCGTGGAGAGTTTTCCGACTTAGCTATGAGAGTTTGGGCTTTGGCAGATCGAGTCGTGGAGAGTTTTCCGACTTAGCCATTAGGTTATGCATTATCAGATTGAGTCGAGGAAGGTTCCCCGACGTAGCTATTGGTTATTTGGGCTTTATCAGATCGGGTCGTTGAGGGTTCTCCGATTGATTATGTGATGAGTTGGGCATTTCCAGATTGACTCGTGGAGTGTTTTCCGACCGAGTTATGATCATTTGGCATTCGAGTTTCCGATCTTTTTTATCATGGATTTTAGCCTGCATGTGTCGCTTATTGAGCCAGATGAGACACGCTTGTTACTCGGTGGGGTCGCTCCCCTCGAGTTGCCGCTCCAGATGCGATGACGATGATGATGATGATGATGCGCCTGATGAGGCTGCTTTGCGTGATATTGTGATAGTCCGTTCGGGCACCCTACGTTGGAGTAGTAGGGGCGATCGGACACCCTACGTTGGAGTAGTAGGGAGGCGCAGGCTTGACTGAGCCAGTTTTGGCAGTCATTGAGATTTGAGTTATTGTGAGCTCTTGGTGAGCGAGTGGATGCATAGCATGTTCTTAGATGGGTTTTTCCTTTGAGCATGATACTCGAGGCATAGTAGCAGTAGGTGGATGCATAGCATGTTCTTAGATGAGTGTTTCCTTTGAGCATGGTACTTGTGGCATATTAGCTGTAGTTTCATTCAGCTTACCTATTATTTATCTATCTATCTGCATACCTATTGTTTTGCCTCCAGTAGACTTAGTGGGCATACCGTGGATATTGGTGATGGTACCCACTGGGAACTACCTTCTGCAGTAGTTCTCACACCCGCTGCGGTGACAGGTTTCCAGAGGTTGCTGTTCCGGCTTGGTTCGCGCGGAGACAGCTGATCGAGGTGAGGACGTGGCCGAGTAGCTCCTTACCCATTTTATTTGAGAGTCAGAGGTAGATGTACCCTGTATCTTTTATGGTTTCACTTTTGTACTGGACAGTCTGAGTGATTGTGAGGGTTGTATTTTTTTTTTCATAGCTGAGAGACTATGTATTGAGGATTTTGTATATTCAGATGTTCAGTTGTGATTCTGTAGCTACTAGTTTTATTTCAGCTCTGATACATGTTTAGCTTTAGGTATGACTCGCAGGATAGACGCTTCGTCTGTGCGGGGGTTTCTGTACAGATGGCGGATCTGTTCGCGCGCCCGGGTCGCAGTTTCGACCGCGGGGCGTGACAGATTAGAGTGGTATTAGAGCCTAGGAATATAGGTCTTTGAGGACTTATTGACCCTAGGCTATTGGTTGGACAGTAGGATGATTGTCGTGAGAGACGTGACTTTAGCGAGAGTCCTGATTGAGTTTGTATCTCCCCCGAGGGATTGGGGCGAGTGATTTTACTTGTTTATTCTCTAAAGATGGTTATGTTGGCTGCAGACAACATAATGCTTTAGAATGGTTAACATGTTCTAGACTTTCGCTTGATCGGGTCAAGAGTGTTTGTGGTCCTGATGTTTGGTTTGTGGCAGTTGTCTTTGGTGCCTACGAGATGCCGTGCAGTGGCGAGGGCGCGTTTGGCCTTGGATGAGGAGCCCGAACAGCGGGAGGCTGAATGGACAGAGCAGAGTGAGGTCCGTGAGTTGCGGGCCCAGGTAGCTCAGATGTCAGAGGCGTTACGACGCCAGGAAGAGACAGCTAGACGCCAGGAAGAGAACATGGAGCGCGTGATGCGCATGCTTGAGCAGAGAGTATCTCCTGTGGTATCGCCAGTAGTACCTCCGGCCACGACATCGTCGATTTCAACCCAGATCGCACCGTTGATAGTGCAGGAGCAGCGAGAGTTTGCTGATCGGTTGTCGTACATCAGCCAGTTCCATCCCCAGCAGTTTTTAGGGCAGAGTTTGGAGCCTTGGGAGGCCGAGAACTGGATTGCTGCTGTGGAGAAGCTATTTGAGAATTTGTTCATCCAGGAGAAGCATCAGGTGCACTTGGTTACGCACTTTTGGGGAAGGACGCCGAGGTTTGGTGGCATCGAGTTCGTCCTGTTGGACCACCGGGAGTGCAGTTGATGACTTGGAGTGAGTTTCGTGCCTTGCTGCTCGGGGCCTTCTTTCCCGACAGTGTAAAGCAGAAACTGGAAGGGGATTGAGACGCCTGTAGCAGGGGAGTCGACCTCTTCAGGATTATGTTCGCGAGTTTCTGCGATTGTTGAGCAGTGTGCCCCATGTTGCCCAGTATGAGGTCCAGAAGGTTGATCTGTTTGAGAGGGGACTGCATCGGGATAGCTATCGCTTTGTGCATTCTCGGCGAGCGCCGACTTTAGATGCAGCGATTGTGCATGCTCGATGGATTGACCGAGGATCAGTGATCATGTCCGAGAGGGACGGAGAGCGAGGGACCAGCTCCGGAGAGAGACATCCAGTATCGCCCGATTTTGGGACAGTCGAGTGGATCGAGGTTGCCATGATTCTAGTTTCAGGGTCATGGGTCTCAGAGGAGACAGAGACCAGGAGGTTCTCGACAGTCGAGGCACCAGCAGTAGTGTCAGGATGAGTGTGTCATTTGCGGTGGGCCGCATTCATTGCCATAGTGTGACCTCAGGAAGGGGCGATGTTTTTCATGTGGATAGTCAGGACATTTTCAGGCAGAGTGTCCCAGTGTAGTGCTCATGGTTTTGCCGCTTGTGACGGCACCCCCATTACCCCTTCAGGATGAAGAGGTTCATCCGATTTACCGGTAGGCTGATAGAGCCGAGATGCCAAGGCAGATAGAGCGATGGCCACCAGCATCTAGTGGATGTTATTGTGCAGCCGGTTAGAGGGCGCCAGGTTAGTGGATCGCGTCTTACGAGGTGTGGTTTTCTTTATGGTCGTCGGAGTTAGAGCATGTTTGATGCCGACACCGCTGGTGCGTGTTTTAGTAGAGCAGGGTTAGCTTCGCGTGGGCCAGAGATGGGACTGTTGTCTTGTGCACGTGAGGATCAGGTTCCAGATCACGTATAGCACATGGATGAGTGTTGCCAGTCCTGCCCAGTGCAGATAGGACCTTGGATTTGATCCATTGAGTTGTTAGTCCTACATCAGCTCCGAGATGTTGATATGAGGTTGGATAGGGATTGGTTATCCCAATGTTATGCTATCATGGATTGTCGAGAGTGGACAATTGTGAGGACCCAAAATTCCCACTTATGGATTACGGTTACATCTACAGCTTCTGGAGGCCTACGAGGTGTGTCGGTGGTGTTTGTGCACAATTTGGACACAAGTGATGGACTTCGGGCTTAAAGTGGATCACGTGAGTGATCGGATGACCCCGTCGAATGTTTAGAAGTGGTTTTGCGCGCAATGGATATCAAAAGTGGAGTCAGCGCGAAGTTTGGACAAAAGAACACCTTTCCGGATGCCTTCGGCAAATTTTAGGATTGGAATTGGGCAAAACGGACTTCGGATTTGGATTCAGCGCGCGAAAACGATGAAAATGGACTATTCACTTGTATTATTCGGAGCCCGGATGCCGCACACGGATTTCGAGGCAAGGGGGGCACTGTTCCGGCGGCTGGGGCAGCGCCGGTGATGGCGGAGGGCGGCGGCGCGGGCTCGGGCAGGCGCAGGCGCGGCGGCGGGCAGGCGCGGGTGCGGCGCGGGCAGCGCGCGGGCAGGTGCGCGGTCCAAGGGGGCCGGCGTGCACCAGAGGGCAGGACGCGTGGCAGCTGGCGGTAGGCCGGTGCAGTGGACCGGGTCCACGGAGCGGGTGCAGGCCGCCTCGGGGCGCGTGGGTGCAGGGGTGGCAGGCGGCGGCGCAGGCGCGCACGTGGGCGCGCGTTGACGACTTTCCCGCGCTGGACGCGCCACGTGTCGGCGCTGCGTTGGGCCACGTGGCGCCAGGTTAGCGGCGGGCTTCACTGTTGCCTGTTCGGCGGGCTACGTGGAGGCCCAGGAAGGATTCGGGCCCGCATAGTGTTGGGCCGGGCCCAACACTGTAGCGGCCCGAATAAACCGGGCGCCCGAAAGTAGGGATACAGCGGGTATTTTGGGATTTGTTTTCTGGAGCCTATTTAAGCGACCCGAGCCGCCTTCTTCTTCCCTTTTCCGGCATTTCCGAGCCTCCCCTCGCCACGATGCCTTCAGCAAAGTTGATCCCCGCGCTGTGCTGCACCCACTTGAGGATTTTGGGGATTTTACTTGGCACGCTTTCCGAGGTTACATTTTCTTCGGCGCGGCGCGACGTTCTTTCGCCGGAGTTCCCTTTCGTCGCGTTTCGGTGCGTGAGCTCCCTCGGCCTACCCCGACCACCTTTTCAGGCGATTCTTGCACCGTTGGAACAGCGACAAACAGGGCTTCGATCTTGGTATTTCCTGCTTCCCCTAGTTTCGCGCTTTTCAAGGAGTTGTTCCAAGCTTTCTGTGACCCTTTTTACTGTGGTTGAGACTTGGATAGCGGCTCAATGTTTTGGCGATATCTCTGCATCCGGGCATCGTATTGAGGCATGCCTATACACTTTTTGCATCTACGCGTCGCAAGGATTACCGTCGTATTTTTTGGGGAATTTTTTGAGACTTTCCCGAAGGTATACTTCTTCCCCCTTTACTGTGCAAAATATTACAGATGTGTTGTTGTGAGGTTGTGTGCACCCTGTATTGTGGAATTTGTAACTCGGCCTACGGGGCTCGGAATTGGACGTGCAGGTACTCGTTTCGAAGGTCTCGACGCGAAAATCGCGACTGTATTTTTGTTGGATTTTTCGGAGTCCTCTCTGCAGGTTAAAATATTGCTTCTTTGGGACTAAAGTTTCAACTTGGACAACACTCTTGGAATGTTGTATAAATTGTAGTATTGGACTATATTTTGTATCCAGGGGTAATTTTGGGAGTTTTTGTGGAGCACTGCTTGGAGCCGAGGCTTGCGCGACATGTACCGTGGATACCGGTTCAGCAGATATTGTTAGCAAGTGACCACGCTCTTCACCGACCCCAGGTTTGCCTTGGATTGAGCGCTTCAGGTGGGTAAGCTTAATATTGGTAACTGTATAAGGTTTTTATGATATGGTGAATGTAAGTGCGCACTTGTGGGAATGTCACCCCTCTATGACTGATAGCATGCATATTTAATGTACAACCCATATTTAGAATTGAGAGGAAAAGCTTGAAGAATGGCCTAGATCATACAGATTGATGTGCTTTAGTAATAATCTTTTAGCATGCCAGGTTGCACATAGTCTTTTATGGTATGATTACTCGATGGAGTAGGGGGCTATATCTATGTGCGGGTATTATTCTGATCATTCTGTTGATGGACCCTGGATTGTGGACAGGTGTAGTTCTTTAGGGATTCCTGCATGTTGTTTATTCCTAGAGGATCTATTATATGCTTTACCCCCTTTCATTTCCTTGAGGATATTTGCATGCTTGTATGGACATCTAGTTAGGCCATCTTTTACTGCTGCACTACTATTGGAACTTGACTTAGGAGAAACCATGTTATTCCTTTTCTCCTTCTTTGTTAGTCAGGCGGTCTGTGTTGCTCGGGTGCGAGCAAGGGTCTGGGGTAGTGTAGCCAGGACATTGGTGTCAGGGACGGGTTGTGCTGGATTGCGATTGGCAGGGTTTTGCGGCAACCGCGGATATCGAGCGGTTGACCGGAGGTCGGCTATGGGACTTGGTTATAGACGGCAGGGTATTGCGGCAACTGCGGATATTGGGCGGTTGACCGGATGTTTACTTTTGCATCAGATTGGGTATCAGTTTTCTCTAGTGGACGAAGATTCCCACTATTTGAGTACTTTTGCATCTGATTGAGGACCGAGGCTTTCTTTAGTGGTTGAGCTTTCCCACTTTGATCAGAGTCATGATCCAGTCCTGCTGATTATACTACTTATTATACTTATCACTGAGATACTTTACTCGTGTGGGTCGCTCCCCTCAAGTTCCACTCCGGAGTGTGTTACAGACAGGCTTTGAGTCCTTGAGACTCCTATCCCCTATCGGTGTTATGCGTTGGCCAGCATACCCGATTTGGCAGGCACAGCAGGCAGTACCAGTTTTACTGGTGGCACCAGATTGAGGTCATTACAGGCATTTACTTTATTATTGCACTCGTGTCAGGGGGACCGAGTGGAGTCTAGTAGCTGTGTTTAGACCAGTGCTAGTGTTGTTCGGAATCGTTTGGGGATTGACGGTGGCCCCGAGGTTGTTATGAGTCGTCGACCGTTGTGCGAGAGGTTTGGTGATCTTGATTGAGTCTATCCGTTCTGAGAGAGAGCGTGGATTTTTACTATAGCCTGCATGAGCCACTACTCGATAGCGAATTAATCCGTTTGGACACCCTACGTAATTCCTGCCCGGCAGTGGGAGGTGGTTGTAGGTGCGGCGCAGGTTTGACTGGACCAGATGTGGCAGTCAGCTCGATTGGGTCGATTGTGCACTTCATGTGCTAGTGGTTTCATACCATTCTTTGATTCTCCCCTCTTGAGCATTTAGATGGAGGCATGGTAGCTGTTGAGGGTCATCAGCGTTCTTGTTCAGTTCTCACGGCTTTGGTTAGTTTATGTCTCTTGAGGACTTAGTGGGCAGACCGTCGGGTCTGGCGGTGGTACCCACTAAGAACTCCCTTTTTGGTATAGTTCTCACACCCTTTGGGGGTTTTCCCCCTCATTTTTTCTTCCTCTCCTTTGTTTTGCAGAGTCTTAGCGGGTGTTGCTGATTCTGCGGTTGTTGATCGAGGCGAGGGAGTCGCGAGCTAGATCCCCACTCGTCATTGGAGAGTAGCGGTACCCCCCTTCAGAGGAGACCTGCAGTAGATTGGCTATTTTGTTTTTCTCTTTTGAGAGACTCATGTAGTGAGGATATGATATGTATTGAGAGCCTGTACACTGATGTATTTATTGGAGATATTTCCCTGTTGAGTTTTGAGCTTTGTATATGAGGATATTGTATGATTATCATTTTTGGGAGATGGACATTGTTGTATTATTTCCAGTTGTACAGTGGTTGATTTTAGTTATACAGCAGATTTTTATTTATAGCTCTGATATCTGTTAGCTGTAGTACTTTTCTTGTAGGTAGGACGCTTCGCCTATGCGGGGTTTGGCATAGGTGGCGGATCTGTTGGCGAGCCCGGGTCGCAGTTTCGACCCCGGGGCGTGACAACAATGGCCCTCCGTGGACCTAGTTAGGAGGAGTATGCTTATAGAGGAAGCTAGAGCATGACGGAGGTTGAGTCGTGGTCGTATCGCTTTGCTAGTGACTGTAGAGGAGGTGCCTACGGCGTCACCGGGACTAAAGAATATCCTTATCGCCCGTGTGATCCCGGGTGTGAGTCTACCTGAGCTGATATTGAAGCCGCCGTTTAGTGAGATTGAGATCGAGATAGTGATTGACGTGGTTTTGGAAACCGCGCCGACTTCGGTAGCACCTCTTGGAGTATCACCCGTGAGACAGAGAGAGAGAGAGATGATAGTGCAGTTGCGGGATCTGATGGATCGAGAGGTCTGTGTGACCCAGTACCACGTCGTGGGAATACGACAGTGAGGATCTGAGAGATTGATACTTGGGTATGATGCCACACCGTTGATACACAGTGGTGATGCCACACCGTTGATACACGGTGGTGATGCCATGCCGTTGGTACACGGAAGTGATGCCTCGTTGTGGGTACACAACGGTGAGGGTTCTATGATGGTTCGAGCACAGACAGGTTTGGATTGTATTTCGGCAGATACCCTTTTGTGAGATTGATAGCTTTATGGAACCTTACGGCCGAGGGCTGTGCACAGATAGTGTTTGGGACACAGCAGGGGCATTATGAGTTTACGGTGAGGTCAATGGGATTGACTAATGCCCTGCCGCCTTTATGTATCGAGGAATGGTGTATTCCAGCGGTATTTGGACGGGTTGGTAGCAGTACCCGTCGTGGATATTTGGATTTATTTCCGAGGTGACATAGAGCACGAGGAGCACTTGAGGATAGTGCTGCAACTTCTAAGAGAGAAGAAGTTGTTTGCCAAGTTGAGAGAGTATGCATTTTGACGTCGGAAGGTTTTGTTGTTAGGCCATGTGATTTCAGCTGCAAGAGTGACAGTGGACCCAACGAAGAGTGATGCCGCTCGGGTTGGGCCTAGACCTATGATAGTGACAGAGGTCAGAAGCTTTTGGACTAAGCAGGGCCAGTATAGCTTCGAGGAGTTAATGCTGAGAATGATATCCGCGTCAATGTAGATGATTGCCAGTGATAGAGAGAGAATTGAGTTATCCATCGACCCCTAAACCTGAAGTACTTGGTTACTCAGGAGGAGTTTGGTTTGAGGCAACGCCGGTGGATAGAGAGTTATCAAAGATGTAGGATTGATATTATAGTATTATCCCGACGAGGACATTATGGTCAGGTACGCCTTGTCTAGGCGAGCAGTGCAACCTTGGAATGAGGTGATCGATCAGTGGATGCCACTTTTGGAACTTGGAAGTTGAGTGTTAGCCGCAACAGAAACAACTTCAACCCCTCTCCCCTTTTTTTTTATTATGCCGAGGGTTGACGAACTGATCGACAAATTTCGGAAGGGGTGCTCCAGAAATGGAGAAGGCGCTGGAGCCTGTTCTTGTTTGATTGGGGTGAAGGCACTAACCATTCGAGGTTTCGAAATTTTCGCCGTTTCTGGCTCATTTTTAAATTGAGAGTTGGAAATTGAGGAATGATCCCGATGACGGACTCCTTTCCCTGTTGATGGATGTGAGAGTGTATTGAGGAGTTTTGAGCAGTTGGTTGCTGTAGGGGCAACGGAAGGGTTATTATTATTTGTCTTGAGGAATGTGTGTATTTGATCCCTTGCATATTTTGGATTCCACTTCCTTGGAGCTGGACGAGGATTTGAGCTATCAGGAACGACCGATGCAAATTCTTGCTTGTGAGGCTAAAGAATTTTGCAGTCGGGTGATACCTTTGGTGAAGGTCCAGTTGAGCCATCATGATGAGAGAAAGGCCACTTGAGAGCCTGAGGATGAGTTGAGGATCTCCTATCCCCATTTGATTGAGACACCCTCCTGAGTTACGGATTTATTTCTGGTTTCGAGGACGAAACCCTTTTAAGGAGGGAAGAGTGTAGAGTACCGGGACTTCGTATAGTGCACCGACCTCGCAAGATGGCGTGGTGTGGAGAAATCGCCTTGGGCGTGTTCTATTTGTGTTTACAGATGAGTCCGGGTTGTTTCGGATTGACACGGAAGCCCCAGCTTGAATTGGCATTTTCAGGGCATTGCGCGCATGTAGAGTATTGGATTGGATAGAGTACCGACTCCGCAGTGGTGCACAGAAAAATTAGAAAATATTTGGGACATGTGTATTTTATGTTTACAGTGGAGTTCGGGAGGTTTCAGAGTGATGCGGAAGCTTCCGGAGCAAAAAGTGAGTTGGCGGCGAAGAAATCAGAGGCTTCAGTTGGAATTCAGTGTTTGGAGCATTGAGTTCCGGAACCAAAGCCTGGGTTCCGGAACTGCATGCTGAGTTCTGGAACCAGATGCTTGGTTCCGGAGCCAAATAGCATTGGAACCGGTACCCAGCTTATGGTACCGGTACCCAGCCTCCAGGGAACTCAGTTTTGGTCTGTTTTGGATTTGTGTGAGAGGGGCACTATGGTCTTTTCACTTCCCAAGTGTTTTGCCCCACGCCACCTTCTATAAAGAGCCCAGCCACCCTGCCTTCTTCTCCACGACAACTAGACGAAAAAGCAAGGAAAAGAAAGAGAAGAAAGAAAACAGAAAGAAAGAAAGAAAAGAGAAGAAGAGAAAGAAAGAGAAGGATTAGGAGATTGAGTTAGAGAGGGAGTGGCTGTCGGTTTTGGCGGAGTTGTTCTTCGCGCTGAGGCTTCGGATACCGATTGTGGATGCGTTGGAGAGTGTGACCGATTTGAGGAGAGCTCGGATGGAGCTCGCGCGTATGCGGACAGCCGATAGAGGTTAGTACTGTGCGTTTCCGAGTTGTCAGATTTTTGGATTTTCCGCAGATTTCAGTTTGGACAGGACGAATTTTTGAGCAATGGAATTCCTCCATTTTTCCTATTTTTCCTATGATGGAGTGGAGCCGCAGGGGGATGCGCGCGCTGCGGAAGAACAGCTTGCTGCTGCGTGGGCTGTTGGAGCCCTCGGGTTGCCCTGTGCACAGTGCGGAGCCGCGGCGGAGCGTGGGCTGAGTGCGCAGGATGGTTGGCGGAGCGACGGAGGTTTTGACCGAGCGCAGTTGGAGCCTTGTTAGAGGCCGTGGAGTGTGCTGTGAGCTTCCAGTGTTTTTTCTGGACACTTGGCAGAGGTGCGCGCGGCGAGGAGCCGAGGTGCAGTTTTCGGCAAAATTTGACAGTGAGCGGGTCCGCGCTTCGCCGATTTAAGCATTGCATGTGGAAAGCGTTCCAGGTGGGTTGGAAATTCTTCAAGATGTATGGAATGACTTCTAATGCTATTGTATGCATGTTTAGCATGTCTAGCATACCTGTTTATTATAGCTGGTAAATCTGATAGTTGCCTAGAGAATTGTAGAAAGACAATCATGAGCCCCAGACATTTTTATCATGATCTAGAGATGACTTGACACTAGACTGCCTGGTTAGTTGGCATTAGAATAGCATTTGAACCGTTTTAAAAATCACCGAGCTGGTTTTAAGGAAAACTAATTTTATAAATGGTTTTTAATTATTGCGTACGCCCATAGGGGGTGGGATAGGTTCAGGATGCATGTATCCTCGTGCCAGGAGGCCGAGAGGATTTTTAGAGCTCTGTGAGATGAGTTTCTAGTGTCATGAGAGTTTGATCATTGTTCTACTTCGGGGGCGGAAGCTACGGGCGGCTGTGCCTGCAGCCTGTTCTTGTGGGATCAGGGTTGTAGGCGGCAGTCTTTCGGAATTTTTGGGCCTCCCGTGCGAGAGATTGAGGATTGATTCCCTTGTTGGGTTGATTGGGTTACTCTAGATCATGAGTTGTGCTTTAGCAGATTGAGTCATGGAGAGTTTTCCGACTTAGCTATGAGAGTTTGGGCTTTGGCAGATCGAGTCGTGGAGAGTTTTCCGACTTAGCCATTGGGTTATGCATTATCAGATTGAGTCGGGGAAGGTTCCCCGACGTAGCTATTGGTTATTTGGGCTTTATCAGATCGGGTCGTTGAGGGTTCTCCGATTGATTATGTGATGAGTTGGGCATTTCCAGATTGAGTCGTGGAGTGTTTTCCGACCGAGTTATGATCATTTGGCATTCGAGTTTCCGATCTTTTTGATCGTGGATTTTAGCCTGCATGTACCGCTTATTGAGCCAGATGAGACACGCTTGTTACTCGGTGGGGTCACTCCCCTCGAGTTGCCGCTCCGGATGCGATGACGATGATGATGATAATGATGCGCCTGATGAGGCTGCTTTGCGTGCTATTGTGATAGTCCGTTCGGGCACCCTACGTTGGAGTAGTAGGGGCGATCGGACACCCTACGTTGGAGTAGTAGGGAGGCGCAGGCTTGACTGAGCCAGTTTTGGCAGTCATTGAAATTTGAGTTATTGTGAGCTCTTGGTGAGCGAGTGGATGCATAGCATGTTCTTAGATGGGTTTTTCCTTTGAGCATGATACTCGAGGCATAGTAGCAGTAGGTGGATGCATAGCATGTTCTTAGATGAGTGTTTCCTTTGAGCATGGTACTTGTGGCATATTATGTCACGCCCCGGGTTCGAAACTGCGACCCGGCCTAGCCAACAGGTCCGCCGTCTGTACGGAAACTACCGCACAGACGAAGCGTCTAACCTACAAAAGAGATCTATACTATACAAGTATCAGAGATGAAAAGAAACTACACTTAAGGAATAAAACTGAACAGCTGAAATCACTATATAACAAATTCAATATACAAAAATCCACGATCTCTCTAAAATAACTAATACATCGCTGTCCAGTATACAAGTGGAATCATAAAAATACCGGGTACATCTACCTCTGACTCTCAATGCTGGTAAGGAACTACTCGGCCACGTTCTCACCTCGATCAGCTGTCTCCGCGCGCGCTAAGCCGGAACAGCAACCTCAGTAACCTGTCACCGCAGCGGGTGTGAGATCTACTGCAGAAGGTAGATCTCAGTTGGTACCGTCGCCAATATCCACGGTATGCCCACTAAGTCTACTGGAGGCAAACAGATAGGTATGCAGATAGATAGATAATAGGTAAGCTGAATGAAAACTACAGCTAACATGTCACAATCATCATGCTCAAGGAAACTCTACTATAAACATGCTATGCATACCCTCGCTACTGCTAAAATGCCTCAGTATCAATGCTCAAAGGAAAGAAACTCATCTAAGAACATGCTATGCAATCACCCGCTCATATCACCCAATCTCAATGACTGCCTCCTCGGGTCCAGTCAAACCTGCGCCTACCTACTACCGTTACATCCACGGAGGACCGGACTTACGTAGGGCGTCCGTGACTGCCAAAACTGGCCCAGCCAGAGGGATTGTGTCGACAAGTCGCGATACAAAAGTAACAGATCCACTCCGGACGTGGCACTCGAGGGGCGCGACCCCACCAAGGAAAAGGTATCCGCGCACTCTGTCGAGCTCAAAGTGGCTCCTACAGGCTATAGTCAAAATCCACGCTCACACTCAAAACGGAAGGACCCAAGATACTCACACATCTGGCACAACGGCCGGAGTACTCTCGATGACTCAGCTGATCAGCTCTCTCGAATCTCGAGACACTAACAAACTCTACCAACTCGTGGCACAAAACATACTGGCTGGAGATACTCCACAGCCGGGATCGACCCACAACTCAGGGCTAATAAAACTGATCGGACAACACACAACGACCCGGGACCACCGTCAACCCCAACGGTTCCCAACAACACTGACCGGAAGATACTCGACGGCCCGGGACCACCGTCTACCCAAACGGCTCCCCACGACACTAGCACAATCTAAACTCAGCTACCAGACTCCACTCAGCCCCCAGGCACGAGTGCAACAATGTCCCACAGAAACCTGACCCCTCGGCCCACTACCCGGGCGAGGCAACACTATGTCCAGAAAAGATGCAAAGTGTGGGATGTCTAATACATAAAGGAACCTAGCCCAAGTGAAGGCTCTCTACTGACTCATCTGTGTCAGCAAGCGGCACATGCAGGCTATGATCCACGATCAAACAGATCGGAAACTCAATGCTCAAAAAGCACAACTCTGTCGGGAAACCCTCCACAACTCGATCTGATATGCCCTCACCAACCCCCGAGACACTAGTAAAAACATCCATAAGTCAAATAAAATCTCCTCGGGCCCCAGGCACGAGGTTACATGCACCCTGGGACCCTGTCATCTCACTGGCAATCTCGTAGTTTAAAAACCACTTTTAAAAAGCCGATTTTTCCTTAAAACGGGTTTCATAATTTTTAAAACGATCCTGGTGCAAAAGTAATGCTCTCTAATCATGTAATCTAGTGTCATACTGTACCAGGAGTACACTAAAAATAATCTGGGGCTCTAATAAATTTTTCAAAAAATTCCAGGCAACTATCAGATTTAATTACAGAGAAAATATTACACTAGACATGCTCAAATTACATTCAGAAGAATTAAAGGGCATTCCATATATTTTGGAAGAAATTCAAACCCACCTGGATCGCTTTCCGCAGGCAATCGCTGAAGTCGGTGAAGCGCCGAGCCGCTCAATGTCCAAAATCTGCCGAAACACTAACCCGCACCGCGCGCGCACACTGTCGCGGACCTCGGGAAAAATCTCCGGAAGCTCGAATAATCACCCTGAGTCCTCATAAAAATCCTGCGTGCTATCAACTCGCCCACTGCCTACTAACAGTGACAGCATAACCCCCAAACTCTCAAAATCCAGAAATCCGCCAAAAAACTGAACTTCGGAAAAGAAACAGCTCACCTCTAATGGTGTTCCCACACGTCGATCACCACCGGTTCCAACTGTTCGCGCGACACTAAGCTCCTCGCGCGCCCTGAGCTGCTGCTCCAAAAACCAGGAAGAAAAAAAAACAGAAAACCATCAAGATTTGCAAAAAACCCGAAACTCAAGCTCTCCGGGCAAAAGACCAGCCCCCCGCTCGCTCGCCGACCACTCGCAGCAGCCGCACGCGCTGCCGCCGCTGGCCGCGCTGCTCTGCTGCTGCGGCTGACCGCGCTGCTGCAGCTGCCGCGCGGCGCCTGGGCCCGCTGCGCGCTGCCTTGGCGCGCGTGCCGCGCGGCACCAGGTGCCAGCCGCGCGGCGCAAGGGCCTGCCGCTGCTTGCTGCGCGGCGCCGCTGCAACTGCCGCGCGGCGCCGCAACTGCAGCCGCGCGGAGCTGCCGCAGCAGCTGCGCGGCTCCCTGGGCCCGCTGCGCGGCGCATGGGCCCGTCGCGCTGCTGCCCAGCCCGCTACGCGCGGCCCCCCGCGCTTGCTGCGCGCCCGTGCGGTGCCTGCGCAGCGCCTGCGCGGCGCCTGCGCAGCGCCCGCCTGCTGCGCGCGCCCACCTGCTGCGCGTGCAGCTCCTGCAGCCGCCGCAGCTGCTCGCCCGCGCGGCGCCTCGGCTGCTTGCTGCTTGCCAACCGCGGGCAGCAAGCCCACCAACACCCCACCAACTCCTCCAAAACCCAGCCAACACAAAACCATACAAGAAATCCAAAAAAAAAAACCAATCCGAACTCTCTCCAAAAAAAAATTGCAACATACCTCGCCGAGCTCGACGCGCGCGCGCTCCGCTCGCTCCTCTCGGCTACTAGCAGGTAGTCCACCATCACATTCTCATCCATTCCTCTCTTTTCCCTCTTTTTTCCTCTTCTCTTTTCTTCTTCTTTCACTCCTTCTCTCATACTCTGTTCTTGGTTTTTTCCTCTGCTTTGCAGGTGGGAGGAGATGATGATGATGTGGCGGTGCTAATTAGGTGAGGTTAATTAAAGGTGCGGTGGTGGTGGTGCTGGCAGCTAATAAGCACATCCAAAATATCTTCCAACACAATAAAAAAAAACTCCACTCCACTTCCTTCCTTTTCCCTTTACTTCACAGACCCAAATAAAAATGCCAATAATTAATTAAATTAATTAAATAATCCAAGAATAGCCAACTCCAACTCACTTTTTGCCCTCGGGGCCTCCGCACCAGTCTGGAACCTCCCGAACTCCGCTGTAATATGAAAATACACATGTCCAAAACTTTCCCCGCTCAAAAAGCTCAACGGTAGAGTCGATGTGCTCAATCCAAAAACCGGCTCCCATAATTGCCAACTCCAAGTCTCTTTTTGCCTTCGGGGCCTCCGCATCAATCCGGAACCTCCCGAACTCCGCTGTAATATGAAAATACACTTGTTCCAACATTTTCCAATTTTTCTGTGCCCCACGGCGGAGTCGGTACACAAACAAAACCGGTCCTCTATCGGCGCACAATGCCCGGAAAACTCCAATTCAAGCTGGGGCTTCCGCGTTGATCCGAATCAACCCGAACTCAACTGTAAACATAATTTGAACTCGTCCAAAGCAAATCCTCCGCACCATGCCATCTTGCGAGGTCGGTGCACTATCCGAAATCCCGGTACTCTACATATTAGCTGTAGTTTCATTCAGCTTACCTATTATTTATCTATCTATTTGCATACCTATTGTTTTCCCTCTAGTAGACTTAGTGGGCATACCATGGATATTGATGACGGTACCCACTGGGAACTATCTTCTGCAGTAGTTCTCACACCTGCTGCGGTGACAGGTTTCCAGAGGTTGCTGTTCCGGCTTGGTTCGTGCGGAGACAGCTGATCGAGGTGAGGACGTGGCCGAGTAGCTCCTTACCCATTTTATTTGAGAGTCAGAGGTAGATGTACCCTGTATCTTTTATGGTTTCACTTTTGTACTGGACAGTCTGAGTGATTGTGAGGGTTGTATTTTATTTTTCATAACTGAGAGACTATGTATTGAGGATTTTGTATATTCAGATATTCAGTTGTGATTCTATAGCTACTAGTTTTATTTCAGCTCTGATACATGTTTAGCTTTAGGTCTGACTCGCAGGATAGACGCTTCGTCTCTGTGGGGGTTTCCGTACAGATGGCGGATCTGTTCGCGCGCCCGGGTCGTAGTTTCGACCGCGGGGCGTGACACCCTGTCCGCGCGGCAGCAGCGAGGCGCAGCGTGGTGACGGCGTAGCGCATGTAGCACCGCACTGGCACCTCCCCCGCACGGCGCGTGCGGTGCGGCAGCCCCGTGCGGATCCTTCAGTGGCGCGCGGGTACCTCCCCCGCCCCACTGAAGGATCTGCGCTGGCACCTCCCCCGCACGGATCCTTCATTGACTGTCCACATTTATAACAACGACCCCACCTCTGATCACAGGTGTGCGACAGATAAGATCCTCCACAGAATATACATCTGTCTCTGTCACGATGCCGTGGCTATCCCGCCGACTGCTGGCTCTGTATCTGCTGCTGCGATCCCTGCTGCTGCTGAGATGGCCTCTGGGATCCACCAGGCCCTCGCTGCTCCGAACGCCCACGGTTAGAGAACTGAGGCCGCGGTGGTCTCCACGAACTGGCCTGTCCCCCGTCGTCGAGTGCTGGTTGCTTCCTATCGGAACTCTGCGCGACCATCCCGCCTCGCCGAGCAACCATGGTGCCGCCTCTCTCCACCCACTGGGCATGCTCTGCATCCTCCTCAAGGGTCTGAAGCCTCTGAGCATGAACTAGGGTAAATATCTCACTGCGGAGGCCTGCCTCGAACAACTCGACCTGATGTGGCCCATCGCGGGCGACAAAGGGCACGCAATTGAGCAACTGCATGAACTCCTGAAATTATACCTGAACTGGTCGGTCGCCCTGCTGGATATTCCTCAAATCATCCTCCAGTTTCCGCTTCACGCTGGTTGAGAAGTAGGTATCCGTTTCATCTGTCGAAACTCAGATCAGGGTAGCTGTCGGGTGATCTGAAACTCCTGTGGCTCCACCCGATGCCACCAAGCATCTGCGTCTCCGTCCTGGCAGTGTACCGCCATATGAACTCGGTACCTCGAATCGATGAAGAAATCCCTGAATAGTTTCTCCATCGCTGCTAACCATGTCCCGATCTCCCACGGCTGCGTGTTTCGCCCCGAGAATCTAGGCGGTCCGTGCTGACAAAACTTGGCAAGCTCGTCAGCAATATACTCCTCCTCAGCCGGGGTCAAAGGCTGGACCGCTCCCCGAGCCCCGCTACTCGACGATGGCGCCGCCGGGACAGATGGTACTACCGATGGCGCAGGGGCCTCCAAAATCGTCGGAGGCGGTGCCTCCCTCTGAGCAAGTAGCTGCTAAATCCACTGCTCCTGTCGGCGGTTGCTCTCAGCAAACTGGGCCACCAAGGCCCTAAACTCGCTAATCTCTGAAGATCCGGTCTGCCCCGGCTCAACAGGTGGTGTAGGGGCACCCCGGGTAGGGATTCGACGTCGGGGAGGCATCCTGGCACAAGAAACCACAAATCAGCAACACATCCACACACGACCCAATCTAGCAAAAGTCAAGGACATCCCACTATTTCTGTAACTTTATGTTGTCTGCAGCCAACATAACTGTCCCACAGAAATAGGATATGTTAATCCCCCTTCACTCACAGGAAGAGTCAAATAAATAAATCACCGACTTTCGCAAAATATCACGTCTCTCACGCCCTATCATCCTAGGGTCCGCCAAAAGCCTAGGGTTTCCTAAGTCCCAACTGACCTATTCCTAAGCTCTGATACCACCTAATCTGTCACGCCCCGGGTGAAAACCAGAACCTGGGCCCGTCTACAGATCAGCCGTGCACACGGAAATTTCCGCGTACACGAAGCGCTGGTAACCTGCTCATATATAAGATATACAATAAAAGAGCATAAAAATAGAGCTGAACTAAAAGAACTATAAATAATCTCAAACTGGAAAAGATACAAGCGGTAAAGGTACAATAAACTCCCAGCTCACTGAATAAATACAACCAGCTTGCTAAAGCCAGACCAAAAAGTAAAATACAACAGTCTGAGCTACAAAAAGGGATACAAGTCCAGCTAAACTCACTGTTGGGCAGACGATCTATCTACCCAGCAGCACCCGCAGAAGATTCTGCAAAACAAAGGGAGAGAAAAAGAAAAAGGGAAGAATGGGGGTGAGAACTACTAGTAAACCAGTAGCCTCCCCTAGTGGGTAAAGCCTCAAGCTCCGACGCACCCACTAGATCTACCAGAGGCAAAAAGGAGGAAGAAGAGCAATAAGCAATAAAAACTGCTGAAAAAGGAAACTACCACTTCTATGCCTCTAAATGCAGTACCGAAAAAGGAATAACCATATGTATGCATCAGTAACCTACCATCCAAATAAACCCGATCTATCCACCAGTAAAATCTGGTACTGCCTGTTGCCGCCCTCATCATCGGGCAAGTAAAGCCGCGCCGATGTGACGGCAAAAAGTCCATAACTGTCTGACCCCCCACGCTCCGGAGGGGAACTCGAGGGGAGCTACCCACACGAAGAAAGTAACCATGTCACATGTATAATAAAAGCAGGACTGGATCACGACTATGCTCAAGTGGAACAAATCCCTCCACTAAAGAAAACTCCGATCCCTAATCTGATGCAAAAATACACATACGGTCAACCGCCCAATATCCGCGGTTGCCGCAATACCCCTCAATCCACGACCATGTCCCGCAATCGACATCCAGTCAACCGCCCAATATCTGCGGTCGCCGCAATAGCCCATAATCCACAATCGGGTAAAATAATCAATATCCGGTCAACCGCCTACTATCCGCGGTAGCCGCAATACCCCACAACCCATAATCAAGTACCACCTGTCCCCGACCACAAGGTCCTGGCTACACTATCCCAAACCCCTGCTCAAACCCGAACAACATAAATCAAAAGTCTACATGGAAAGGAGAAAGGATACAATCATGGTTTCTCCTAAGTCAAGTTCCATTGTAATCGTGTTGCGATAAATAGTGGCCTATCTAGATGTCCATACAAGCATGGATTTGTCCTCATGAAAAATGAAAGAGAGTATATCAAATAGTAGTTCCACATGTGTATTAAATAATAGCTCCGCATAGATATAACCATCATGCCAAAATCACTAACCAATTACACATGTCTATAATCCACTAATTACCCTCACATAAACCCTCCACCTATGCATGTCCAAAAGATCCTCAAGTGGTACCCACCAACAAGTTAACTCACATTGTCCCAACATGATAGTAAATTCCACATGCAAGGTTAAGTGCTAACATTATATCCATACAAGCATGTATAAGTCCCAACCACCATTATTAATCAATAATCCTAATACAGGGGGATCACTCTGATAATCCTAGTGAGCATGTTGAAATAGAGGTAAACAACAACCACCTACCTGGCACGCAAATCCAAGTCCACAAAACTCCCCAACTGGAAAAGAACTCCCTGCTGTCCAACAACAGTCCCCGCAACACCCAAATCTGTGAGTCACTGCAAAAATAATCGAACTTGGCATAATGGGCCTCCCCTGAAAATAGCATTTACTGTTTTGCAAATAGTACGGAAAAGAGGGAATTTTCACCTCTGTGTAGTCCTCAGAAAATCCAGAAAAATCACGGTTGCGTTCCTCGCGACGAGTAGATCCAAAACGAGTATTTATACGCCCTGATTCGATGCTCGTAGGCCAAGATATAAATCGAACAAGTCTGCACTGTCCAGAAATTCCCCACAGAAAAGGGGTCAAATAGTGCCTAGGGAACCATGCCAAAAATCCAGAATGAGGTGAAACGACCAACACGGAAAATGAAGCTTTACCTCTCAGGAACACACCGCAGCAAAAATCGTCAAAAAATTCATTCGGGGCTGCACAGGGGGCTTCTCGGACTGAAAAGCGACGAAAACGGGCCAAAAAAGGGAAACGTCGAGGCGCACTGTAAAACCAAGATCGTCGCTGCCGAGCCTCCAAAAATCCTGGGGATCCACCACGAGATCAAAAATATCAAGGGGAACAACTCTCCTATAGGGCTCTCCCTCTCAATCTCTCTCTAAAGCTCGAAAAAAGTGAAAAGAGAGAGAGAGGAGGGGTATTTATAGGCCCAAGCCCAGCCCACTTGGGCTGTTTGGATTCAGGCGCCCGAAACTTTCGGGCCCCGAATCCGGACCCGGCCCGGCCCACCAACCCAGCGCCCGGATTCACCTGGGCGCGACATGTGTCCCCGAACAGGGGACAGTGACGCCCGGCGAACCGGGCGCTGCCACGTGCCCCCTGTGGGGCGGCGCGGTGGGTGGCGCCCGCCACTGGAGCGGCGCCACGTGGCGCCGCGTGCGCTGCCCCGCCCGGCACGCCAGCCGGCGTGCCTGCGCGCCGCCTGCCCGCCTGCCCGCCCGCGCCGCCTGCGCGCCTGCGCCCGCGTGCGTACGGCCGCAGCCGCGCGCCCATGCGTGCACCGTGTGCGCGTGAGCCGCCCAATCCGGGGCCACTACGTGGCGCGCCCCGGTCCACGCACCGGCCGCTCGCTCCCGTGGACCGCACAGCGCGAACAAGCCTATGGGCGGCCGCCACGTGTCCCCGCCGGTCCACCGTGCACCAGCGCCACTCCCCCGTGGACCATACAGCGTGCGCCGGCCAATGAGAGAACGCCACGTGTCCCCGCCGGTCCACGGCTCCCCCCGTGCACCATTTTACACAGAAAACTTCCGGGTGTCCTTTTTTGGGCGCCCGGACTCAGAAAAATACAAATAAATAGTCATTTTCAAGCGTTTTTCCGCGCTGAATCTAAATACGGCCTATGATTAGCTTGAAACCACTCCCAAAATTCGTTACAAATTTGCCGAAAGATAGGCTTGATCCAAAACCTCACTGAGTCCATCTAAGATGTCCATTTGACGTGTTACGAGCCCGACACACCAATAATAAGTGTCTCACACCACGGATCCGAACGGAAAAGCCACACCAAAGTCTGGGTCACTACATCCTCCCCCACTAAGAAAAGTTTCATCCTCGAAACAGATGTCATCCCTCAAGCCGGAACCTCGAACAGGTAGGGGGGGTTTAGGCGTCCAATCATCCACGACTCAAGCTCCCAAGGCTGTCGATAAACTCTTCCAGAAACGCGAAGCAAATCTCGGGTCTCTATCAGATACAAAATAGAGGCGGGCACTCCAGGTAACCGCACCACCTCATCCTTGTACTGCCGGGCTAACCGCTCGAGTGACCAAGTAGTCTTTATCGGCAAACACATCCGCTCCTCCCAGGGCCCCCGGTAATCCAACCACAAGTCCAACGACACAAAAACTCGGTCCCTGTACCTCCGCATTCCCGAGGTATCCACTAAAAGTCCCCAAACCATCAAATCCTAGAGTCGCGTCCCCAACTCTCCAACTGGTGGCATGCTAGACCACTCCAATAGGAAAACATCCGGGAACTCGCCAACAATGGGGGTATCCCCGAGTCCCGGCGCCGCCGTAGGCCCCTCAACTATGCTAGCGAAAAAGGCTACGCACCCAAAGCGAATCGGCCGCCTCGCTCACGAAGTCAAAACCATAGAGGCAAAGAAAGCCCTACGGCATCCCCGGTACACAAACATCTCCTGGCCTGGCTCCCCAAAAGACCATCCTCGCAGCACAATCAACTGTCGCGAAAAGAAATACCGAGCCAGCCAGTCCATCCATGTCACACCCCGGGTGTAAACCAAAACCCGGGCCCGTCTACAGATCCGTCGTGCACACGGAATTTCCCGCGTACACGAAGCGCCAGTAACCTGCTCAGATATAAGAGATAAAATAAAGAGCAATAAAAACAGAGCTGAACTAAAAACTAATACATCTTAGACTGAAGCTGGAAATAAAATACAGTACATCTGTAAAAATGATACATCTGTCTCTCCCAGCTCACCAACATAAATACAACCTGCTGGCAAAAGCCAGTCCCAAAAGTAAAAGTACAACCGTCTGAGGAAACATGGGTACACCAACAGTCCAGCTAACACGCTCATCCTGCCTCGAGATCTATCTACTCAGCCGTCCTCTCTCCTCGACCCGCCGCTGAAAGCGCAGCAGCACCCGCAGAAAACACTGCAAAACAAGGGAGAAGAAAAAGAGGAAAGAAGAATGGGGGTGAGAACTACTAGTAAACCAGTAGCCTCCCCTAGTGGGTAAATCCTCAAACTCTGACACACCCACTAGGTCGACCAGAGGCAAAAGGGAAAGAAGAGTGGTAAGCAATAAAGACTGCAGAAGAAAGGAAACTACCACTACTATGCCTCTAAATGCAGTCCTAGACTGGAATAACCGTATGCAACAGTAACCAACCGTCCCAGATGAACCCAATCTGTACCGCCCTCATCATCGGGCAAGTAAGCCGCGCTGATGTGATAGCAAAACTCCTGCTGCCGCCCTCATCATCGGGCAAGTAAGCCGCGCCGATGTGATAGCAAAACTCAATGCCTGTCCGGCACCTAGCTGGTGCCCCGCGCGCTCCGGAGTGGCACTCGAGGGGAGCTACCCATACGAGGAAAATAGCCATGTCACAAGTATCATAAAAGCAGGACTGGATCACAACTATACTCAAGTGGAATAAAACCCTCCACTAAAGAACCCCGATCCCCAATCTGATGCATAAGTAACCATCTGGTCGACCGCCCAATATCCGCGGTCGCCGCGATACCCACTGTCAACAATCAAGCCCAACAACCGACACCCGGTCAACCACCCAATATTCGCGGTCTTCGAAATAACCCACAATCATAATCATGTCCCACATCCGACATCCGGTTAACCGCCTACTATC
The DNA here is from genome assembly GCA_029204045.2 of Tillandsia leiboldiana. Classification (NCBI taxonomy): domain Eukaryota; kingdom Viridiplantae; phylum Streptophyta; class Magnoliopsida; order Poales; family Bromeliaceae; genus Tillandsia; species Tillandsia leiboldiana. The sequence goes on along the minus strand of CM055064.1, from coordinate 46,511,600 downwards.
TACGGTAGCCGCAATAACCCCCAATCCAAAATCGGGTAAAATAATCTGTATCCGGTCAACCGCCTACTATCCGCGGTAGCCGCAATACCCCACAACCCATAATCAAATACCACCTGTCCCCGACCCCAAGGTCCCGGCTACACTATCCCGTACCCCTGCTCAAACCCGAGCAACAATAACCACCTGACTAAAGAATAAGGAGAACAGAAGCAAACAAGGTTTCTCCTAAGTCAAGTTGCAGCATGAAAGTGTAGCGATAAAAGATGGCCTATCTAAATGTCCATACAAGCATGTAAGTGTTCTCAAGGAAAATAAATTAAGTCATTGATCATTAACAGTATCCACCTATGCATGTCACTTATCCTCAAGTAATACCACTAACAGGATAAATCATCTTGACCCAATATAATAAACAATTCCACATGCAAGGTTAAGTGCTAACACATAAATCTATATACTGACACGAGCATGCAAATATTCCACCATCAAGGTAAATTACATGGCCTCAATATTATAATCAAATCCACATGCAAGGTTTAGTGCTAACATAGCAATCCATAATTCCACACAAGCATGCATAAGTTCCAATTACAATTATGTTTCCCACATAGTGATTCCCGAATAACATTTCCAACATGATGTGTCTCACATTACAAACTTATAAGAATAGCAATTACCGATCATAGATGTCCCAAAAGGGTCTCTCTAATACTCCTAGTGGATAAGTCAGAAAAGAGGGATATAGCAACCACCCACCTGGAAATGCGCAATCCACAGCAGTAAAAGCCTCCTCGCTGTCCAATACCCGATTCCACGAAAAACATCCCAAACTGTAACAATAACCAAAGGCAAACAATCAATCCCAAATAACATACAACATGCCGCTGTCCACACAACCAGCCCTGAAGATGGCTAAATCTCACCTGCGAGATGAACTCAGAAAAATCCGAAAAAATAACCGCTGCGTTCATCGCGTCGAGTCGATCGAAACGAGTACCTGTACGTCTCAATCCAAGTTTTGTAGGTCAAGTTACAAAACCAACAAGATGACCACCTCAAAATTCCCAAGAATAAAATCTGTAAAACTCCGCCCAGAAAAAGTGGGATTTTCACCTTCGTGTCTACCTCCAAAAATTCCAGAAAAACCACAGTGATATTCCTTACGTCGCGTAGATATAAATCGAGTACTTGCACACCTTATTCCGTCGCTCGAGCGAGGAGAAAACCCATAAAAACTCCAATGCTGTCCAAAACTCCGCCCCAGAAAAAGAGGTCACAAAATGATCCGAAAAACCAAAGAAAACCTCGGAATGAGAAGAAACAGCACGCATGGGAAACGTAGCCCTACCTGTCGTGAAGACGATGGCGCAAGAATCGCCGGAAAATACTACTGGAGTAGCCCGAGGGAGTCCACGGACCAAAATGCGACGGAGAAGAACACCAAAGCAAGAACGTCTCGTTGCGCCGTAAAATCGGAAACCTCGAAGTACGTGCCACCAAAAATCTCAGAAATCCTCCACAAGGTGTAGATCAAAGAGGGGAACAACTTCTCTGTAGAAGTCCCCCAGAGAAACAGGCCAGAAAAACCAGAAACGGAGCTCCAAGGGCCTATTTATAGGCCCACAAAAACAATTGCCAAAATACCCCCTGTGTCCCCGGATTCGGGCGCTTGGACCAGATCCGGGCGCTCGAATCCGCTGCGGGAACCCAAACAGCGAGCGCCCGAAATCTCCTAGGAGCGCCACGTCAGCCCGAACAGGCAACAGCAAACCCCACCACGCGCAAAGCGCCGCGTGGCCGCTCCCGGTCAACGCGGGTGGGTGGCGCCCGCGAATCGCAGGGCACCACCTGTCCCGCACTGACGGCCCCCGACCAACCCTGGCGCGCCGCCTGGCGTGCCGCCTGCGTCCCCTGGCAGGCACGCATCCCGATGCCGCCTCACCAGCTCCGTGGACCGGGCACACGTGGACCGGCCAACCAACGGTCGCCACGTGGCCCCGCCCCGGTCCACGGCTCCCCGCGCACCCCGTAGACCACGCCTATAGAACCAACCTCTCCTCCTCTGCCACGTGCCCCAGGCCCACCAACGAGAATCTGCCACGTGGTGCACTCCCCCCCCTGCACCGCGCGCCTGCCCGCGCGCCTCTGAGCAGTCCGCGCCTGGGCGCTGCCCGCGCCTGCGCGCTCCCCGTGCTGCTGCCCGCGATGCTGCCCGCCGCAGCGCCGCCGTGCTCCGCCGCTTCCCGTCGCCGCCGGAACAGTACCCAAGCCTCGTATTCCGTGCACGAGCATCCGGGCTCCGAAAAATACAAATAAATAGTCTATTTTCATCATTTTCGCGCGCTGAATCCAAATCCGCTGTCCGATTTGCCAAATTCTAATTCCAAAATTTGCCGAATGCATCCAGACAAGTGTTTTTACCCCAAATTTTGCAGTGAGTCCAATTCTAATGTCTGTTTCACGCGAAACCCCTTCTAAATATTCAACGGGATCATCCGATTACCCTCGTGATCCATTTTAATCCCTGAGTCCAACACTTGTGTCCAATTTGTGCACAAACACCTCTAATACATAGTAAAGGCCCCCAGTAGTCACCAATCGCACTGCAACAGCTCTGCGGAGATCCAGGTCATCACATCCTCCCCCACTAAAAGAAAGTTTCGTCCTCGAAACTAAGGTCATCCCTCAAGCCGGAACCTCAAACAATTAGGGGGGGGGGGGGGGGTAGGCATACAATCATCCTCAACTCAAGCTCCCAAGGCTGACTAATACCTCCTCCAGAGACGCGATGCAATCCTCGGGCCTCTAACTAGAACAAAATAGAGGCGGGCACTCCAGGAAACCGCACCACCTCATCCAAGTACAGCTGGGCTAACCGCTCGATTGACCAAGTAGCCTGCATCGGCACAAGCATCCGCTCCTCCCAGGGCCCCCCGGTAATCCAACCACGAGTCCACCGGCACAAAAGCTCGATCCAAGTACCTCCATACTCCCGAGGTATCCAAAATAAAGTCCCTCGACTGATCACTCGGACTCTGATCTCTAATCCTTAAGCCGCCGGGATGCATAAGCAATTTCCCTGCTCCCTGAATCTACACGCATCCAAATAAGATCGAACAATCTAGTTCATCAAATCCATTACCGCGGCAGGGCACTGGCCAATCCATAAGGCATGACTGTGAACTCACATTGCCCGTACTGTCGTAAAAGCTGTCTTCGGGGAAATCCTCAGCCTTCACCTTCAATTGGTGATAACCAAATTGCAACTCAATCTTCGAGAAAGTACAAGATCCTTGCAGCTGGTCAAACAAATCCTCCATGCTTAGCAAAGGGTACTTGTTCCTGATGGTCACCTCATCCAAGTACCGGTATTCCTCGCAAAGCCGAAGTGAACCATCCAAAGTAACACAATCCAAGTCCCGCAGCTGAGTCAAGACCATCCAGTCTACTGGCACTATCCTGGACCCTATCTACACCGGGCAGGACCAACAACATTCCTCCACGTGCAAAGTGTGATCGAAAATCTAAACCTCCCGTGCACGTAGCATCCATCCTACCCCTAACTCATGCTGCTGAAATATAACCATACCTGCAGTAACCAGATTCTCTGCCGTGGCGCCCCACAACCGGGCGGCACAGACCCATCCACTCGATGCAGGTGGTCGTCACTCAGTCTGCCTACAAAATCACAACCAACCACACAAAGGGAGCACGACCTCTGCCTCTGCTCACACCGGGCGACAAAAGTGGCCCTCCGCAGGTAACACATCCATTCCACCGCTGCTGCCGATATTGATGCTGATGCTGCCATCGGGGTCCGCCCGACCTCTGGCGTCTAAAAAATCCACCATCCTGGGAAAAGAAATCGGGAATGCTTATTCTGACTGATCTGTCCTCCATCACCCGGCGCCAAACGTCTCTATCAGAACTCGCCTATGGCGGTAGGTCCAAACTCAAAGGAACTGCAGCGCCACGCTCCATACCCGACGCCTACTCCATTGAGACGTCCAAACTCCGAAATGGAGGGACTCAACGAGCCAAAAGGTATCCTGGTGCAGTCCACTCTCAGACATACATATCCTATGCGCCTCGTCCCTCCACACATAGAGCACGCCGTTCCGCAACTGCGTTAACTCTTGACACAAAAGGCTTCCAAGTACTCACTATGCCCCACCGAACACGACCCTGCCTCCATACTCAATCCAACGAATCGGGATGACTCATCCGCCAAAACTAGCTCACTCGATCGATGTTGTCCCACAGCTTATCCATCGTCCACTATCCACCCTGCCTCGGTGCCCCAGCACTAAACGTCGGCACGTAGGGGGCTACTCGCTGCTCCGACAACTGTGTCACTGCCCCGACAACTGTGTCACTGCGCTGCTCCGACAACTGTGTCACTGCGCTGCTCCGACAACTGTGTCACTGTGCTGCTCCAACAACTGTGTCACACCGCCGCGGATCTGCCCCCAACACTACTACCCTTCGGGTCCGGAGCTCTCAGACTCCAAATCTGGGTATCCGGCCCGAAACAAACAGCTCAGACCCAACTGCTGCACCAAGGTGCACACGGTCAGTGCCTAGCGTCGGGGAGACACCGCTCGCTACGACAAAGCCGCAAATCAGCACACCCCAATCACTCGACCCAATCTAGCGAAAGTCAAAGACATCTCCCTATTTTTGTAACTTTATGTTGTCTGCAGCCAACATAACTGTCCCACAAAAATAGGATATGTCGATCCCTCTTCACTCACAGGAAGAGTAAAAAATATAAATCATCGACTTTCGCAAAATGTCGCGTCTCTCACGCCCTATCCTCCTAGGGTCTGCCAAAAGCCTAGGGTTTCCTAAGTCCCAACTGACCTATCCCTAAGCTCTGATACCAACCTAATCTGTCACGCCCCGGGTGTAAACCAGAACCCTGGGCCCATCTACAGATCCGCCGTGCACACGGAATTTCCCGCGTACACGAAGTGCCAGTAACCTGCTCAGATATAAGAGATAAAATAAAGAGCAATAAAAATAGAGCTGAACTAAAAACTAATACATCTCAGACAAAAGCTGGAAATAAAATACAGTACATCTGTAAAAATGATACATCTGTCTCTCCCAGCTCACCAACATAAATACAACCTGCTGGCAAAAGCCAGTCCCAAAAGTAAAAGTACAACCGTCTGAGGAAACATGGGTACACCAACAGTCCAGCTAACACGCTCATCCTGCCTCGAGATCTATCTACTCAGCCGTCCTCTCTCCTCGACCCGCCGCTGAAAGCCCAGCAGCACCCGCAGAAAATACTGCAAAACAAGGGAGAAGAAAAAGAGGAAAGAAGAATGGGGGTGAGAACTACTAGTAAACCAGTAGCCTCCCCTAGTGGGTAAATCCTCAAACTCTGACACACCCACTAGGTCTACCACAGGCAAAAGGCAAAGAAGAGTGGTAAGCAATAAAGACTGCAGAAGAAAGGAAACTACCACTACTATGCCTCTAAATGCAGTCCTAGACTGGAATAACCGTATGCAATAGTAACCAACCGTCCTAGATGAACGCAATCTGTACAGCCCTCATCATCGGGCAAGTAAGCCGCGCCGATGTGATAGCAAAACTCCTGCAGCCGCCCTCATCATCGAGCAAGTAAGCCGCGCCGATGTGATAGCAAAACTCAATGCCTGTCCGGCACCTAGCTGGTGCCCCGCGCGCTCCGGAGTGGCACTCGAGGGGAGCTACCCACACGAGGAAAATAGCCATGTCACAAGTATCATAAAAGCAGGACTGGATCACAACTATACTCAAGTGGAACAAAACCCTCAACTAAAGAACCCCGATCCCCAATCTGATGCAAAAGTAACCATTTGGTCGACCGCCCAATATCCGCGGTCGCCGCGATACCCACTGTCAACAATCAAGCCCAACAACCGACACCCGGTCAACCGCCCAATATCCGCGGTCTCCGAAATAACCCACAATCACAATCATGTCCCACATCCGACATCCGGTTAACCGCCTACTATCCATGGTAGCCGCTGTAGGGTTATGATAATATGGATCTAAATAGGGGAAAAAATACCTAGAGGGGGGTGAATAGGTGTAAACAATAAACACTCAAAAAACTTTGTGTAATAATGTGAGGACCTGGATCCCCACGAGGTGATTACTGGCTGACCAGCAGCTTCTGGAGGCCTATGTGGCGTGTCGGTGGCGTTTGTACACCAATTGGACACTTTTGATGGACTCGGTGTGTTAAATGGATCACGAGAATAGTCAGATGGCCCCGTCGAATGCTCAGAAGTGATTTCGTGCACAATAGATATTAAATTGGACTCGGGGGGAAGTTTGGAAAAAGGATCACCTCTCCGGATGCCTTTGGGAATTTTTAGAGTTAGAATTTGGTAAATCGGGCTTTAGAAATGGACTCAGCGTGAAAATCGGATCAAGTGGGCTTTCCGGGGACTTTCGGCAAATTTTCGGATAAGAATTTGGAGAATTAGACACCGTATTTGGATTCAGCGCGCGAAATCATTGAGAATGGACTATTTACTTGCTTTTTTCGGAGCCCGGTTGACGCGCGCATTTTTCGAGGCGTGCACGGATCTCGAGACGTTGCGGCACGAATCCCGAGGTGCGCGCGAATCCCGAGGTGCGCTCAGGTGTACTGCATGAGGGGGGAGTGCAGACAGGCCCGTTGGGAAAACGCGCCTGACTGCGCGGGTGACGCGGGGGGGGGGGGGGGGGCGCCACGTGGAGTGCCCCCATTCGCGCCCGCGCGGACGCGGGGGGCACGCGTCCGCTCGGTGTCCCGGTCGGGTGTGGCGCGGTGTCACGCGCCCGTGTGGCACGTGCCGTGTTGCACAGGGGGCGCGCGCCTGCGCCTGGCGCACGCGCACCTATGCGGTGGACCGCCGGGCTGCGGGTCTTTGGGGCGGTGCACCGTGGACCCGGTCCACGGGAGCCCTCCCTCCTCCCCTTTCTTCTCTTCTTCTTCTTTCTTCCCCGCACACCATTCCTCCATTTTCTTTTCTTTCTTCTCCAACCGAGCGAGAGAGGGAGTGAGGAGGGGATTTTTGTGGGGTGCGGCGGTGCGTTGTGGACCTCGCGGAGCGCGCGAAGTGTTCCACTGGAGCGGTTGGGCGGCGCGGCGCAGTCGAGGTGGGTTCCGCACTTCATTTTTACGGTATTTTTGGCACAGTTTTGGGGCGTTCTTTTGGACTTTGGTTTGACCCCTTGCTCTTATCTGTGTTAGGGACCGTGTTTTACTGCACCGTTTTGCGTGTGGACCCCGACGGCGTGCTCCGTTTTGCGTGCAGACTCCGTTTTGCGTGCGGATTCCGGCACCGTGCTCCGTTTTGCGTGCAGACTCCGTTTTGCGTGCGGATTCCGGCACCGTGCTCTGTTTTGTGTACGAACTCCGTTTTGCATGCGGATTCCGGCACCGTGCTCCGTTTTGCGTGCGGACTCCGGCGGCGTGCACCGTTTTGCGTGCAACTTGGTGTACGAGACTCGGATTGAGGCGTGCCTTTACAGTTTTTGCATCTACTCGACGCGAGGATTATCACCGTATTTGTGACACCTCCGGAATTTATATTAGTCCTATATATAAATAATATAATAGGACTAAATCTCTTAACCCGGCTATAACATTTTGGATGGTAGCAAGATCCAAGAGGTTATGAGAGTTAAGCGTGCTAGAGCTAGAGTAGTTCTAGGATGGGTGACCCCCTGGGAAGTGGGGCGTCACAGTTGGTATCAGAGCCATTCACCAGCCGGAAATGTGAGATGAGTCTCGGCTGAGCCAGGGTTATATAGCGGGTAGAGCGAGGCTCCCCGGCTAATGACCGTTGTGAGTGGAGTGCAGCTCCTCACAAGGTCGGCTAAGGCTAGCGAGACGAGTCTCACATCGCCTGGTGCTTGTGAGTGTGCTTGAGTCTGACGTGGACGTCAGGGCTTAAAGGGGGGAAGAATGTGACACCCCCGGAATGTATATTAGTCCTATATATAAATGATATAATAGGACTAAATCTCTTAACCCGGCTATAGCATTTTGGATGGTAGCAAGATCCAAGAGGTTATGAGAGTTAAGCGTGCTAGAGCTAGAGTAGTTCTAGGATGGGTGACCCCCTGGGAAGTGGGGCGTCACAGTATTTTCCGGGAATTGCCCGAAGGTATACTTTTCCCGTTCTCCTGTGCAATGCGATACAGATGTGTATATTGTGGACTTTTGCGCTCACCGCGTTGTGGAATTGGTAACTTGGCCTCCGGGACTCGGATTTTGGCGTGCAGGTACTCGTTTCGAAGGGCTCGACGCGACGATCGCGTCCGTATTTTTGGTAGATTTTTTAGAGTCCGTTCTGCAGGTGAAAATTGCACATCTTCAGGGCTGGTTTCAGCGGTTGGTGTATACTTGGATATTTTAGCATAAAGTGTAACTTTGGACCTTTTGTTGCACCCAGGAGGGTTCGCGAGTGTTTTTGGAACACTGCAAGGAGCCGAGGTGGCGCGACATGTACCGTGGATACGGGTTCAGCGGATTGTGCGAGCAAGTGGCCACGCTCTTCACCGACCCCAGGTTTGCCTTGGATTGAACACTTCAGGTGGGTAGGCTTAATATGGTAACTGTTTAAGGTTCTTACATTAGGGTGAATGTAAGTACACTTGTGGGGATGTCACCCCTCTGTGACTGATAGCAGGCATATTTGATGTGCAACCGATATGAGCGAGAGGTAAGCAAGGAATGGCCTACTTGGGTAAGATTGGTATACCATAGTAGGAATACTTTAGCATGCTTTGCTAATATATGCTTCACCCACTTTTATCGTTTCTGAGGACAAAAGCATGCTTGTATGGACATGTAGTTAGGCCATCTTTTACTGCTACACTACTTATTAGAACTTGACTTAGGAGAAACCATGCTTTTCCTTTCTCCTTCTTTGTTAGTCAAGTGGTCAGTGTTGCTCGGGTTCGAGCAGGGGTCTGGGTAGTGTAGTCGGGACTTGGTGTCTGGGACAGGTTGGATTAGTTGTGGGGCTTTGCGGCAACCGCGGATATTGGGCGGTTGACCGGATATTTATTTATGCACCAGATTGGGCATCTGAATTCTCTAGTGGACAGAGTTTCCCACGATTTGAGTACTTTTGCATTTGATTGAGGATCGAGGCTTTCTTTAGTGGTTGGGTTTTCCCACTTTGATCAGAGTCATGATCCAGTCCTGCTTTGGTTACTTATCACACCGGCGCGGTTATTGCCCGGTGATGCTTTTACCACACCGGCGCGGTTATTGCCCGGTGATGCTTTCCTCGTGTGGGTCGCTCCCCTCGAGATCCCCTCCGGAGGCTGGGGCCAGACAGTTATTGACAGTTTTTGCTATCACATCGGCGCGGTTATTGCCCGATGATGACGGCGGCAGCAGGCAGTACCAGTTTCACTGGTGACACTAGATTGAGTTTATTTCAGGCTTTTACTTTATTGTTGCACTCGTGTCAGGGGGACTGAGTGGAGTCTAGTAGCTTTGTTTAGACCAGTGCTAGTGTTGTCGGGAACCATTTGTGGATTGACGGTGGTCCCGAGGTCGTTGTGAGTTAGTCGACCATTGTGCGAGAGGTTTGGTGATCTTGAGGCTATCCGTTCTTAGAGAGAGAGTGGATTTTGACTATAACCTGCATGAGCCGCTACTCGATTGCGAGTTAGTCCGTTTGGACGCCCTACGTAATTCCTGCCCGTCAGCGGGAGGTGGTCGTAGGTGGGGCGAAGGTTTGACTGGACCAGATGTGGCAGTCAGCTCGATTGGGTCGATTGTTCACTTCATGTGCTAGTGGTTGCATACCATACTTTGTTTCTCCTCTCTTGAGCATTTAGATGGAGGCTTGGTAGCTGTTAGGTGACATCAGCATTCTTGTTCAGTTCCCACTTCTTTGGTTATATTATGTCTCTTGAGGACTTAGTGGGCGGACCGTCGGGTCTGGCGGTGGTATCCACTGAGAACTCCCTTTTTGGTGTAGTTCTCACACCCTTTGGTGGTCTTCGCCCTCCTTTTTCCTTCCTCTCCCTTGTTTTGCAGAGTCTTAGCGGGTGTTGCGGATTCTGCGGTGGTTGTACGAGGCGAGGGAGTCGCGTGCTAGATCCCTACCCGTCGTTGGAGAGTAGCGGTACCCTTCAGAGGAGATCTTCAGTAGATTAGTTGTTTTATTTTTCCTCTTTTGAGAGACTGATGTAGTGAGGATATATTATGTATTGAGAGACTGTACACTGTTGTATTTATTGGAGTTACCTCCCGGTTGGGTTCAGAGCTTGTATTTGAGGATATTGTATTTTTATTATTCTTTTTGGGAGGCGGACATAGTTGTATTATTTCCAGTTGTATAGTGATTGATTTTAGTTACAGCAGATTTTTATTTATAGCTCTGATATCTGTTCGCTGTAGCACTTTTCTTGCAGGTAGGACGCTTCGCCTATGCGGGTTTGGCATAGGTGGCGGATCTGTTTGTTGAGCCCGGGTCGCAGTTTCGACCCCGGGGCGTGACAGATTAGAGTGGTATCAGAGCCTAGGTTGTAGGTCATGGTGGACTTAGAAACCCTAGGCTTATGGTTTGACCCTTGGTTGACTTCGTGAGAGTCGTGACTTTTAGCGAGAGTCCTGATTGAGTTTTATACCTCTCCCAAGAGACGGGAGGAGTGATTGGCATGTTTTTTCTCCTAGGTGATTATGTTGGCTGCAGACAACATAATGCTGTGGAATGGGTGACGTGCTTTAGACTTTCGCTGGATTGGGTCGAGCGCTATTGTGTGCTGTTTTGTGGTTTCGTTGTGGCGAGCTGTGTCTCCACGACGCTGGGCTGTGACCCGTGTGCTTCCTGTCATAGCAGTTGAGCTTAAGCGGTGGGTTTTGGGCCGGATACCCGTATTGAGGTCAGAGCGCCCCGGACCCAGATGACAGGATTGTTAGAGGCTTATCAGCGGCAGAGTGAGCGAGCAGCGGGTTTTAGTGACACTGTTGTCGGAACAACGGGCAGCTCGACAGTGTTTCTTTTTGAGACCACCCGGTTACAGCATCCTCAGGGACGGGGATTGCTGTGGCACCGATGGAGTGAGTAGCCCCCTCCGTGCCAATGTTTAGTGCCGAGGCACCGAGGCAGGGTGGATAGTTGACAGCAGAGGAGCTGTGGGACATGATCGATCTATTGAGCCAGATTTGGCAGATGAACCACCCCAACTCGTAAGATTGAGTTTGGAGCCTTCGGAGGCAGAGTCGTGGTTGGTGGTGATGGAGTGATCAATTGAGAGCCTCCCTGTACTAGAGAGTTTATCCAGTGGTTGAACTGTGCGCTCCAGGTTTCGAGGGACGAGGCGCATAGGATATGTGAGACTGGGAGTAGATTGCGCCAGGATACCTTCCAGTTTATTCGATCCCTCCTGTATAGATTTTGGATCTTGGATGCCTCGATAGAGTAGCCGTTGTGTATGGAGCATGGTGCTGCAGTTCCTTTGGTCAGGGATCTGCCGCAATAGGCGAGTTCTGGATATTGGCGCTTGGCGCCGGGTGATGGAGGACAAATTGGCCGGCAAAGGCACTTCTGATTTCTTTTCCAGGATGACGGGTTCCTGAGATGCCAGAGATCGGGTGGACCCCGATGGCCGCATCAGCATCTATATCAGAGTGGCGCAGCGGTAGCGTGGATTTGTTATCTGTGGAGGACCTTATTCGTCGCCTCAGTGTGAGCAGAGACAGAGGTCGTGCACCCTTTGTGTTTGGTCTAGATTTTTCCTTGCAGATTGAGCGACAACCGCCGGCATCGAACGGGTGGATTTGTGCCGCCCGGTTGGAGGGCGTCACGGCAGTGGATGGAGTTGTTGCAAGTGTGATTTCATCACAGCAGCCGGAGTTAGAGCATGTTGCATTCCTGCATGGACTAGAGGCAGAATTATTACCACGTGCACTAGAGGTACAGGTGTCTGTTGTTGTTGTGCATGTGGAGGAGACTTTTGGATCATGTCCAGTGCAGCCAAGACTGCGAGATACCGGCAGACTTAATGGTAATTGTGGCAGTTCGGTATCTTGACCATGTGCTTGAGAGTGATTGGCACAACGCCACAGGATGTTTTGGCTGAGGAGTGAGAGGACGTCGATTTTCTACGAGGCAGATAAGAGGAGGTTTGGTTGTTAAGACGGTTAGAGCACACAGGCTTTAGCGACAGTGTGAGAGGTGCTTTTTGGCGGCACCGGGATTCAAGGATATCTCTGTTGCCCACGAGATCCCGGGTGTGATTTCACCTGAGCTGTTGACGATGCCGCCGGTTAGGGAGATAGAGATTGCGTTTGACGTGGTTCGGGGAACCGCGCCACCCTTGATACCACCTCATTGGATATCACCTGGAGAGCTGAGAGAGCTGATGGCGCAGTTGCAGGATCTGTTGGATCGAGGGGTCTGTTTGACCTAGTGCCACGCCGTTGATATACGGTGGTGATGCCACGCTGTTGGTACACGGTGGTGATGCCACGTCGTTGATACACGACTGTGAGGGTCCTTTTATGGTTCGAGTGTAGACAGGTCCGGGTGGTATCTAGGACCTTTTGAGGGAGCTATATGCAGGCAGTTATTGTATGATGCGAGTACCTACTCAGAATCAGACAGCCGAGGATCTTGTCTAGATGGCGTTCGGGACACGGTAGGGCATCTCGAGCTCACAGTGAGGCCGAGTGGATTGATTAATGCCCTGCCACTCTTATGATTTAGGGAATTGTGCTCCAGCTGTACTTGATTGGATTGGTAACAAGATCCTCCGGGGATATTTGGATTTACTCCCAGAGCGATGTGGAGCGCGAGGAGCACTTGTGGATGTGCTACCATGCCCGTGTGGATGAAGTGGTATCCCAAGTTATTGAGGTACAAGTTGTAGCTCCAGAAGCATACCTTCTTGGGTCACGTTGTTCAAGCCGTAGGAGCGGCGGTGGAAATCCGGCCAATATGGATATCACTTGGGATTTGGCCGAGATCAACAATTATTGTCGAGGTGAGGAGTTTCTTGGACTGGGTAGTGCCAGGAAAGCTTGGCAATCGGATGATGAGATTGCTACCAGCGCCAATGCTAGTATTTCCAGTGTTGGGAGAGATATCTGCGAGTTTTAGTGATGCCTCCTAAAGCGACTGTGGAATTACCGTTGGGTTATTGTTAAGCATTTTGGATTACCCCGACAGGGCCACTGTGATGGCGGATACCTGGCGCAGGAAAGCTGTCTGGGGATGAGTTTGATAATTCCACAGCTGGCGCTGTGTGGACTATTGGGGCAAACATGGCTTGTGGTTGTGTCCCTGAGGGTTCCTTTGGATGATAGACCGCGGCTGAGTAGTTCACTCAGATGGTCAAGATTCGGGAGTGACCGAGTGAGGACCCCTCCTTGTTAGGGCTCATTTCCTTATTGGTTAATCGTGTGGGTGTGCTTCGGGTTGCCTTGGTTGAGTTGACACAGGTTGTGGTTTGGTGTGTGTTGCACTGGCGGTTATCTGGTTTCCCCCAACTTTGTCGGAACCCTGGTTGTATTTCATGTCTCAGCTCCGGAAGGTTATGTTTATGGATCCCTCGTCGTGATTGACTCGCCCCATTTGAGATCTAGGAATGTTTGGAGTACGAGGGACGCCCGTTGCGAATTCTGGCTCGTGAGATTAGAGGTTGCGCAATCGGGCTATGCCGTCCTGGTTGTAGCTGTTGTTATTGTTGAGGAGTGGTCACGGGTAGTGAGCAGCAACTTGGAGCTGGAATGATGATGTTGAGTACTTATCCTTAGTGTTTGTGACTCCTGGTGGAATTGAGCTAGTTTCGAGGACGAAACTTTCTTTAGTGGGGGAGGATGTGAGGACCTGGATCCCCACGAGGTGATTACTGGCTGACCAGCAGCTTCTGGAGGCCTATGTGGCGTGTCGGTGGCGTTTGTACACCAATTGGACACTTTTGATGGACTCGGTGTGTTAAATGGATCACGAGAATAGTCAGATGGCCCCGTCGAATGCTTAGAAGTGATTTCGCGCACAATGGATATTAAATTGGACTAGGGGGGAAGTTTGGATAAAGGATCACCTCTCCGGATGCCTTCGGGAATTTTTAGAGTTGGAATTTGGTAAATCGGGCTTTAGAAATGGACTCAACGTGAAAATCGGATCAAGTGGGCTTTCCGGGGACTTTCGGCAAATTTTCGGATAAGAATTTGGAGAATCGGACACTGTATTTGGATTCAGCGTGCAAAATCGTTGAGAATGGATTATTTACTTGCTTTTTTCGGAGCCCGGTTGACGCGCACGTTTTTCGAGGCGTGCACGGATCTCGAGACGTTGCGGCAGGAATCCCGAGGTGCGCGCGAATCCCGAGGTGCTCTCGGGTGTACTGCGCGAGGGGGGAGCGCAGACAGGCGCGTTGGGAAAACGCGCCTGACTGCGCGGGTGACGCGGGGGGGGGGGGGGGGGGGGGGGGCGCCACGTGGCGTGCTCCCATTCGCGCCCGCGCGGACGCGGGGGGCACGCGCCCGCTCGGTGTCCCGGTCGGGTGTGGCGCGGTGTCACGTGCTTGTGTGGCGCGTGCCGCGTGGCATAGGGGGCGCGCGCCTGCGCCTGGCGCACGCGCCCCTGTGCGGTGGACCGCCGGGCTGCGGGTATTTGGGGCGGTGCACCGTGGACCCGGTCCACGGGAGCCCTCCCTCCTCCCCTTTCTTCTCTTCTTCTTCTTTCTTCCCCGCACACCATTCCTCCATTTTCTTTTCTTTCTTCTCCAACCGAGCGAGAGAGGGAGTGAGGACGGGATTTTTGTGGGGTGCGGCGGTGCGTTGTGGACCTCGCGGAGCGCGCGAAGTGTTCCACTGGAGCGGTTGGGCGGCGCGGCGCAGTCGAGGTGGGTTCCGCACTTCGTTTTTACGGTATTTTTGGCATAGTTTTGGGGCGTTCTTTTGGACTTTGGTTTGACCCCTTGCTCTTATCTGTGTTAGGGACCGTGTTTTACTGCACCGTTTTGGGTGCGGACCCCGACGGCGTGCTCCGTTTTGCGTGCGGACTCCATTTTGCGTGCGGATTCCGGCACCGTGCTCCGTTTTGCGTGCGGACTCCGTTTTGCGTGCGGATTCCGGTACCGTGCTCCGTTTTGCGTGCGGACTCCGTTTTGCGAGCGGATTCCGGCACCGTGCTCCGTTTTGCGTGCGGACTCCGGCGGCGTGCACCGTTTCGCGTGCAACTTGGTGGACGAGACTCGGATTGAGGCGTGTCTTTACAGTTTTTGCATCTATTCGACGCGAGGATTATCACCGTATTTTCTGGGAATTGCCCGAAGGTATACTTTTCCCGTTCTCCTGTGCAATGCGATACAGATGTGTATATTGTGGACTTTTGCGCTCACCGCGTTGTGGAATTGGTAACTTGGCCTCTGGGACTCGGATTTTGGCGTGCAGGTACTCGTTTCGAAGGGCTCGACGCGATGATCGCGTCCGTATTTTTGGTGGATTTTTCAGAGTCCGTTCTGCAGGTGAAAATTGCACATCTTCAGGGCTGGTTTCAGCGGTTGGTGTATACTTGGATATTTTAGCATAAAGTGTAACTTTGGACCTTTTGTTGCACCCAGGAGGGTTCGCGAGTGTTTTTGGAACACTGCAAGGAGCCGAGGTGGCACGACATGTACCGTGGATACGGGTTCAGCGGATTGTGCGAGCAAGTGGCCACGCTCTTCACCGACCCCAGGTTTGCCTTGGATTGAACACTTTAGGTGGGTAGGCCTAATTTGGTAACTGTTTAAGGTTCTTACATTAGGGTGAATGTAAGTACACTTGTGGGGATGTCACCCCTCTGTGACTGATAGAAGGCATATTTGATGTGCAACCGATATGAGCGAGAGGTAAGCAAGGAATGGCCTACTTGGGTAAGATTGGTATACCATAGTAGGAATACTTTAGCATGCTTTGCTAATATATGCTTCACCCACTTTTATCGTTTCTGAGGACAAAAGCATGCTTGTATGGACATGTAGTTAGGCCATCTTTTACTGCTACACTACTTATTGGAACTTGACTTAGGAGAAACCATGCTTTTCCTTTCTCCTTCTTTGTTAGTCAAGTGGTCAGTGTTGCTCGGGTTCGAGCAGGGGTCTGGGTAGTGTAGTCGGGACTTGGTGTCTGGGACAGGTTGGATTAGTTGTGGGGCTTTGCGGCAACCGCGGATATTGGGCGGTTGACCGGATATTTATTTATGCACCAGATTGGGCATCTGAATTCTCTAGTGGACAGAGTTTTCCCACGATTTGAGTACTTTTGCATTTGATTGAGGATCGAGGCTTTCTTTAGTGGTTGGGTTTTCCCACTTTGATCAGAGTCATGATCAAGTCCTGCTTTGGTTACTTATCACACCGGCGCGGTTATTGCCCGGTGATGCTTTTACCACATTGGCGCGGTTATTGCCCGGTGATGCTTTCCTCGTGTGGGTCACTCCCCTCGAGATCCCCTCCGGAGGCTGGGGCCAGACAGTTATTGACAGTTTTTGCTATCACATCGGCGCGGTTATTGCCCAATGATGACGGCGGCAGCAGGCAGTACCAGTTTCACCGGTGACACTAGTTTGAGTTTATTTAAGGCTTTTACTTTATTATTGCACTCGTGTCAGGGGGACCGAGTGGAGTCTAGTAGCTTTGTTTAGACCAGTGCTAGTGTTGTCGGGAACCATTTGGGGATTGACGGTGGTCCCGAGGTCGTTGTTAGTTAGTCGACCGTTGTGCGAGAGGTTTGGTGATCTTGAGGCTATCCGTTCTGAGAGAGAGAGTGGATTTTGACTATAGCCTGCATGAGCCGCTACTCGATAGCGAGTTAGTCCGTTTGGACGCCCTACGTAATTCCTGCCCGTCAGCGGGAGGTGGTCGTAGGTGGGGCGCAGGTTTGACTGGACCAGATGTGGCAGTCAGCTCGATTGGGTCGATTGTGCACTTCATGTGCTAGTGGTTCAATACCATACTTTGTTTCTCCTCTCTTGAGCATTTAGATGGAGGCTTGGTAGCTGTTAGGTGACATCAGCATTCTTGTTTAGTTCCCACTTCTTTGGTTATATTATGTCTCTTGAGGACTTAGTGGGCGGACCGTCGGGTCTGGCGGTGGTACCCACTGAGAACTCCCTTTTTGGTGTAGTTCTCACACCCTTTGGGGGTCTTCCCCCTCCTTTTTCCTTCCTCTCCCTTGTTTTGCAGAGTCTTAGCGGGTGTTGCGGATTCTGCGGTGGTTGTTCGAGGCAAGGGAGTCGCGTGCTAGATCCCTACCCGTCGTTGGAGAGTAGCGGTACCCTTCAGAGGAGATCTTCAGTAGATTAGTTGTTTTATTTTTCCTCTTTTGAGAGACTGATGTAGTGAGGATATATTATGTATTGAGAGACTGTACACTGTTGTATTTATTGGAGTTACCTCCCGGTTGGGTTCAGAGCTTGTATTTGAGGATATTGTATTTTTATTATTCTTTTTGGGAGGCGGACATAGTTGTATTATTTCCAGTTGTATAGTGATTGATTTTAGTTACAACAGATTTTTATTTATAGCTCTGATATCTGTTCGCTGTAGCACTTTTCTTGCAGGTAGGACGCTTCGCCTATGCGGGTTTGGCATAGGTGGCGGATCTGTTGGATAGCCCGGGTCGCAGTTTCGACACCGGGGCGTGACAAATAAAACCCAATGCGAAAAAATAAATAACACGCAGAGATTTTACGTGGAAAACTCCATCACAGGAGTAAAAAACCACGAGACCGATAACACGGTGAAATCAACTAAGATTAAACACGTACAAAGGTGATATACCGTACTCACACACGACTCATCCTTTTTCCATACGCTCCGAGTTGATCTTCTCCGCTCGCTCCGCAACGCGCCTCGAATCCACGATTTGCGTCCAACGCCGAATCCACGGCGTCCAACGCCGAGTCCACGACGTCTCACCGAATCCACGGTCTCCACCAGGTAGTACGTCTCGATCACACGAACGTACCTCGCTCCGAATCCACGAGAGCGGTAGCACCTTGAATCCACAAGGCCACGCGAATCCACGCGCCGATTTCGGGAAAAATCGTTGTTTTGTTGGTGGTGAAAATCCGCCGAATACTTAGATCAAAGTGTCACGCCCCGGAGGTTCTAACATCGCGGAAAACGTACCCATTTTTTTTTTCTAAAACATTTAAACGAACCAAGCCTCCGGCGCGTATCAGACCCGCCGCATATACAAATTCACTCCCCAAACGGGCGGAGCCTCCTTTGTATATGCACGGCGTTCCCAACAAGTCGAATACTTTAACCATTCCAATCATGACAATCAAAGAGGAGAGAATATATTAATTCACATCATCAGCGCTATTCTATAAGACTATAGCATAAACCCATGGGTTTTGAAAATCGGTGCCCACTCGACACCCAGTTTTCTAAAACGTTTTCGCAAACTCTTTGTGCGGCCATTAACTTGAAAGGATAAATCCACGGGTTTTAAAATCGGTGCCCACACGGCACTTGCTTTGAAAACACTTTTGAAACCGGTTTGTAATTGAAAACAAGCCGCAATCACACATCCTATCATTCACCAGATAATTACAACGAAATCCTCATCCCAACATCCATCAGAAACCGCAGTAAATGAATCACAGTTAAACTAACCACAGTATAATGAAATAACCAAAAGTAAAGAAATAACGTATCGTTTTACTAGCCCTCTTGGCTAGTGACCTCTAATTGATGCCTCACCGTCGTCCCGGATTCCACCCCTACTCGAACCTGTCACAGTGTGGGTTGTCAGTGACTGATAAAGTAGAAACATGTAAGTAAACGCAATAATAGAATGAACACACCGAATCACCGGAGCATTTACTTTTCCCCTCCCCCTCATGTATCGCTAAATCCCTGTCGAAAGTCCCGCTGGGCACCTACACCAGCATTCAGAATAATTTGGGCCCCAACCCCAATACCGTACTCATCTCCTTGGTGCCTCCAACCCCTCCACTGCCCAAGCAGCAGTCGCCTCACCTTGAGGGGTCCCCACTAACCTCCCCTTGTGGGGTACACGGGTAAATGACTTACCATCTTTCCGAAAAAATACACCATCTGCAGTGGCCAAACTGCCGGTGTGCGTGTAAGCAATATGAGTATATTTATTGCCTTGCGACCTCAGCCGCTCTAATCAGAAAAGTATCACGCACCTGCGACCGCAGCCGCTTTGATTGACATAGTAAAAGGGATTCACATGCTATGGGGTTAGTCAAACTATAAACATATCTACTTTATCAAAACGAGTATCCGGAAACGACACCACACCGGTAATAACCAACACCTACCCACCTCGATTATGCAAAACGCGTACTCCGGAGACCGAACCTTGCTCTCTGTTGACGCCCGGACCTAGAAGTAGTCCCCAAAAGAGCTGTGGTCAGATCAACAATATAATAGTGGACAAACCGAGCCCGACAACTCAAAAACACTAAAGACAACTTGACCCGGCGGTGGCGCCCGCGCGCGTTGAGCGACGCGGCCGCCCCGCGGAGTTGCGTGTCGTACGGCCGCGCGGGCACCGGCCACGCGCCTCATTTGTCGTGACCGCGCGGACCCTAGCTCCGCGCGGCGCACGCTGCGGGCGCGCGGGCACCAACTCCGCGCGGTCTCAACCGCACCGGTGCGGACCTCAGCCCCGCACGGCGCAAACCGCGGCCGCGCGGGCGCCGGCCCCGCGCGGCACTTGCCGCGGCCGCGCGGGCACCGACCCCGCGTGCCGCAACCGCGCGGGCGCCCGCCAGCGCGGCATTAGCCGCGGCCGCGCGGGCATGGCCCCGCGCGGTACCCGCCCGCGCGGCAAAAACCGCAGCCGCGCGGGCAAGTGCCCGCGCGGCATGCGCTGCCGCCGCCGCGCGGGCACCCGCCCGCGCGGCACAAACTGCAGCCGCGAGGGCAAGGTACCGCGCGGCATGCGTTGCCGCCGCCGCGCGGGCACCCGCCCGCGCGGCACAAACTGCAGCCGCGCGGGCAAGGTCCCGCGCGACAGGTACCGCCGCCGCGCGGGCGCCCGCCCGCGCGGTACCAGCTGCGGCCACGCTGGCATGGCCCCGCGCGGCGCGCGCCCCAGCCGCGCGGGTGCCTGCCCGCGCGGCACTTGCCGCGCCCGCGCGGGCACCGGCCCCGCGTGGCTTTTGCCCTAGCCGTGGCCACGCGGGAAGCTTGATCCCGCACGGCTCTAGCCGCGGCCGCGCGGGCACCGTCCCCGCGCGGCGCGCATTACGGTCGCGCGGCGATGCCCTAGGGCTTCGCGGCGCGATACGTTGGGTAGCCAACGGCTACTCCTAAACTCCATGAAAGACCGAAACCCAAAAACCGAGCGAAACTATACGAAAATAAAATGAGTTTAGCTCTAATCGTAGGAGACGGTTATCCGTTCACGCTCTCGGCTTCGGCACATTCGTCGGGAGGGTTTGGGTCCTTTAGCCTTCACCTTCTTTTCCACCGTCCTCTTCCGATTAGGGTTTCGCCTTTCCTTTGTTTCCTTCCGGTTAGGGTTTCGTCTTTTTCCTTTTCTCTCTCTTTCTTTCGGAAGAAGATAACAAAATAATCTTTTCGTACGACAAAAACCCCATTGGGTATTTTAAAATCCTAATTAATTAATTCCTCAATTAATTAATTCCCTAATTAATTAATTCCTCAATTAAGGTCCTTCGGGATAATTCTTTAAAGATAATTCTATAAAGACAAATCCCTCTTTTTTCCTCGGAAAGCGTGCCAAATCACTTATGCGGATTTCGATGCACCCCCTGGCCATTGTGATCACTTTCTACCCCTTTCCGGGAGCTCCGTAAGTCGGAATCCGGATCCGATCGCACTGCCGTTCTCCGTTTTCCGAGCTCTATCGCAGAAAAAATACCCGCACCTCCAAATTATTGACTTAATGTAAACCCGTTACATTAGTTACACTAAACGGAAACTTTATTAGCAGGAGGTATTAAGTGTTACAAAATCTATGATATTACACCACTCACCTCTTAAAAGAAGTTTCGTCCTCGAAACTTAATCTCACTCCTCGCTAAATAACTCGGGGTAACACTCTCTCATTTTTGTTTCAAGTTCCCAGGTCGCCTCGCGCTCCTCGTGGTTACTCCATTGCACCTTTACGTAGGGGATCGTCCGGTTCCGAAGGTTCTTTTCTTCTTTTGCCAAGATCCGCATCGGCGTTTCTTCGAAGCTCAAGTCTTCCCGTAGTTCAACGGCCGAGGCGTCGAGGACGTGCGACGGATCAGATAAGTACTTCCGGAGCATCGAAACGTGGAAAACTTTATGCACCCGTTCAAGATTTGGCGGTAAGGCCGACCGGTACGCCACCGGGCCCACGCGCTCCAAGATTTCGAACGGTCCCACATATCGTGGGCTCAACTTCCCTCTTATGCCAAACCGTCTCGTCCCCTTAGACGGTGACATGCCTATCAACACATGATCCTCTACCGCAAATTCCAACTCCCGTCGCCTCTGGTCCGCGTAACTTTTCTGCCGTCTCTGGGCGGTCAACAACCGCTGCCTGATAAGGCGCACCTTTGCTTCCGTTTCCTCTACGAGGTCTGGTCCCAAGAGTTTTCGCTCTCCCAGATCGTCCCAGCAAATGGGCGATCGACACCGGCGTCCGTACAAGGCTTCGTACGGTGCCATCTGAATACTAGCCTGATAGACATTATTGTAAGCAAATTCCACGAGGGGTAGGTAACGCGACCACCCCTCCCCCAGGCCTAGCACACAAGCTCGAAGCATATCTTTGAGAATCTGTATCACTCGTTCTGATTGCCCGTCCGTCTGCGGGTGAAATGCCGTGCTAAACTGCAGCTTGGTCCCTAATGCCTGCTGCAGGCTCCGCCAGAAGTTTGACACGAAGCATGTGTCCCTGTCCGAGGTTATGGATGATGGTACTCCATGCAACCTCACCACCTTGTCGATATAGGCCTGAGCCAGCCGATCTCTACTCCAAGTCGTGTGAATCGGTATGAAGTGGGCCGATTTCGTCAGACGGTCCACAATGACCCATATCGCGTCGTGTCCTTGTTGCGATCGTGGAAAACCGGTCACAAAATCCATGGTGATCCGTTCCCATTTCCACTTTGGTATGGGCAACGGTTGTAGTTTTCCTGCCGGTCGCTGGTGTTCCGCCTTCACCTGTTGACACACCAAGCATCGTGCCACGAACTGCGCCACATCGTTCTTTAATTTAGGCCACCAAAAGGTCTGCCTCAGGTCCCTGTACATTTTTGTACCTCTGGGATGCGCAGTGTAGGGGGCGTTATGCGCTTCTGCCAGAATTTCTTTCCTTAATTCCGACACCTCAGGCACGCAGACTCGTCCCCGGAACCTCAACACGTCATCAGCGCCGATCACAAAATCCCCACCTGGTTCCGAGGATGACCTGTCCCGTACCTGCTGTAGTTGTGGGTCCGTCGCTTGGCCTTCTGCGATCCTCTCTATCAGCGTAGGCTTTATTACCAAGGACAGAAATTTTGCAACTGCTCCTGCTGGCACTACCACCAGTCTCAGTTGTGAGAATTATGCGATTAGCCGGTCCTGTTGGGTAAGGGCGCTCAGTGCCATTTCCCCCGCCTGTCCCTTCCGGCTCAAGGCATCGGCCACCATATTTGCCTTTCCGGGGTGGTAATGGATGGACAAATCGTAGTCCTTCAGTAATTCCAACCACCGCCGCTGCCGTAAGTTCAACTCCTTTTGCGTAAACAAGTATTTGAGGCTCTGATGGTCGGAGTACACATTACAGTGCGCCCCGTAGAGGTAGTGCCTCCAGAGCTTCAACGCAAACACGACTGCCGCGAGCTCCAAGTCGTGTGTAGGATAGTTCCGCTCATAATCCTTGAGCTGTCTTGATGCATATGCGATGACTTTTCCCTGTTGCATCAACATGCTTCCCAGTCCACTTCGAGATGCATCACAGTAGATCTCGTAATCCTCACCGGGCTGTGGCAACGTGAGTACCGGTGCCCGCGTGAGTCTGTCCTTGAGCTCCTCGAAGCTCTTCTGGCATTGATCCGTCCAGACGAATTTCTCCCCTTTCCGGGTTAGTCGAGTGAGGGGAGTGGCTATCTTTGAAAAGCCTTCCACGAAGCGTCGGTAGTATCCTGCTAGCCCGAGGAAACTTCGAATTTCTGTCACCGTGGTCGGGCGAGCCCAGTCGGTCACCGATTCTATCTTTCTCGGATCTACCGCAATCCCCGTGGCCGAGACAATATGTCCCAGAAAATCGACCTCTCGTAGCCAAAACTCACACTTTTTGAGTTTGGCATACAGTTTTTGATCCCTTAGGGTCTGGAGGACCACTCGGAGGTGCTCCTCATGCTCCCTATCTGTGCGGGAATAGATGAGGATATCATCAATAAAAACCACCACAAACTTATCCAGGTACGATTTAAAAATCCGGTTCATCATGTCCATAAATACCGCTGGGGCATTGGTAAGCCCAAACAGCATCACCGTGAACTCGTAATGGCCATAGCAAGTTCGGAACGCCGTCTTCGGTATATCCTCACCTTTGATTTCGAGTTGGTGATAGCCCGACTGGAGGTTGATCTTTGAGAACACGGTTGCCCCTTGGAGTTGGTCAAACAGGTCATCGATATGTGGCAAGGGGTACTTGTTCTTCACCGTGACCTTGTTTATTTCCCGGTAGTCTATGCATAAACGCAAACTCCCGTCCTTCTTCCTTACAAAGAGCACAGGTGCTCCCCATGGCGACACACTCGGTCGGATGAACCCCTTGTCCAGGAGGTCCTCAAGCTGCGCCTTCAATTCCTTTAGTTCGGCGAAGGCCATTCTGTATGGCGCCTTCGTGATGGGTTTTGTCCCCGGGATTAGCTCAATAGAGAAATCGACCTCGCGTCCAGGTGGCAACCCGGAAGTTCGGACGGAAAAACATCCGGGAAGTCCCTTACAACTGCAATGTCGGAAAGTGAGGAGGTGGGTCGGGTCGCCAGGTCCACCGAGGCTAAGTACGCCACGCATCCACTCTCCATCATTCTCCTTGCCCGGGTTGCGGTGATGACGGTCGAAAAAAAGGTACTCTTACACGCGAGGTATACGTTTTTCAGAAATCTCGGTTCCCGCAGTCGTACTTGACGTTTGTCGTAGTCGATCTCCGCCTGGTAATTGGTAAGCCAGTCCATTCCCAGAACCATGTCGAATTCCTTCAGTGGAATGACCACTAAGTCTCCGGGGCAGTCTAGCCTTCCCAACCTTATTGGGCAGGAAGGCACATAGTTGACGGCCTCGTTAGGCCCCCAGGAGTCCGGACGGTGAGGGAATGGCATAGGGGTTTCGTTTCCGAGTCATGAGTATGGGAAAAAGTACTAGATACAAAGGAGTGCGATGCCCCGGTGTCGAATAATGTTCTAGCTCGAGAGTCTGAGATTAGAGTAGTACCTGCCACTACGTCTTCTGGTGGATCTGCCCCTTGGTGTGTCATCGAGTAGATCCTTCCTCCTGATTGCGGACGCATCTCCCCCTCCTGACGGGTGGGCGGAGGGCGCGCCGTGGGCCCCGAGGGAATCCTTCCCCTCCCCGACTGTTGTGGCGGTGGGGCGGAGGCTGCGGATGAGCCTGGTCCCGGGTTTGTGGGGCAGTTGAAACAAAAATGGCCCTGCTTGCCGCAACGGAAGCAGTGGTCGTGCCTCTTCGCGCACTCATTAACCTTGTGGGCTCCATTGCAGATAACACAGGGTCTGTCCCCTGGTCTTTGACCGCCTGCCGGTGCGCTCCTAGCCCCGTGGTGCGACTTTGGGTGTTTAGGGGGCCGACTCCCGCTGGTTGGTCCCCCTCCAGTGAAGGACTGCGGACGCTTCTTATCTCTGTTGAAGTCCGTGTCCTCTCACCGAGCGCGTGTCACTGCAAAGCCGCGCTCCACAATGGTAGCCCTATCCACCACCCTCTGGAAGGTGTGAAGGTCCGCCGCTTGCACCACCTCGAAGATGTTTCTTCGTAATCCGTCAACGAAGAGGCGGGCTTTATGAGCTTCGTCCCTTATGACGAAGGGGACGCAATTTGCCAACCTCACAAACTCTCGTTGATACTCCATGACGGATTTGTTCCCTTGCCGAATATGCTTCAGATCGTCCTCCATCTTCTGTTTCACACTGTTGGAGAAGAACGCTCTGAACAGCTTTTCTCTAAACTCGGTCCATGTCGGTAAGGCGTCGCCCTACGTGGAATCCGGGCGCATCGTTTTCCGCCATATCCGGGCATTTCCCTCAAGACAATGAACCGCTAGGGGAACTCTTTCATATTCCTCCATCATTAAGTCCTCAAATAGCTTTTCCATCGTATCCACCCACTTCTCCACGACCCAGGGATCGGTCGTCTCGCCTTCGAATACGGGTGGGTTGTGTTTCTTGAACTCGGACAGGTTCGCTCTCACCCTGTCCCGTTCCGTCAGTTGGGTGGAGGCTTTGCCCGTAACGGGTCCCGAAGCCGTTGGGCTGGGTGCGGCCGATGGCGCGGTTGGTCGGTCCATCGACACCCCGGTGGTCGCTGTCTGGGGAGGAGCGGCCGTTGTTTCATCATGCGTCCCCGATGGTCCTGCCACAGGCAGGCTTGCTTCAAGTGGTGGGACCCGGGCACTCTCCCCAGGCACGGCCTGTTGCTGCTGCGTCAGTTGACGCACGTGCTCTGTGAGGGTTGACAGTTGTCCAGCCATCTCCCGTAGCTGTTGGCGGATTAGTTCATTCTCCGCAGTTGCTGGAGCCGCATCATCGGCTCCTGCATTTTCAGTCGACGATCGTGTATGAGCCATTCTCCACTGTGAGCAAAGAAACATCATTAATCAAGTTCGTTCGGTCTAGCACCTTGACCTACTAACCCTGGGACTCTATCCCTTATTTCCCCGCGCTCACGCTCGTACGTGACACACCTATACTTTAGTTATCAACTTAGTTAGTCACTTGTGTCATTACATTCTGTGGATGTTGGTCATGATCACCTTGGTTAAAGTTGTTTTCTCTGATACCATAAAATCTGTCACGCCCCGAAGGTTCTAACATCGCGGAAAATGTACCCATTTTTTTTTTCTAAAACATTTAAACGAACCAAGCCTCCGGCGCGTATCAGACCCGCCGCATATACAAATTCACTCCCCAAATGGGCGGACCCTCCTTTGTATATGCACGGCGTTCCCAACAAGTCGAATACTTTAACCATTCCAATCATGACAATCAAAGAGGAGAGAATATATTAATTCACATCATCACCGCTATTCTATAAGACTATAGCATAAACCCATGGGTTCTGAAAATCGGTGCCCACTCGACACCCAGTTTTCTAAAATGTTTTCGCAAACTCTTTGTGCGGCCATTAACTTGAAAGGATAAATCCACGGGTTTTAAAATCGGTGCCCACATGGCACTTGCTTTGAAAACACTTTTGAAACCGGTTTGTAATTGAAAACAAGCCGCAATCACACATCCTATCATTCACCAGATAATTACAACGAAATCCTCATCGCAACATCCATCAGAAACCGCAGTAAATGAATCACAGTTAAACTAACCACAGTATAATGAAATAACCAAAAGTAAAGAAATAACGTATCGTTTTACTAGCCCTCTTGGCTAGGGTCCTCTAATTGATGCCTCACCGTCGTCCCGGATTCCACCCCTACTCGAACCTGTCACAGTGTGGGTTGTCAGTGACTGATAAAGTAGAAACATGTAAGTAAACGCAATAATAGAATGAACACACCGAATCACCGGAGCATTTACTTTCCCCCTCCCCCTCATGTATCGCTAAATCCCTGTTGAAAGTCCCGCTGGGAACCTACCCCAGCATTCAGAAAAATTTGGGCCCCAACCCCAATACCGTACTCATCTCCTTGGTGCCTCCAACCCCTCCACTGCCCAAGCAGCAGTCGCCTCACCTTGAGGGGTCCCCACTAACCTCCCCTTGTGGGGTACACGGGTAAATGACTTACCATCTTTCCGAAAAAATACACCATCTGCGGTGGCCAAACTGCCGGTGTGCGTGTAAGCAATATGAGTATATTTATTGCCTTGCGACCTCAGCCGCTCTAATCAGAAAAGTATCACGCACCTGCGACCGCAGCCGCTTTGATTGACATAGTAAAAGGGATTCACATGCTATGGGGTTAGTCAAACTATAAACATATCTACTTTATCAAAACGAGTATCCGGAAACGACACCACACCGGTAATAACCAACACCTACCCACCTCGATTATGCGAAACGCGTACTCCGGAGACCGAACCTTGCTCTCTGTTGACGCCCGGACCTAGAAGTAGTCCCCAAAAGAGCTGTGGTCAGATCAACAATATAATAGTGGACAAACCGAGCCCGACAACTCAAAAACAATAAGGACAACTTGACCCGGCGGTGGCGCCCGCGCGCGTTGAGCGACGCGGCCGCCCCCGCGGAGTTGCGTGTCGTACTGCCGCGTCGGCACCGGCCCCGCGCGGCATTTGTCGTGACCGCGCGGACCCTAGCTCCGCGTGGCGCACGCCGCGGCCGCGCGGGCACCAACCCCGCGCGGCCTCAACCGCAACCGTGCGGACCTCAGTCCCGGACGGCGCAAACCGCGGCCGCCGGCCCTGCGCGGCACTTGCCGCGGCCGCAAGGGCACCGACCCCGCGCGCCGCAACAGCGCGGGCGCCTGCCCGCGCGGCATTAGCCTCGGCCGCGCGGGCATGGCCCCGCGCGGCACGTGCTGCCGCCGCCACGCGGCACCCGCCCGCGCGGCACAAACCGCAGCCGCGCGGGCAAGTGTCCACGCGGCATGCGCTGCCGCCGATGCGCGGGCACCCGCCCGTGCGGCACAAACTGGAGCCGCGCGGGCAAGGTCCCGCGCGGCATGCGTTGCCTCCGCCGCGCGGGCACCCGCCCGCGGGGCACAAACTGCAGCTGCGCGGGCAAGGTCCCGCGCGGTAGGTACCGCCGCTGCGCGGGCGCCCGCCCGCGCGGCACCATCTGCGGCCGCGCGGGCATGGCCCCGCACGGCGCGCGCCCCAGCCGCGCGGGTGCCTGCCCGCGCGGCACTTGCTGCGGCCGCGCGGGCACCGGCCCCGCGCGGCGTTTGCCGCGGCCGCGTGGGGGACGGCCCCGCGCGGCGTTTACACTAGCCGTGGCCACGTGGGAAGCTTGATCCCGCATGGCTCTAGCCGCGGCCGCGCGGGCACTGTCCCCGCGCGGCGCACATTACGGTCGCGCGGCGATGCCCTAGGGCTTCGCGACGCGATACGTTGGGTAGCCAACGGCTACTCCTAAACTCCATGAAAGACCGAAACCCAAAAACCGAGCGAAACTATACGAAAATAAAATTAGTTTACCTCTAATCGTAGGAGACGGTTATCCGTTCACGCTCCCGGCTTCGGCACGTTCGTCGGGAGGGTTTGGGTCCTTTAGCCTTAACCTTCTTTTCCACCGTCCTCTTCCGATTAGGGTTTCGCCTTTCCTTTGTTTCCTTCCGGTTAGGGTTTCGTCTTTTTCCTTTTCTCTCTCTTTCTTTCGGGAGAAGATAACAAAATAATCTTTTCGTACGACAAAAACCCCATTGGGTATTTTAAAATCCTAATTAATTAATTCCTCAATTAATTAATTCCTCAATTAATTAATTTCCTAATTAATTAATTCCTCAATTAAGATCCTTCGGGATAATTCTTTAAAGATAATTCTATAAAGATAAATCCCTCTTTTTTCCTTGGAAAGCGTGCCAAATCACTTATGCGAATTTCGATGCACCCCCTGGCCATTGCGATCACTTTCTATCTCTTTCCGGGAGCTCCGTAAGTCGAAATCCGGATCCGATCGCACTGCCGTTCTCCATTTTCTGAGCTCTATCGCAGAAAAATACCCGCACCTCCGAATTATTGACTTAATGTAAACCCGTTACATTAGTTACACTAAACGGAAACTTTATTACCAGGAGGTATTAAGTGTTACAAAATCTATGATATTACACAAAGAAAGATCAGAAATGCCATCTAAGTATTCATTAATTTGATTCTACTCAAAATCTGAGTATGAAAACGTAGAATCAAATTAATTAATATAGATGAAAAAACATAGAATTAAATCTAGTTATTTCCTTTCTTCTCTATATGTGGATTTATAAGTTTTTCTGCGTTAATTTTCCTTGTTCATTTACGGAATAAAAAACTTATTGTGGATTACCCTAAAAGATTGAATTAGGGTTTACTTATAGGTTAGAAACCATTGGAAGAGGATAAGAATCAAAAACTGACTATAACAGAATTTTACCCGCACGACGGTCCGGACTGGATTTGTCTTGATCCGGACTGTCGTTGTTTTTCAGAGAATTCCTAAAAAAACAAGGTTCGGGGTTCGGATTGAAATACCTACGGTCCGGACTGTTCATGCGATTTCAGCAAACTCCACGTTCGGGGTCCGGACTGAACCAAGGGTGTTCCGGACTGGATTTGCGCATGAACCAACCTACGTTCGGGGTCCGGACTGTAGTATCCTGATCCGGATCCTGAACATATAACAGTCCAGTTTCTTGATTTTTATGCGATTAAAAACCCATCCAAGTGTTTCTATATTATAAGAAGTATTCGGATCACCAAGATTATTTAGTTAAACATACCTGATCCTTTTGAATTCTTCTTTCTTGAGATTGAGGTATATGGTCCAAACATCTTCATCTTCAATCTTCAAGACTTAACCATTTCACGAAATACGCCAAAACAAATTCCTTAACAATCTCCCCCTTTGGCGGTTTCGTGACAAAACAAAAATCCACTTAAAGAAAATTCAAAAAGATATTTTTGTTGCTATCACCATACAACAAAAATTTACAATTGAGATCCAAATAAACAAAATACATGAGTTAAACTCCTAAGACAAACTCTAGACTTAGACGTTTGTATTCTATGCAAAAGAAATAATTCTTGACAAAAGAAATCGTTAGATACCTCAAGAATTTAACATTCAAAAACCAACCAGAGAGATGAAGTTTATACTCACCATGACATTTACAAAATCAGATATGTATTAAAATACCAATTAGAGATAGACATATCTTCTAAGCATTAAATTCCAAATGTCAAGTATGTTAGTCATGAAACAACTTGTTAGAAATATTACTTGCCCAAATAGTTAGTCAAATAGTTAGTCGAGACATGCAATTATTCACAATACAAAACCAAAGTTGTTGTCATACTTACCTTTCAAGTTTTAATGTTCCAAAGTTCTCACAAACCATTGTCAAACCATTGTTCATATCTCTCTCCCCCTTTTTGTTACTAAAAGTAGCCAAAATTACAAAAATTAAGGGAGTTAAATGTTCAAAAATAGTAAGAACTAGGACTAAAACCTGCAAAAACAAAAAGATTAGCTAAAACAACAAAGAAACCCAAGATTAGATCATTAGAGCAAATGATCATTCCAGATCAGACCAGTCTGAACTGCTACAATCCAATTTGTTCAAAATTCCTTTAAGCATTCTTGATATTTTGGAACATTTTCTTTTTATCTGTTGTTGTCCATAATTGATGTGTTCCATGTCAACTGATATAATTTCTTGTTCAACAGACTGTGAAGACCCAGATCTTCGTGGTCATTACAGTGTGATCGACAGCTTGTGGAGGCCTATTTCTGTGGATACTGTTGGTTGCGCGCAAATTGGACCCAAGAAACGGACTTAGTGCGAGAAATGGATCAAGATTGCCTAATGGGGAGTTTCGCCGAAAATTAGAAATGGATTCTTGTAAAACGGACTTCGTATTTGGATTCAGCGCGGAAAAACGATGAAGATCGGCTATTTACAAGTATTTTTCTGAGTCCGGACGCGCGAAAACGGACAACCCGAAGTTTACAGTGTTTCTCGGGTGCATGGTAGACCAGAAGACCGGAGGGCGTGCCATGTGGCGGCTTCCCGTTGGGTCCGTACGCCACGTGGCAGGCGTAGAGGCGCGGCGCAGCAGGCCCGGCCCACGCAGCTGGCGCGGGCAGGCCGGGGAGGCGCGGGCAGCGGCGCGGGCAGGCGCTGTCGCGGGCGGATAAGGGAGGCCACGTGTCGCCTCCCGATTGGCCGCGTGGATTGGCCTGTCGGGAAGCGACACGTGGCAGCGATCGGACGCGGGAGCTGCTGCGCAGGAATGCGCGGATGCGCGACGCGTGGCGGCCCGGCGGCACAGTTCCGGGCCGGCCCGTTACTGTAGTAACAGGGGATTTATTTCCTGCTTCTTCTTCCTCCTTTGCTTTAAAAGGTGTTTTCCTCCTCCATTTTGGATCTTTTGGAGGGTTTTCTCAGTGAGGTTTTTTTTAGCAGAGCTTCTCCAACATCTCTACTACAACATTGAATTTTTTTGGGGATTTTTGAAGGCCATTTGGATCATCTTCTTCACCAAGATTTGAGGACATCACCATTGCTGCTTCACAGCCTTCTCCGTTGCGTTTCAGTGCGAAAATTCCCCATGACTCATTTCTCGGAATTTTGAGCTCATTTGTGGTTCTACGTTTTTACAAGAGGTAAGGCTACAATATTCGTATTCAACTCTCCCCTCAGATCTCATGATTTTACAGAGTTTTAAAGCCATCTTTGGGACCCTTCATTTCAGTCTGGAATCCTGAACAATCCTCAGTGTTTTGGCTTTTCTGAATTGTAGGAGTCGAATTTTTGGATGATTGTTGCGGGGAAATTTCCAGAACTCGAAGATCTACAATATTGGTAAGTACCACTTTCCCCATATCTGAGTTTTTATTAGGGTTTATGCATAATCTTTGGAACACCTTGCTGCACTCGTGTACAGATGGAACTTGGTGGATAGTTCAAAGTGTTTATGGGTTTTCTCCTTCATCCGAGCATGAAATTTGGAGTTCTTTAGCTCAATTTGTATCTACTCTCGACAAGGAATCCAATGGTACCTCTCTTGCAGGATTTGGAGCACGTTTGGTTAGGTAACTTTAATGATATTTCCAAATGCTGTTATAAGGTTTACTGCAGTCCCTGTTTTAGTTTTGATTTGAGCAATGCACCTTGGAATGCAGATAACTTTGTGGATATAAAGTCTTTTTCAGAAATTCAAGTTGGGACTTCTTCTTAACTTCAAGGTGAGAAAATTCTCTTTTGTGATATGTGGATGAATCCCTTTGGAAAAGCCTCTAATTAAGCTTGGAAATGCTAGCAAGTTTATTTTAGCAGTTTTGGACAGCATTGTGACTTTTGTTGAGTTTGAATGTTGAGAGAAATTAATGGTGGATTTCGAGGACTTGAAGATGTTTGTATGGAGCTGGAGATCTTTGTTTTTCCTGCTAGGAACTTCATCTTGAGGTATTTGGGGCTGCACTTACATCTTCTTTAACTTAATTTCAATTGCTGAAATACTGGAATTTAATTGCGCAGTGTGCATTGTTTCGGTGATTGCGCCCAATCCGTGAGGCGGATTTGGATGATATTTGCGGCATCGGACTCCTGGGAGGATAAAGATGACTCACGCCAAAATTTAGCCAGATCGGGCATCGGATCGTCAAGTTTCAGGTGGGTGGTTGTTCTTTGCCGAAATCGACGATTTACCCACTCGGGCTATTGGTTTCCCTCATGGCATAGTTGATTGTTATTTTCTTTTCCTTGGTGAATCATGCTCGAATCTCCATATTTATGTTAGGTTAATTGATCCTTAGCTTATGCATGAGTAAATGATTGGTTGGTTGATATTACATTATCTCATATGAAGTTGATTATAAGTGATCATCCTTAAATCTATGCTATGTGAGGGTAATTGGGAAATTAATCTTCAACCTACACCTTGTGATGAATGGTTAACATTATTATGTGAGAATGATGGTGATAGTTATATGTGAATGGTTGGTTGATTTATGTGAGAACTTGATGGGGTTATGTGAGAAGTGTTTGGTTGATTTTATTTGAGAATGACCTATGTGAGAGTAGTTGGTTTGGTGATCCTTAGTCTCCACTTGGTGATATGAATTATAGTTGTTGATCCTTATCCTACAATATGTGATGTTGGGCATAGATGTTGATTCATAATCTATCTATGAGAGAATGATTAGTTGATTGATCTTTGATCTAGCTTATGTGAAAATGGGTGTTGATGTTGGTTATTGATCTAGTTGATGTGAGAATGACCTATGCTTTTGATTTTCAATTCATTCATGATACGATGGATATCATTGTGAGTTGAGGTCTATTCCTTATGAGACTAAGCATTGTTCAAGACTCCTATTACCTCCAAATGAGATTGGACGTTGTTGGTAGATCCTATGTTCAGATCAATGAAGGTTGTGGAGCCTTAGACTATTCATTGGTGATACATGATTGAATGTCTATGTTTAAGTAATGTTAAATGATCCTAAGCATATTCATGTATGAATGTGAGGTTTGACAAGCGTTGTACCATCTTATGTGATGTTGATTAGGTGTGGCACTTCCTTATTTTATACTTTGTGAGCATCGTGTATGTGGTATAGGCAGGCATAGGCTATGTTGCACTTAATGTTCTTATGCAATCATCAATATTTTGGAATAGCATGCTCTAATAAATGTAAGAACATCGACACCTGTTTTCTTTTTATCATCTTGGGACATTTGCATGCTTGTATGGTCATTTAGATAGGCCACCTTTTTCTGCTACACTATCATGTTGGACTTGACTTAGGAGAAACCATGTTTCTTGCTTTTCTCCTTTCATACTAGGCTCAGGGTATTTGTAGCTCGTGCGCGAGAAGGGATTTTTTTTTTGGATAGTGTAGATAGCTTCTTGGGATCTAGGACAGGCTGGCTTGAGGGCAGGGTATTGCGGCTACCGCGGACTTTGGGCGGTTGACCGGATGGTTACTTATGCATCAAATTGGGGATCGAGTTTCCCTTTAGTGGATGGGTCTTCCCACTTTGATCAGAGTCGTGATCCAGTCCTGCTTTTATGATACTTGAGACCGTGATTGAGTTTTGTTATCACACCGGCGCAGCTTTATATGCCCGGTGATGCTTTCCTCGTGTGGGTCGCTCCCCTCGAGTTCCCCTCCAGAGCGTGGGGGTCAGACAGTTATGGACATTTTCCCATCACATCGGCGCGGCTTTACTTGCCCGATGATGAGGGTTTTTGCTATCACATCGGCGCGGCTTTATTTGCCCGATGATGAGGGCGGCAGCAGGCATTACCAGTTTTTACTGGTGGATAGATTGGGTTTATTCAGGCAGGCATTTATATTCTGATGCATACATTTAGCTATTCTTTTAGCTTGGTATTTTAGAGGCATAGTAGTGGTAGTTTCCTTTTTCCAGCAGTCTCTATTGCTTACCACTCTTCTTTTTCTTTTGCCTCTGGTAGACCTAGTGGGTACGTCGGGGTTTGAGGCTTTACCCACAGGGGGAGGCCACTGGTTTTACTAGTGGTTCTCACCCCCATTGTTGTTTTTTTCCCTTTCCTCCATTTGTTTTGCAGTGTCTGCTGTGGGAGTTGCGGATCTTTCGGTTGACGGTTCGATGCGAGGGAGTCGCGAGATAGATCCCTACCAGTGTTGATTTCTACAGTGGGATAGATGTACCAACCCGGATTGTGGGTTTCACTGTACACAGTTGTATTTTATTATTTCAGTTTATCTCCCTTTTTGGATTTATAGATGTTGTATAGGTGGCTTTTACTTGTATTACAGTTTCGGTGGACCAGATTATTGTATCATAGTTTTTGGGAGATGGATTTTGCACTTTATCTTTCAGTTGTACAGTGATTCAGACTTTTATTACAGCAGTTTTCCTTCAGCTCTGATATCTGTTTAGTTGTTAGATGATACTTTTGCAGGTTGGACGCTTCGCCTATGCGGGATTTCGCATAGGTGGCGGATCTGTTGGCGAGCCCGGGTCGCAGTTTCGACCCCGGGGCGTGACACAGACAATCTCCTCTGTTCTCGTTGGATAGAGGACAATACATTTGCTTCTGTGGTGTCTCTCCTGGAGGTCGAAGGAGGTTGTGTGGATGCTGATATTGCATTATGACCTTCATTCCATGGAGATTCTCTAGGCAGAGAGTGTGCTCTTGCGAGGGGTTCATTAATCTGAATTCCACTGCTCCTTGAATTCTTTCGCCTAGTGTATTGCTTGGTTGTTGAGCAAGACTTCATCAGCTTTTTGTTCTTTAAATAAAACCTATCTTCTTCATCAACAACCTGTTGAACTTCTTTACAAAATGCGTCCCAATCTTCTTCGTCTTCTGATTCTGAATCAATTTGAGGGACATTCTTTGTCTCTTCTTGATTTTTTCCATCTTGTTCCTTTTTAACAGATGCTCGAGTTCCTACCATTGCTACAATGAGCATAATAATCCAAGCAAAAGTCATCCTTGCTAGTGCCTTCGTAAATGAGAAATCTGCGAGCAAGAACTCAAGAACACGAAAAATTATTTAATTTTCAAAGATTTGAAAAATTGTACCCAAACAATCATTATCGTGTAGAGAGACTAGGAATCAAGTTAGTTTTGCAAAAAGAATTTTAAAAATAGATCAATTCCATGATTTACAAAAATTCTCATTATATGCCCTAAAACCGAATTTTTAGAAATCGAAGCATAAAAATCCGTTAATCAAGAGAATACCAAGCATATAAACAAAACTAAACTACTCAGAGTTCTTATTTCAAAAAAAATTTGATAAAAAACTATCTAGAATTGAATTCGAATCATGATTTTCACTCACGTTATGAAGAACAATGCAAAACCAGTGAAAAGATTGAGTTTAGATCAAAAAGACTTACTTGAATCCGAAGAACTCGAGTTAGAAAGGCTCCAAATTGGTTGAAGTTTAGAGATAGAAACTCTAGAGCCTTGGAAACAAAAGCTTGAGGTGAAATAAAATCAAAAACCCTTTTGTTCCATATAAACCCTAGCCGCGGTCCGGAACGGCGCAAGAATCCAGTCCGGATCGGCTACTCGCAGAAAATTACTGCGTTTGGGATCTGGAACGGATTTTCCAGTCCGGATCGGCTCCAACTTTTTCTTCAGAAAAATTTAGAAAAATTCCAGAAAATCTAGAAAAAGTATGTAAGCACTTTTGTATGTCAACTTTAAACAAAAGTCATCGTTTCACATCAAAAGAAATAGATTATGCTAAATCTATCAATAATATCCAAGTAATGAAACGAAAATTTATAAAAATTAAATCCTTTAAAGTTGAACATTATCAAAAACATCAATCACGATCTTATGAGTAATGCGTTTATCAAATAATTAATTTGGTAAAGAAAATGAAGCACAAAGATCGATAGATGTTTGAAATCCCAAATAAGTTAGATAATATATCTAGTCAATTTATTGTAAGGAGTGGCTCTTTGAGCATCTTTCAATAAAAATTCCCACCTTATACCAACCTTGGAATTCGACAGAGTCAAATATTCTAAAAAGCATTTTATCTAATCAATCAAGAAAAACCATGCTTTGTATACATGTGGTAGCTGCACACAGTACTCGGACGACCGAGGTGGTAGCTCTTTCCTCCATGTGGTGGTAGTTTTCACACTCCTCATTGGGATGTAACTCTTTCCACATCTTTTGAGCATAAATATTTTAATAAACTCCCCCTCAATTGGCTATCAATTATTTAAGATATGAGGTATTCAACCAAAAATTGATCTTGTGTTCATACTTAACTCAATTTTCAAATATGATAAAAACTAAACCAAGAGATCATATGAGAGAGAAATTGACTTTGATCAATTAAAAATGAACTAATTGATATAAAAGATCATTGCATCAAATGAATCATTATGATATCCAAACCATAATAAATTTCTCATAAACATGAAAGGATGCAAGTAAAGTCAATTATACTAATGCTCAATTAATGTTCTATGTATAAGCATAGATAAAGAACACAAACACAAAACAAAAACCTAACCTAAGCATTGGTTTCAAAAAGTGTTATTTCAAAGAAAGCATTCCAATTGCTTTACGCAAATGAATAAACCGCTTTTGATCCAAAGGTTTTGTTAAAATGTCAGCTAATTGATCTTCAGTTGAAATATAAGAAATTTGAAGAATACTTGATTCAACTAGCTCTCTTAGAAAAAGATATCTAAGTTCAATGTGTTTAGTTCTTGAGTGCAACACAGGGTTTTTAGAAATATTTATAGCACTAGTGTTGTACAGAGAATAGTTACCGAAGACGCAGGAATTCGGAAGTCGCTCAACACGCTTTTCATCCAAATGAGTTGGGTTGAACAACTACCCGCTGAAATATATTCCGCTTCGGCAGTCGAGAGTGCAATGCAGTTTTGCTTTTTACTATGGCATGCAACCAGACAATGGCCAAGATAAAAACATGCACCACTCGTACTCTTCCGATCATCCACAGATCCTGCCCAATCGGCATCTGAGTATCCTATTATGTCAAGAGTTGTTCCTATAGGATACCAAATTCCGAAATTCAAAGTTCCTTTGACGTACCGGATGATCCTTTTCACCGCTTTCAGGTGAACCTCCTTTGGTGCTGACTGATATCTCGCGCAGATCCCAACACTAAAGGATATATCCGGGCGACTAGCCGTGAGGTAGAGTAGACTTCCAATCATGCTGCGATAAAGCTTCTCGTCTACACTTTCACTAAGAGATTCACTTCCTAATCCCTTATTGCTAGTTCCCATAGGAGTCGAAAAGTCTTTAGAGTTTTCTAATCCAAACTTCTTGACCAACTCCTTTGCATACTTGGATTGGCACAGATGGATGCCTTCTTCATTTTGTTTCACTTGCAATCCAAGAAAGTATGTTAGTTCACCCATCATAGACATCTCAAATTCGCTTTCCATGGTTTCTGCGAATTTAGAAACATCATTATCCCTTGTTGCTCCAAATACAATGTCATCGACACAGATTTGTGCCACAATGAAGTTATCCTGATAATGCTTCACAAAGAGAGTCCGATCCACTCCCCCTCGAGTGTAGCCCTTTTCCAAAAGGTGCTTTGTCAACCTTTCGTACCATGCTCGCGGTGCTTTTTTTAGACCGTAAAGAGCCTTTTTCAAACGAAAAACATGGTTAGGTAGTTTATGGTCAATGAATCCTTTCGGTTGAGCCACATAAACTTCCTCGTTCAAAAACCCATTTAAAAAGGCGCTCTTAACGTCCATTTGAAAGAGTTTGATTTTAAAATGACAAGCAATTGCGAACAAAATACGAATTGACTCGAGACGAGCTACCGGGGCGAACGTCTCATCAAAGTCTATACCTTCAATTTGTGAATAGCCCTGAGCAACTAGGCGTGCTTTGTTCCTGATGATGGTACCATCCTCGTTTTTCTTGTTCTGGAAAATCTACTTAGTACCAATCACGTTGTGTTGCTTCGGCGGCTTCGTTAGTTCCCAAACTTTGTTTCTTTCGAACTGATGGAGCTCTTCCTGCATTGCTTCAATCCAGTAATCATCCTAAAGAGCTTCATCGACGTTCTTTGGTTCTATCATGGAGACGTAACATGCGACTCCACAAACCAACTGTCTCCGAGTCCTGACTCCTTCTTGTGGGTCTCCAATAATATTCGACTCTGGATGATCCTTGGAGATTCGTAACGTTTGCGGTAACGGAGTACTCGGAGGTACGTGTGATGATTCCTGCATATCAGATAAACTTGAAGAACCATTAGATGCATCAACATTATCGGAAGAATTATTATGAGAAGATGCATTTACAGGAGTATGATCATCAAGAGACATATCAGGGGTAGATTTATCAGATGCAAAATGAAAAGCTTCATCTACTTTAACATTAATAGATTCTACCATTGTTTTAGATTCGAGGTTAATTACCCGATATGCTCTACTATTTGTAGAATAACCCATGAAAATCCCTTCGTCACTTGGAGAGTCAAATTTTCCAAGATTTTTGCGATCACGTAAAATGTAACAGCGACTCCCAAAGATACAAAAATATTTGATATTTGGTTTTCTGCAGAACCATAGCTCATATGGTGTATTTAAAGTACCCGGGCGCAAATAAACTCGATTAATTACGTAGACCGCGGTGTTCACTGCTTCAGCCCAAAAATGTAAAGGTAGTTTCCGGCTGTGAAGCATAACACGCGCCATCTCTTGTAGAACCCTGTTTTTGCGCTCGACTATACCATTCTGCTGAGGTGTATAGGGTGCAGAGAATTCATGTTTTATGCCGTTGGAAGTGCAAAAATTAATGAATTTAGAATTGATGAATTCTCCACCTCTATCACTTCGAACACGAACGATCTTTTCATTTCTCTCAATCATAATACGATGACGAATCTCATGAAAAGAATCGAAAGTATCCGCTTTCTCTTTTAAAAATGTTACCCATGTATATCTAGAGAAATCATCAACCAAAAGAAAAATGTACCATTTACCTCCCAAACTTGGTTGACGAGTCGGCCCCATTAAGTCCATGTGCAGTAATTCTAAAGGCCGATTGGTACCCACGTGGTTCAAGTTCTTGTGTGCAGCCGTTGATTGTTTTTCCTTTTGACAACCTCCACACACAATGTTTTCTTTAAAAGAAAGTTTAGGAACCCCTTAGCCACGTCTTTATTAGAAATCCTTGCTAGTTCCTTGAAATTTATGTGACCTAGTCTTTCATGCCAAAGAGTTTCATTATCCAAAGAAACTAGGTTACAAGGTTCATAAATTTTGTTTGGAACTACATAGCAATTATTTTCAGATCTAACCCCTTTCAAAAAGAATAATTTACATAAATTACAGGACATTCAATCATATAAAAGTTAAAGACAAGGAAAGAATTCACCTTTGCATACCCAAACCTTTTGAGTTTTGGAGTGCGTTGGCAATGATTGTGAAGTTATTTTCCTTGGTAAAACCGCCTTGTTTGATTGATCGCTTTTGTTTGATGACGTCGTCTTGTGGGGTGAACTACCAATGTTCTTTTCCTTTGAAAAATTCTCCTTTGATTTCCGTGGAATGAACACGTTGGTAGTTGTTGCAAGAGGTGCTTGATTTGCTCGTTTTGCTCCAATCTTGCAATCTCTTCTTATGTGCCCTGCAAAACCACAACGAAAACATACCTTTGAACTTGTCGAAACCGAAGTAGGTGAGGTAGGCTTGTTGTCGTTGAATGCAGTGAATTCCGTCGTCGGAGGAGGATATACTGACTGGGGCACAAAAACTGTCTTACTCGAATAAGGACTGTCTCCAGTTCGATTGTATCCAAGGCCGAAACGGTTCGTTTGACCAAGACCAAGTAGCTTATCCAACTTGCTCCTTCCCGAAGAAAATCGCTTCAAATCATCCTTAAGTTGGAAAATGGTCTTCGTCATTTCCATTTTTTCTTGTCGAGCATCGGAGTAGAGCTTCAAGAAGTAACTTGCTTTATCCACCAGTTTTATGTGTTCCTTCTCGAAATGCTCATTTTTCTCTTGAAGGGAAATATTTACTTTGATCAAGTTATCCCTTTCCTCTTCAAGACCGTTTGAGAGAGAAGTTGCCCTTTTTGCTTCTTCTTCGAGATCCTGCAATCTCATTCTCAAACCCTTGTTTTGCTTTGCCAGTTTCTTTGAATCCTTTAAAAGTTTATGGTAGGCAAAAGCAAAGTCTTCACCTTCGGAATTGCTCGATTCGTCGTCCGTTGCATTCTTTTCAACTTGGGAGGAGTTGGACAATGAATCGGATGTACTTGCCATAAAGCACACGAAAGGTGAAGTTGTGGACGCGTGGAAAGCCGTTGCGTTGTTTTCTTAATCACTGGAAGATGACTCATTTGACGATGAGGTGTCATCCCAAGTGACGACTTGCATCACCTTCTTCTTCGACGGATTCTTATGGGACACTCCGTTGAGATGTGACCATGCCTCGGCACTTGAAGCATTGGATATTGTCCCTCCGAGTTTTTTTATCCTTTGAAAACTCTCTTGCTTTCTTGACTTGAAGCTTGAAGAACCTTTGCCTTTTTCGACTTACGAAGGATGAGGTTTTACTTGAATTACCCCTTCGAAAGTTTCGCGAAATTTCCTCGTAAGAGAGCAAGTGCTTCTCGAAATCTCCATTGATAGGTTCTCGTCATCGTCTGAGGAGGAGAATCCGCGTCTTCTTTTTGTTGTTTTCAACGCAAAACCTGAAGACTTAGAAGAAGATGCCGCTTTCCAGAAGAATAGTTAGTAGGAAATGTCATTTCATAGTTTGAAGTGCACCAACTAATTCTTCTACACGGATTTCGTCCGGGTGTTTAACTGTTTCAATGGCCGTAACCTTGGACGAAATCTTTCAGGAAGAGTCCTTAAAATCTTTCTTACAACTTTAGATTCTGGAATTTTCTCTCCAAAGTTAGCACATGTATTTTCGATATCTTGCAAACGTCTGTATAGTAATCTGTGAAAGATTCATTTTCTGCCATGAAAATAGAGTCAAATTTGCTCGTAAGCATTTGCAGCTTTTGAATCTTCACACTGGTTGTTCCTCATGTGTAACTTGTAGAACATTCCCAGATTTCTTTCGCAGTCTCACATGACGAGACGGAGAGAAATTCAGTTTGCGACAAAGCATTAAATAAGGCGTTAATTTCCTTTGCCATTGTAAGAAGATGAATCAATCTCTTCCTGGTCCATTTCGACCTAGGTTTGAGGTGCGAACATCAGCAATAATTTCAGTTGGATTTGACCATCCAAACTCGATGATTGCCACCCACCCGTTCATCGATGGAAATAAGAAATGCTTTATCCGTACTTTCCAGTAGGCATAATTTGTTCCATCTAGTAAACGGTGGTCTGTGATGTTTCCACCTTCAACCATTGTTTACAACCCTATTCCCGCTCTGATACCACTTGTAGGGTTATGATAATATGGACTAAAGAGGGAAAAACACATGAGGGGGGGGAATAGGGTAAACAATAAAACACTCAAAAATTTTTGCGTAATAAAAACCCAATGTGAAAAAAAAAAAAACACGCGAGAGAGATTGTACGTGGAAAACTCCAACACAGGAGTAAAAAACCACGGGGACCGATAACACGGTGAAATCCACTAGATTTAAACACGTACAAAGGTGATATACCGTACTCACCACGACTCAACATTTTTCCATATGCTTGCGGAGTGTGATCTGCTACTCGCTCCGCAACGCGCCTCGAATCCACGATTTGCGTCCAACGCCGAATCCACGGCGTCCAACGTCGAGTCCACGACGTCTGACCGAATCCACGGTCTACACAGGTAGTACGTCTCGAATCACACGAACGTACCTCGCTCCGAATCCACGAGAGCGGGAGCACCTTGAATCCACAAGGCCACGCGAGTCCACGCGCCGATTTTGGGTAAAATCGTTGTTTTGTTGGTGGTGAAAATCCGCCGAATACTTAGATCAAAGATAGATCGGAAATGCCATCTAGTATTCATTAATTTGATTCTACTCAAAACTGAGTATGAAAACCTAGAATCAAATTAATTAATATAGATGAAGAAACATAGAATTAAATCTAGTTATTTCCTTTCTTCTCTATATGGGTTTATAGTTTTACGGAATTTTCTCGGATTTCGGAATAACCAAACTTATTGGGATTACCTAAAAGATAGAATTAGGGTTACTTATAGGTTAGAACCATTGGAAGAGGATAAAGAATCAAAAACGACTGCTAACAGCAATTTTACCAGCACGAGGGTCCGGACTGGATTTGCTTGATCCGGACTGGATTGTTTGGTCAGACAATTCCTGAAAAAACAAGGTTCGGGGTCCGGACTGAAATACCACGGTCCGGACTGTTAATGAAGATTTCTGCAAACTCCACGTTCGGGGTCAGGACTGAACTCCAAGGGGGTTCCGGACGGATTGCGCATGAACCACCTACGTTCGGGGTCCGGACTGTAGTATCTTGATCGGATCTGAAAAATAATAGTCCAGTTTTTGATTTTTATGCGATTTAAAAATC
>CM055064.1:46402997-46468648 GCA_029204045.2 Tillandsia leiboldiana | reverse complement strand
GACGCTTCGCCTATGCTGGATTTCGCATAGGTGGCGGATCTGGTTGGCGAGCCCGGGTCGCAGTTTCGACCCGGGTCGTGACACCAGACAATCTCCTCTGTTCTCGTTGGTAGAGGACAATACTCTTGCTTCTGTGGTGTCTCTCCTGGAGGTCGAAGGAGGTTGTGTGGATGCTGATATTGCATTATGACCTTCATTCCATGTAGATTCGCTCAGAGGCAGAGAGTGTTCTCTTGCGAGGGTTCTTATCTGAATTCCACTGCTCCTTGAATTCTTTCGCCTAGTGTTATTGCTTGGTTGTTGAGCAAGACTTCATCAGCTTTTTGTTCTTTAAATAAAACCTATCTTTCTCATCAACACCTGTTGAACTTCTTTTCAAATGGCTCCCATCTTCTTCGTCCTTCTGATTCTGAATCAATTTGAGGGACATTCTTTGTCTCTTCTTGATTTTTTTTCCATCTTGTTCCTTTTAACAGATGCTCGAGTTCCTACCATTGCTACAATGAGCATAATATCCAAGCAAAAGTCATCCTTGCTAGTGCCTTCGTAATGAGAATCTGCGAGCAGAACTCAAGAACACGAAAATTAATTTTATTTTCAAAGATTTGAAAAATTGTCCCAACAATCATTATCGTGTAGAGAGACTAGGAATCAATTAGTTTTGCAAAAAGAATTTTAAAAATAGATCAATTCCATGATTTACAAAAATTCTCATTATATGCCCTAAAACCGAATTTTTAGAAATCGAAGCATAAAAATCCGTTAATCAAGAGATACCAAGCATATAAACAAAACTAACTACTCAGAGTTCTTATTTCAAAAGAAATTTGATAAAAACTATCTAGAATTGAATCGAATCATGATTTTCACTCACGTTTGAAGAACAATGCAAAACCAGTGAAAAGATTGAGTTTAGATCAAAAAGACTTACTTGAATCCGAAGAACTCGAGTTAGAAAGGCTCCAAATGGTTGAAGTTTAGAGATAGAAACTCTAGAGACTTGGAAACAAAAGCTTGAGGTGAAATAAAATCAAAAACCCTTTTGTTCCATATAAACCCTAGCCGCGGTCCGGAACGGCGCAAGAATCCAGTCCGGATCGGCTACCCGCAGAAAATTACTGCGTTGGGATCTGGAACGGATTTTCCAGTCCG
The DNA here is from genome assembly GCA_029204045.2 of Tillandsia leiboldiana. Lineage (NCBI taxonomy): Eukaryota > Viridiplantae > Streptophyta > Magnoliopsida > Poales > Bromeliaceae > Tillandsia > Tillandsia leiboldiana. Next base: position 46,467,496 of record CM055064.1, on the reverse strand, counting down.
GATCGGCTCCAACTTTTTCTTCAGAAAAATTTAGAAAATTCCAGAAAATCTAGAAAAGTATTAAGCACTTTTGTATGTCAACTTTAAACAAAGTCATCGTTTCACATCAAAAGAAATAGATTATGCTAAATCTATCAATAATATCCAAGTAATGAAACGAAAATTTATAAAAATTAAATCCTTTAAAGTTGAACATTATCACAAACATCAATCACGATCTTATGAGTAATGCGTTTATCAAATCATTAATTTGGTAAGAAAATGAAGCACAAAGATCGATAGATGTTTGAAATCCCAAATAAGTTAGATAATATATCTAGTCAATTTATTGTAAGGAGTGGCTCTTTGAGCATCTTCAATAAAAATCCCACCTTATACCAACCTTGGAATTCGACAGAGTCAATATTCTAAAAAGCATTTTATCTAATCAATCAAGAAAAACCATGCTTTGTATACATGTGGTAGCTGCACACAGTACTCGGACGACCGAGGTGGTAGCTCTTTCCTCCATGTGGTGGTAGTTTTCACACTCCTCATTGGATGTAACTCTTTCCACATCTTTTGAGCATAAATATTTTAATAAACTCCCCCTCAATTGGCTATCAATTATTTAAGATATGAGGTATTCAACCAAAAATGATCTCGTGTTCATACTTAACTCAATTTTCAAATATGATAAAAACTAAACCAAGAGATCATATGAGAGAGAAATTGACTTTGATCAATTAAAAATGAACTAATTGATATAAAAGATCATTGCATCAAATGAATCATTATGATATCCAAACCATAATAAATTTCTCATAACATGAAAGGATGCAAGTAAAGTCAATTATACTAATGCTCAATTAATGTTCTATGTATAGCATAGATAAAGAACACAAACACAAAACAAAACCTAACCTAAGCATTGGTTTCAAAAAGTGTTATTCAAGAAAGCATTCCAATTGCTTTACGCAAATGAATAAACCGTTTTTGATCCAAAGGTTTTGTTAAAATGTCAGCTAATTGATCTTCAGTTGAAATATAAGAAATTTGAAGAATACTTGATTCAACTAGCTCTCTTAGAAAATGATATCTAAGTTCAATGTGTTTTGTTCTTGAGTGCAACACAGGGTTTTTAGAAATATTTATAGCACTAGTGTTGTACAGAGAATAGTTACCGAAGACGCAGGAATTCGGAAGTCGCTCACACGCTTTTCATCCAAATGAGTTGGGTTGAACAACTACCCGCTGAAAATATATCCGCTTCGGCAGTCGAGAGTGCAATGCAGTTTTGCTTTTTACTATGGCATGCAACCAGACAATGGCCAAGATAAAAACCTGCACCACTCGTACTCTTCCGATCATCCACAGATCCTGCCCAATCGGCATCTGAGTATCCTATTATGTCAAGAGTTGTTCCTATAGGATACCAAATTCCGAAATTCAAAGTTCCTTTGACGTACCGGATGATCCTTTTCAACCGCTTTCAGGTGAACCTCCTTTGGTGCTGACCTGATATCTCGCGCAGATCCCAACACTAAAGGATATATCCGGGCGACTAGCCGTGAGGTAGAGTAGACTTCCAATCATGCTGCGATAAAGCTTCTCGTCTACACTTTCACTAAGAGATTCACTTCCTAATCCCTTATTGCTAGTTCCCATAGGAGTCGAAAAAGTCTTTAGAGTTTTCTAATCCAAACTTCTTGACCAACTCCTTTGCATACTTGGATTGGCACAGATGGATGCCTTCTTCATTTTGTTTCACTTGCAATCCAAGAAAGTATGTTAGTTCACCCATCATAGACATCTCAAATTCGCTTTCCATGGTTTTCTGCGAATTTAGAAACATCATTATCCCTTGTTGCTCCAAATACAATGTCATCGACACAGATTTGTGCCACAATGAAGTTATCCTGATAATGCTTCACAAAGAGAGTCCGATCCACTCCCCCTCGAGTGTAGCCCTTTTCCAAAAGGTGCTTTGTCAACCTTCGTACCATGCTCGCGGTGCTTTTTTTAGACCGTAAAGAGCCTTTTTCAAACGAAAAAACATGGTTAGGTAGTTTATGGTCAATGAATCCTTTCGGTTGAGCCACATAAACTTCCTCGTTCAAAAACCCATTTAAAAAGGCGCTCTTAACGTCCATTTGAAAGAGTTTGATTTTAAAATGACAAGCAATTGCGAACAAAATACGAATTGACTCGAGACGAGCTACCGGGGCGAACGTCTCATCAAAGTCTATACCTTCAATTTGTGAATAGCCCTGAGCAACTAGGCGTGCTTGTTCCTGATGATGGTACCATCCTCGTTTTTCTTGTTCTGGAAAATCTACTTAGTACCAATCACGTTGTGTTGCTTCGGCGGCTTCGTTAGTTCCCAAACTTTGTTTCTTTCGAACTGATGGAGCTCTTCCTGCATTGCTTCAATCCAGTAATCATCCTAAAGCAGCTTCATCGACGTTCTTTGGTTCTATCATGGAGACGTAACATGCGACTCCACAAACCAACTGTCTCCGAGTCCTGACTCCTTCTTGTGGGTCTCCAATAATATTCGACTCTGGATGATCCTTGGAGATTCGTAACGTTTGCGGTAACGGAGTACTCGGAGGTACGTGTGATGATTCCTGCATATCAGATAAACTTGAAGAACCATTAGATGCATCAACATTATCGGAAGAATTATTATGAGAAGATGCATTTACAGGAGTATGATCATCAAGAGACATATCAGGGGTAGATTTATCAGATGCAAAATGAAAAGCTTCATCTACTTTAACATTAATAGATTCTACCATTGTTTTAGATTCGAGGTTAATTACCCGATATGCTCTACTATTTGTAGAATAACCCATGAAATCCCTTCGTCACTTGGAGAGTCAAATTTTCCAAGATTTTTGCGATCACGTAAAATGTAACAGCGACTCCCAAAGATACAAAAATATTTGATATTTGGTTTTCTGCAGAACCATAGCTCATATGGTGTATTTAAAGTACCCGGGCGCAAATAAACTCGATTAATTACGTAGACCCGCGGTGTTCACTGCTTCAGCCCAAAAATGTAAAGGTAGTTTCCGGCTGTGAAGCATAACACGCGCCATCTCTTGTAGAACCCTGTTTTTGCGCTCGACTATACCATTCTGCTGAGGTGTATAGGGTGCAGAGAATTCATGTTTTATGCCGTTGGAAGTGCAAAAATTAATGAATTTAGAATTGATGAATTCTCCACCTCTATCACTTCGAACACGAACGATCTTTTCATTTCTCTCAATCATAATACGATGACGAATCTCATGAAAAGAATCGAAAGTATCCGCTTTCTCTTTTAAAAATGTTACCCATGTATATCTAGAGAATCATCAACCAAAGAAAAATGTACCATTTACCTCCCAAACTTGGTTGACGAGTCGGCCCCATTAAGTCCATGTGCAGTAATTCTAAAGGCCGATTGGTACCCACGTGGTTCAAGTTCTTGTGTGCAGCCGTTGATTGTTTTTCCTTTTGACAACCTCCACACACAATGTTTTCTTTAAAAGAAAGTTTAGGACCCCTTAGCCACGTCTTTATTAGAAATCCTTGCTAGTTCCTTGAAATTTATGTGACCTAGTCTTTCATGCCAAAGAGTTTCATTATCCAAAGAAACTAGGTTACAAGGTTCATAAATTTTGTTTGGAACTACATAGCAATTATTTTCAGATCTAACCCCTTTCAAAAAGAATAATTTACATAAATTACAGGACATTCAATCATATAAAGTTAAAGACAAGGAAAGAATTCACCTTTGCATACCCAAACCTTTTGAGTTTTGGAGTGCGTTGGCAATGATTGTGAAGTTATTTTCCTTGGTAAAACCGCCTTGTTTGATTGATCGCTTTTGTTTGATGACGTCGTCTTGTGGGGTGAACTACCAATGTTCTTTTCCTTTGAAAAATTCTCCTTTGATTTCCGTGGAATGAACACGTTGGTAGTTGTTGCAAGAGGTGCTTGATTTGCTCGTTTTGCTCCAATCTTGCAATCTCTTCTTATGTGCCCTGCAAAACCACAACGAAAACATACCTTTGAACTTGTCGAAACCGAAGTAGGTGAGGTAGGCTTGTTGTCGTTGAATGCAGTGAATTCCGTCGTCGGAGGAGGATATACTGACTGGGGCACAAAAACTGTCTTACTCGAATAAGGACTGTCTCCAGTTCGATTGTATCCAAGGCCGAAACGGTTCGTTTGACCAAGACCAAGTAGCTTATCCAACTTGCTCCTTCCCGAAGAAAATCGCTTCAAATCATCCTTAAGTTGGAAAATGGTCTTCGTCATTTCCATTTTTTCTTGTCGAGCATCGGAGTAGAGCTTCAAGAAGTAACTTGCTTTATCCACCAGTTTATGTGTTCCTTCTCGAAATGCTCATTTTTCTCTTGAAGGGAAATATTTACTTTGATCAAGTTATCCCTTTCCTCTTCAAGACCGTTTGAGAGAGAAGTTGCCCTTTTTGCTTCTTCTTCGAGATCCTGCAATCTCATTCTCAAACCCTTGTTTTGCTTTGCCAGTTTCTTTGAATCCTTTAAAAGTTTATGGTAGGCAAAAGCAAAGTCTTCACCTTCGGAATTGCTCGATTCGTCGTCCGTTGCATTCTTTTCAACTTGGGAGGAGTTGGACAATGAATCGGATGTACTTGCCATAAAGCACACGAAAGGTGAAGTTGTGGACGCGTGGAAAGCCGTTGCGTTGTTTTCTTAATCACTGGAAGATGACTCATTTGACGATGAGGTGTCATCCCAAGTGACGACTTGCATCACCTTCTTCTTCGACGGATTCTTATTGGGACACTCCGTTGAGATGTGACCATAGCCTCGGCACTTGAAGCATTGGATTTGTCCCTCCGAGTTTTTCTTATCCTTTGAAAAACTCTCTTGCTTTCTTGACTTGAAGCTAGAAGAACCTTTGCCTTTCTTCGACTTTACGAAGGATGAGGTTTTACTTGAATTACCCCTTCGAAAGTTTCGGCAAAATTTCCTCGTCAAGAGAGCAAGTTGCTTCTCGAAATCCTCCATTGATAGGTTCTCGTCATCGCCTGAGGAGGATGAATCCGCGTCTTCTTCTTTTGTTGTTTTCAACGCAAAACCTGAAGACTTAGAAGAGGATGCCTTTCCAGAAGAATAGTTAGTAGGAAATGTCATTTCATATGTTTGAAGTGCACCAACTAATTCTTCTACACGGATTTCGTCCGGGTGTTTAACTGTTTCAATGGCCGTAACCTTGGAACGAAATCTTTCAGGAAGAGTCCTTAAAATCTTTCTTACAACTTTAGATTCTGGAATTTTCTCTCCCAAGTTAGCACATGTATTTATGATATCTTGCAATCATGTATAGTAATCTGTGAAAAATTTATTTTCTGCCATGAAAATAGAGTCAAATTTGCTCGTAAGCATTTGTAGTTTTTGAATCTTCACAAGGTTTGTTCCCTCATGTGTAACTTGTAGAACATCCCAGATTTCTTTCGCAGTCTCACATGCCGAGACGCGAGAGAATTCAGTTTCTGACAAAGCATTAAATAATGCGTTAATTCCTTTGCCATTGTAAGAAGATGAATCAATCTCTTCCTTGGTCCATTTCGACCTAGGTTTGATGGTGCGAACATCAGCAATAATTTCAGTTGGATTTGACCATCCTAACTCGATTGATTGCCACACCCGTTCATCGATGGAAATAAGAAATGCTTTTATCCGTACTTTCCAGTAGGCATAATTTGTTCCATCTAGTAACGGTGGTCTGTTGATGTTTCCACCTTCAACCATTGTTTACAACCCTATTCCCGCTCTGATACCACTTGTAGGGTTATGATAATATGGATCTAAATAGGGGAAAAAATACCTAGAGGGGGGTGAATAGGTGTAAACAATAAACACTCAAAAATTTTTGCGTAATAAAACCCAATGTGAAAAAATAAATAACACGCAGAGATTTTACGTGGAAAACTCCATCACAGGAGTAAAAAACCACGGGACCGATAACACGGTGAAATCCACTAAGATTAAACACGTACAAAGGTGATATACCGTACTCACACACGACTCATCCTTTTTCCATATGCTGCGAGTTGATCTTCTCCTCTCGCTCCGCAACGCGCCTCGAATCCACGATTTGCGTCCAACGCCGAATCCACGGCGTCCAACGTCGAGTCCACGACGTCTGACCGAATCCACGGTCTCCACCAGGTAGTACGTCTCGGTCAGACGAACGTACCTCGCTCCGAATCCACGAGAGCGGTAGCACCTTGAATCCACAAGGCCACGCGAATCCACGCGTCGATTTTGGGTAAAATCGTTGTTTTGTTGGTGGTGAAAATCCGCCGAATACTTAGATCAAAGATAGATCGGAAATGCCATCTAAGTATTCATTAATTTGATTCTACTCAAAATCTGAGTATGAAAACCTAGAATCAAATTAATTAATATAGATGAAGAAACATAGAATTAAATCTAGTTATTTCCTTTCTTCTCTATATGTGGATTTATAAGTTTTTCTCCGTTAATTTTTCTCGTTCATTTACGGAATAACAAACTTATTGTGGATTACCCTAAAAGATAGAATTAGGGTTTACTTATAGGTTAGAAACCATTGGAAGAGGATAAGAATCAAAAACTGACTGTAACAGAATTTTACCCGCACGATGGTCCGGACTGGATTTGGCTTGATCCGGACTGTCATTGTTTTTCAGAGAATTCCTGAAAAAACAAGGTTCGGGGTCCGGACTGAAATACCTATGGTCCGGACTGTTCATGCGATTTCAGCAAACTCCACGTTCGGGGTCCGGACTGAACCAAGGGTGTTCCGGACTGGATTTGCGCATGAACCAACCTACGTTCGGGGTCCGGGATGTAGTATCTTGATCCGGATCCTGAACATATAATAGTCCAGTTTCTTGATTTTTATGCGATTAAAAATCCATCCAAGTGTTTCTACATTATAAGAAGTATTCGGATCACCAAGATTATTTAGTTAAACATACCTGATCCTTTTGAATTCTTCTTTCTTGAGATTGAGTTATATGGTCCAAACATCTTCATCTTCAATCTTCAAGACTTAACCATTTCATGAAATACGCCAAAACAAATTCCTTAACAGCCGCAATAACCCCCAATCCTTAATCGGGTAAAATAATCTGTATCCGGTCAACCGCCTACTATCCGCGGTAGCCGCAATACCCCACAACCCATAATCAAATACCACCTGTCCCCGACCCCAAGGTCCCGGCTACACTATCCCGTACCCCTGCTCAAACCCGAGCAACAATAACCACCTGACTAAAGAATAAGGAGAACAGAAGCAAACAAGGTTTCTCCTAAGTCAAGTTCCAGCATGAAAGTGTAGCGATAAAAGATGGCCTATCTAGATGTCCATACAAGCATGCAAGTGTTCTCAAGGAAAATAAATTAAGTCATTGATCATTAACAGGATCCACCTATGCATGTCACTTATCCTCAAGTAATACCACTAACAGGATAAATCATCTTGACCCAATATAATAAACAATTCCACATGCAAGGTTAAGTGCTAACACATAAATCTATATACGGACACGAGCATGCAAATATTCCACCATCAAGGTAAATTACATGGCCTCAATATTATAATCAAATCCACATGCAAGGTTTAGTGCTAACATAGCAATCCATAATTCCACACAAGCATGCATAAGTTCCAATTATAATTATGTTTCCCACATAGTGATTCCCTAATACATTTCCAACATGATGTGTCTCACATGACAAACTTATAAGAATAGCAATTACCGATCATAGATGTCCCAAAAGGGTCTCTCTAATACTCCTAGTGGGTAAGTCAGAAAAGAGGGATATAGAAACCACCCACCTAGAAATGCGCAATCCACAGCTGTAAAAGCCTCCTCGCTATCCAATACCCGATTCCACGCAAAACACCCCAAACTGTAACAATAACCAAACGGCAAACAATCAATCCCAAATAACATACAACATGCCGCTGTCCACACAACCAGTCCTGAAGATGGCTAAATCTCACCTGCAAGATGAACTCAGAAAAATCCCAAAAAATAACCGCTGCGTTCGTCGCGTTGAGCCTGTAGGACCCTCGAACCCCATGCAGCATTTTTTCGATGAATCCACAGTTAGAACACCTGGTGTTGGTGTATCTGGCCCATGGTGCATCAATGGGATGCCACAGATGGACCCTGTAGGGTTTTATTAGCTGTGTTGGCTTTCGGCTGGGTTTGTCGAAATGTTGAAAAAGAATTAGGCCAAACAGACGGCGGAAATGGATTCAGCGGGGGTGGTGTGGACCAGCGGGGGTGCCACGTGGCAGCCGCTGATTGGGCGGTGCACGCGGCCCGGTCCACGGAACGACCTGGATAGGCCCGGGGTGCACGGCTGGAGGCGTGGACCGGCGGGAATCCACGTGGCAGCACCGGATTGGTCGGTCCACACGGCGCGGTCCACCGAGTGTTTGCGCGGGTGCATGGGCCGGCACTGTGGACGCGTGGCAGCTCGCTATTGTCGGGCGTAGTGTGCGCGGTCCACGGGGGCTCGCGGCCTGGCGCATGCACCAGGGCGTGCCACGTGGCGGCCCACGAGTGGCCGGCTCACGCGCGCGCGGTCCACGCAGCGCGCGCGCCGGGCAGGTGCCGTACAGGGCGTGCAGGCGGGCAGGTGGGGGCAGGTGAGCTGCTCCACCCACCCCGCTGACCGGACAGGGGACACGCGCTGCTTCCCGGCGGGGCTTGCACGGCTGTCCGGTGTTCGGGGGACACGTGTCAAGTCCCAGGGCGGGTCGGACCAAGCAGGCGTCCGGCTGGATCCCGTGTGCAGGCTGGGCCGGGCCGGGCCACACTGTGCGCGCCCGAAACCGGGCTGGGCCGCACTGTAGCCGCCCGAATCCCGGGCTGGGCCGCACTGTAGCCGCCCGAATCTTGGGACAATTTCGGTATTATCCGAATTATTTCTTTGGGCCTATAAATAGGCAGCCCGAGCCCTCTTTGCAGCCCTTTTTCTCTCAGTCTGTGCAAGATCTCCCCGAGCTTCCTCTTGATGAATTTTTCCTCTCTTAATCCTTGATCTTCCTGCGGAGTTTCAGAATTTTTGGAGGCTCGAATCCCGAGGTTACAGATTTTTTGGCGCGGCGCGACGCTGTGGTTCCTGTGTTCTTCTTCGGCGCAGTAGCAGTGTTTTAGCTCCCCTGGTCTACCCCGAGATCCTTTTTCTATGATTCTCGCACCAACAGACTCCTAAGAGGTAGGGCTTCATCTTTCGTTTGATTTCACCTTCCCGTTTCGAGGTTTTGGCACGGATCCCGAGGCAACACAGTGACCCCTTTTTCTGTGTGGATTTTTGTGACAGAGCAGAGTGTTTTGGCCGTATCTTTGCGTATGAGCGTCGGATTGAGGCGTGCTTATACAAGTTTTTCATCTACAGATCACAAGGAACAAGCTCGTATTTTCTTGGATTTTTCCAGAGTTTCTATTGGAGGTGAAAATCCCGCTTTTCCTGTATTCAGTGCTACAGTTTTGGTGCAGAAATCTTTCGAGTACACCACCTTGCCGAATTTGTATCTTGACCTTCGGAACTCGGATTTGGGCGTGCAGGGTACCGTTTCGAAGATATCGACGCGAGGATCGCTGTGATATTTTTCTGGGAATTTTATGGGCATTTTCAGCAGGTGAAAAAGGGACATCTTTGGGACTTAAATTCTGTGTATATTTTTATGGGCAGTTTTGGAATTGATGTGTATTTGTGGACTTTGTATTGTACCCAGGAGGGATTGTGGACTGTGCTGAACCTGTTGGACATAGAGCTGTTATTTTTCTGGTTTTCTCAGCTGTACGACTCCGGACAGTTAGCGTTTTCTGGTGGGTGGCTTGCTTTCAAGATCTATGGACTATGCTCTAATTCTATTGATATAGAATCATGCATGATAGTGATTGGACTTGGGTAGCATGCTAGAATTCGAATGTTATTATTCTTGTAATTATCTGATGATCGTATGATCTCTTCTGCTTCCTACCACATATTAAATATTTTATTATCTTGGAACCTGACCTAGCACCCCCGTCATATGTTGCATGTGTAACCAGACCAGTAGAAAACCCTCACTTGGGCTAGGGTTATTTATGTTTAGACATCCCCACTTTACGTTTCATTCCTGAACTTAGTGTTATCCTCGCCCGGGTAGTGGGACGAGCGGTCGCGACTTCGTTTTAGTGTGGGATGCATTTGCACTCGTGCTTGGGAGCCGAGTGGGGTCTGGTAGATATTGTGGTTCGCTTGTCTGTACCGGGAACCGTTTGGGATAAACGGTGGACCCGGGAGGTCTTGTTTTTTCCTGTTTGGGGTTGTCGCCACTGTATTAGTGGCAGTAGTTACTAGTGTTAGCCGGACCTAGAACCCAGAACCCTTTTCGACATACACATGATTTTAGCCTACCAATGTTTTCTTCCAAGCATCGAAGGGCCGCTGGAGTCTGTTCTTGTTTGATTGGACAAAGGCATCAGCCCTTCGGGGCTTGGGTAAAACACTTATTTTTCTAACTATTTTCCTAAAAAGAACTAAAATCATTAAATATGGATTTTTTCTAGATCAAAATGATTTTCAATAACAAATGTCACCTTTTCTTGTAAATCTCCTCACTCGAAAGGATTCGAGTGATCCGGGTTCTGGGGGCCGTTCCTTTGTCGGGACGAAAGCCACGGGGGCCGAGCCTGGAACCTGTTCTTGTTTGATAGGGTTGTAGGTGTGGGTCTTCCGGGGCTTTCGGGCCCTGTTGGTATCTTCTGCGTGTAGTACCGAGATTGTTATGTCCCCGAACTATAAGGGGGTCGGGAACTTAGATAGGCAGAGCCTAGAGTCTGTTCTTGTTTGATAGGGTTCTAAGCATCGGCCTATCGGGTTTCCGAACCCTTATGGTGTCGGCCTTTCCTATGAGTTTAGTGTTCTGTTGTGGGAGCCGTCTGGTTGACGGTGGCCCCCGGCTGTGTGGTTTTCCAGCCGGTGTGTGAGCGTTGGTGTTGTTAGTTGATCTTGTGATCATGGTTTGGACTTTAGCCTGCATGAGCCATATTCGAGCTCGACAGAGATGCGCTGATACTTTCCTCGTTGGGGTCGCGCCCCTGGAGTGCCACTCCGGAGTTGGGCCTGTTACTTGCTGTCGCGACTTGTCGACGCAGTCCCTCTGGCTGGGCCAGTTTTGGCAGTCACGGACACCCTACGGTAGACCCGTCCTGTTGAGGATGTGCGGTAGTAGGTGGGCGCAGGTTTGACTGGACCCTTTGCGGCAGTCAGTTTAGATTTGGTGAGTACTGTGTGTATTAGTAGATGCATCATGTTCCATCTGTTCCATTTTCTTGAGCATCTAGATAGAGGCATAGTAGCTGTAGAGTTACTTTACCAGCCCTTTCATTTTAGTTTTATATTGTTACTTTATGCCTCTAGTAGACTTAGTGGGCAGACCGTCGGGCTTGTTGGCGGCACCCACTGAGAACTACTTGGGACGTAGTTCTCACACCCGTCGTGGTGTCTTTTCCCACAGGGTCTTCTACTCTTGCTCCTGTTGCTGCTTCTTCTGATCGAGGTAAGGGAGTCGCGAGATAGTTCCCTACCAGTCATCGTCCTGAGAGTAGATGTACCCCTTACTTTTGTGAGTTCATGTTGAGAGATCTTGTAGTGAGGTATAGAGTTGTACTTTTATTTTACTGCTTGAGAGACTTATGTACTTTGGTGAGGGCTTTGTGTTGTATATATTTTCTCTTTTCTAGCAGTTTACTTTCAGCTCTGATATCTGTATAGTATAGTTGATCTTTTGCAGGTTAGTCGCTTCGTCTATACGGGGCTTCCCGTATGGGCGGCGGATCTGTTGGCGAGCCCGGGTCGCAGTTTCGACGCCGGGGCGTGACAGATTAGGTGGTATCAGAGCCTAGGTTGTAGGTCATTGTGGACTTAGAAACCCTAGGCTTGTAGTTGGACATTAGGATGACTACGTGAGAGTCGTGACTGCTAGCGAGAGTCCAGATTGGGTTCCAACTCTTCCAGGGGATGGGATGAGTGACCGACATGTCTTCCTTCGGTGGCAACTATGATGGCTGCAGACAACATAGTACTACGGGAAGGGGGACATGCCTTTGACATTCGCTGAATTGGGTCGAGTGTTGTTTGGTACTGTCCTGATGTTTGCATGTGTGTTGCAGGTGAGCACGATGCCTCCCAGACGTAGGGTACAGACGCGTTTTCAGCCTTCCCCATCCGATGAGCCTGGGCAGGAGGAGCCAGCACAGGGTCAGCAGAGTGAGGTGCTGGAGCTTCGGGCTCAGATGGCCCAGTTGACAGAGGCTGTACGGCGCCAGGAGGAGGCTACACGGCGCCAGGAGGAGGCCATGGGTCGGATGATGCTTATGTTGGAGCAGAGGGTACAGCCAGTTGTAGCACCCCCAGGGAGTTCCCCCGCTCCTTCGTCGCCAGCTGTGGCACCCCCAGTTGATCCAGCAGTGCAGGTAGCCCCTATTGCACCAGATACCGGTAGACAGCCGTTTGGGACGGCAGGGCAGTTGACCCGGGCAGAGCAGAGAGAGATGGTGGATTTGTTGTTGAGATTCCGTCAGTTTAACCCACCTCGTTTCTCGGGGCAGAGTTCAGACCCGTGGAAGGCAGAGTCGTGGATCACGACTATGGAGCGCCATTTCGAGAGCTTATTTATCGAGGAGCGGTTTCAGGTCCTGTTGGCGACTCACTTTTTGGAGCGCAACGCCGATGCCTGGTGGCGGCGTGTTTGACCAGTTGGTCCACCTGAGACCCAGCTGCTTACTTGGGCGGAGTTTCGCAGTCTAATACTTGGAGCCTTTTTTCCGGAGAGCGTCAGGCAGAGATTAGAGGAGCAGCTGAGGAATCTCCGACAGGGAGATCGGCCGGTGCATGAGTACATCGCTGAGTTCAACCAATTGCTGGCTTGTGTACCCCACGCGGCTAGGGATGAGGCGCACCGGATTTACATGTTTGAGCGAGGACTGCGCCGTGATATCTACCAGTTTGTCCGCTCGCAGAGATTGCAGACTCTGGATGCCTCTATGGAGCAGGCCCTCTATGTGGAGCACGGAGAGACGGTTATGGTCAAGGTGGTCCCAGCTCCCGCAGAGATTACGGGGGCGAAGTGCCCAGAACCGGATGATGAGGGTCAGACGAGCCGGCAAGGACCTCCGAGACCTCCACGATCTCATCCTGAGGGTCGTGGGTTTCGTAGGCGCCGGAGATCAGTTGGGCCCCAGCAGCAATAGCGACAGGAGCGGTGTGTCATTTGTGGCGGGCCTCATCCACCGTCACAGTGTGATCAGAGGCAGGGGCGGTGTTTCCTCTGTGGAGAGTTGGGACATTTCCGCGCAGCCTTCCCCCAGGCCATTTTGTCAGTGCGGCCGATTGCGACAGCACTCCCCTTGCCTATCCATGCAGCGGAAGCTCCTCCGGCACACCAGCAGACAGAGTGGGTCACGACGTCGGGACAGACGGGACGACGATTTGCAGCACCCAGTGGTCGGGTTTATGCAGCCCTGGTAGAGGACACCCCGGCAGCGGATCTTGTCGTAGCAGGTATGATTTTATTTCTGTTAGCTGAGTTGAGTATTTCATTGCCGCTGCATTCTTCGGCATTATTAGTTGAGCATCTGCATCAGCATCTTTGCATGGGTATGGGTTAGGAATTTCTGCTACCTGTTTTAGCGATTGGATTCTTCCCAGTATCCTACGAGTAGAGGAGGATCGCGGTGTATGATCAGTGCCGTCGAGACTTGGGACTTCACTTGCCGATGTAGCGATTCTGTGACAGCTCCAGGACTTGGATTGAGCACACAAGTTGGACTGGTTGGTGCGGTGCCGTGCTAAGACTGATAATGGAATGAGAATAGTTACCCTTCTGCGAGTTGGACTGGAGGAGGTCATTTTTTCTCGGGATGCCGGCATATCCTTCCAACAGCATGGGCTTCAGCGACTGTGGACAGACGCCACCTCGGGGGCAGATGTGACGTTTAGGACTAGAGGTAGTGTCCGTAGGAGTCTCGGTTAGTGATAGCTTTCTTTTGTGGCCACAGCAGGAACGACACCAACACTTCTCTCCCTTTTCTCATCTTGTACTGAAATTTACGAACATAACGAAAACTTCGAAAGATTGCTCCAGAAATGGAGACAGTGCCCGAACCTGTTCTTGTTTGATTGGGGCGAAGGCACTGATTTTTTGAAATTTTCATACTTTTCGCTAATTTCAGCTGTTTTCTAAATCGAGGGTTGGAGTTGATGACTTTCCTGCTGGTGGAGCCGTATCCTTCTTGTTAGTTTAGTGTTGCGTTCTTGGTTGTTTTGATTGTTTTAGTTTTGTCGTTGTGGCGTGTTTTGTTTCGGGGACGAAACTTTCTTTTAGTGGGGGAGGATGTAGGAGCCCCAAACCCCATGCAGCATTTTTTCGATGAATCCACTGTTAGAACACCTGGTGTTGGTGTATCTGGCCCATGGTGCATCAATGGGATGCCACAGATGGACCCTGTAGGGTTTTATTAGCTGTGTTGGCTTTCGGCTGGATTTGTTAAAATGTTGAAAAAGAATTAGGCCAAACAGACGGCGGAAATGGATTCAGCACGGAAAAACGCTTGAAAATGGCTTTTTGTTTGCCAAATTCTGAGTCCGGATGCCCAAAAACGGACTCCCGGAAGTTTTACTGGTTTTTCGGTGCATGGGGGTGCTGTGGACCGGCGGGGGTGCCACGTGGCAGCCGCTGATTGGGCGGTGCACGCGGCCCGGTCCACGGAACGACCTGGATAGGCCCGGGGTGCACGGCTGGAGGCGTGGACCGGCGGGAATCCACGTGGCAGCACCGGATTGGTCGGTCCACACGGCGCGGTCCACCGAGTGTTTGCGCGGGTGCATGGGCCGGCACTGTGGACGCGTGGCAGCTCGCTATTGGCGGGCGTAGTGTGCGCGGTCCACGGGGGCTCGCGGCCTGGCGCATGCACCAGGGCGCGCCACGTGGCGGCCCACGAGTGGCCGGCTCACGCGCGCGCGGTCCACGCAGCGCGCGCGCCGGGCAGGTACCGTACAGGGCGTGCAGGCGGGCAGGTGGGGGCAGGTGAGCTGCTCCACCCACCCCGCTGACCGGACAGGGGACACGCGCCGCTTCCCGGCGGGGCTTGCACGGCTGTCCGGTGTTCGGGGGACACGTGTCAAGTCCCAGGGCGGGTTGGACCAAGCAGGCGTCCGGCTGGATCCCGTGTGCGGGCTGGGCCGGGCCAGGCCGCACTGTGCGCGCCCGAAACCGGGCTGGGCGGCACTGTAGCCGCCCGAATCCCGGGCTGGGCCGCACTGTAGCCGCCCGAATCTTGGGACAAGTTCGGTATTATCCGAATTGTTTCTTTGGGCCTATAAATAGGCAGCCCGAGCCCTCTTTGCAGCCCTTTTTCTCTCAGTCTGTGCAAGATCTCCCCGAGCTTCCTATAGATGAATTTTTCCTCTCTTAATCCTTGATCTTCCTGCGGAGTTTCAGAATTTTTGGAGGCTCGAATCCCGAGGTTACAAATTTTTCGGCGCGGTGCGACGCTGTGGTTCCTGTGTTCTTCTTCGGCGCAGCAGCAGTGTTTTAGCTCCCCTGGTCTACCCCGAGATCCTTTTTCTGTGATTCTTGCGCCAACAGACTCCTAAGAGGTAGGGCTTCATCTTTCATTTTGATTGAACCTTCCCGTTTCGAGGTTTTGGCATGGATCCTGAGGCAACACAGTGACCCCTTTTTCTGTGTGGATTTCTGTGACAGAGCAGAGTGTTTTGGCCGTATCTTTGCGTATGAGCGTCAGATTGAGGCGTGCTTATACAAGTTTTTCATCTACAGATCACAAGGAACAAGCTCTTATTTTCTTGGATTTTTCCAGAGTTTCTATTGGAGGTGAAAATCCTGCTTTTCCTGTATTCAGTGCTACAGTTTTGGTGCAGAAATCT
Organism: Tillandsia leiboldiana; assembly: GCA_029204045.2. Lineage (NCBI taxonomy): Eukaryota > Viridiplantae > Streptophyta > Magnoliopsida > Poales > Bromeliaceae > Tillandsia > Tillandsia leiboldiana. The sequence goes on along the minus strand of CM055064.1, from coordinate 46,451,537 downwards.
TTCGAGTACACCACCTTGCCGAATTTGTATCTTGACCTTCGGAACTCGGATTTGGGCGTGCAGGGTACCGTTTCGAAGATATCGACGCGAGCATCGCTATGATATTTTTCTGGGAATTTTATGGGCATTTTCAGCAGGTGAAAAAGGGACATCTTTGGGACTAAAATTCTGTGTATATTTTTATGGGCAGTTTTGGAATTGATGTGTATTTGTGGACTTTGTATTGTACCCAGGAGGGATTGTGGACTGTGCTGAACCTGTTGGACATAGAGCTGTTATTTTTCTGGTTTTCTCAGCTGTACGACTCCGGACAGTTAGCGTTTTCAGGTGGGTGGCTTGCTTTCAAGATCTATGGATTGTGCTCTAATTCTATTGATATAGAATCATGCATGATAGTGATTGGACTTGGGTAGCATGCTAGAATTCGAATGTTATTATTCTTGTAATTATCTGATGATTGTATGATCTCTTCTGCTTCCTACCACATGTTAAATATTTTATTATCTTGGAACCTGACCTAGCACCCCCGTCATATGTTGCATGTGTAACCAGACCAGTAGAAAACCCTCACTTGGGCTAGGATTATTTATGTTTAGACATCCCCACTTTACGTTTCATTCCTGAACTTAGTGTTATCCTCGCCCGGGTAGTGGGCCGAGCGGTCGGGACTTCATTTTAGTGTGGGATGCATTTGCACTCGTGCTTGGGAGCCGAGTGGGGTCTGGTAGATATTGTGGTTCGCTTGTCTGTACCGGGAACCGTTTGGGATAAACGGTGGACCCGGGAGATCTTGTTTTTCCTGTTTGGGGTTGTCGCCACTGTGTTAGTGGCAGTAGTTACTAGTGTTAGCCGGACCTAAAACCCAGAACCCTTTTCGACATACACATGATTTTAGCCTACCAATGTTTTCTTCCAAGCATCGAAGGGCCGCTGGAGTCTGTTCTTGTTTGATTGGACAAAGGTATCAGCCCTTCGGGGCTTGGGTAAAACACTTATTTTTCTAACTGTTTTCCTAAAAAGAACTAAAATCATTAAATATGGATTTCTTCTAGATCAAAATGATTTTCAATAACAAATGTCACCTTTTCTGGTAAATCTCCTCACTTGAAAGGATTCGAGTGATCCGGGTTCTGGGGGCCGTTCCTTTGTCGGGACGAAAGCCACGGGGGCCGAGCCTGGAACCTGTTCTTGTTTGATAGGGTTGTTGGTGTGGGTCTTCCGGGACTTTCGGGCCCTGTTGGTATCTTCTGCGTGTAGTACCGAGATTGTTATGTCCCCGAACTATAAGGGGGTCGGGAACTTCGATAGGCGGAGCCTAGAGTCTGTTCTTGTTTGATAGGGTTCTAAGCATCGGCCTATCGGGTTTCCGAACCCTTATGGTGTCGGCTTTTCCTGTGAGTTTAGTGTTCTGTTGTGGGAGCCGTCTGGTGGACGGTGGCCCCCGGCTGTGTGGTTTTCCAGCCGGTGTGTGAGCGTTGGTGTTGTTAGTTGATCTTGTGATCATGGTTTGGACTTTAGCCTGCATGAGCCATATTCGAGCTCGACAGAGATGCGCTGATACTTTCCTCATTGGGGTCGCGCCCCTCGAGTGCCACTCCAGAGTTGGGCCTGTTACTTGCTATCGCGACTTGTCGACGCAGTCCCTCTGGCTGGGCCAGTTTTGGCAGTCACGGACACCCTACGGTAGACCCGTCCTGTTGAGGATGTGCGGCAGTAGGTGGGCGCAGGTTTGACTGGACCCTTTGCGGCAGTCAGTTTAGATTTGGTGAGTACTGTGTGTATTAGTAGATGCATCATGTTCCATCTGTTCCATTTTCTTGAGCATCTAGATAGAGGCATAGTAGCTGTAGAGTTACTTTACCAGCCCTTTCATTTCAGTTTTATATTGTTACTTTATGCCTTTAGTAGACTTAGTGGGCAGACCGTCGGGCTTGTTGGCGGCACCCACTGAGAACTACTTGGGACGTAGTTCTCACACCCGTCGTGGTGTCTTTTCCCACAGGGTCTTCTACTCTTGCTCCTGTTGCTGCTTCTTCTGATCGAGGTAAGGGAGTCGCGAGATAGTTCCCTACCAGTCATCGTCCTGAGAGTAGATGTACCCCTTACTTTTGTGAGTTCATGTTGAGAGATCTTGTAGTGAGGTATAGAGTTGTACTTTTATTTTACTGCTTGAGAGACTTATGTACTTTGGTGAGGGCTTTGTGTTGTATATATTTTCTCTTTTCTAGCAGTTTACTTTCAGCTCTGATATCTGTATAGTATAGTTGATCTTTTGCAGGTTAGTCGCTTCGTCTATACGGGGCTTCCCGTATGGGCGGCGGATCTGTTGGCGAGCCCGGGTCGCAGTTTCGACGCCGGGGCGTGACAGATTAGGAATGTGACACCCCCGAATTTGGATTAGTCCTCTATATAAATGATATAATAGGACTAAAATCTCTAACCCGGCTATAGCATTTTGGATGGTAGCAAGATCCAAGAGGAACATGAGAGTTAAGCGTGCTAGAGCTAGAGTAGTTCTAGGATGGGTGACCCCCTGGGAAGTGGGGCTTCACAGTTGGTATCAGAGCCATTCACTAGCCGGAAATGTGAGATGAGTCTCGGCTGAGCCAGAGTTGTTTAGCGGGTAGAGCGAGGCTCCCCGGCTAATGACCGTTGTAGGTGGAGTGCAGCTCCTCACAAGGTCGGCTAAGGCTAGCGAGACGAGTCTCACATCGCCTGGTGCTTGTGAGTGTGCTTGAGCCTGACGTGGACGTCAGGGCTTAAAGGGGGGAAAAATGTGACACCCCCGGAATTTGGATTAGTCCTCTATATAAATGATATAATAGGACTAAAATCTCTAACCCGGCTATAGCATTTTGGATGGTAGCAAGATCCAAGAGGAACATGAGAGTTAAGCGTGCTAGAGCTAGAGTATTTCTAGGATGGGTGACCCCCTGGGAAGTGGGGCGTCACAGAGCCGATCGAAACGAGTACCTGTACGTCTCAATCCGAGTTTTGTAGGTCAAGTTACAAAACCAACAAGATGACCACCGCAAAATTCCCAAGAATAAAATCTGTAAAACTCTGCCCAGAAAAAGTGAGATTTTCACCTTCGTATGTACCTCCAAAAATTCCAAAAAAATCACAGTGATATTCCTTGCGTCGAGTAGATATAAATCGAGTACTTGCACACCTTATTCCGTCGCTCGAGCGCGGAGAAAACCCATAAAAACTCCAATGCTGTCTAAAACTCCGCCCCAAAAAAAGAGGTGACAAAATGATCCGAAAAACCCAAGAAAACCTCGGAATGAGAAGAAACAGAAAACACGGGAAACGTAGCCCTACCTGTCATAAAGACGATGGCGCAAGAATCGCCGGAAAATACTGCTAGAGTAGCTCGGGAGAATCCACGGACCGAAATGCGACGGAGAAGAACACCAAAGCAAGAACGTCTCTCTGCACCGTAAAATCGGAAACCTCGAAGTACGTGCCACCAAAAATCCTAGAAATCCTCCACAAGGTGTAGATCAAAGAGGGGAACAACTTCTCTGTAGAAGTCCCCTAGAGAAACCAGACAGAAAAACCAGAAACTGAGCTCCAAGGTCCTATTTATAGGCCCACAAAAATAATTGCCAAAATACCCCCTGTGTCCCCGGATTCGGGCGCTTGGACCAGATCCGGGCGCCCGAATCCGCTGCGGGAACCCAAACAGCGAGCGCCCGAAATCTCCTAGCAGCGCCACGCCAGCCCGAACAGGCAACAGCAAACCCCACCACGCGCAAAGCGCCGCGTGGCCGCTCCCGGTCAACGCGGGTGGGTGGCGCCCGCGAATCGCAGGGCGCCACCTGGCCCGCACTGACGGCCCCCGACCAACCCTGGCGCGCAGCCTGGGTCCCCTGCCAGGCACGCATCCCGATGCCGCCTCACCAGCTCCGTGGACCGGCCAACCAACGGTCGCCACGTGGCCCCGCCCCGGTCCTCGGCTCCCCGCGTACCCCGTAGACCGCGCCTACAGAACCAACCTCTCCTCCGCTGCCACGTGCCCCAGGCCCACTAACGAGAATCCGCCACGTGGTGCACTCCCCCCGCTGCACCGCGCGCCTGCCCGCGCGCCTCCGAGCTGCCCGCGCCTGCGCGCTGCCCGCGACGCTGCCCGCCGCTGCGCCACCGTGCTCCGTCGCTGCCCGCCGCCGCCAGAACAGTACCCAAGCCTCGTATTCCGTGCACGAGCATCCGGGCTCCGAAAAATACAAATAAATAGTCAATTTTCATCCGTTGTCCGATTTGCCAAATTCTAATTCCAAAATTTGCCGAATGCATCCAGACAAGTGTTTTTACCCCAAATTTTGCACTGAGTCCAATTCTAATGTCTGTTTCACGCGAAACCCCTTCTAAACATTCAACGGGATCATCCGATTACCCTCGTGACCCATTTTAATCCCTGAGTCCAACACTTGTGTCCAATTTGTGCACAAACACCTCCAATACATTGTACAGGCCCCCAGTAGTCACCCATCGCACTACAACAGCTCTGCGGAGATCCAGGTCATCACAATCCATGTACCACATCAACGTCCCGCAGCTGAGTCAAGACCATCAGGTCCGCTGGCAATATCCAGGACTCAATCAGTTAAGGATTTTGTTTTGGCGTATTTCGTGAAGTGGTATAAGTCTTGAAGATTGAGGATGAAGAATTATGGATCAATTACACCAATCTCGAGAAGAATGGATTCGGAATGATCAGGTACGTTTAACTAAATAATTTTGGTGATCCGAATACATTTGAGTAGTTTAGAAACACTTGGATAAGTTTTCATTGCATAAAAAATCAAAATTGGACAAGTTGGATGTTCAGGATCCGGATTAGACCAATCCAGTCCGGACCCCGAACATAGTTTAGTTCATGCGGTTTTCTAGTCTGGACCCCGAACATTAATTTCTGCAAAATTGCTTGAACTGTCCGGACCTCCCCTGTTTCAGTCCGGACCCCGAACCTTGTTTTATCAGAAAATCTTCTGAAAAAAGACAACAGTCCGGATCAGCCTTAATCCAGTCCGGACCGTCGTACGGAAAAAATTCTGTTAAGTCAGTTTTTGATTCTTATCCTCTTCCAAAGGTTTCTAACCTATAAATAAACCCTAATTTCATCTTTTAGGGTTAACGAAAATTAATCGATTTAATCAAAAATCGATCGGGAAAAATAATAGAAAAATCCACAAATATAGAGAAGAAAGGAAATCACGTTTAAACTTATGTTTCTTCATCTATATTGTTCAATTTGATTCTAGGGTTTTCAAACACCAATTTTTCGTAGAATCAAGTTGAAGAATACTTAGATGGTACTTCCTTGTATATCTTTGATCTAAGTATTCGGAGAATCATCACCAAACAAAACAACGATCTATCTAGAATCGGCGCGAGGATTCGCGTGGCCTTGTGGATTCAAGGTGTGATCGCTCTCGTGGACTCGGAGCGAGGCGCGTTCATGTGATCGAGGCGTGCCGCATTGGTGAAGACCGTGGATATGGTTGGACGTCGTGGATTCGACGTTGGACTTCGTGGATTCGAAGTTGGACGCACATCGTGGATTCGAGGCGCGTCGTGGAGCGAGTGGAGAAGATCAACTAGGAGCGTATGGAAAAGGTTGAGTCCTAGGTTTACGGTAAATCACCTTGTACGTGTTTTAATTCTAGTGGATTTCGCCGTGTTATCGGTCCCGTGGTTTTTTACTCTTGTGACGGAGTTTTTCACGTAAATCTTGCGTACTTTATTTATTTTCCGCATTGGGTTATTTTTACGCAATGATTTGGTGTGTTTATTGTTTACACCTATTCACCCCCCCTCTAGGTGGTTTTTCCCCTATTCAGATCCATATAATCCATAACCCACAAGTGGTATCAGAGAGGGAATAGGGTTGTAAACAATGGTTGAAGGTGGAAACATCAATAGACCACCGTTCTTCGATGGAACAAACTATGCTTATTGGAAAGTACGCATGAGAGCGTTCTTAATTTCCATCGATGAACGGGTTTGGCAATCAATTGAGTTTGGATGGACAAATCCTACTGAGTTTATTGTCGATGTTGTCACCATCAAACCTAGGTCGAAATGGACTAAGGAAGAAATTGATTCTTCTTCTTACAACGGCAAAGGAATTAACGCCTTATTTAATGCTTTGTCGCAAACCGAATTCTCTCGCGTCTCGGCATGTGAGACTGCGAAAGAAATCTGGGATGTTCTACAAGTTACACATGAGGGAACAAGTTTAGTGAAGATTCAAAAACTGCAAATGCTTACGAGCAAATTTGACTCAATTTTTATGGCAGAAAATGAATCGTTCATTATTATACACGATTGCAAGATATCGTTAATACATGTGCTAACTTGGGAGAGAAAATTCCAGAATCAAAAGTTGTAAGAAAAATTTTGAGAACTCTTCCGGAAAGATTTCGCCCTAAGGTCGCAGCCATTGAAACAGTAAAACACCCTGACGAAATCAAAGTAGAAGAATTAGTTGGTGCACTTCAAACGTATGAAATGACTTTTCCTACTAACTATTCTTCTGGAAAGCCTTCCTCTTCTAAGTCTTCAGGTTTTGCATTAAAATCAACAAAAGAAGAAGATGCAGATTCATCCTCCTCAGACACAGAGGAGAATATATCAATGGAGGACTTCGAGAAACAACTTGCACTCTTGACGAGGAACTTTCGCCGAAACTTTCGAAGGGAAAATTCAAGTAAATTCTCATCCTTCGTTAAGTCCAAGAAAGGCAAGGGATCTTCAAGCTTTAAGTCAAGAAAGCAAGATGGTTCTTCAAAGGACCAGAGGAACTCTGAAGGACAAATTCAATGTTTCAAGTGCCGAGGTTATGGCTGTGGGTTTTGTTATATATGGATCTGAATAGGAGAAAAAATACCTAGAGGGGGGTGAATAGGTGTAAACAATAAACACTCCAAAATCTTTGCGTAACAAAAACCCAATGCGGAAAAGTAAATAACACGCAGAGATTTTACGTGGAAAACTCCAAACCAGGAGTAAAAAACCACGGGACCGATCACACGGTGAAATCCACTAAGATTAAACACGTACAAAGGTGATATAACGTACTCACACACGACTCAACCTTTTTCCATATGCTCCGAGTAGATCTTCTCCGCTCGCTCCGCAACGCGCCTCGAATCCACGATTTGCGTCCAACGCCGAATCCACGGCGTCCAACGTCGAGTCCACGACGTCCAACCGAATCCACGGTCTCCACCAAGTAGTACGTCTCGATCACACGAACGTACCTCGCTCTGAATCCACGAGAGCGGTAGCACCTTGAATCCACAAGGCCACGCGAATCTACGCACCGATTTTTGGGAAAATCGTTGTTTTGTTGGTGGTGAAAATCCGCCGAATACTTAGATCAAAGATAGATCGGAAATACCATCTAAGTATTCATTAATTTGATTCTACTCAAAATCTGAGTTTGAAATCCTAGAATCTAATTAATCAATATAGATGAAGAAACATAGAATAGATCTAGTTATTTTCTTTCTTCTCTATATGTGGATTTCTCTAAGTTTTTCTCCGTTAATTTTTCTCGTTCATTTACGGAATACAAAACTTATTGTGGATTACCCTAAAAGATGAAATTAGGGTTTACTTATAGGTTAGAAACCTTTGGAAATGGATAAGAATCAAAAGCTGACTGTAACCGACTTTTTCCCGTACGACGGTCCGGACTGGATTTAGCTTGATCCGGACTGTCGTCATTTTTCAGAGAATTCCTGAAAAATCATGTTCGGGGTCCGGATTGAAAGAAGCACGGTCCGGACTGTTCATGAGATTTCTACAGAATCCACGTTCGGGGTCCGGACTGAACCAAGGGTGTTCCGGACTGAAATTCCGCATGAACCTACCTACGTTCGAGGTCCGGACTGAAGTATCCTGATCCGGATCCTGAACATTTAACAGTCCAGTTTCTTGATTTTTATGCAATTAACAATCCATCCAAGTGTTTCTACACTGTAAGAAGTATTCGGATCACCAAACATATTTAGTTAAACGTACCTGATCCTTTTGAATTCTTCTTTCTTGAGATTGAGGTATATGATCCAAACATCTTCATCTTCAATCTTCAAGACTTAACCACTTTCACGAAATACACCAATACAAATTCCTTAACAATCTCCCCCTTTAGCGGTTTCGTGACAAAACAAAAATCCACTTAAAGAAAATTCAAAAAGATATTTTTGTTGTTATCACCATACAACAAAAATTTACATGTAAGATCCAAATACATAAGATAAACTCCTAAAACAAACTCTAGACTTAGACGTTTATACTTTCTGCAAAAGAAATAATTTTTGACAAAAGAAATCGTTAGATACCTCATGAATTTAACATTCAAAACCAAACAGAGAGATGGAGTTTATACTCACCATGACATTTATAAAATCAGATATGTATTAAGATAATCAATCAAAGCAATTCACATATCATCTAGGCATTAAATTCCAAATGTCATAAGTATGTTAGTCATGAAACAACTTATTAGTAATATTACATGCCCAAATAGTTAGTCGAGACATGCATTTATTCACATTACAAACCAAAGTTGTTGTCATACTTACCTTCCAAGTTTTAAGTGTCCAAAGTTCTCCAAAGTTCTCACAAACATGTTCCAACATGTTCCAAATGTTCATATCTCTCTCCCCCTTTTTGTCACTAAAATTAGCCAAAATTTACAAAAATTAAGGAAGTTAAAAAGATCAAAAATAGTAAGAACAACACAAGAACTAAACTTAAAAACCTGCAAAACAAAGAGATAAGTAGATCATAAGAAAAGTTCATTCTAGATCTGACAAGTCTGAGCTGCTACAATCTAATTTGTGTCAAATTCCCTTGAGCAGACTTGAGATTCTTGAACATTTTCTTTTCAACTTTCGTTGCTCAGAAGTGATACACTGTATATCAATTGACATTTTTCCTTGCTCCACGGACAATCTCCTCTGTTCTTGTTGGATGGAGGACATAGATGGATCATTCTCTGTCATGTCTTTCCCAGAGGTCGAAGGAGGTAGTGATGATGTGGATGGTGCATTTCTACCTTCAATCCATTGAGATTCTCTAGGGAGAGATTGTGACCTGGGAAAAGGTTCATTAATATGAATTCCACTGCTCCTTGGATTCTTTCGCCTCGTATACTGCTTGGTCGTTGAGCAAGACTTCATCAGCTTTTTGTTCTTTAAATAAAACCTGTGTTCTTCATCAACTACCTGTTGTATTTCTTTACAAATTTCGTCCCAATCTTCTTCTTATGATTCTGAATCATTTTGAAGAACATTCTTCGCCTCTTCTTGATTTGTGCTATCTTGCTCCTTTTTAATTGACGCTCGTGTTCCGACCAACACTGCAATGAACACTAGAATCCATGCAAAGACCATCTTGGCTAGTGCTGAAAATGAAGAACCTGCGAGCAAGAACTCAAGAACACGAAAAATTGTTTAATTTTCAAAAATTTAAAAAATTGTACCTAAACAATCATTATCGTGTACAGAGACTAGGAATCAAGTTAGTTTTGCGAGTAGAATTTTAAATATAGATCAATTCCGTGATTTTCAAAAATTCTCAAAATATGCCCTAAAACCGAATTTTTAGAAATCGAAGCTAAAAAATTCGTTAATCAAATGAATACAAGGCATAGAATCAAAACTAATCTACCCAGAGTTCTTATTTCAAAAGAAATTTGACCAAAAACCATTCAAAAACGAAAAAGAGTCATGATTTTCATGCACGTTTTGAAAAACAGGGCAAAAACTGTGAAGAACCTAAGTTTTGATCAAAGAAACTTACTTGAATCAGAAGAACTTGAGTTTGAAGAGCTCCAAATCAGTTGTTTTCTAGAGAGAGAAGCTCTGGGATACTAGAAACAAAAGCTTGAGGTAAAAAGAAATCAAATACCCTTTCGTTTCATATAAACCCTAGCCGCGGTCCGGATCGGCTCAAGAATCCAGTCCGGATCGGCTACCCGCAGATAATATCTGCGTTCGGGATCCGGAACAGAATTTTCAGTCCGGATCGGCTTCAACTTTTTCTTCAGAAAAATTTACAAAAATTCCAGAAATTCCAGAAAAAGTATGTAAGCACTTTTGTATATCAACTTTAAACAAAAATCATCGTTTCATATCAAAAGAAATAGATTATGCTAAATCTATCAATAATATCCAAGTAATGAAACGAAAATTTATAAAAATTAAATCCTTTAAAGTTGAACAAGTTCACATCATCAATCACGATCTAATTAGTAATGCGTTTATCGAATCATTAATTTTGCAAAGAAAATGAAGCACATAGATCGATAGATGTTTGAAATCCCAAATAAATTAGATAATATATCTAGTCAATTTATTGTAGGGAGTGGCTCTTTGAGCATCTTTCAATAAAAATACCCACCTTATACCAACCTTGGAATTTGACAGAGTCAAGTATTCCAAAAAGCATTTTATTTAATCAACAAGAAAAACCATGCTTGGTATTCATGTGGTAGCTGCACACAGTACTCGGACGACCGAGGTGGTAGCTCTTTCCTCCATGTGGTGGTAGTTTTCACACTCCTCATTGGGATGTAACTCTTTCCACATCTTTTGAGCATAAAAATTTAAATAAACTCCCCCTCAATTGGCTATCAATTATTTAAGATATGAGGTATTCAACCAAAATTTGATCTCGTGTTCATACTTGACTCAATTGTCAAATAAGATAAAAACTATACCAAGAGATCATTTGAGAGAGAAATTGACTTTGACCAATTAAAGATGACTTAATTGATATAAATGATCATTGCATCAAGTGAATTATCATGATATCCAAACCATAATAAATTTCTTAAAAACATAAAAGGATGCAATTAAAGTCAATAACATATGCTCAGTTAATGTTCTATGTACAAGCATAGATAAAGAACAGAAACACAAAACAAAACCTAACCTAAGCAATGGTTTCAAAAAGTGTTATTTCAAAGAAAGCATTCCAATTGCTTTACGTAAATGAATAAACCGTTTTTGATCCAAAGGTTTTGTTAAAATGTCGGCTAATTGATCTTCAGTTGAAATATAAGAAATTTGAAGAATACATGATTCAACTAGCTCTCTTAGAAAATGATATCTAAGTTCAATGTGTTTCGTTCTTGAGTGCAACACAGGGTTTTTAGAAATATTTATAGCACTAGTGTTGTCACAAAGAATAGTTACCGAAGTTGCAGAAATTCGGAAGTCGCTCAACACGCTTTTCATCCAAATCAATTGGGTTGAACAACTACCCGCTGAAATATATTCCGCTTCGGCAGTCGAGAGTGCAATGCAGTTTTGCTTTTTACTATGCCATGCAACAAGACAATGGCCAAGGTAAAAACATGCACCACTCGTACTTTTCCGATCATCCACTGATCCTGCCCAATCGGCATCTGAATATCCTATTATGTCGAGAGTTGTGCCCATAGGATACCAAATTCTGAAATTTAGTGTACCTTTGACGTACCGGATGATTCTTTTCACCGCTTTCAGGTGAACCTCCTTCGGTGCTGATTGATATCTCGCGCAGATCCCAACACTAAAGGATATGTCTGGGCGACTAGCCGTGAGATAGAGTAGACTTCCAATCATGCTGCGATAAAGCTTCTCGTCTACACTTTCACTTAGAGATTCACTTCCTAATCCCTTGTTGCTAGTTCCCATTGGAGTCGAAAAGTCATTAGAGTTTTCTAATCCGAACTTCTTGACCAACTCCTTTGCATACTTGGATTGGCAGAGATGAATGCCTTCTTCACTTTGTTTGACTTGCAATCCAAGAAAATATGTTAGCTCGCCCATCATGGATATCTCAAATTCGCTTTCCATGGTTTCAGCGAATTTTGAAGCATCATTATTCCTTGTTGCTCCAAATACAATGTCATCGACATAGATTTGTGCCACAATAAAGTTTTCTTGAAAATGCTTCACACAGAGTGTCCGATCCGCTCCCCCTCGAGTGTAGCCCTTTTCCAAAAGGTACTTTGTCAACCTTTTGTACCATGCTCGCGGCGCTTGTTTTAGACCGTAAAGAGCCTTATTCAGTCGAAAAACATGGTTAGGTAGTTTATGGTCAATGAAACCTTTCGGTTGAGCCACATAAACTTCCTCATTTAGAAAACCATTTAAGAAGGCGCTCACGTCCATTTGAAAAAGCTTAATTTTGAAATGACACGCAATCGCAAAAAGGATACGAATTGACTCGAGACGAGCTACCGGGGCGAACGTCTCATCAAAGTCTATACCTTCAATTTGTGAATAACCCTGAGCAACTAGGCGTGCTTTGTTCCTAATGATGGTACCATCCTCGTTTTTCTTGTTCTTGAAAATCCACTTAGTACCAATGATGTTTTGTTGCTTTGGGGGCTTCGTTAGTTCCCAGACTTTGTTTCTTTCAAATTGATGGAGCTCTTCTTGCATTGCTTCAATCCAATAATCATCCTGAAGAGCTTCATCAACGTTCTTTCGTTCCAACATGGAGACGTAGCACGCAACTCCACAAACCAACTATCTCCGAGTCCTGTGTCACGCCCCGGCGTCGAAACTGCGACTCGGGCTCGCCAACAGATCCGCCGCCCATACGGAAACCCCGTATAGACGAAGCGACTAACCTGCAAAAAGAATCAACTACAGCTATATAGATATCAGAGCGAAAATAAAAGCTGCAGGAAAACTGAAATCCAATCACTGTACAACTGAAAATAATACAGTATCCATCTCGCAAATACGATCGTATGAAAAGTCCTCTGATACAAAACCCAAAAGGGAGATATCTCCAAAAAATACATCAGTGTACAAGCTCTCAATACAACCATATCCTCACTACATCAGTCTCTCAAACTGTAAAATAAAATACAACTCTATACCTCACAACAAAGGTCTCTCAACACGAAACTCTCAAAATATAAAAAGGGTACATCTACCACACTCTAAAGGAACTATGCTGGTAGGGAACTATCACGCGACTCCCTGTCCTCGGTCCGTCAAGCCAGCTCGGGCAGGAACGGAAGAAAAGCCTCAGCAACCTGTCACCGACAGAGGGTGTGAGAACTACATCCTACAGTAGTTCTCAGTGGGTACCGTCTCCAAGACCCACGGTCTGCCCACTAAGTCTACTAGAGGCATAAGATAACAGAAAAAGACTAGGATAGGAAAACAAAGCTGGATAAGTATCAACAGTTATCATGCCTCTATCTACTATGCTCAAGGGGAAAAACACAGATGATGGTATGCAACCACTCACTACTAGATGCCTCAAGTACCCTGCTCAAAGGAATACTCATCTAAGAGCAAGCAATACACCACTCGCACACAAGGTGCTCTCAAAACCCAAATCTCAGTGACTGCCACATAGGGTCCAGTCAAGCCTGTGCCAAACCTACTGCCACTACGCCCAAACAGGACTTGGTCTTACGTAGGGTGTCCCACATGGACTAACTCAATCTCAAGCGAACTCTAGTGTATCAACTAGTCGCATCATCGCAGCCTCGTCAGGCTCGGTATCGTCATCGCACCCGGGGCGTAGCTCGAGGGGAGCGACCCCACCGAACTCAAGTATCTCAAGTATCTCATAACTGGCATAGAATGCTAGGCTCAGCAGGCTATAATCCTCGATCAAACAGATCGGTACTCAATGCTCAACTAGCATAACTCAGTCGGAGAAAGACTCCACGACTCGATCTCACAACACTAACCCACTAAAAGAAAGTACTACCCAGCTGGGACCGCCGTCACTCCAAGCGGCTCCCACAACGACACCCTACTCATAGGCGAGAAGAACCGACTGACGCGGCAAAGGTCCGAGAATCCCGTTAGACCGGTGCCTAGAACCCCAATCAAACAAGAACAGACTCTAGGCTCAGCCAATCGAAGTTTCTCAATCCTTTACCGTTCAGGGATTTGGCCCCTCTCGGTTAAAGTGGAAAACTATCTCAACACACAAACTCACGGGCTGGAGATGCTCCACAGCCTGTACCGCAAAGGGTCCGAAAACCCTGGGAAACTAATACCTACGGCCCCAATCAAACAAGTACAGGCTATAGGCGTAGCCTCCCGTTGTTTTCGGCCCAAGAAAGAAATCAGCCCTTAGAACCCAGACCACTCGAATCATCTCGGGTGGATAAGTTTATAAGAAACAGTGACATTTATTACAGAAAACCATTTGAAAACAAGTTTTATGTTCAAACCTCGAAGAGCTAATGCCCTCGTCCTATCAAACAAGAACAGACTCAGGCGACCCTGCGAGGCTTGGAAGAAAACAATGGCTGACTAAAATCATGTGTGTGTCCAAAAAGGTTCTGGGTTCCAGGTCCTGCTGTCACTATTACACCACTGCCACTACCACTGTAGTGACAATCAACTCCAGCACACAACGTCTCGGGACCTCCGTCTACCCAAACGGCTCCCGCCAGAACTAAACAACTGGCTCTAACTACCAGACTCCACTCGGCCCCCAGGCCCGAGTGCAACATATGTCCCACACTGTCCTGACCATTCGGCCCAATACCCGGGTGAGGAACTCTAAGTCCAGAAAGAAATGCACTGTGTGGGATGTCTAAAGCATAAAAGAACCTAGCCCAGATTGAGGTTCTCTACTGGTCTGGTTACACATGCAACATATGACGGGGGTGCTAGTCGAAGTTCCAATGAAACACTTAAACTAGCATGCAAAATCCTATCATAATAGAATTAGAGAGAAGTCCGCAGACTTGGAGATAAAAACCAACCCACCTCGGAAAGCCACCAATTGCTCGTAGACACTTGTAATTGGCCTCCACGCGATTCCTTGCCTCCACCGGAGTCTGCACGCAAAACGGTGCACGCCGCCGGAGTCCGCACGCAAAACGGAGCACGGTGCCGAAACCCGCGCGCAAAACGGAGTCCGCACGCAAAACGATGCACGCCGCCTGAGTCGGCACGCAAAACGGAGCACGGTGCAGAAACCTGCGCGCAAAACGGCGTCCGCACGCAAAACGGTGCACGCCGCCGGAGTCCGCACGCAAAACGGAGCACGGTGCCGAAACCCGCACGCAAAACGGAGTCCGCACGCAAAACGAAGCACGATGTCGAAATCCGCGGGCAAAACGGAGTCCGCATGCAAAACGGAGCACGCCGTCGGGGTCCGCACGCAAAACGGAGCAGTAAGAATACGGTCCCTAACACAGATAAGAATAAGGGGTCAATCCAATGTCCAAAAGAACGCCCCCAAAACTGTGCCAAAAAATACCGCAAAAACAACACGCGGGACCTACCTCGACTGCGTCGCCCGCCAAACCGGACCGTTTGGAACACCTCGCGCGCTCCGCGAGGTCCACGGCGCGCCGCGCACCCCACAAAAATTCCCTCCTCACTCCCTCTCTCGCTCGGTTGGAGAAGAAAGAAAAGAAAATGGAGGAGAAGTGGTGTGCGGGGGAGAAAGAAGAAGAATAAGAAGAAGAAAAGGAGGAGAAAAGGGAGGTGGTCCATGGACCTGGGTCCACGGTGCACCGCCCAATCAGGAAGCCACAACCGCCGGTCCACACGCAGGGGCGCGCGCACCAGGCACAGCGCGCGCCCCCACCCGCCACGCGGCCGCGTCACTGCGTGCCACGCGGGCGCGGCAAACCGCGCGCCACACGGGCGCGCGTTACACCGCGCCACACGGGCGCGGGACACAGCGCGCGCCACACAGGCGCGCGCCCCCGCGGCCGAGCGGGCGCCAACGGGGGCCCGCCACGTGGCGGCCCCCGCGCGTCCCTCGCCGAAGCACGACAGTGCGCCCCTGCCACCCCCGTACCCTCCCCGAACCGCGCGCCAAGCCTCGATTTCCGTGCCGCCAACCTCGGGAACCGTGCCGCGATGCCTCGAAAAACACGTGCGTCAACCGGGCTCCAAAACAAACAAGTAAATAGTCCATTCTCAACGATTTCGCGCGCTGAATCCAAAAACGATGTCCATTTCTCCAAATTCTCATCCGAAAATTTTTCGAATGCCCCCGGATAGCCCACTTGATCTGATTTCCGCGCCGGGTCCAATTCTGAAGTCCGATTTGCCCAATTCCAACTCTAAAAATTCCCAAAGGCAACCGGAGAGGTAATCTTTTATCCAAACTTCGCCCAGAGTCTAAATTTGACATCCGCGTCGCGCGAAACCACTTCTAAACACTCGACGGGTCCCCCAATTTCCCACGGGATCTCCTTTTAAGCCCAAGGTCCAACAATTGTGTCCAAATTGCGCACAAACACCACCGATACATCACACAGGCCTCCAGTGATGCAAACTAAAACCCGAATTGCACCACAAATCCATTTCTCGGGCCCGACATGCGCACAAACACTCCCAACGGCCACCAAAAGCTGCCCAACAACCAGCAAACCCTACGCGGGGGATTCCGGGACCTCACATCCTGACTCCCTCTTGTGGGTCTCCAATAATATTTGACTCTGGATGATCGTTGGAGATACGTAGCATTTGAGGTAATGGAGTGCTCAGAGGTATGTGTGATGATTCCTGCATATCAGATAAACTAGAAGAACCATTAGATGCATCAACATTATCAGAAGAATTATCATGAGAAGATGCATTTACAGGAGTATCATCATCAAGAGACATATTAGGAGTAGATTTATCAGATGAAAAATGAAAAGCTTCATCTACTTTAATATTAAAAATTCTACCATCGTTTTAGATTCGAGGTTAAAAACCCGATATGCTCTACTATTTGTAGAATAACCTATGAAAATTCCTTCGTCACTTCGAGAGTCGAATTTTCTAAGATTTTCGCGATCACGTAAAATGTAACAGCGACTCCCAAAGATTTGAAAATATTTGATATTTGGTTTTCTACAAAACCATAGCTCACATGGTGTATTTAAAGTACCCGGGCGCAAATAAACACGATTAATTACGTAGACCGCGGTGTTAACTGCTTCAGCCCAAAAATGTAACGGTAGTTTCCGGCTGTGAAGCATAACCCGCGCCATCTCTTGTACTACCCTGTTTTTGCGCTCGACTACACCATTCTGTTGAGGTGTATAGGGTGCAGAGAATTCATGTTTTATGACATTGGAAGTGCAAAAATCAATGAATTTAGAATTTATAAATTCTCCACCTCTATCACTTCGAACACGAACGATCTTTTCATTTCTCTCCACGATGACATATCTCATGAAAAGAATCGAAAGTATCCGCTTTATCTTTTAAAAAAGTCACCCATGAATATCTAGAGAAATCATCAACCAAAAGAAAAATGTACCATTTACCTCCCAAACTTGGTTGACGACTCGGCCCCATTAAGTCCATGTGCAATAATTCTAATGGCCGTTTGGTTCCCACGTGGTTCAAGTTCTTGTGCGCGGCCCTTGATTGTTTTTCCTTTTGACAACCTCCACACACAATGTTTTCTTTAAAAGATAATTTAGGAACTCCCTTAACCACGTCTTTATTAGAAATCCTTGCTAGTTCCTTAAAATTTATGTGACCTAGTCTTTCATGCCAAAGAGTTTCGTTATCAAGAGACACTAGGTTACAATGTTCAGAAATTTTGTTTGGAACTACATAGCAATTATTTTCAAACCTAACCCCCTTCAAAAAGAATAAATGGTCTACATAAGTTACAAGACATTCAATCGCAGAAAAGTTAAAGACAAGGGAAGAATTCACCTTTGCGCACCCAAACCTTACATGTTTTGGAATGCGTCGGCAATGATTGTGAAGTTATTCTCCATGGTGAAAGCATCTTGTTTGATTGATTGCTTTTCTTTGATGACGTCGTCTTGTTAGGTGAACTACCAAGGTTCTTTACCTTTGAAAAATTCTCCTTTGATTTCCGGGGGATGAACTCATTGGTAGTTGTTGCAAGAGGCGCTTGATTTGATCGTTTTGCTCCAATCTTGCAATCTCTTCTTATGTGCCCTGCAAAACCACAACGAAAACATACCTTTGTACTTGTTGAACCCGAAGTAGGTGAGGTAGGCTTGTTGTCGTTGAATGCGTTGAATTCCATCGGAGGAGGAGACGCCGACTCGGGCACAAAAATTGTTTCACTCGAAGTAGGACTGTTTCCAGTTCGATTGTATCCAAGGCCCATATGGTTCGTTTGACCAAGACCAAGCAATTTATCCAACTTGCTCCTTCCTGAAGAAAATCGCTTCAAATCATCCTTAAGTTGGAAAATGGTCTTCGTCATTTCCATCTTCTCTTGTCGAGCCTCGGATTAGAGCTTCAAGAAGTAATTAGCTTTATCCACCAGTTTGATGTGTTCATTCTCGAAATGCTCATTCTTCCCTTGAAGGGAAACATTTACTTTGATCAAGTTATCCCTTTCCACTTCAAGAGCGTTTGAGAGAGAAGTTGCCCTTTTTGCTTCTTCTTCGAGATCCTGCAATCTTCTTCTCAAACCCTTGTTTTGCTTTGCCAATTTCTTTGAATCCTTTAGTAGTTTATGGTAGGCAAAAGCAAAGTACTCACCTTCGGAATTACTCGACTCATCGTCCGTTGCATTCTTTTCAACTTGGGAGGAGTTGGACAATGAATCGGATGTACTTGCCATAAAGCATACGTAAGGGGAAGTTGTGGATGCGTTGTCACGCCCCGGGGTCGAAACTGCGACCCGGGCTCGCCAACAGATCTGCCATCTGTACGGAAACTGCCACACAGACGAAGCGTCTACCCTGCAAAAGATCTATAGCTAAACATGTATCAGAGCTGAAATGGAACTAAAAGCTATAGAATTAAATACTGAACATCTGATAAATAAATAAATCTCGATACATAGACTCTCAACTATGAAAAATAAAAACAATCCTCACAGATCTCTCAGACTGTCCAGTACAAAAGTGGAATCATAAAAATACCGGGTACATCTACCTCTGACTCTCAAAGCTGGTAAGGAGCTACTCGGCCACGTCCTCACCTCGATCAGCTATCTCCGCGCGTGCTAAGTCGGAATAGCAACCTCAGTAACCTGTCAACGCAGCGGGTGTGAGATCTACTGCAGAAGGTAGATCTCAGTGGGTACCGTCACCAATATCTACGGTATGCCCACTAAGTCTACTTGAGGCAAACAGATAGGTATTCAGATAGATAGGTAAAAGGTAAGCTGAAAGAAAACTACAGCTAATAAGTCTCAACCATCATGCTCAAAAAGGAAACTCTACCATAAACATGCTATGCATACTCTCACTACTGCTAAAAATGCCTCAATATCGATGCTCAAAGGAAAAACCCATCTAAGAACATAATATGTAACCACCCGCTCATATCACCCAATCTAAATGACTGCCTCATAGGGTCCAGTCAAGCCTGCGCCAACCTACTGCCACTACGCACAAAAAGGACTTTGTCTTACGTAGGGCGTCCCACACGGACTATCTCAATCTCACACAAAGTGACCCCATGGTAACTCAGCTAGGGGTATCAAGCGACCACTAGTATATCAACTAGGCGCATCATCATCGCATCCGGAGCGGAACTCGAGGGGAGCGACCCCACCGAGCTAAAGCGTGTCTCATTTGTCTCAACAAGCGGCTCATGCAGGCTATGATCATGATCAACAGATCGGAAGCTCAATGCTCAAATAGCACAACTCAGTCGGAAAAAGACTCCACGACTCAATCAGGAAATGCCTAAATCCCCACATAATCTGTCGGAGAACCCTCTACGACTAAATCTGATAATGCACGACCCATGACTAAGTCGGGAAACCTCCACGACTCGATCTGCCAGAACCCCAAACCCTCATAGCTAAGTCGGAGAACCACCTCCGCGACTCAATCTGATATGGCACAATCCATGATCTAGAATAGTCTCAACAATCTCAACAAGAAATCTCAAACTCACCCGACACTAGAAACTCGTCTGAAAACTCAAAAAGAAATCCCTCGGCCCCCAGGCACGAGGTCAAATGCACCCTGAACCTATGCCGTACCTCTGGCGAACTCATGATTTAAAAACCACCTTTAAAAATGCTGATTTTCTTTAAAACGGGCTTTCTCAATTTTTAAAACGATCCGGGTGTAAAAATAATGCTAAAGGAACATGAAGTCTAGTGTCATATAGTATCAGGAGTATACTAAAAATAATTTGGGGTTCTAAATAATTTTCTAAAAATTTCCAGGCAACTATCAGATTTTACCGCAGTGAAAAATGGCATAAAAACATGATCAAATTGCATTCAGGAGCATTAAAGGGCATTCCACACATTTTGGAGAAATTCCAACCCACCTGGAACGCTTTCCGCAGGCAATCGTTGAAGTCGGTGAAGCGCCGAAACCTCAAACTGACGAAACTTCGAAAATCGTGCGCGCGCGTGCGCACACCGCGAACCACGGAAAAATCACCGAAACCTCACACAAAGCTCTCAAGTCCTCTACAAAATCCTGCGCGCATTCGGCTCACCCACTGCCTACTCACAGTGCACACAAGGCTCAGCACACCACAAACAAAGTGCTCACAATACCACATACCACACAAAACCACTAGCTCACCAATACCACAAAAACACCAAGTCCACAGAACCCTGAACAAGCCTACAGCTTGCGTGGCAACTCCTCCGCTCCCTGTGACTCTGCGCAGTGCAAGCCTCCCACACACACACGGCCAGCAGCACCATCTGCGTCCAAAGATGCAGAGAAATAGACAGGAAAACATCAAGCTCGGCCAACGCGCACGACCGACGGCGAAAATCAGCCCCGGCCGACAAAATCCTCGCGCGCCCACGCGATCCAAACGCTGCGCCCAGGCCAACCGCGCGCTGCGCTCCAGCCACACGCGCGGTGCCCGCGCTTGCCGCGCGCGGCGCCATGGTGCGTCCACGCAGCGCTTGCTGCCGCTGCGCGCGGCGCCCCTGGCGCCCGCGCAGCGCCCAGTCCTGCTGCACGCGGCGCCTGGGTGCGCCCGCGCAGCACCTGCTGCCCGCTGCGCGCGCGGCGCCTCTGCGCGCCCGCGCAGCGACATCGCCAACCGCACGCGGCGCCATTGCGCGCCCGCGCGGCACCCCCCTGCTACAGCCTCGCAAGGTAGTGGACAGCAAGTCCACTCAAACAAAAAATTAACCAAAACCAAGTTCCAAAAAAAAACTGCACGTACCTCGTTGGAGCTCGACGCGCGTGCCTCTACTCTCGCTCCCCACGGCCTCTAGCATCATGGCCACACCACAAGAGCACTCCCTTACTTCTCTCTTTCACTTCCTCTCTTTTCCTTCCTTCTCTTCTTCCATTTCTTCCTTCTTTTCTCTCAATCTTCTCTTCCTCTGTTTTTCTCTATTTCCTCTGTTTGCTAGAGACAAGGAAGAAGATGATGTGGCGTACTTAATCAGTGGCCGGCTAATTAAGTGGATGGCAGCTGTAGCAAGATTAAATAAATCCTCAAGCTAAAATATCTAATCCCACTTAAAAAAAATTCACATTAATTTCTTCTTCTCTTTTCTTGCTTTCTTTCTTCATAGGCTAAAGTACTAATTAATTAAATTAATTAATTAATCCCTTTTTAGCCAACTCCAACTCACTTTTTGCCTTTGGGGGCCTCCGCATCAGTCCGAAACCTCCCGAACTCCGCTGTAATCTGAAAATACACATGTCCAAAGCTTTCCCCACTCAAAAAGCTCAACTGTAGAGTCAATGTGCTCAATCAAAAAACTGGCTCCCATAATTGCCAACTCCAACTCACTTTTTGCCTTCGGGGCCTCCACACCAATCCGGAACCTCCCGATCTCCGCTGTAAACTGAAAATACACACGTTCCAACCATTTTCCAACTTTTCGGTGCACAACTATGGAGTCGAGGCTCTACAAAACCGGTCCTCTAACGGCGCACAATGCCCGAAAAATTCCAATTCAAGCTGGGGCTTCCGCGTCAATCCGACTCAACCCGAACTCATCTGAAAACACAAATGGAACACGTCCAAAGCAATTTCTCCGCCCCTCGCCATCTTGCGATGTCGGTACACTATACGAAGTCCCGGTACTCTACACTCTCCCCTCCTTAAAAAGGTTTCGTCCTCGAAACCAGAATAAATCCATAACTCAGGAGGGTGTCTAAAACAAATGGGGGTAGGAGATCCTCAACTAATCCTCAGGCTCTCAAGTGGCCGTTCTCACTCATCATGATGGCTCCACAAAACCTTCACCCAAGGTATAACCCGACTGCACAATTCTTCTGCCTCAGAAGTAAGAATTTGCATCAGCTGCTCCTGATAACTCAGATCCTCGTCCAATTCCAAGGAAGTGAAATCCAAAACATGCCAGGGATCAAATATACTTCTTCCAGCCAGATAATTACTCGCGGACCAAACTCCCCGCGTAAACTCAAATCTTTATATCGCTGCGGATAGTGGCTTCCACAGAACATGGTCTCCAAATCCAAACTCCAAGCCTCCACTAGGCAAAACTCCTCCGTTGCTCCTTAGCAACCAAAATATTCAAAGTTCCACAAATACACACTCAATTTCCAAGTTCCAGAAGTGGCATCCACCGATCGATCATCTCTTCCCAAGGTTGCACTGCTTGCCTACACAAGGCGTCCATGACTATAAAGTCCTCGCCGGGATAACACTACCAGATCAATCCTACATCTCGAATAACTCTGTCCACCGGCAATCATCCAAACCGATGCAGATATCATCTTCAGCTTTATCTTCTCCAAGCCACACTGACACCACTTACTCCATAAGCTTCGGACCTCTGTCACAAACGTAGGCTTAGACTAATTCCCAAACGATATCACTCTTCGTTGGGTGCACAGTCACTCCTGCAGCTGAAATCACAAGGCCTAACCACAGAACCTTCCGAATTCAAAGTGCACACTCTCTCAACTTGGCAAATAACTTCTTTTCTCTTAGCAGTTGCAGTGCTATCCTCAAATGCTCCTCATGCTCTATGTCACCTCAGAAATAAATCCAAATATCCACGACGGGTACAACTACCAACCCGTCCACACACAGCTGGAATATGCGATTCCTCAAACCCTAAAGGTGGCAGGGCATTAGTCAATCCCCTTGACCACGCTGTAAGCTCATAATGCCCCTACCGGTTCCTGAACGATATCAGGGCACAGCCCTCGGCTGTATGGTTCCATAAAGCTATCAAACTCACAAAGGGCATCTGCCGAAATACACTCCAAACCTGTCTGTGCCCGAACCATCAAAGAACCCTCACTATTGTGTACCCACAACGTGGCACTGGGTTACACAGACCTCTCGATCCATCAGATCCCGCAACTGCGCTATCAGCTCTCTTTCTCTGTCTCACGGGTGATTCTCCAAGAGGTGCTGCCGAAGTCGGCGCGGTTTCTAGAACCACGTCAACCACTATCTCGATCTCAATCTCACTAAACGGCGGCTTCAATATCAGCTCAGGTAGACTCATACCCGAGATCACACGGGCGATAAGGATATACTTTAGTCCCGGTGCCGCCGTAGGCACCTCCTCTACAGTCGCTAGCACAGCGATACGACACGACTCGACCTCTGTCGTGCTCTAGGATCCTTTATAAGCATACTCCTCCTGACCAGGTCCACGGAGGGTCATTGTCCTCTCTCGACCATCCAAGATAGCATAACATTGGGGTAACCAATCCCTGTCCAACCTCATATCAACATCTCGGAACTGATGTAGGACTAACAACTCAATGGATCAAATCCAAGGTCCTATCTGCACTGGGCAGGACTGGCAACAGTCATCCATGTGCTATACGTGAACTGGAACCTGATCCTCATGTGCACAAGCCAACAATCCCATTTCTAGCCCACGCGAAGCTACCCCTCTACTGAAACATGCACAAGCGGTGTCGGCATCAACATGCTCTAACTCCGATGACTATAAGGAAGTCCACACCTGGTAGAACACGATACGCTATCCTGGCGCCCTCTAACTAGCTGTACAATCTCACCCACTAGATGCTGGTGGCCATCGCTCTATCTGTCTCGGCATCACGGCTCTATCAGCCTACCGGTAAGTCGGATGAACCTCTTCACCCTGAAGGGGTAGTGGGGGTGCCGTCGCAAGCGGCAAGACCATGAGCGATACTCTGGGACACTCTGTCTGAAAATGTCCTGACTATCAACAAGAAAGGCATCGCCCCTGCCTGAGGTCACACTAAGGCGATGAATGCAGCCCACCGCAAATATCACACTCTTCCTGACACTGGTGCTGGTGCCTCGACTGTCGAGAACCTCCTGGTCTCTGTCTCCTCTAAGACCCATGACCCTGAGACTGGAATCATGGCAACCTCAATCCACTCGACTGTCCCAAGTCAGACGATACTGGATGTTTCTCTCTAGAGCTGGTCCCTCGCTCTGTGTCCCTCTCGGACATGATCACTGATCCTCGGTCAATCCACCGATCATGCACAATTGCTGCATCTAAAGTCGGCGCTCGCCGAGAATGCACAAGGTGATAGATATCCCGATGCAGTCCCCTCTCAAACATGATCAACCTTCTGGAACTCATCCTGGGCAACATGGGGTACACTGCTCAACAATCGCAGAAACTCGCTCCAGGTCATCAACTGCGCTCCCAGTGGTCCAACAGGACGAACTCGACGCCACCAACTCTCGGCGTCCTTATCCAAAAGTGCATAACCAAGTGCACCAGATGCTTCTCCTGGATGAACAAATCTTCAAATAACTTTTCCATAGCAGCAATCCAGTTCTCGGCCTCCCAAGGCTCCAAACTCGGTCCCGAAATCTACAGGGGATGGAACTGGATGAAGTACACAACCGGTCAACAACTCTCGCAGCTCCTGCACTACTCATAGTGCGATCTGGGTCGAAGTCGACGATGTCGCGACCGGAGGTACTACTGGCGATACCATAGGAGATGCTCTCTGCTCGAGCATACGCATCACGCACTCCATGTTCTCTTCCGAGCGCTGCATCGCCTCAAACATCGGAGCTACCTGGGCCCGTAACTCGCAGACCTCACTATGCTCCGTCCATTCAGCCTCTCGCTGCTCGGGCTCCTCATCCGAGGTCAAACACGCCCTCGCCGCTGCACGGCGTCTCAGAGGCAATGAAAACCACCCCTGAAACAAAACAAACATTAGGACCAAAAACTCTCTCGACCCAATCAAGCGAAAGTCTATAACATGTTACCCTTACTAAAGCATTATGTTGTCTGCAGCCAACATAATCATCTTTAGAGAAATAACATGTAAGATCACTCACCCCAATCCTCTCGGGGAGGTACAAACTCAATCAGGACTCTCGCTAAAGTCACGTCTCTCACGACGGTCATCCTACTGTCCAACCAATAGCCTAGGGTCTCTAAGTCCTCAACGACCTATATTCCTAGGCTCTGATACCACCCTAATCCTTCACGCCCCGGGGTCGAAACTGCGACCCGAGCTCGCCAACAGATCCGCCATCTGTACGGAAACTGCCGCACAAACGAAGCGTCTACCCTGCAAAAGATCTATAGATAAACATGTATCAGAGCTGAAATAGAACTAAAAGCTACAGAATTAAATACTGAACATCTGATAAATAAATAAATCTCGATACATAGACTCTCAGCTATGAAAAATAAAAACAATCCTCACAGATCTCTCAGACTGTCCAGTACAAAAGTGGAATCATAAAAATATCGGGTACATCTACCTCTGACTCTCAAAGCTGGTAAGGAGCTACTCGGCCACGTCCTCACCTCGATCAGCTATCTCCGCGCGTGCTAAGTCGGAACAGCAACCTCAGTAACCTGTCACCGCAGCGGGTGTGAGATCTACTGCAGAAGGTAGATCTCAGTGGGTACCGTCACCAATATCTACGGTATGCCCACTAAGTCTACTGGAGGCAAACATATAGGTATGCAGATAGATAGGTAAAAGGTAAGATGAAAGAAAACTACAGCTAATAAGTCTCAACCATCATGCTCAAAAAGGAAACTCTACCATAAACATGCTACGCATACTCTCGCTACTGCTAAAAATGCCTCAGTATCGATGCTCAAAGGAAAAACCCATCTAAGAACATAATATGTAACCACCCGCTCATATCACCCAATCTAAATGACTGACTCATAGGCTCCAGTCAAGCCTGCGCCAACCTACTGCCACTACGCCCAAAAAGGACTTAGTCTTACGTAGGGCGTCCCACATGGACTATCTCAATCTCACGCAAAGTGACCCCATGGTAACTCAGCCAGGGGTATCAAGCGACCACTAGTATATCAATTAGGCGCATCATCATCGCATCCGGAGCGTAACTCGAGGGGAGCGACACCACCGAGCTCAAGCGTGTCTCATCTGTCTCAACAAGCGGCTCATGCAGGCTATGATCACGATCAACAGATCGGAAGCTCAATGCTCAAATAGCACAACTCAGTCGGAAAAAGACTCCACGACTCAATCAGGAAATGCCCAAATCCTCACATAATCTGTCGGAGAACCCTCTACGACTCAATCTGATAATGCACGACCCATTGCTAAGTCGGGAAACCTCCACGACTCGATCTGCCAGAACCCCAAACCCTTATAGCTAAGTCGGAGAACCACCTCCGCGACTCAATCTGATATGGCACAATCCATGATCTAGAATAGTCTCAACAATCTCAACAAGAAATCTCAAACTCACCTGACACGAGAAACTCGTCTCAAAACTCAAAAAGAAACCCCTCGGCCCCCAAGCACGAGGTCAAATACACCCTGTGTGAAGACCCGAAATTCCCACTATTAGACTACTGTTGCATCTGCAGCTTCTGGAGGCCTTTGTGGCGTGGCGGTGGTATTTGTGCACCGCTTGGACATTGTGATGGACCCGGTGTGTTAAATGGATCACGAGAGTAGTCTGATGATCCCGTCGGATGTTTAGAAGTGGTTTCGCGCGCAAGGGATATTAATATTGGACTCGGCGCGAAGTTTGGACCCATGATCACCTCTCCGGTTGCCTTCGGGAATTTTTAGAATTGGTATATGGCCAATCGGACTTTAGAAATGGACCCGGCGCGAAAATCAGATCAAGTGGACTTTCCGGGGGCTTTCGGCAAAAATTTCGGATGAGAATTTGGAGAATCGGACTTCGTATTTGGATTCAGCGCGCGAAAACGTTGGAAATCGACTATTTACATGTATTTTTCTGAGTCCGGACGCGCGAAAACGGACAACCTGAAGTTTACAGTGTTTTTCGGGTGCATAGTGGACCGGTGGACCGGAGGGGGTGCCACGTGGCGGCTCCGCATTGGGTCCGTACGCCACATGGCAGGCGTAGAGGCGCGGCGCAGCAGGCCCGGCCCACGCAACAGGCGCGGGCAGGCCGGGCAGGCACGGGCAGCGGCGCGGGCTGGCACTGTCGCGGGCGGATCGGATAAGGGAGGCCACGTGTCGCCTCCCGATTGGCCGCGTGGATCGCCCTGTCGGGAAGCGACACGTGGCGGCGATCGGGCGCGGGGGCTTCTGCGCGGGAGCGTGCCGATTTGCGACGCGTGGCGGCCCGGCAGCACAGTGCCGGGCCGGCCCGTTACTGTAGCATCAGGGGGAAAATTCCTGGGGTGCTTCTTCTTCTTTGGTTTAAATTGAGTTTTCTTTCTCCATTTTGGGGCTTTTGGAGAGGTTTTTCTCAGTGAGGTTTTTACGAGAGCTTCTCCAACCTCTCTTCTACAACACTGGATTTTTGGAGGATTTTTGGAGGCCATTTGGATCATCTTCTCCATCAACACTTGAGGACATCACCATTGCTACTTCACAGCCCTCTCCGTCGCATTTCAGTACGAAAATTCCCCAGGACTCATTTCTTGGAATTTCGAGCTCATTTTTGGTTCTATGTTTTCACAAGCGGTAAGGCTACAATCTTTGTATTCAACTCTTCCCCCAGATCTTATGATTTTACAGAGTTTTAAGGCTATCTTTGGGACCCCTTTGTTTCAGTCTGGGATTTTGGGCAATCAGTGGTATTTTGGCTTTTCTGAATTATAGGGGTGGAATTTTTGGATGATTTTTGTGGGGGAATTTCCAGGACTCGAAGATCTAAAATATTGGTAAGTATCATTCTCCCCAGATCTGAGTTTTTATTAGGGTTTATGCATGATCTCTGGAACACCTTGCTGCATTCGTGTACAGTTGGAACTTGGTGGATAGTTTAAAGTGTTTATGGGTTTTCTCCTTCATCTGAGCACGAAATTTGGAGTTCTTTAGCTCAAAATGTATCTACTCTCGACAAGGAATCCAATGGTACCTCTCTTGCAGGATTTGGAGCACGTTTGGTTAGGTAAATTTAATGATCTTTTCAAGCGCTGTTATAAAGATTACTGCAGTCCCTGTTTTAGTTTTGATTTGAGCAATGCACCTTGGAATGCAGATAACTTTGTGGAGATAAGGTATTTTTCAGAAATTCAAGTTGGGACTTCTTCTTAACTTCAAGGTGAGCAATTTCTCTTTTGTGATCTGTGGATAAAACCCTTTGGAAGGGCCCCTATTTTAAGCTTGGAATGCTAGCATGTTTATGTTAGCAGTTTTGGACAGAATGGTGATATTTGTGGTGTTTGAATGTTAGGGGAAATTAATGGTGGATTGTTGAGGACTTGAAGGTATTTGTATGAAGAGGAGATCTTTGTTTTTACTGTTGGAGACTTCATTTTGAGGTATTTGAGGTTGCATATACTATTTATTTAACCTCGTTGCTCTTGCTGAAATTCTGGATTTTTTTAATTGCGCGGTGTGCATTGTTTCAGTGGTTGTGCCCAATCTGTGAGGTGGATTGGGATGATTTCCACGGCATCGGACTCCTAAGAGGATAAGGATTACTCACGCCAAATTTCAGCTAAAGCGGGCAGTGGATCGTCAAGTTTCAGGTGGGTGTTTCGTCTCCAGAACCGGTGGACGGTTCTCTAATTCTATGTATTAAAATGCATGCATGTTAGTGTACCAATATCTGTTTGAGATGCAAGTTTGGTGATGACATTGGTTCGAGGAATTGTATTATATGATATTGAGATATGCCTGATGGAAACTTGCAAGATAGTATAATTATATCTGATAATTTGAGAGCATGCATAATTTGTTGTACAAACTATAGCCTGGAGAGGTGAGCACAAGAATGATATAGTTCATGTGGATTGGGGCTTTCATGATTCAGGGTACACTTTAGATATCTTCGAGATATTATATGTTCGATGAATGTTTTTACCTACGCTAGTTGAGAGCATGTTTAGGGAGATGAGACTTATGTTACTTGGTTTTAGTGTTTATATCCCTTGATGTTCCCTGCTCATGTTTTAGTTTATTTAATGCTATTATTGGAACTTGACCTACCACCCCGTCATATGCTGCATGCTTAACCAGACCAGTAGAGAACCTTCACTTGGGCTAGGTTCTTTTATGCTTTAGATTTCCCACACTTTGCATCTTTCCTGGACATAGTGTTGCCTCGCCCGGGTAGTGGGGCGAGGGTCGGGTTTCTGTGGGACTTTGTTGCACTCGTGCCTGGGTGCAGAGTGTAGTCTGGTAGATGAGTTTAGTTCGTGCTAGTGTCGTGGGGAGCCGTTGAGTAGACGGTGGTCCCGGACCGTCGAGTATCTTCCGATCAGTGTTGTTGGGAACCGTTGGGGTTGACGGTGGTCCCAGGTCGTTGAGTGTGGTCCGACCTGTGTTGCTGGCCCTAAGTTGTGGGTCGTTCCTGGCTGTGGAGTATCTCCAGCCAGTGTGTTTGTGCTGTGAGCTGTTGGTGAGGCTAGTGTCTCGTGTTCGCGTGAGCTGATCAGCTGAGTCATCGAGAGTGCTCCGATTGTTGTGCGAGATGTTTGAGGATTTTGAGTCTTTCTGTTCAGAGCGTGAGCGTGGATTTTGGACTATAGCCTGCAATGCCACTTGAGCTCGACAGAGTGCGCGGATACCCTTGTCCTCGTTGGGGTCGCTCCCCTCGAGTGCCACGTCCGGGGTGGGTCTGCACTTTGGTATCGCGACTTGTCGACGCCGTCCCTCTGACTGGGCCAGTTAGTGGCAGTTACGGACGCCGTCCCTCTGACTGGGCCAGTTAGTGGCAGTTACGGACGCCGTCCCTCTGACTGGGCCAGTTAGTGGCAGTTACGGACGCAGTCCCTCTGGCTGGGCCAGTTAGTGGCAGCTACGGATGTCACGCCCCGGGGTGGAAACTGCCACCCGGGCTCGCCAACAGATCCGCCATCTGTACGGAAACTGCCGTACAGACGAAGCGTCTAACCTGCAGAAAGAACCAACTACAGTAAACAGATATCAGAGAGCTGAAAGTAGACTACTAAAACTGAAGTCCAAACACTGTACAACTGAAAAAAATACAATATCCATCTCCCCGAATACCATCATATACAAAATCCTCTAATACAGAACTCAAAAGGGAGATATCTCCAAAAAGTACATCAGTGTACAACCCCTCGATACAAGAAAATATCCTCACAACATCAGTCTCTCAAACTGAAAAAAATAAAGTACAACTCTATACCTCTCTACAAAGGTCTCTCAACAGAAGAAGAAGAAGTAAACTATCAACCGAAGCTCTCCTCTGAAGGGGGGTACCGCTACACTCCAACGACGGGTAGGGAACAAGCTCGCGACTCCCTCGCCTCGGTCCGAAGGATCAGCAACAGGAGCACAGGAACAGAAGAAGAAGTCCCTGGGGAAAAGACACCACGACGGGTGTGAGAACTACTTCCCACAGTAGTTCTCAGTGGGTACCGTCAGCAAGCCCAACGGTCTGCCCACCAAGTCTACTAGAGGCGAAAGATAACAGGCAAAGAAATCTGAAAGAAAAGCTGGAAACTACTCCACAGCTACCATGCCTCTAACCAGACACTCAAAAGTGGAACAGATGAAAGTAAAAGAGACCACTCGCACCCAAGGTGCTCAAACGACCCAAACGAACTGACTACCTCAAAGGTCCAGTCAAGCCTGCGCCCGACGACTAGGAACGCTCCTGCCCACTACCACACATCCACATGAGGACGGGATTTACGTGGGGCGTCCTGTCCTACTAACTCATCCCTCGCGCAAAACTGCCTCAACAGGCCCATCGCTGCCTCAACTGCGGAAGACTGCCTCAACAGGCCCATCGCTGCCTCAACTGCGGAAGACTGCCTCAACAGGCCAACCATCGTATCCACAGCGGCATCTCAGGACGCGACTCCAACTGAGTAGAATGGCGCGGCATAGAGTATCAAACATAGGCATATGCAGGCTAGTCAAAATCCACGCTCACTCTCAGAACGGTAGGGCTCAAGATCCCCAAATACCTCGCACAACAGTCGGAGCACTCTCGACGACTCAGCTGCTCGGCTAACTCGAAACACGAGACGCTAGCCTCACCAACGGCTCGCAGCACAAGGCTCACTGGCTGGAGATACTCCACAGCCAGGAACGACCCACAACTCAGGGTAACAAAACAGGTCGGACAACACTCAACGACCTGGGACCACCGTCAACCCCAACGGTTCCCAACAAGACGGACCGGAAGATACTCGACGGCCCGGGACTACCGTCTACTCAACGGCTCTCTCCCACGACTGTGCAACAGGGAAACAAGACCTCTCGGGACTACCGTATACCCAAACGGCTCCCGGCACAGATAAGCAACCCGCTATAACTACCAGACTCCACTCTGCTCCCAAGCACGAGTGCAAACGCATCCCACACTAAAAGAAAATCCCGACCTCTCGGCCCACTACCCGGGCGAGGATAACACTATGTCCAGGGATAGCAAAACAGTGTGGGTGTCTAAACATAATTAACCCTAGCCCAAGTGAGGGTTTTCTACTGGTCTGGTTACACATGCAACATATGACGGGGGTGCTAGGTCAAGTTTCAAGATAGCTGTATCAACAGATAATAAAAGGAATAACAATTCCTACAATCTAGCATACTACACAATGAAATAAACTATCATGCATAATCCTACATCAGTAGAAATACTGTACAGTCCATAAAACTTGGAGATAAGGCCACCCACCTCGATTTGCCACCAATTGCTCGTAGACACTTGCAATTGGCCTCCACGCGATCCGCACGTAAAACGGGACACGCCGTCGGAGTCCGCACGCAAAACGGAGCACGCCGCCGGAGTCCGCACGCAAAACGGAGCACGCTGCCGGAGTCCGCACCAAAAACGGAGTCTGCACGCGAAACGGTGCACGGCGCCGGAATCCGCATGCAAAAAGGTGCACGGTGCCGGAAACCGCACGCAAAACGGAGTCCGCACGCAAAACGGTGCACGGTGCCGGAGTCCGCACGCAAAACGGTGCACGGTGCCGGACACAGAAAAGAGCAAGAGGGTTAATTACAGTCCAGAAGGTCGCCCCGAAAACTGTACAAAAATACAGTAAAACCAACACACGGGACCTACCCGTTAGCGCCGCCGTCGCCGAAACGCTCCGCCGGGCGACCTCGCACGCAAAACGAGGTCCACGACGCGCCGCCGCACCTCACGCAATCCCCCTCCCTCACTCCCTCTCGCTCTCGGGTGCAGAAGAAAGAAAGAAAGGGAGAAAATGCGGTGCGGGGAGGAAGAAGAAGAAGAAAATGAGGGAGAGAGAAGGTGGTTCACGGGGCGGGTCCACAGGCTCGGTGCACGGCGGCCACCAATGGGAGCCCCCCAACCGGCCGGTCCACAACCGGGCGCGTGCGCCGGGTTCACGCACGCGCCCGAGCGCCACGTGGCGCGCGGCAACGCGCCCGCCACACGGGCGCGTTGCACCGCACCACGCGCAGGCGCGGGACACGCGCCCGTTACACGGGCGCGCGTGCCCCCGCGCCCGCGCGGGCGCCAACGGGGGGCCGCCACGTGGCGGCCCCTGCGCAATCCGCGCAGGCGCGCGTTCCCAACGCGCGCCAGCTAGCGCGCACTGCGCAGCGCGCCGCCGCCCACCTCGGGATCCGTGCCGCGCCACGCCTCGATGAACGTGCCGTTTTGCCTCGAAAAATGCGCACTTCATCCGGGCTCCAAATCCAACAAATAAATAGTCCATTCTTAGCGATTTCGCGCGCTGAATCCAAAAACAATGTCCATTTTCCCAAATTCCCATCCGAAAATTTGCCAAATGCCCACTCGATCCGATTTTCGCGTCGGGTTCATTTTTAAAGTCCGATTTACCAAATTCCAACTCTAAAAATTCCCGAAGGCGACCGGAGAGGTAAACTTTTATCCGGACTTCACCCGGAGTCTAATTTTGACATCTGAATCGCGCGAAATCACTTCTAAACACCCGACGGGTCCTCCAACTTCCCACGGGGTCTTAATTTAAGCCCGAAGTCCACCACTTGTGTCCAAATTGCGCGCAACCCACGCAGGCCTCCAGTGATGCAAGCAAATTCCAACTTGCATCACAAATCCAATTCTGGGCCCCCAACACGCGCACCAACACCCCCAACGGCGACCGAAAGCTGCCCAACAACCAGCAACCCTACGCAGGGGATTCCGGGACCTCACATCCTCCCCCACTAAAAGAAAGTTTCGTCCTCGAAACTAGATCAAGCCATCAGGAGTCAAGAATACCACGGCTAGGTATCTAACAATACGCCTCCAGCTCCCCCACTCGCTCTTCGTGATTACTCCGCAACAACAACAACAAGTACGGTATGACCCGATGTGCAATTCTCTCATCTCTCGAGCCAGAAATTGCAACGGGCGTCCCTCGTACTCCAATAATCACAGATCTCAAAGGGGCAAGTAAATCACGGCGAGGAAAATCACATCACTACTGAGCTGAGACGTGAAAAACCAAGGGCTCCACTAAAAGGCTGGGGGAAAACTGAAATAACCACCAGTGTAATACGCACCAATCCACAACATGGTGCCACCCTCAACAAGACGACCCGAAGCATACCCGCAGACTCGTCCAATAAGGAAGGGAAATCCAATAAGTTGGGGTCTTCACTCGGTCACTTCCCGATCCAAAACCACCCGAGTGGACTACTCAACTGCAGGCTACCCTCAAAAGGGATCCTCAAGAGACACAATCTCGTGCCACAGTTGGTCGCTCAACATGCTAACATGACCCCAACGGACCCACGGGTCGAAGTCGATCCCTCAACTCACAAAGAACACCCTGACGGGGACCAAACCGTCGGTGAACGGGACTGAAAACTGGCTCGCAAGGCGATCATAAAGCTGATGCCCAAAACTCGCGGTCAAAAGTCCGAATCATCCAAAAACTCTCACCGTTGTGTACCTACAACGTGGCATCACTGCCGTGCACCAACAGCGTGGCATCACTGCCGTGCACCAACGGCGTGGCATCACCACCGTGTATCAACGGTGTGGCATCACCACCGTGTATCAACGGCGTGGCATCACCACCGTGTATCAACGGCGTGGCATCACCACCGTGTATCAACGGCGTGGCATCACCACCGTGTATCAACGGTGTGGCATCATCACCGTGTATCAACGGCGTGGCATCACCACCGTGTATCAACGGTGTGGTATCACCACCGTGTATCAACGGCGTGGCATCACCACCGTGTATCAACGGTGTGGCATCATCACCGTGTATCAACGGCGTGGCATCACCACCGTGTATCAACGGTGTGGTATCACCACCGTGTATCAACGGCGTGGCATCACCACCGTGTATCAACGGTGTGGCATCACCACCGTGTATCAACGGCGTGGCATCATCACCGTGTATCAACGGTGTGGTAACACCACCGTGTATCAACGGTGTGGTATCACTCAAGCATCAAGGCCTCAGATCCTCACAGTACTATAACCAACACTACTTCGAAGTTCCGGAGCTGAGAAAGGGCCAAAAGATCAACAGGCAAAAACCAGGGCCCCAACTGCACTGGGCAGGACCAATAACACCCATCTATGTGCAACACGTGATCAGGTATCTGAACCTCACGAGCACAAGCTAAGGGTCCTATTTCTAGCCCATACATCAATGCAAATGCCCTACAGAAGAAAAGAATGCAATGCTCAGGTAACAAATAACGCTCGAGTGCGTGTAGGGGAGATAAGATTAATATCTGCCACCACGTGGCTAGCTGCCCCCGAATCCTCATCCTGTGCAACATAGACGCTCTCGCTCGGGGTGGTCGTCCGTTGGACTGCCGCGAAGAAGTGGCCTTAACTATCTGGCCAACCTGTCGAAACTCCGCCTGTCTGGAAGAGCGGAGGAGGAGGAGCCGAAGCTGCCAATGTGACTGATGACCCCGCTTTAGGACAAGACCATGATCTGTGCCCTGCCTATGGTCACACTACGGCGCAGAATGCAGCCCACCGCCAAGGACACAGTCATCCCGCTGCTGCTGCTGATACATCGGCCGCGGAAAACCTCCTGGTCTCTGTCTCCTCTGAGACTCACGACCCTCAGACTGGGATCGTGGCGGCCCCGGGGTCTCGATCTTCTCGACTGTCCAAACTCAGGCGGCACTGGATGCCTCTCCCCGGAGCTGGTCCCTGGCGCTCCGTCTATCTCTGACATGATCACTGATCCTCGGTCAACCCGCTAAGCATGCTCAATAGCTGCATCTAACGTCGGCACTCGCCGAGAATACCCCAAGTGATAGATATTCCGATGCAGTCCTTTCTCAACTAGCTCAACCTCCTGGGCCTCATCCAGGCGACATGGGGTACACGGCTCGACAATCGCCAAACTCGCGAACAAATTCCAAAAGAGGTCGACTCCCCTGCTGCAGGAGTCTAAGATCCCCTTCCAGTTTCTGCTTACACTGGCAGGAAAAAAGGTCCTGAGCCGCAAAGCACGAAACTGGTTCCAAGTCAACAACCGAGCTCCTAGTAGTCCAACAGGACGAACTCGATGCCCCCAAATCTCGGCGTCCAGTCAGACCATCTCGGTCTCAGTAAAGCAATCACCTGGTAACTCGACCAGGGCTATGTACCCATCTGGTAGCTCGGCCAGTGGAAAGTATCCTGCTGGTAACTCGGCTAGGGCAAAATGTCCTCCTGGTAACTCGGTCAGTGATAATTATCCATCTGGTAACTCGGCCAGTGATAATTATCCATCTGGTAACTCGGCCAGTGATAATTATCCATCTGGTAACTCGGCCAGTGATAATTATCCACCTGGTAGCTCGGCCAGTGATAATTATCCATCTGGTAACTCGGCCAGTGATAATTATCCTTCTGGTAACTCGGCCAGTGATAATTATCCTTCTGGTAACTCGGCCAGTGATAATTATCCTTCTGGTAACTCGGCCAGTGATAATTATCCTTCTGGTAACTCGGCCAGTGATAATTATCCATTTGGTAACTCGGCCAGTGATAATTATCCATCTGGTAGCTCGGCCAAGGAAAACGCCCTCCTGATAACTCAGCCAGGGAAAACGCCCTCCTGGTAACTCAGCCAGGGAATACGCCCTCCTGGTAACTCAGCCAGGGAATACGCCCTCCTGGTAACTCAGCCAGGGAAAACGCCCTCCTGGTAACTCAGCCAGGGAAAAATGCCCTCCTGGTAACTCAGCCAGGGAAAAATGCCCTCCTGGTAACTCAGCCAGGGAAAACGCCCTCCTGGTAACTCAGCCAGGGAAAACGCCCTCCTGGTAACTCAGCCAGGGAAAAATGCCCTCCTGGTAACTCAGCCAGGGAAAAATGCCCTCCTGGTAACTCAGCCAGGGAATACGCCCTCCTGGTAACTCAGCCAGGGAAAACGCCCTCCTGGTAACTCAGCCAGGGAAAAATGCCCTCCTAGTAACTCAGCCAGGGAAAACGCCCTCCTGGTAACTCAGCCAGGCAAAAATGCCCTCCTGGTAACTCAGCCAGGGAAAAATGCCCTCCTGGTAACTCAGCCAGGGAATACGCCCTCCTGGTAACTCAGCCAGGGAAAACGCCCTCCTGGTAACTCAGCCAGGGAAAAATGCCCTCCTGGTAACTCAGCCAGGGAAAACGCCCTCCTGGTAACTCAGCCAGGGAATACGCCCTCCTGGTAACTCAGCTAGGGAATACGCCCTCCTGGTACTCAGCCAGGGCGGGGTGTGTCCTTTTCACAACACGACGTCTCAGGGGTATCGCAACCCACTGCACAACTACAAACGTCTGGACACAACAACCATACGACCCAATCCAGCGAAAGTCTAAGACATGTCATCCATTCCATAGTATTATGTTGTCTGCAACCAACATAATCGATTAGGAGAATAAACATGCCAAACACTCATCCCGTCTCTTGGGAGAGGTAAAACTCAATCAAGACTCTCGCTATAAGTCACGACTCTCATGTAGTCATCCTAATATCCAACCACAAGCCTAGGGTTTCTAAGTCCACCACGACCTACAACCTAGGCTCTGATACCACTCTAATCTGTCACGCCCCGGGGTGGAAACTGCCACCCGGGCTCGCCAACAGATCCGCCATCTGTACGGAAACTGCCGTACAGACGAAGCGTCTAACCTGCAGAAAGAACCAACTACAGTAAACAGATATCAGAGAGCTGAAAGTAGACTACTAAAACTGAAGTCCAAACACTGTACAACTGAAAAAAATACAATATCCATCTCCCCGAATACCATCATATACAAAATCCTCTAATACAGAACTCAAAAGGGAGATATCTCCAAAAAGTACATCAGTGTACAACCCCTCGATACAAGAAAATATCCTCACAACATCAGTCTCTCAAACTGAAAAAAATAAAGTACAACTCTATACCTCTCTACAAAGGTCTCTCAACAGAAGAAGAAGAAGTAAACTATCAACCGAAGCTCTCCTCTGAAGGGGGGTACCGCTACACTCCAACGACGGGTAGGGAACAAGCTCGCGACTCCCTCGCCTCGGTCCGAAGGATCAGCAACAGGAGCACAGGAACAGAAGAAGAAGTCCCTGGGGAAAAGACACCACGACGGGTGTGAGAACTACTTCCCACAGTAGTTCTCAGTGGGTACCGTCAACAAGCCCAACGGTCTGCCCACCAAGTCTACTAGAGGCGAAAGATAACAGGCAAAGAAATCTGAAAGAAAAGCTGGAAACTACTCCACAGCTACCATGCCTCTAACCAGACACTCAAAAGTGGAACAGATGAAAGTAAAAGAGACCACTTGCACCCAAGGTGCTCAAACGACCCAAACGAACTGACTACCGCAAAGGTCCAGTCAAGCCTGCGCCCGACGACTAGGAACGCTCCTGCCCACTACCACACATCCACATGAGGACGGGATTTACGTGGGGCGTCCTGTCCTACTAACTCATCCCTCGCGCAAAACTGCCTCAACAGGCCCATCGCTGCCTCAACTGCGGAAGACTGCCTCAACAGGCCCATCGCTGCCTCAACTGCGGAAGACTGCCTCAACAGGCCAACCATAGTATCCACAGCGGCATCTCAGGACGCGACTCCAACTGAGTAGAACGGCGCGGCATAGAGTATCAAACATAGGCATATGCAGGCTAGTCAAAATCCACGCTCACTCTCAGAACAGTAGGGCTCAAGATCCCCAAATACCTCGCACAACAGTCGGAGCACTCTCGACGACTCAGCTGCTCGGCTAACTCGAAACACGAGACGCTAGCCTCACCAACGGCTCGCAGCACAAGGCTCACTGGCTGGAGATACTCCACAGCCAGGAACGACCCACAACTCAGGGTAACAAAACAGGTCGGACAACACTCAACGACCTGGGACCACCGTCAACCCCAAAGGTTCCCAACAAGAGGGACCGGAAGATACTCGACGGCCCGGGACTACCGTCTACTCAACGGCTCTCTCCCACGACTGTGCAACAGGGAAACAAGACCTCTCGGGACTACCGTATACCCAAACGGCTCTCGGCACAGATAAGCAACCCGCTATAACTACCAGACTCCACTCTGCTCCCAAGCACGAGTGCAAACGCATCCCACACTAAAAGAAAATCCCGACCTCTCGGCCCACTACCCGGGCGAGGATAACACTATGTCCAGGGATAGCAAAACAGTGTGGGTGTCTAAACATAATTAACCCTAGCCCAAGTGAGGGTTTTCTACTGGTCTGGTTACACATGCAACATATGACGGGGGTGCTAGGTCAAGTTCCAAGATAGCTGTATCAACAGATAATAAAAGGAATAACAATTCCTACAATCTAGCATACTACACAATGAAATAAACTATCATGCATAATCCTACATCAGTAGAAATACTGTACAGTCCATAAAACTTGGAGATAAGGCCACCCACCTCGATTTGCCACCAATTGCTCCTAGACACTTGCAATTGGCCTCCACGCGATCCGCACGTAAAACGGGACACGCCGTCGGAGTCCGCACGCAAAACGGAGCACGCCGCCGGAGTCCGCACGCAAAACGGAGCACGCTGCCGGAGTCCGCACCAAAAACGAAGTCTGCACGCGAAACGGTGCACGGCGCCGAAATCCGCACGCAAAAAGGTGCACGGTGCCGGAAACCGCACGCAAAACGGAGTCCGCAAGCAAAACGGTGCACGGTGCCGGAGTCCGCATGCAAAACGGAGTCCGCACGTGAAACGGTGCACGGCGCCGGAATCCGCACGCAAAACGGTGCACGGTGCCGGAAACCGCACGCAAAACGGAGTCCGCACGCAAAACGGTGCACGGTGCCGGAGTCCGCACGCAAAACGGTGCACGGTGCCGGACACAGAAAAGAGCAAGAGGGTTAATTACAGTCCAGAAGGTCGCCCCGAAAACTGTACAAAAATACAGTAAAACCAACACACGGGACCTACCCGTTAGCGCCGCCGTCGCCGAAACGCTCCGCCGGGCGACCTCGCACGCAAAACGAGGTCCACGACGCGCCGCCGCACCTCACGCAATCCCCCTCCCTCACTCCCTCTCGCTCTCGGGTGCAGAAGAAAGAAAGAAAGGGAGAAAATGCGGTGCGGGGAGGAAGAAGAAGAAGAAAATGAGGGAGAGAGAAGGTGGTTCACGGGGCGGGTCCACAGGCTCGGTGCACGGCGGCCACCAATGGGAGCCCCCCAACCGGCCGGTCCACAACCGGGCGCGTGCGCCGGGTTCACGCACGCGCCCGGGCGCCATGTGGCGCGCGGCAACGCGCCCGCCACACGGGCGCGTTGCACCGCACCACGCGCAGGCGCGGGACACGCGCCCGTTACACGGGCGCGCGTGCCCCCGCGCCCGCGCGGGCGCCAACGGGGGGCCGCCACGTGGCGGCCCCTGCGCAATCCGCGCAGGCGCGCGTTCCCAACGCGCGCCAGCTAGCGCGCACTGCGCAGCGCGCCGCCGCCCACCTCGGGATCCGTGCCGCGCCACGCCTCGATGAACGTGCCGTTTTGCCTCGAAAAACGCGCACTTCATCCGGGCTCCAAATCCAACAAATAAATAGTCCATTCTTAGCGATTTC
Organism: Tillandsia leiboldiana; assembly: GCA_029204045.2. NCBI lineage: Eukaryota > Viridiplantae > Streptophyta > Magnoliopsida > Poales > Bromeliaceae > Tillandsia > Tillandsia leiboldiana. The sequence goes on along the minus strand of CM055064.1, from coordinate 46,411,308 downwards.
GCGCGCTGAATCCAAAAACGATGTCCATTTTCCCAAATTCCCATCCGAAAATTTGCCGAATGCCCACTCGATCCGATTTTCTCGTCGGGTCCATTTTTAAAGTCCGATTTACCAAATTCCAACTCTAAAAATTCCCGAAGGCGACCGGAGAGGTAAACTTTTATCCGGACTTCACCCGGAGTCTAATTTTGACATCTGAATCGCGCGAAATCACTTCTAAACACCCGACGGGTCCTCCAACTTCCCACGGGGTCTTAATTTAAGCCCGAAGTCCACCACTTGTGTCCAAATTGCGCGCAACCCACGCAGGCCTCCAGTGATGCAAGCAAATTCCAACTTGCATCACAAATCCAATTCTGGGCCCCCAACACGCGCACCAACACCCCCAACGGCGACCGAAAGCTGCCCAACAACCAGCAACCCTACGCAGGGGATTCCGGGACCTCACAACGGACATACCTATAGCAGTAGGTAGGCGCAGGTTTGACTGGACCCTATGTGGCAGTCAGTATAGATTGGGTGACTGTACTGTGTGAGTTAGTAGATGCATCATATTTCCATCTGTTTCGTTTTCTTGAGCATCTAGATAGAGGCATAGTAGCTGTAGAGTTACTTTTCCAGCCCTTTCATATCAGTATTATTATTGTTACTTTATGCCTCTAGTAGACTTAGTGGGCAGACCGTCGGGCTTGTTGACGGCACCCACTGAGAACTACTGTGGGATGTAGTTCTCACACCCGTCGTGGTGTCTTTTCCCCAGGAACTCCTACTACTGTTCCTGTTGCTCCTGTTGCTGATCCTTCTGACCGAGGCGAGAGAGTCGCGAGCTAGTTCCCTACCCGTCGTTGGAGTGTAGCGGTACCCCTTCAGAGGAGAGCTTCAGTAGTTTAGTTTATTTCTTTTTCCTCTTTTGAGAGACTGATGTAGTGAGGATATTTTTGTATTGAGAGCATGTACACTGATGTATTTATTGGAGATATCTCCCTTTTGAGTTTTGTATCAGAGGATTTTGTTTATGATCATTTTGGGAGATAGATTTTGTACCTTATTTTTCAGTTGAACAGTGATTCAGATTTTATTACAGCAGTTTTTCTTCAGCTCTGATATCTGTTTAGTTGTTAGATGATACTTTTGCAGGTTGGACGCTTCGCCTATGCGGGATTTCGCATAGGTGGCGGATCTGTTGGCGATCCCGGGTCGCAGTTTCGACCCCGGGGCGTGACACCCTGAACCTATGCCGTACCTCTGGCGAACTCATGATTTAAAAACAACCTTTAAAAATGCTGATTTTCTTTAAAACGGGCTTTCTCGATTTTTAAAACGATCCGGGTGTAAAAATAATGCCAAAGGAACATGAAGTCTAGTGTCATATAGTATCAGGAGTATACTAAAAATAATCTGGGGTTCTAAATAATTTTCTAAAAATTTCCAGGCAACTATCAGATTTTACCGAAGTGAAAAATGGCATAAAAATATGATCAAATTGCATTCAGGAGCATTACAGGGCATTCCACACATTTTGCAGAAATTCCAACCCACCTGGAACGCTTTCCGCAGGCAATCGCTGAAGTCGGTAAAGCGCCGAAACCTCAAACTAATGAAACTTTGAAAATCGTGCCGCGCGCGCGCGCACACCGCGAACCACGGAAAACTCCCCGGAACCTCACACAAAGCTCTCAAGTCCTCTACAAAATCCTGCGCGCATTCGCTCACCCACTGCCTACTCACAGTGCACACAAGGCTCAGCACACCACAAACAAAGTGCTCACAATCCCACATACCACACAAAACCACCAGCTCACCAATACCACAAAAACACCAAGTCCACAGCACCCTGAACAAGCCTACAGCTTGCGCGGCAACTCCCCCGCTCCCTGCGGCTCTGCGCTGTGCAAGCCTCCCCCACACACACGGCCAGCAGCACCATCTGCGTCCAAAGATGCACAGAAAAAGATAGGAAAACATCAAGCTCGGCCAACGCGCACGACCGACGGCGGAAATCAGCCCCGGCCGACAAAATCCTCGCGCGCCCACGTGATCCACACGCAGCATCCAGGCCAACCGCGCGCTGCGCCCCAGGCGCCCGCGCAGCGCTTGCTGCTGCTGCGCGCGGCGCCCCTGGCGCCCGCGCAGCGCCCAGTCCTGCTGCACGCGGCGCCTCTGTGCGCCCGCGCAGCGACAGCGCCAACCGCGCGCGGCGCCATTGAGCGCCCGCGTGGCACCCCCTGCTGCAGCCTCGCAAGGTAGTGGACAGCAAGTCCACTCCAACAAAAAATTAACCAAAACCAAGTTCCAAACAAAAACTGCACGTACCTCGTTGGAGCTCGACGCGCGCGCCTCTGCTCGCTCCCCACGGCCTCTAGCAGCATGGCCACACAACAAGAGCACTCCCTCACTTCTCTCTTTCACTTCCTCTCTTTTCCTTCCTTCTCTTCTTCCACTTCTTCCTTCTTTTCTCTCAATCTTCTCTTCATCTGTTTTTCTCTATTTCCTCTGTTTGCAGGAGATAAGGAAGAAGATTATGTGGCGTACTTAATTAGTGGCTGGCTAATTAAGTGGATGGCAGCTGTAGCAAGATTAAATAAATCCTCAAGCTAAAATATCTAATCCCACTTAAAAAAAATCCACATTAATTTTTTCTTCTCTTTTCTTGCTTTCTTTCTTCACAGGCTAAAGTACTAATTAATTAAATTAATTAATTAATCCCTTTTTAGCCAACTCCAACTCACTTTTTGCCTTCGGGGGCCTCCGCATCAGTCCGAAACCTCCCGAACTCCGCTGTAATATGAAAATACACATGTCCAAAGCTTTCCCCACTCAAAAAACTTAACTGTAGAGTCAATGTGCTCAATCCAAAAACCGGCTCCCATAATTGCCAACTCCAACTCACTTTTTGCCTTCGGGGCCTCCACACCAATCCGGAACCTCCCGATCTCCGCTGTAAACTGAAAATACACACGTTCCAACTATTTTCCAATTTTTCGGCACACAACTATGGAGTCGAGGCTCTACAAAACCGGTCCTCTAACGGCGCACAATGCCCGGAAAATTCCGATTCAAGCTGGGGCTTCCGCGTCGATCCGACTCAACCCAAACTCATCTGAAAACACAAATGGAACACGTCCAAAGCAATTTCTCCGCCCCACGCCATCTTGCGAGGTCGGTACACTATACGATGTCCCGGTACTCTACACGCGTGGAATGCCGTTGCGTTGTTTTCTTCATCACTGGAAGATGACTCATTGGAAGTTGAGGTGTCATCCTAAGTGATGGCTTGCATCGCCTTTTTCTTTGACGGATTCTTGTTGAGACACTCCGTTGAGATGTGACCGTAGCCTCGGCACTTGAAGCATTGGATTTGTCCCTCCGAGTTTTTCTTATCCTTCGAAAAACTCTCTTGCTTTCTTGACTTAAAGCTTGAAGTTCCTTTGCCTTTCTTCGACTTTACGAAGGATGAAGTTTTGCTTGAGTTACCCATTCGAAAGTTCCGGCAAAATTTCCTCGTCAAGAGTGCAAGTTACTTCTCGAAATCCTCTATTGATAGATTCTCATCATCGTCAGAGGAGGATGAATCCGCGTCTTCTTCATTTGTTGTTTTCAACGCAAAACCTGAAGACTTAGAAGAAGATGGCTTTCCAGAAGAATAGTTAGTAGGAAATGTCATTTCATAAGTTTGAAGTGCACCAACTAATTCTTCTACACGGATTTCGTCCGGGTGTTTAACTGTTTCAATGGCCGCAACCTTAGGGCGAAATCTTTCAGGAAGAGTCCTTAAAATCTTTCTTACAACTTTAGATTCTGGAATTTTCTCTCCCAAGTTAGCACATGTATTAACGATATCCTGCAATCGTGTAAAATAATCTGTGAACGATTCATTTTCTGCCATAAAAATTGAGTCAAATTTGCTCGTAAGCATTTGCAGTTTTTGAATCTTCACAAGGCTTGTTCCCTCATGTGTAACTTGTAGAACATCCCAGATTTCTTTCGCAGTCTCACATGCCGAGACGCGAGAGAATTCAGTTTGCGATAAAGCATTAAATAAGGCGTTAATTCCCTTACCGTTGTAAGAAGATGTATCAATTTCTTCCTTGGTCCATTTCGACCTAGGTTTGATGGTGCGAACATCAGCAAAAAATTCAGTAGGATTTGACCATCCAAACTCGATTGTTTGCCACACCCGTTCATCGATGGAAATTAAAAACGCCCTCATGCGTACTTTCCAATAAGCATAGTTTGTTCCATCGAAGAACGGTGGTCTGTTGATGTTTCCACCTTCAACCATTGTTTACAACCCTATTCCCGCTACGATACCACTTGTGGGTTATGTTATATATGGATCTGAATAGGAGAAAAAACACCTAGAGGGGGGTGAATAGGTGTAAACAATAAACACTCCAAAATCTTTGCGTAACAAAAACCCAATGCGGAAAAGTAAATAACACGCAAAGATTTTACGTGAAAAACTCCAAACCAGGAGTAAAAAACCACGGGACCGATCACACGGTGAAATTCACTAAGATTAAACACGTACAAAGGTGATATAACGTACTCACACACGACTCAATCTTTTTCCATACGCTCCGAGTAGATCTTCTCCGCTCGCTCCGCAACGCGCCTCAAATCCACGATTTGCGTCCAACGCCGAATCCACGGTGTCCAATGCCGAATCCACGACGTCCAACCGAATCCATGGTCTCCACCAAGTAGTACATCTCGATCACACGAATGTACCTCGCTCCGAATCCACGAGAGCGGTAGCACCTTGAATCCACAAGGCCACGCGAATCCACGCGCCGATATTTGGGAAAATCGTTGTTTTGTTGGTGGTGAAAATCCGCCGAATACTTAGATCAAAGATAGATCGAAAATACCATCTAAGTATTCATTAATTTGATTCTACTCAAAATCTGAGTTTGAAATCCTAGAATCAAATTAATCAATATAGATGAAGAAACATATAATAGATCTAGTTATTTCCTTTCTTCTCTATATGTGGATTTCTCTAAGTTTTTCTCCGTTAATTTTTCTCGTTCATTTACGGAATACAAAACTTATTGTGGATTACCCTAAAAGATGAAATTAGGGTTTACTTATAGGTTAGAAACCTTTGGAAGTGGATAAGAATCAAAAACTGACTGTAACAGACTTTTTCCCGTACGACGGTCCGGACTGGATTTAGCTTGATCCGGACTGTCGTCATTTTTCAGAGAATTCCTAAAAAATCATGTTTGGGGTCCGGACTGAAAGAAGCACGGTCCGGACTGTTCATGCGATTTCTACAGTATCCACGTTCGGGGTCCAGACTGAACCAAGGGTGTTCCGGACTGAAATTCCGCATGAACCTACCTACGTTCGGGGTCCGGACTGAAGTATCCTGATCCGGATCCTGAACATGTAACAGTCCAGTTTTTTGTTTTTTATGCAATTAACAATCCATCCAAGTGTTTCTACACTATAAGAAGTATTCGGATCACCAAACATATTTAGTTAAACGTACCTAATCCTTTTGAATTCTTCTTTCTTGAGATTGAGGTGTATGATCCAAACATCTTCATCTTCAATCTTCAAGACTTAACCACTTTCACGAAATACGCCAATACAAATTCCTTAACAATGGCCACATTTCAACGGAATGTCCTAACAAGAATCTGTTACGGAATTTGAGTTGGCGTATTTCGTGAATTCGGTTAAGTCTTGAAGATTGAAGGTAAAGAAAGTTGGATCATATAACTCAATCTCAAGAAAGAAGAATTCAAAAGGATCAGGTATGTTTAACTTAATATCTTTGGTGATCCGAATACTTCTTATAGCGTAGAAACACTTGGATGGATTTGTTATTGCATAAATATCAAAAACTGGACATGGGACATGTTCAGGATCCGGATCAGACTGTTCAATCCGGATCCCAAAGGTGGTTCGTTCATACACCAGTTCAATCCAGATCGTAGCTTCCCTTGATCCGGATCCCGAACACTGAGTTTACCATTTTATTTGAACGATCCGGATCAGGCTTCGCAATCCGGATCCCGAACGTTGATGTTTGGTGAACTGTATGAACGATCCGGATCAAGCACTTCGATCCGAATCCCGAACCTTCATTTTTCTGGAAACTGTTCTTCTCGCTACTGCAATCCGGATCGCCGATCTCCGATCCGGATCGTTGTCATGTAAAAACTCCAGAAAAGGTTAGTTTTTGATCCTTATCTTCTTCCAAGGGTTTCTAACCTATAAATAGACCCTATGATTCTTTTTCTAGGGTTAATCCAAATAGCCGTTATAATAAAATATAATCTTATATACGGCCTATGATCCACATATAGAGAAGAAAGGAAATACTAGATTTAATCTTATGTTTCTTCATCTATATTGATTGATTTGATTCTAGGTTTTTATACTCATATTCTGAGTAGAATCAAATCAATGAATACTTAGATGGTATTTCCGATCTATTTCTAATCTAAGTATTCGGCGGATCATCACCACCCAAAAAACAACGATTTACCCCAAAATCGGCGCGTGGACTCGCGTGGCCTTGTGCATTCAAGGTGCAACCGCTCTCGTGGATTCGGAGCGAGGTACGTTCGTTGATTCGAAGCGTGCTATTGGGTGAAGATCGTGGATTCGGTCGGACGTCGTGGACTCGACGTTGGACGCCGTGGATTCGGCGTTGGACGCACATCGTGGATTCGAGAAGCGTCGTGGAGCGAGCGGAGAAGATCAACTAGGAGCGTATGGAAAAGGTTGAGTCGTCTGTGAGTACGGTATATCACCTTGTACGTGTTTAATTCTAGTGGATTTCACCGTGTTATTGGTCCCGTGGTTTTTTACTCCGGTTTGGAGTTTTCCACGTAAAAATCTCTGCGTGTTATTTATTTTTCCGCATTGGGTTTTTATATCGCAAAGATTTTTGAGTGTTTATGGTTTACACCTATTCACCCCCCTCTAGGTGTTTTTTCCCCTATTTAGATCCTATTATTCATATAACCCATCAAGTGGTATCAGAGCGGGAATAGGGTTGTAAACAATGGTTGAAGGTGGAAACATCAACAGACCCCCGTTCTTCGATGGAACAAATTATGCGTACTGGAAAGTACAGATGAAAGCCTTTTTAATTTCCATCGACGAATGGGTGTGGCAATCAATTGAATTAGGATGGTCTAATCCAACTGAATTTATTGGTGATGTTCGCACCATCAAACCTAGGTCGAAATGGACCAAGGAAGAGATTGATATATCTTCTTACAATGGCAAGGGAATAAATGCTTTATTTAATGCCTTATCACAAACAGAGTTCTCTCGCGTCTCGGCATGTGAGACTGCGAAAGAAATCTGGGATGTTCTTCAAGTTACGCATGAGGGAACTAACCTTGTGAAGATTCAGAAACTGTAAATGCTTACGAGCAAGTTTGACTCTATTTTCATGGCAGAAAATGAATCGTTCACAGACTATTACACACGATTGCAAGACATCGTAAACTCATGTGCTAACTTGGGAGAGAAGATTCCAGAATTTAAAATTGTAAGAAAGATTTTAAGAACTCTTCCTGAAAGATTTTGTTCCAAGGTTACTGTTACGGAATTTGAGTTGGCGTAGTTTCGTGAAAGTCTCAAGTCTTGAAGATTGAAGGTGAAGAAAGTTGGATCATTTAACTCAATCTCAAGTAAGAAGAATTCAAAAGGATCAGGTATGTTTAACTAAAGAATTTGTGTGATCCGAATACTTCTTGTAGTGTAGAAACACTTGGAAGAATCTTTCATTGCATAAAAATCAAAAACTGGACTTGGGACATGTTCAGGATCCGGATCAGGTTGTTCGATCCGGATCCCGAAGGTGGTTCGTTCATACATCGTCGCAATCCGGATCGTAGTCTCTTGATCCGGATCCCGAACGTTGAGTTTACCATCTACCTTGAACGATCCGGATCTTGCTTCGCAATCCGGATCCCGAACGTTGATGTTTGGTAAACTGTATGAACGATCCGGATCGTAGTCACATGATCCGGATCCCGAACCTTCGTTTTTCTGGAATTGGCTGTTTCGTTATGACGATCCGGATCCTAGTTATCACGATCCGGATCGCCGTCCGTAAAAATCCAGAAATGGTTGGTTTTTGATTCTTATCTCCTTCCTAGGGTTTCTAACCTATAAATACACTCCTATGTCTTTCTTTCTAGGGTGAATCCAGATCAAATAAACCGTCATTTTAGTGTATCCTAATATAAGGCTATAAGATCACAACATATCGAGAAGAACGGAAATCATTAGAGAATTACTCTATGTTCTTCATCTATATTGATTAGTTTGATTCTAA